>OW971940.1:20122500-21322500 GCA_943193695.1 Acrobasis suavella | reverse complement strand
ATCAATCTCAGAGTGCCTAACAGAAATTTCAGACATCCTGTTACTTTATTCATTCCAAGTTGTGATACAAATTATAGGAAAAACGCGTTCTTTAACCGTGCTCCTGATGCTCTCAATAAGATAGTCGATGTTCCCGAGTTAGACCTTTTGAACTGTAATTGTAATAAATTCAAGAACCTCTTAGTTAAAAAGTGGTTCGACCAGGTTCCCTAATCACTAACTTCTATTCCAAGTGTCTTAAGTGTGTTATACTTGTATTATTGTAAGCAAGTTTCGATATTAACATGCGAAAACCTGTTAATTGTGTTCCGGGATGTTTAATGACTATTGCTAATTAGAACTGTATTAGTTTTCCAAATAAAATTAAATAATTAAAAAAAAAAACAAAACTGTTACAAATTATCTTTTCTACATTTTATATGCGCATATTTAGCAAAAATACTGTTGATGTTAATTTCTTTAAGTAAAATTTACTCAAAGAATTAAAAAGCAGTATTATTTCTAAAAAGTTATTATTATTTCAAATTATTGATGTCGATTTTGATATGAATATTTCATTTTATATCTTTTGGCCAGTTGTCTATCTTTTGTAGCGACCTTGCTACTAGGGTAATCCGTCACTACAGGGATCACGTTAGAAACAACTCTATCAACCAATGATTTTTTCCAAGTTCGCCGTCGTCGTAAACAACAAGGAGTACTATCTATACTATATACAATACAATACCCTTTATTGCACAAAATAAATAAATACAAGACACAATTATCTTATAAATCCAGGAAATGCGCAAAAGGCGGCCTTATCGCTAAGCAATTTCTTCCAGGCAACCTCGCTATATAGAAAATACAAATAGTAATGGGAAATTAGGTAGTGCGGGTAGGTAATATAGTATAGTATAGATCCCCGTTGGGTGTCGGGAAAATCTTGATCGAACCAAGGGCTTGCTCAGAATGTTTGTCAATTTAATAAATTCTACAATCACCTTCCCTGAACTCAAACCTTTTTATTATACACACTTCTTATTATACAGGACTATATTATTATTATACAGGAATATATTATTCTTATTATTATGTTAAGGTGGTTTGGACATATTGAGAGGATGGTGAAAGAAGTTCAAGTTCAGTAAATAAATTAGTTTGTAGCGTGTGTTACCTCAATCCACGTCCACGGCAAAAATAAATTAAGTAGGTATAAAATATTTGAATAACGTGTATATATCCAAATAATAATATTGTTTCTTATTTGTTTTTGCTACACCCAAACTGGGTATATGTTGATCTGCATAATATAATGTTAACTTTTTGCTTACATGTTGCGAATAAATGACTTATGACTTATGAAGACTAACTAAAAATATTAATCGTGCGGATGTGGATGTGAAAACTGGACCGGGTCGACCTCGAAGAACGTTCTGCGACCAAATTGCAGACGTTCTGTAAAAAGGTGAAGTAAGGAGTACTTATAACCGGAGAGCATGTATGAAAAGAATAATGAGTGTTGACGAAGCAAAAGAGGTTTGCAAGGATCGTGGCAAGTGGAAATCTATAGTCTCTGCCTACCCCCATGGGAAACAGGCGTGAAAATATGTATGTATGTATGTTATTATTTTACAGGACTAACTTTGTTACTAGGTTTAAACCATTATCCGCCCAAATAAATAAATAAATAAAATAAATATAAAAATATAGGGACAAATAACACTGATTGAGCTAGCCCCAAAGTAAGTTCGAGTATTGTGTTATGGGATACTAACTCAACAATACATATATAGATAAACATCCAAGATCCAGGACAATTTGAAAAAGTCCATTTTCCAACTTGCCCCGACCGGGGATCGAACCCGGGACCTCTGGGTGGCGGACTAGCATAGTGACCACTACGCCACCGAGGTCGTCAAATTATTTGTCAAATTAAGTTGACATTGACAGGTGAGATAGTGTGTGATACTAGATGTCAACTTGATATGGGCGTATATATGGGTTGGTTTAAACGTAGTAACAAAGTTAGTCTGGGTTTTATAATAAGACGGAAAAGGTCCGTTAGCACATTTTCAAACACTGCGATCTTATTTGCCGACGACGTAATCGCCAGCCCGCTGAGCCGACATCTTAAAATTACTCGATTTCGCAAAAAAGGACGCTACATCAAAGCTTTCGGCTTCGCGTTATTAACAGAACCCTAACCCAGCAATTATAGTCAAACGAGTCGAAAGCGTAAAACGCGACGGTGAATATTCGTAAAAAGGTCCTCGTCTTACTCTTGAGACGTGAGTACAGTTCGCGAGAGAATGGTTGAGATGTTTGGCCTTGTTTCACCTACAGTCAATTCCTACAATGTTCGTTTGTTCAAATTACTGACAAATACAAGTGAACAAGTTGGTTTGCAGGCAATTTAAAAAACCCCTGACGACACAATGTAGTGAATAAGTGGCAGAACTACTAATATTCTAATCCGTAGCGCCATCTATTACTGTCCAGGTAAATTACAAATTTAGAAAATGACGGAGATGAGTTTTCAAGCTAGTTCTAGAGACTCACTCAGGGAATTATTCAAGGAAATAGGTATACTAATCTTACCATCACAGTATATATTTAAAAACATACTGTATGTAAGGAAAAATATTTCCTCATACAATAAAGTAAGCGATTTTACCGTTAGAAACTTACACAATAAGAGTGACTTAGTTGCCCCGTATTATAGGCTCAAAACAGTTAGTAAAACGTTTATCGGGAATGGTATACTTTTTTATAATAAACTGCCACAATCTGTCCTTGATATGCTTGACAAAAAGTTTAAAGCTTATGTAAAGAAGGTACTCTGTGAGAAGGCTTATTATAGGACCGATGACTATCTTAAAGACAACAAAGTCTGGCTTGAGCTTGACGCGGGTCCCTCTCAAAGGTTTGTATACAGAAATGGTCATAATTTGGTACATTAGGTACATACTGAATTTACAACTTGATTTGACATTATTTCAAAATTTCGACATTAAAAAAATTAATTTAAATTATGACAACAAACAATGTATACTCTGTCCAAATATCAACTATTAATATTAATTTCATTGTGAGTTGACGTTCTTGGAGAAAATGCTGCAGTGTAGTTTGTTACCGCTTCTTCTGCACTAGCGCTTTGGAGGCGGCAGTAAACTTAGCTCTAAGTAACTTTTTGACGTCAACAATTATTGTACAATATAACAAAGTGACGATTATTAAGAGATATCTATACTATAATAATCTATACTATAATAAAAGAGTAAAAAAAATGTGTCTGTACATTGAAAATTTTTCAAAAAAAAATATATGGGGCGATGGAGACATAGTAATAGAGTAAGAAAATAAAAAAAAATGTCTGTCTGTTTGTCTGTTTGTACACGCTAATCTCCGGAAATACTGGACGGATTCGAATGAAACTTTTTTGTTATATAGCTGTGAAGCCTGGGCAACATATAGGCTATAATTGATTTTGGAAAATGGAACACATGATGCAGAACTATAATGGTCCAGCTAAACTATAAGAAATATTAAAATGCCGCCTTAGCAAAAGTTGTTAAGTCTGATGAGAACTTTTATTTGAGTTATAATACAACTGGCCAAGCGCGAGTCGGACGCGCGCGAACGGTTCCGTACTATAATCTATGAAAAATCACGTTTGTAGTATGGGAGCCATAAATACTTATTTTATTCGATTTTTAGGGTTCCATAGGGTAGGGTAGAAACGGGACCCTATTACTTAGACCTTCCGACTGTTTGTCTGTCTGTCTGTCACCAGGCTGTATCTCATGAACCATTATAGCTAGACAGTTGAAATTTTTATAGATGATGTTTTTTTGTTACCGCTGAACAAAAACATAGTAAATCTATCTATCTACACTTTAATAAAAGAGTAAAAAAAATGTGTCTGTACATTGAAAATTTTTCCAAAAAAAAGTTGTTTCGTCCGAAGAAAAACTTATAAGTTCAGTATTTGCGGACCTTCAGAGCAAGACACACCAGAAAAATTCTTGGTTACGTGAACGCGCCCTATGGACAACAAAAAATTAAAAATCAATTAATAAAGAACTTATGACGCAAATTATTGTTAATTTCTTGGATAGTTTTGTTGACGACGCCACCAATTATCCAGTTGAGTTTCGTAATTCACTTGCAGCAAATGGACTCTCGGCTCACAAAATAAGTCTTAATGTCGGAGAGCTAATAATGCTGATGCGAAATTTGACTCCGCCGAAACTGTGTAACGGAACCCAACTTAGTGTCTCAGCACTGTATGACGAAGTTCAGCGGCTGAATTTCAGCCAATGCATGCCTGCAATGTTATTTGCATTACTAGCAACACATAATGCCGAACTTCCGATGCTTTTGCCTGAATCGGACCCGTACCCGTACCCGTACCCGTACCCGTACCCGTACCCGTACCCGTACCCGTACCCGTACCCGTACCCATACCCGTACCCGTACCCGTACCCGTACCCGTACCCGTACCCGTACCCGTACCCGTACCCGTACCCGTTCCGCTCCCGCTCCCGCTCCCGCTCCCGCTGCCGCCACCGCCGCCGCTCCTGGCGTCGCCGCTGCCGCCGCCGCTGCCGCCGTCGCTGCCGCCGCCGCTTCTGCCGATGCCGAAGCCTTTGCCGCCGCCGCCACCGCCGCCGCCGCCGCCGCCGCTTCCGCTCCCGCTCCCGCTCCCGCTCCCGCTTCCGCTCCCGCACCAGCTTCCGCTTCCGCTCCCGTTCCCTCTTCCGCTCCCACTCCTGCTCCCGCTTCCGCTCGCGCTCCCTCTCCCGCTCCCGGCTCCACTACCGCCACCGCCGCCGCCGCCGCCGCCGCCGCCGCCGCCGCCGCTGCCACCGCCACTGCCACTCCCGCTGCCGCTTCCGCTCCCGCTCCCGCTTCCGCTTTCGCTCCCGTTTCCTCTCCCGCTCCTGCTCCCGCTCCCGCTCCCACTCCCTCTCCCGCTCCCGCCGCCGCTACTGCCGCCGCCGCTACCGCCGCCGTCACTGCCGCCGCCGCTTCCGCTGACGCCGCCGCCGCCAACGCTGCCACCGCCGCTGCCACTCCCGCTCCTGCTCCCGCTCCCTCTCCCACTCCCGCCGCTTCTACCGCCACCGCTCCCGCCGCCGTCGCAGCCGCCGCTGCCGCCGCCGCCGCAACTGCCGCCGCCGCCGCCGCTGCCGCCGCCGCCACCACTGCCGCCGCCGCCGCTGCCACCGCCGCCGAAGCCTTTGCCGCCGCCGCCACTGCCGACGCCTCCACCGCCGCCGCCGCCGCCGCCGCCGCCGCCGCTGCCACTCCCGCTGCCGCTGCCGCTTACGCTCCCACTTCCGCTTTTGCTCCCGTTCCCTCTTCCACTTCCATTCCCTCTTCCGCTCCCGTTTCCGTTCGCCGCAGACGCGGCAAAGACGGAAGATTAAATTCTCATATCGGCACATCACTACTGTCCGGCGTTTCCACCGAACTTCAGCGGCTGAACTTCAGCTTATTTAGTGTGTCATCCCCACCGAACTTTGAACACTGAACTTTAGCCGCTAAACTTTGGCATAGTCTGCTGAGACACTTAAAGTTTACTGTGAGTGGTGCCAGTGAAACTGTATTTATTCCGCGTATGCCACTCATCCCCAACAATTTTCCTTTTGAAAATACACAGTTCCATGTGTTTACTTGCTTTGCTATGAAAATAAGTCACAGTTTTAGAGGCTTAAAGCTGCTGATGTCGATCTAAGGACTGGTTTTTCGCATGGCCAACTTAATGTGGCTTTCCCCAGGGTTAGTAATACTTCAGCTCTTTTCATATTGGCTCCCGAAGGAAAGAATTAAAATAATATTGACTTTTAACTCCTAACACTGTAACAATTACTTTCTTATCTCTCTCTCTCTCTCTCATTAGTTTTTATTTATATTAATACGCCGGAGTCATAAAGTCCACGCGAACGAAGTCGCGGGCATCAGCTAGTTATAAATATCCTTTGATAATAAAGATATATTTGAATATGAATTTGAATTGAAGCGACAACACCTAATAACTTTTAAAGAACTGAATCGATTTTCTTTAAACATGGCCAAAAACTACCGCAAGGGAAGTTGCTTTCACATATAAAAAACCGCATTGAAATCGGTCCATCCGTTCGAGTGCTACGATGCCACAGCCAGACACACAGACACACGGCATGGTGGTACCGATTGCTTGAAATTTGAAAGTGAACTAAGGGCGATAATAGGCTTCGTGCTACAAAATCGAATAATCTTCCAACACTTGATTAAGGCAACGTCACCAGAATACTGGCAGTGTTCCGTTAATTGCAAGACTTATCCGGTGAGCAAAATTCTGCCAGCTCTGGAGTCACCCGTTGGTCGATAAGATGTCGTGATGTCTTTCAAGAATAATTTAGCCTCCGCGGCCCAAGGACCTATCGTTTCCACCGCGAAAGATAAGAAAATATGATTGTAGTGTGGTTCTTCTCAATCTCCCTTGCAGGAGACAAGGCAGACTGTTCAGGGTTGTGGTCCTCTTCAGTGGCTTCTTCGCTGCCTATGAGTAGGTCGATGGGGTGGGCAAAATATGATTGTCTGCCTCCATGCATATGCCCAGAAAAAATATACCCATACTTCAGGGGGGAGGGGGTCGTCAATACACCACGCTTGGTCACAAGGGGGTTTGGGTCTTCATCACGTAGTCAATATCCTCTATGGAAATCTCACACCTTTTCGAGCGATGTTCAAATTATAGCGCACAGCATTCAGTATTTTTAAGACTTACAGACACACAGACACACACTTACATGATCAAAAGTAAAAAAAAAACTCTTTCGCTTTTAATTGAATATGGTAGATTTGAAGTATGAACTCTTAGCGAGGCAAGCAGACTAATATAAACCTAAAATTATGTTTGCAAAAATGGTTTAAACTATTTTTTGTGTGTTTTCTCCACTACTTGTTTATTCTAAATCTTTGGTTTTCTCCTTTTTAGTAAGGCACATTCTGTTCATTCGCGTCTGCTGCAGTTAGATTAATTAATATTGTTAAAATACTCAAATTACTGGCACTGTTTAGGTCTTTATAAACATCTTTTATTAATCACACTAATATTATAAAGGCGTAAGTTTGTGAGTGTGTGAGTGGTTGTGTGTGTGTGTGTGTGTGCGTGTGCGTGTGCGTGTGCGTGCGTGCGTGCGTGCGTGTGTGTGTGTTTGTGTATGTTTGTTATTTTTTCATGCACAAACGACTGGACCAATTTCAATAAAATTTGGTATGTACGAAGCTGACACCTTGGATTAATACATAGGCAACTTTAGGCGTGGGTAACACCGCGGGGTTCAGCTAGTATTATTATAATCAGTAAAAGAATGTAAATTGCCATTCATAAAAATAAAAGCGCCCACGTGACAAAGCGCCCATAGTTCTTTTAATTTCATAAAACGCGACAGTTTCAGTGACCGCAAACATATTCTTTTTAGCATTAGGGACATGATTTTTGTGTCCGAGTGTACCCAAAGTCGTCGCAATCTTCTAGGGCGTTCGAAAAATACTCTTATGTTTTCGCTAAATGTTGTCTTAACAGGCACTTGTTCATTCGTCCCTAGTCCCGTGTCTGATCTGAACATACCTCGAATCCCCGAAGTCTATTCCACGATGCCCCTGAGGGATACTCGATAGAATTTCCTAAATTTCACTTCGCAGAATTCGCTGCGTATTTCCAAAGTACCTTGTTCAAGTAAATCAATATGGATTTTTACCCGACTACGGCTAAGCTAAGAGGATGGGTAATGATTTTAGCAGTCTACACGTTAGTATGAGGGTATGCATGTCTGTTTCACCGTAGCATCGGAATCGCTTGTCCAATTTTCACAAATGATGATGTCAATTGATTCGTCATTATTTTTCGGGTGACAGGCTACAATTTGTATGCAAAAAATGTATATAACGAATGTTACATACAAAAAAGTGAGCCAAACCACTTTTTTCTGTTTTCCCTGTCGAGTAGGATATCAAATGAATGGTAGGTACCTATTTTGATTAACTTCTTGTTCTTATTATTAAAGAACTAAGCTCTTGTCAGTGGAGCAACCAATACCTTCCATCTCTCTCTGTCTAAAGATTCAAAGATTCAAATGTTTATTCAGTAATTAGACCTTTACAGGCACTTTTACACGTCAATAAGTATAATTTAATTTATTTTTAAAGAAAAGCTACCGATACCAGCGCTTCGTAACGACCACTACTGAGAAGAAACGCCGAAAGAAACTCACTTTCACAGTATTGGTCGCCTACTCGCCAGAAGGGCTTTGTCATATTATTATTATTGTCTTTTAATTAATAAATACTTATAATATAATACAATGTTGACACATTATAACAACTAATGCTTGCGAACAAGTAAACAAACATTAATTGCGTAATAAAAAATATTAAGTAGTCAAAAAAGCGAAGCCGAGCTGACCAGTCCCTCCCGACAGCACCCGTTCACGAGTTGACGCGCGTATCAGCCATCGTTAAACTCAACCATCATCATCATCATCCGAGCGTATTCCCGGTTGCAACCTTAGCAGTAACGCTTCAGAGCCCGGAGTCCGCTACCTAACCAAGGAGATTTGACGAGGCTTACTGGTTTTAACACAGAGCGACTGCCGTCTGACCTCCACAACCCAAAGGGCAAACCAGGAACCAATCCTTGGATAGTTAGATGATCAAACGCTTGGTGGCGTTCGGGACCCACAGTTTAACGTGCCTTCCGAAACACGGAATCATCTTTCTTTTCGGATAATCAGGTGATTCAATTCGTTAAACTCAACCATATTAGAGGGAATCCAACGAACCGACCAGCGACGCCACCACGTCAAAAGTCAACTCCTTAACATCCTTGTAGGTTGAAACATTAATTTGATCCTTTAGTTGTTTCATAAAACAACTAAAGGATTATGTTATGATTAACACATTTCAAAAATATATACATGTATTCGGGTATACATTTCTATTAGTCGGGTATACATTAGTATATCTTGTTACTTTGATGATCACGTTGTTGTTGTTGTGTTGTAAAGGTCAAGGGCTGATTTTTATAATCAAGGGCGTATCTGTAACCTTGCCGTATTCTCGAATTTACCTATACTGATCAAAAGTACTGAACAGCTTTCCCCAAAGAATATAGGTCGAAATATGAAAAAAAATTGGACTTCCTTATACTAAATCGATCAGCAGATTAGCAGTTTGTTTGGGGAACCGAATTTTTTATTTTATTTCGACCTCTTTTCTTTGGGGAAAGTCGTTCATCATGATGAGTGTTAGTAGATACGTCTAAGAAGGCAAGGTTACAGTTATACCCTGTAAAAAGTCGGTTCGCCGAGAGTTGATAAATATTATAGTTCGTCTCAGACTAGCGTGACTATTACGTGTAAACTATACTTAAATTTAATTTATTTTAAATAAAAAACTACCAATACAAGCGCTCCACACTTACCACTGCTGAGCAAAAACGCCGTAAGTAACTCATTTTCACAGAATTGGTCGCCTACTCGCCTACCTATACCTTTAATTAATATAATAAATATAATTTGAGTTATGAAGTATTATTATATTTAAAGCCATTCCAGTTTGCCGCCAACGCCAACTCACCTCAGTAATATCCTTCAAGATGCAATTGTAACGGCCCATTACTCCCGAGGGACGCTTCTCTTGACAGACGGGAAATAATTTGCTTGTCTGTTATTAGCGTCACCACGACTGTGACGCGTGTTATTATGCCAGTTTTAAAAATGAAACACCTGTATTTAAGCCTAGTTAATTCTTATTCTTCCTGCGGCGCTTCAACCCTTTGTAGATCTTCTTCCATTTCGCCCTATTGCTAGCCCTTTTTCAAGATGTTTTCCTGCCTATTCTCTTCATTTCTTCTCCGACGCAGTCCCTCCATCGCTTTCTAGGTCTTCCCTCTGGCTCTCTTTTGTTGCGGGATCCACCAGGTGATTTACTCAATAACCCCGGTGTCATCCATTCTTTCAAGGTTTCCTACCCATCTAAACATTTGTGACTCGCAGAACTTAATAGCCCTGGTGTCATCCATTCTTTCAAGATGACCTACCCATCTGAGCCTTTATGACTTGCAGAACTTGAAAATCGACTCTTTTTGGATCAGTACCTCTGCCTCCAGCTCATGGTTACGTCATGTTCACCGGAAATTTTCCGGAAGATTTTCGTAGATCACAACAGGTTGGATATTTAGCCTAGCTTAGAAAACAAAATCCGAATACTGGAAAATTCTTCCAGTAAAGTATGTTTATAATAAACAAACGTAAATAGTTGCAGTTGCAAATCGTCACCGATCATTGTCTAAATCGCATGACGTCATAATATTAGGTACCTTAGTGACCTAAAGATCACATAATAAGGATGTGGTCTGGGTCCAAAAAATATAATTTTATTTAGTCCATCAATTAAATTATCCATAAAAGTCCCATATTTTTTCGTTTATCAAAGAAGTAATATAATATTTCACAAAGATACGGATTAAACTCGTGTATAAAGAGGAAGTTTAGAAATATTTCGTCAAAATATAAACTCAATATAAAACTATAAAACCCCCAATTGAATTGGTATTTTTAATTATTGTCTGTAAGTATGATATCTTGTTAGAAAGTATAGAAGCTTAGTCGATAAACATGAGACAATCAGTTATTTGAAGTACTGCCGTCCATCAGGCATTGAATTACCAGAACGTGATAGATGGCGGCCAGAGATGATGGATGCCTAGAGGAAGAAACGTCTAGGACTTATTTAGGTCACCCCCTCCTCCTGTAGGTAATCCTCCCAAAGCAAAACTATCTCTCACTGGGTAATTAGATCACCGAATATAAATAAATCAAAGAAATATTTGAAATGTTCTAGAAACGCCTCCTCAACCGATTCTCGCGGTAATATTTTTGTCTTTTTAGTTTTGGATTTTTTTTTTACATCACTACTAAGCAAAGAAAGACTCGCAAGGGCTATAGCTCACGGAGACACTATTATCAGAGTTTCGGGTTCTGTTCTAGAAGATGGATCTTTGTTCTACTTACTGCATCAATTTTAGTTTCTCATTACTATACTTATTAATTACAAGCCCAAAAAACATTTGGCGACATCCAAAAAAGACAAAACAGATATTATTTCTAAATTCGTACATCCTGTACGAGTTCTAAGTCATCATATCAGCCACAGGAAGTCCACTGCTTGACATACATAGGGCTCCCCCAAGGATTTCCAAAACGACCGATCGGAAGCGGCCTGCATCCAACGCAACCCTGCAACATTGCTCAAGTCATCCGACCATCTAGCAGGTGGGTGTCCTACGCTGCGCTTGCCGGTACGTGGTCGCCATTCGAGAACCTTTCTGCCCCATCGGCCATCGGTTCTTCGCGCTATGTGCCCCTCCCACTGCCACTTCAATGAGCTAATCCGCTTGGCTATGTCGGTGACCTTCGTTCTCCTAGGAATCTCCTCATTTCTGATTCGATCGCGAAGAGAAACACCGAGCATAGTCCTCTCCATAGCCCGTTGAGCGACCTTGAGCCTTCTTATGAGACCCATAGTAAGGGACCACGTTTCAGAACCATAAGTCATCACTGGTAATACACATTGATAAAACACTTTCGTCTTGAGGCACTGAGGTATTTTAGACGATAAGACACTGCGTAATTTCCCGAATGCTGCCCAGCCGAGTCGGATTCCTCGAAGCTGGAACTTCCTGCCTGGATCAATTGACCCAGGTAGACATACTGGTCTACAACTTCGAGGGTTGAGCTCCCAACAGAAACAGGCAAAGTCGCAACGTGCATATTTGACATGGCCTTTGTCTTGTCAATATTCATTTTTTGCGCCGACCTGTTGGGATACACGATTTAGGTCTTCAAACATCGTACTTAAGTTCTCCATCGTTTCTGCCATGACAACGATATCGTCGGCAAATCGAAGGTGAGTGATATACTCGCCATTAATGTTGATGCCCAGTCCTTCCCATTCCAGGAGCTTGAAGGCAACTTCCAGAGCGGCGGTCAACAGTTTTGGAGATATGACATCTCCCTGTCTCTATTCAATGGAATATCCTTCGTACTGTGCTTCTCTACTTGGCCCGACATAGTGGCTTTTTTGTATAAAAACTTAAACACCTCGATATACCGACAGTCAATGCGGCACCGCTGGAGAGACTGAAGCACTTTTTCGTAGTTCACGAACCCCAAGCACAGCGGCTGGTTATACTCCCTCGTCTTCTCTATAACCTGCCACAAAGTATGGATGTGGTCCATGGTACTGTAGCCTTTTCGGAATCTGGCTTGTTCGGGAGGTTGGACGGCATCAAATCTGTTAGCGAGACGATTTGTGATGACCCTCGAAAACCACTTATAGGCGTGACTCAGAAGCGTGATGGGCCTATAATTCTTTAATAGAGTATTATCACCCTTTTTAAAGAAAAAGACCACCACGCTTCTATTCCACGCCTCCGGCGTGACGTCCTGGAGCAGAACAGAATTGAAGAGCCTCTGAAGGACTTTCAGCACTGGCACACTGGAGTTCTAAGTAATCATATCAAAATACAAATATTATTTTCAGACTAATATGTACGTGTCCAAAAATACCGCAGCTTCCCGCACTATAAATAACCGGTATCCCACTGCGTCCGGTCCTATGATAACAAATGAACTTGTTATAATGGAGGCGGAATTAATTTTGTATTTCTTCCGACTTAGGTATCTATATATATATATATATATATATATATATATATATGTCAATACATGACGGATTAATGAACGGTCTAAGGGCAATGCCACACGGACGTCTTCGATCAATTGCTACGTTGACAACTCTGTTGTTGTTTGTTTTTCGTGTGTGCAAGAAAATAAGTTAACTAATTTTCAACAGTCGGTATTTTGTCTGTCGAAAATTACTGTATATATCATTCACATACAATTGATTGCAGCGTCTCATTCCAATAACGTCGTAACAACGCTAATTGTTTCACAAACAACGCAAAACTTTTGCGTTGCGAAGTCGCAACGCCCGTGTGGATCCGCTCTAAAAGAAAGAAGATACGACGGGATTAAGTACACATTACTAGTGCTTAACCCCAAGCATTGGTGCTCATGTCACCAACAACAAACTCAAGAATGTTCTTGTCGGTGAAGTATTTTCCGTGTGTCCCAAACTTCAGCCCAATATTTGACGCTATTAAGCGACACGACATCTGCCTTTTCCTTCACTTCATTTTATAACACCCTTTATAAACCCTCGCCTACTGCTGACCGACCATTTAAAACAGAGGAATATTAAAGGTAATTTAAATTTTTATTGAAATGAACTGGTAAAGTATTTACCTACCTCTACGATTTTGGTTTCGCAGTCACAATTTAACTATGGGAGTTACCGCGATTAATATATTTTCGAGTCAGATATTTTAACGGCTCAAAATTATTGACCGAGCGAGCAAGCGAGCGCAGCGTCTCACTTTCAAGATTGGCCAAAAATACTTTTGTCTGGCTGTTCTCGCCTACAGGTCGTATTTCCCAACAGATTCTCGTGAAATTTTGTGAGAATGTTTAACATAATATATAATAACAATAATTTTTAGTCAGTTTAGTTTATCGAAATTTTTCAAAATGATGGAAATATGGAGTTTAATAATTTTAAAGTATCATATTTCAGACATTTTGATTTTTTTTTCTTAAGAATGTCATATAACTTTTTTATTACCCTTATTAAGAGCGGCCTTCCCGCCTTACTTTTCATACATACGCTCGTACGTGATTATGGCGTTGTATCTGATCTTTCTTGAAAACTTTTAACTTACATGTATCTTAGGTGCTATTTCTAGGTTTCAATCGAAATATAAAATTGAAATTTAGAAAAACAAAGTCAGTATAAGCCTCCAAAAATCTCCTTTTTGCACAAATTTTAGCTGAACTTCGACCGTTCATAAAGTACTCATAAATTGTTACAGTAAAGAAAATATTTCGATACAAACCTCGCAAATATAATGAAAATTTTGAATATATAACATTTATTTCACATACTTGTAAGGCTTACTGATAAACACGTTTCTCCTGGAACAAGTTTCGTGAAATTTCCGCACCCTATGAATAGTTAATATTAGTTCAATGGATAGTTAAAAATAATACTAATTTCATTTAATAGAATGCAAACCATGCCCTTAGGCGCTATCTCTCTCTTTTTGGTTTGCCTCTTTTTCTAGCATTGCCCTGGAAGAAACACCAAGCTTTTCAAACTATGCTCGCTTTGAAAACAGAGCGGCCGGGAAGGGCCGCCTATTTTTTTTTGTCTGATTCACATATTTATCGATAAACTTTAAGGCGTCGGGGCGACTTGCGAGGTCTCAGCTTGCAGAGCCACTAGTAATATTTGCCGTAATTATAATACTTAATATACCTTCGTCCTACCAACATCGGAATTCAATTAAACTGTGTATGTTTTAGTTTCATAAACGAGTTTGCTAGAGTTGGGGTCGCCGTTGTTCTGCTCGTGTTTTGTTTCACAGATTGGGACAACACAATAAATCCACCGACGAACTTTAGATTGGATATTTTTGTAAATATTGCGTGCTTGTAGAGCTGTTACATAACCCTTTGTTGTACAAGTTTATGAAACTTTTGATTATGTTATGCAAAGGTGACGACCTCTGTGGCCCAGGGGTCATTATACCACGCACACGCTCCGGTCACACCGGAGGTCCCGGGTTTGATCCCCGGTCAGGTCAAAGATTCAAAGATTCAAATGTTTATTCAGTAATTAGACCTTTACAGGCACTTTTACACGTCAATAAGTATAATTTATGTTACGTGTTTTCTTTAAAAATAAATTAAATTTTAATTTCGAAGACGTTGTCCTGCTTTCCAACGGTCTATCGATTTTGTCCCGATTTTTGACAATATGCGATAGGCTCAATCTGTAGTGATTGTGATGATGGAAAATAATTATCTGACTCCTGGTTTTATAATAAAAATATATATTTATTAATAATCAACACTTATTAATTGTTTAAATAAATGTCAAAGATTAAAAAAACGTGTACTACAGCTGTGGCGTGTTGCCGTTCGAAAACAATAATGAGGTTATTATTTTTTAGTTATAAGTTTCGTCGCATGTCGCGCTGAAGTCGCTTTCCGGCACTGACGCGCCTCCAAGCGGCAGTCTTTAGAAGACGATGGCAGTGCTGCCACAAATCACGCGCCACCGCGCCATCTACCGCGCGCCGCATGTGCCGCGTTGCGTTGATGGATGCCCGATCGTGGCAATCCTGATATCAGTTATAAAATATAGTAGAAGCGGTCCAAGTGGTGGGATCGAAGGTGTTAAGGTCCCGCCCCAAACGAAAACCTCAAAAAATCTCTGCTCAGACCCTAGACTTAATAGCAGAACGACGATCAAGGCCGCTGCAGACCTCCGAAAATGCTGAATCATATCGGCAGCTCAACAGACGTATACAAAAGTCCTTGCGACATTACCTCTGCTCTTTTAATACAAAATGTATTGAGAAGAGTGCACGGAGGACGGTGGCATGGTGGGAAGGAAGGGGTTCTAGCAGAGATCGAGAGGTTTTATGGACAGCTGTATACTTCCGTTTCGCAACCCAGCGGACATATGGCTAATGACCCAAGTGCCAAGCTATACCGGATATATCCCGTATATCAGCCTTTACGAGATTAGGATGGCCCTCAAACGGCTCAAAAACTACAAGGCCTCAGGCGAGGATGGAATTACAGCAGCGCTTCTGAAACCGGGCGGAACGCTGGTACTGAAAGTCCTTCAGAGGCTCTTTAATTCTGTTTTTCTCGAGGGCGTAACGCCAGAAGCGTGAAATAGGGGCGTGATGGTCCTGTTCTTTAAAAAGGGAGATAACACCCTATTGAAGAACTATACGACCTATCACGCTTCTAAGTCATGTATACAAGTTATTTTCGAGGGCAATCATAAATCGTCTCGCAAACAGGTTTGATGCCTTCCAGCCCCCCGAACAAGCCGGTTTCCGTAAAAACTTTAGTACCACGGACCACATTCACACGCTGCGGTAGGTTATAGAGAAAACGAGGGAGTATAACCGTCCGTTAAGCTTAGAGTCCGTGGATTACGAAAAAGCCTTTGATTCGATCGAAACGTGGGCCGTGCTTCAGTCTCTCCAGCGATGCCGTATTGACTATCGGTATATTGAAGTGTTGAAGTACTTATACAGTAACGCCACTATGTCAGTCCGAGTACAGGAGCAGTGCATAAGGGCTATTCCTCTGCAAAGAGGTGTAAGACAGAGGGACGTTACATCTCCGATACTGTTCACCGTTGCACTGGAAGATGCCTTCAAGCTTCTGGAATGGGAAGGATTTGGCATCAACATCAATGACGAATATATCACTTACCTTCAATTTGCCGACGATATCGTCGTCATGACAGAATTGATGGAAAACTTAAGTTCTATGCTCGGAGACTTAAATCGAGTCTCCCAACAGGTGGGCCATAAAATGAACATGGACAAAACGAAAGTAATGTCGAATGTCCATATCGCGCCCTTATCTGTATATGTTGGGAACTCCAGCCTCGAAGTTGTAGACCAGTATATCTATCTGGGTCAACTGGTCCAGGCAGGAAGTTTCAGCTTCGAGGGAGAGGTCTTTCGAGGAATCTGTTTTCGTATTCTTTGTTCGTTGAGGTGGCAGTGGGCGGGACACATAGCGCGACGAACCGATGGTGGATGGGGCAGAAAGGTTTTCGAATGGCGACCACGTGCTGGCAAGCGAAGCGAAGGACACCCACTCACAAGGTGGTCTGACGACCTGACGAAGGTCGCTGGAAAGCGCTGGATGCAGGCCGCTCTAGATCGGTCATTTTGGAAATCCTTGGGAGAGGCCTATGGCCTATATCCAGCAGCGGGCGTTATGCGGCTGAAATGATGATAAAATATAGTATCGTTGAGTCAAGTCTCGAACTTACTTTGGGACTAGCTCAATCAGTGTAATTTGTCCCTATACATTAATTTAATTTATTTATTTGCTTTTTAAAATCCTTATTAACCACAGTAAACAAAAATGAAGGAATTTATAAAATATCTTAATCAGCGACAAACATGTAAAACTTTTAAGTTTCAATTAGAAAGAGAAATCCGATATGGACTGGTGACGTCAAAGTCTACATCACTTATACATTTGCCATAGAAAATAGCGTTTTCGCGAGTGAGATAGACATATTTTCGTAAAACGTTCGTTTTTCAACCAATTTTTATTCCGTTTTCCCTGTTAGTACTTTAAATTTGAATATTTATGGATAAACTGGTTAAATAATATATTCTTTTCATGCATATTCCGTATTCTAAAAATATACGGACACTACGTAAAGTACCTTTATCAAAAATATATTACTTCGAAGGGCAAGTCAGCTCAGGGGAATGCCTGGACAAAGCACCCGCGGTAATATGCGGTATTTTTCCCGAATTAGGCTCCCTCCGCGAGACAGCCAATTGAACCAGCTACGCTTGTCTTATTAGTTCTAAGGCCCAGTTCAGACTGGTCGAGTTAAAATGAAGAGTCAAAGTCAAAAGTCAAAGACAAAACCATTCATTTATCTTAAGATATCGAAAGATAAATAAATTATTTTGCCTTTGATGTGTGACAATGGATTTGACAATTATCATGTGATACAAATATTTGTATCACTTGACAATTGTCAAATTGTCTTCGATTTCATAATACGTAGTTGTTGACGTCAGATTATTTACTTACAGCTAAGTTTACTGTCGCTTCCTAAGCGCAAGAGTTCGTAGAGCAACCCTGCTTATGACAGATAAGCTGATTCCCGCGTCTTGATCTGGGTCGTCAAATTTTGACAATCCCACAAGAACCTCACATTTTTCCGGGATAAAAAGCATACTATGTGCCACTAAGTAATACTAATTATATGTCAAATTTAATTCCAATCCGTTCAGCTATTACAGCGATAAAGCGGCACAAATATCCACACATCCATACAAACTTTAGCATTTATTCATCATTAAACATTAAGAATAGAATAGAATTTTCTTTATCGCCTAAAATACCACAACACCAAATAGAAAAAAGTACATCGAACAATATGATATCGATGAAATGTCTCCTTCATCTCGTACATTTGTGCAGCATTGTCAAAGCGTGGTGTGGTTTTTTGGCAAAAAGACCCATTCAGCATATGTCGCGGCCACGATGTAACCGCGACGCTGGTTTTCAATGGACCTTATGTGATGTGACTCACGGGCTAATGTGGTTTGCGTGTCTATGAAATATATAGATATAATAAATATATGTTAAATAAATAGGAATGTGTGGTAAAAAATATTAATATAATTAAATCCAGTACTATTAAAACTATGGGCTTCAATGCACACGCAATGCTAGCTTTTCATATATAATTTCTACTGCCACTGCGCTATTTGTGCCTGTAACAAAATGCCTCTCAGTTTGGTTTTGAAAGTTGAGACTGATTTTCATGACATTTCTAATCATGCATGATAAACTTTACCAATTTTTTCAATTCTAACTTCAAAATAACGGAGTTTCATACAAAATTTTCAACTCCCATTTCACCTAAATAAATAGTGAATTTTCCTAACATGTGATAGAGTAAACTTTTGTTTAATACCTACCATGAGCTCATAAATCTTTTAAATTTCTAACTTCAAGATTGATGAAGATTCCTACAAACTTTGAAACCCTTAATTAACCCCTTTATGCGGATATCGTCTTACATTACACGTTGCTATCTACTTACAATATTTTTCTTTCTTACTTTTCTTGGGTTTCGTACCCAAAGGGTCAAAAGAGACCCTATTACTAAGACTTCTCTGTCCGTCTGTCCATCTGTCTGTCTGTCGTTCTGTCTGTGCGTCTGTCTGTCCGTCAGTCTTTCCACCGTAATAGCTAGACAGTTAAAATTTTCACAGATGATGAATCTCTGTTGCCGCTATAACAACAAATACTAAAAACATAATAAAATAAATATTTAAGTATCTCATAAAACAAACGTGATTTTATAGATAATGGTACGGAACTCTTCGTGTGCGTCTCCGACTCGCACTTAGGTTATTTTTCTTCGTAAGATTGCACCAAGAAGTTCCGAGTTTCTGCCAATATACCACTTGTACTTAACGGGCTACATGAATTTTCCGGGGTCCAGTGCTGCCCCCATTTGAAATAAATCATTTGATAGGAAACGGACGCACAATTGCGAAAAACGACCACTTTTGGCGTATGTGCGTAGAAAAGCTTCACGTTCTCTCTTTCAACTGTAAACAGTAGTTCATAAAATAGTTTAAAGGGTTATCTAGGGTCTGATCAAGACCAAATTTTAAATGATGTCTCCGTTTCCTATTAAATGATTTATTTCAAATGGGGGCAGCACTGGACCCCGGAAAAAATCAGGTAGCCCCTTAAACACATGTGGCTATTGATTTAGTATCAACCAACCACAGACGTTTTTATTTGCATTATTGGTTTTTTAACAGCATTACAATGCTCGGATTATTATTCAAATTAAAACATGTGATGAAAATCTTCGCCACGACTATATTTACTTTAATCAACTTTCAATTCATCTAAATTGAATTAAGTTGAATATCACACTTCTAAATAGTGGGTAGTTGTGAAGAATAACGTATGCTTCAAATGCGTGTGTACTATGTGATGAGAAATTTCGTCAGGAAGATTCGAAGCCACGATAGCACAATTGGTAGTGCACTCACGGCGTTAATGTGAGGGACGCGGGTTCGAATCCTACTCGTGGCGCAGTTTTTCATCACATGATTTTATTTCGCTCGCCTATTGAATATTCCAGTGTGAACTATGTGATATGAAAATGAGAAAACGTAATTGAATCGTCTCATAACTTCTCAAAGTGGATTTTTTTCATTTGCTATGCAGGGTGCTGTTCACGTCATCTAGCCCTAGTAGACAGAGCCAAGGGCAAAGTGCGTTTTTGCCTGTGATGCTCATTATTTTAAGTAGAATATTTTGTTTGCAATATTCGGTTAAACAATGTCATTTTTTATTAAGTACAAATATTTTAAGGAGTGATTCAGTCCATCATTTAGAACCACTTTACCCAATAAATGAATGTCGAAATACGAAAAAAAATATTTAGATTATCATAATATAAAAATATATTTTTTTTTTAATTTTTTTTTTATACTCGTATTAATTTATTGGAAAAGTTGTTCAACATGAAAGACTGAATCAAACCTTAAAATATTTGTACTTCATAAAAAAGGAAATTGTATAGACAAAATTAAAATGTATGAAAAATAAAGGCGTAAATATTTGTTGCTTACGTAGGAACATTATTGAATTAAAGACATAAATAAAATAAATAAAACAAATAAAGAAAGAAATCTTGCAAAATTGGTTTCCGCGAATTTAAAACACTTGGTTATATTCTGTGTCGTTTGTTTACCTGTTTCCTTGTGATATTTTCACAAAATCATTAAATGAATGCACGTGTACGTAGGTACCTTCCTCCTTTGCATGGCAAAAGTCATGGCAAAGGTTCGGCATTTAGGAACTGCGTCACCTTTAATGTTCTGCCATAATATGATAAGTCATTTAGTTTGAAGCTTTTGTGTCTACTTATAGTTTCAGGGTCGTGCTGCACCACAGGCCAAGTTTCGAAAACCTGTGTAAACCGGTTTATACAATGTGCGAATCGTGCCATAGGTCGGGATGGTGTCTCACCTACACTATCTGTGTGCACTCACTTACACTAAAGGGCTTTACACACGGCAGCTTTAATGTATAGATGTACATTATAGCACGATACTTCTCATTACATCTTTCCATACAAATCGTCAGGAGACCACACACGACAGCTATAAATGTCCATACTAATTTTACTAATGTAAAAAAACTGACAACTATCAAATGATACAAATATCCAAAGATAAATAAATGATTTTAATTTTGATGGCGTTAAGATGGGAAAACGAATCAAAATAGTGATGGATTGCTAGCCGCATCGCTGGATTCAAAATTCGCTCATTTCCTCGATTGGCTTTTACGATCTGCACGGGAAGAAAAGCAGTTGGTACTTCCAATAAAAGATTTTCTTTATCCCAGACCAGCATAAAAGAAGAGAGATATGTGGTATCTTGAGGGTACGATGTGGATATTAAGTGAAATCCATATATAAACCTTAGAGTTTATCGGTGATCTTCAATATAAGTATTAAAGATAATGAAAAGACAAACTCAACTTAGTTACAACAAATTTATAATTATATATTTATAATTATAAATTTCTAATTATATAACTTACTGAGCAAAAAGGCATGTCGCGGTAATATGTAAAATTAGACATGCAGTACGGATATTTAAATAATTTATCAAAACTAAAAACCGACTTTGTTGGAATATCTGTTCGGTATGAGCTAAATTAAAATACTATTTAACTGGTGAAGTATGAAATTATATCGTTAACTTTTACTTGGACGTATATACGTCTGACACCTAACACAATCAGGCAAGCAAAGAGAATGGAATAACATAACTGGGGATTGCAAGCAGCAATAGTATTGCCAACCATAGTAAAAATAAAGATTGATTTTTGCAAAAATGTTTTATTTGAATCCATTTTTATAATAGTTTTATTTAAATAATATAAACAAAAAAAAAAGAAACTAAAACTAAACTAATTACTTAAATTACTTACTTATAAATAAAAAAGCCCTGGCAAATCGTTGCCCCGTGGTAACGTGCCCAGAAGGCTGGCCGCATTGCCACGTTGTATGGCAATGCTTATCTTTTGAGCCAGATAAAGGCCAGCCCTCTGGTCAGGCGTAATTTCAGTCAATTTTCGGGCGACAGTGTTATATAATTTATGCGCCGATGGTCCCCACGGCCCCAAAGTTTCAACCCCAAACGGCTCAAATAAGTAATTAATGAAATAATATATATAAATCAACAGACTTGATCCCCAAACTACACAACCGATTTTGATAACATTTCAATGGGAGCAACTGGCAAGTATATTCTCTCAAACATAGGGATAAAAACATAGTTTTTATAAAATCCTCTATGAAAAAGATTTTTTCCAGATAGGTCCAGGCGTCTTCGAATAATGGGTGAACATACATAAAAAAAAAGATCACGACGAATTGATAACCTCCTCCTTTTCGGAAGTCGGCTAATTAATTCATAAATATACCCTAAGCTAATTTAAGTAAATCTATGACCGTACCTTACTCCCTAGGGAACCTCTATTAAGAGCGCGATATTTCATCCGCGTATTCTTCGGATTTAATAAATATCCCCCATAGCTTTAGTGAAGGTGTGTTTAACAAGAATATTATACAGAAGCTCCCGCCTTAATTGCTACTTTGGGAAAGAGCGCACACTTAATACTTACTAGCCGATATTTTAAATTCAACTCATTGGTTACTTAATTCATAATTTATTAAAAAAAAAAAACAAGAACAAAAACTTAACTAAACTGAAAAAACAAAGCTGAACTATAAAATAATGTTGATACTGCTGCTGGGCAGAGGTCTCCCCCATCTCCTTCCACATATCTCGATAATGTGCCATTACCAACCATTCCCTTTCAAACTGTCGCAAGTCGTCACACCAACGCTTTTGGGGCCTGCCTCTTTTCCCTCGACCATTTTCACGTTTGCCGAATGCATCCTGATAGGTAGGCTATTATGGTAACAAACTGGTTAGTTGATTACTTAATTAAAAAAGTGAAATACCAAATGAAGACGCAAAGTGCATTCATCGTTGTCTAATGAATATATTTTTGTTCCGCTTGGAGTCGAAACTTTTGGTCGGTGGAGTCATAGTAACAAAACATTTATTTAAAAAATTACTTCCACGGCGTCGACGCCACTGGGGGCTCATATGTCGCCAGAGATTGCAATAGCCATTCACTGCGGGAATGCAGCCAGTGTTCTTGGTATGAAACTACATAAACAACATTAAGATCTTTTTAAGTTTTATTTTTACTATGAAAAGGTTGTTCAATATCATGAAAATATAAATACCTATTATATGGTGGCATTTACAAGTGTATAGAAGAATCAGCGTCAGACAAAAGACAGGAAAATAATAAGATGCTCCACGATCAAAACCCTAATTTCCTCTTTTGCATAATTGGAAAACAAATGGTTATATAGAATTTTGCGTTGTATTTGTCCAATTGATATCAGACATAGTTCACTTTAATTCCTTTATAAACACGTCAATGCTGATATCGATTGACATATTGGGTATTTTTCTGGATCAAAAATAAATTATTTTGTACTGATAGGAAAATAAAAAGTCGCAGAATAATGTCACTTGTCTATGATCATATTCGATTTTAACGTAATTGTAGATTTATTATTACCAAAAAACTGACAGTAAAAGCGCTATTTGACTGACGTCGTCTGCCTGAATTTAAAAAAAAAAAAGAAATGTGGTGTCGTGGGACACCAGGTAGGAACGAAGTTCCTTCGGCTAATGTAGAATCGACACAATTTGCAAAAGAAGAGAAAGGTATTATACACTACTCGCTTGTGTATACGACTGTCGCGCCTGCGCACGTCTCATTTAACGGTTTTATTTAACGAGGTCATCCTTACGGTTTTACTATCACATTTTTTTCAGTTCGGTCGCGCAGCAAAATCCCTATCTCCTCCAAGCCTGCCGTAAGGAACTTCGTTCCAAAAAAAAAACGATTTGGCTTGTTGGAAAATAGCGGATAGTTTATTTCAACGAGCTATCATCATCATCAATTTATTTAAGAACTATAATATAAGTTCTTGTCGGTGTATTTTCCATGTCTCCCGATCTTCAGCTATATAGTATGTATTTATGTAAATCAAGAAAAATGAGTCTACAGTGTGCGTCCTTTCTAAGAGAAGCCGTTCCTAAGATGTACATTTATTAGCGGGCCGAAAGTCAAACACGCTTTATAATTAATGAATCGTAGTTAGAAGGTAGCTTGGAAATGTTATCTTTTCATGGTCTTTAAAATTCAGGCCTTTTTGTAAAACGTTATCATCATCCTCACGTATTCCCGGGTGCATCCTCAGAGGTTACGCTTCAGAGTCCGGTGTCCGCTACTTAACTTAGCTGTTTTTTTTTTTAAATGTCATACATATGTTGCCTTGGACGACATTTCCTACTTCACCGGACAAGGTTTGAGGAGCGAGCCAGAAGCTTGGCTTCCTATATTTATAAACTACTAGCAGCAGCGCAGAGGGCTCCCAAGGGGGAAAACCTTGGAAGGGACATACCCGTAATAAATCGAACCACAGGCTTTACTAGATTACTACAGTATAATGAAATTAAAATAACAGTCAAATAACAAAATATCAAATTTGGAATTTCCATACTATGCAGCCGCCTGGGCTATTTGTATGGGAATATCGTTTTTTTTTTTTTGGCCATTTATTTTAATGTTATCTTGGTATAGTGATCTAGTATAGCCCGTGGTACGATTAATTACGGGCATATCCCTTCCACATTGTATATTATATTGCTTTATTGAAGACTAGCTTTTGCCCGCGGCTTCGCTCGCGTAGGGATGTAATTTATCAAAATCCTTTCTTAGGGGATGCCTGCTTCACAGTAGCTTTATGCATGCAAAGTCTTAGCCCGATCGGTTTAAAATTGACAAAGTTTCATACAAACTTTCATCCCCTATTTTATCCCCTTGGGGGTAGAATTGATCAAAATCCTTTCTTAGCGGATGCCTACGTCATAACATCTACCTACATGCCAAATTTCAGCCCGATCCGTCCAGTTGTTTGGGCTGTGCGTTGATAGATCACTATGTCAATCAGTCAGTCACCTTTGAGTTATATATATTTAGAAAACCAGTTACGTGTTAATCTCAAATTAAGTTAAGTTCAGATAGAACAGACCAAGTTCTGGACATAGTTACATACGAGAACTTGAGGTGTAAGACCGCTTAGTTGCTGTTAGTCGAGTTAGAGAATGCTAGACATTATAGCTGCTAACTACATTATGCTGAGCGAACAGTTTAGTCGAGTCGATTTACTATCCATGTGCACAATTTTCTTGTTATACAGGGTGCTTTTACATTGTACAAACATTGTAAGGGGTGATTCTGTTTATTATTTTGATGGACTGAATCTACCCTTAAAATCTTTGTGTTACAAAATATATTGAAACCATTTTAAAGGAACCATTGATCGGTTATCAGACCATGTTGTAAGAAATCGACGCAATGGTGACAGACTTTGTGTACATACATCGAAAACAGCATTATTACAAAAGAGCGTGGTATGTATGGCACCAAAAGTCTATAATAAACTTCCAGAAGAGTTAAAAGAATTAGAGATAGGTTTGTTTAAGAAAAACCTGAAAAAGTTTCTGGTGGAGAAATGCTACTATAAGATATCTGATTTTCTGAATGATATTAACATTATTATATAATTTATCTTTTGACATTTCTAAATATACATTGTAATTATATTGTAAAAAGTAGTAAAACTTAATGAGAATAATTATGCATGTGTAATAATGACCTGTATGAATATTATAAATAATTAGTTAATTCTCAGCAGCCCATTTTCTGACCATATTTGCATACCATTCTTAGGGTAAAAGCACACTGCATGACTTTATCTACTGATGCAATATTTTTTTGTAAATGATGTATTTTATTGCAAATAAATATATCTTTATCTTTATCTTTAAAGGGTTTTTAAATTTTAATAATACAATAAGTATATGATACCGAACTTTTTTCCAAAGAACATTATTATACAATATAGCCCGTGGTATACTAGATCTCTAAAGTAAAATGAAATTAAAATAACAGCCAAGACACAAAAAAAAAAATCCGCATATTCATACAAAAGTATGCAGCTGCCCGGAAAATTTGAATGGGAATTTCAATTTTTTTTCTTCTATTGTTTGGTTGTTATTTTAATTTCATTATACTTAAGTGATATATGTAGTATAGCCCGTAGTACGATTTATTGCGGGTATTTCCCTTTCACATTGTATACAAACTTATCAATAAACAAATCCCTAGAAACTCTTTTTTTTTTAATATACGGACAAATTACACAGATTGAGCTAGCCCCAAAGTAAGCTTAAGCTTGTATTATGACATACTAACCCAACGATACTATATTTTATGATAAGTACATATATAGATAAACACCCAAGACCCAGGACAATTTGAAAAAGGCCATTTTCCAACTTGCCGGCTGAGGATCGAACCCAGAACCTCCAAATTGGCGGTATAGCGTGTTACTATTACCATTACCATTCTGATTTATTTGATCCACGCGGCCATTTTTCTTTTTCGTATTTCACTATTGTTTCCTTTATGTAAATTGTACTGTACTGAATTCATACATATAATTTGTTAAACCCTGTTATTTAGGTATTACTAGATTTATCAAAAAGGATTGGGCGACTGCCTCCGTGGTCCAGTGGTCAAAGCGTTCGCCTTGTGACCCGGAGGTCATGGGTTCGATTCCCACTGGGAAGCATACTTTGTGAAAAGTTGTTTCCGGTCTGGATAGGATATTGCAGGCTTGAATCACCTGATTATCCGAAAAGAAAGATGATTCCGTGTTTCGGAAGGCACGTAAAACTGGGGGTCCCGAACGCCACCTAGCGTTTGACCATCAAACTATCCAAGGATTGGTTTCTGGTTTGCCCTTTGGGTTGTGGAGGTCAGATGGCAGTCGCTCTGTGTAAAAACCAGAAACCTCGTCAAATCTCCTTGGTTAGGTAGCGGACCCCGGGCTCTGAAGCGTTACTGCTGAGGATGCAACCGGGAATACGCTCGGATGATGATGAGATTTATCAAAAAGGATATCAGACTTCCATATAAAAATCAATTGAACAGAAAGTATTAATGTTTCAAATCGGAATAAAATATAAACAAAAATAGATGAAGCTAATTGCGAAAAGCAAATACCTATTCATTTTGATTACAATTCGACACAATCATTACAAAACCTACAGACTGCGTAAATTAGTCGAGTAAACACTACAGTAAACACTCCAAATTTGCCGTTACGACTACATAGACTTATAAATATAATAAGAATAGATTATAATATCACACAAATATTATAAAGGCGAAAGTTTGTGTGAGTATGTTTGTTATTCTTCACGCGTAAACGACTGGACCAATTTTGATAAAATTTGGCATGCAGGAAGCTGACACGCTGGATTAACATATAGGCTACTTTTTCCGCGGGTAACACTACGGGTCGCGGCTATTTTTTTATTAATTATAAAGAGCGAAGCTTTTATACTTAGATTATTCCGTTGTTGTCTGTCTTTAGCCAGATTTTCCATTCCTTCATGCCCTAGCAAGTGTCCTACTAAACGAAAATCAACAAAAACACAATTCTTTATTTTGTCATTTTTTCCTTCAACTTCATCAATTACATACATACATATGATCACGCCTGTTTCCCACAGGGGTAGGCAGAGACTAAGGACCTCCACTTACTACGATCCTGACAGACCTCTTTCGCTTCATCTACACTCATCACTCTCTTCATGCATGCCCGCCGGTTACGGGTACTTCTAACCTCTCCTTTTTTAAGAACGTCTGCAATTCGATCGCGGTACGTTCGTCGAGGACGACCCTGACCCACTCTTCCACTCACGTTTGCTTTGTAGACTCTTTTAGAGAATCTCCTTTCATCCATCCTTTCTACATGTCCGAACCATATCAACATTCCTTTCTCAATTTTTGTTATTACATCTTCTTTCAGTCCACACTGCTCCCTTATGACATAATTTCTAATCCGATCTTTCAAAGTAACACCACACATACTCATCAATTACCATTTGAATAATACTGATGGCCTTTTTAAAAGTTTCCTAGAATAAAATTACGTATCAAATCATAGTTTAAGAAGGTTCATAGTCCATTATACTTATGAGTCGACAGATTCCTTACACATAGCCGGGTTTTTTAGACTCTGAGTGAGCAGGCAAGAAATTACACGTAAGCAGTTTATTTATTTATCACACTTTATTGTTCCAAAATATGAATATACTTTTAACAGATGACGGACTTTATGCTAAGAGCATTTTCCCCAATCACACGTAATTATAGCCAACTAGCTTTTGCCCGCGGCTTCGCTCGCGTATGGGTGTAATTCATCAAAATCCTTTCTTAGGGGATGTCTACGTCATAGTAGCTTTAGGCATGCAAAGTCTCAGCCCGATCGGTTTAAAATTGACAAAGTTTCATACAAACTTTCATCCTCTATTTTATCCCCTTGGGGGTAGAATTGATTAAAAATTCTTTCTTAGCGGATGCCTACGTCATAATATCTACCTGCATGCCAAATTTCAGCCCGATCCGTCCAGTGGTTTGGGCTGTGCGTTGATAGATCACTATGTCAGTCAGTCAGTCACCTTTGATTTATATACTCGTATATTTAGATAACGTCGCCAGATATTGAGGCCTCTATATCATTCGCCTTTTTAGGGTTCCGCAGTAAACAAGGAACCCTTATAGTTTCGCTATGTCTGTCTGTCTGTCTGTCTGTCTGTCCGTCCGCGGTTTTACTCAGCGACTTTAAGTACTAAAAAGCTGTGATTTGGCATGGATATGTGTATTAGTGGAAAAAGTGGTAAAATAAAATACTGTAAATATTTTTTTTAAGGTAGCTGCCATACAAGTAAAGTGAAAAGACATTTTTTTTTCTTGATTAACCAAGCATGTGGGGTATCGTTGAATAGGTCTTTCAAAAATATTATGAGCTTTTACACACCGTTTTTCAAATTAGCGATCCATTTATTAAATATTTGGTTTTGAAGTGAACATTTTTGTTACAGTCAAGTGCCCCCATCTATCTGCTAAACGGTTATATATGGACACGTGAAAAAAATCACAGCTATAGTATATATGACGAACTTTAAAGAAAAACTACATATCAGAGCTAAGTAGGGTTTACACATTAAAAAGTTATAGGCGATCAACTTATAAAATGTACTCGGAAAAATAAAATTTTGTACAAATTCAATAGAAAATTCATTTTTAGGCGTTTTCACTGGCATAAACCCAAAGTTGGCATTCGTTACTACGGAACCCTACACTGCACGTGGCCCGACACGCCCTTGGCCAATTATTTACGGTTTGCCGCTTCTAGTCCTGTGCCGAAGTCTACGGCAAGAATAATTCCAGCCGCCTTTGAATTAAACTGCCGGTAACCAGCCGTGTTTAGGAGCAATCAGAGTCTGGAAGCTTTGCTTACAGGGGCCTTAATAAAAGGCGTAAAGATAATTGGCATCAAAATAATATGGAAATATTGTTTTTTTTCTCATTTAAAATAATAACATCCTACAACATCATAAATTCGAAAGCTTGTAATAATGTTATGCATTTAATATTTTGGTAATTTTAATTAATCTTGAGTTTTTTTATGTTGATTTGATGAACATTTTTTTTTTTCTAAATAAGCCTGAGACTCAGTTTGGAGTAATATCAAAAATTATAGTGTTTTTAATCTCGATTTTATAATTTTTCCAAAGTTTAAATATTCGTACCCATGAGGCAATGAGTTTGCTGGTATATCTACAGGCTATCTAGTAAATCACGTGTCATACTTAAAAGGACATAATAAATCATGATCACACGAACGTCAAAAAATATATAACCAATAAAATACTTATTAAATTACAAAGAAATATATAATCAAATGAGTGCGCAGTCTCGGGATATTTGAAAACCGCGCCAGGCCTGTGTCACTCCCCGTCAGGTATCAAAAATATTATATATCGTAATTATTACTACGCGCGCGGCGTTCGCTCGTTTGTCCAGAGTAATAAGAATAAAATTGTCTTGCAATGGATGTCTAGGTATCTAAACGGAGAGGTGAGGAGTTCTGACGCGAGCTAAATTAAACCATAGCGCTAACCACATTGAGTAGATATTTCTTTGAATTATTTTTCTGAGTGTGACTTCTTCTGTGTTACGCGCTCGGTACCTCGGCTGGTTGCCGACTTGCCGCTTATCATCCGATCGAGTGTCCCCACTTCTTGTTTTTATTGGATAGTTTTGGTTGTGGTTTAAACTTTTGAGCACCTATTTTTTTTTCTTTGGAACGAGAATCAAGTACTTTATGCCCCTTTTCAATATCTAACGCGATATACCAGTCAACCTGTATATCGTTTAAACCCCGTGCAATCCGAGGTAACTATACAATGCAATTTTACTGCACAAAAAAATACAGGACATAAATTATCTAAACCAGATATTATTTTTAAAAAACCCGACCATCTTTTTATATATATACCCAGTGTCACTCTTAAATCCATCGAGTCGTTCAGGCCGCAGAGCGTGCCAAACAATTATATATACATACACACTCTCAAAAAATAACCCTCCTTCTGGCGCAGTCGGGTAAAAACTAGGAAATGCGCAAAAGCGGCCTTATCGCTAAGCAATTTCTTCTATATGCAACCTTATACATTCGTATAGAAAAAGTAATACAGACATAAGCGGCCTAGTGCGAGTTGGACTGGTGCACGAAGGGTTCCGTACCATTATCTTTAATACGGAACCCTAAAAAATTACGTTTGTTGTACGGAAGCCCCACTTAAATATTGATTTTATTCTGTTTTTACCATTTGTTGTATAGCTCCAACAGAAATACATCATCTGTGAAAATTTTATCTGTCTAGCTGTCACGGTTCACGAGAGACAATCTGGTGACGGACAGACAGATAGACGGACGGACAGCGGAGTCTTAGTAATAGGGTCCTTTTTTATCCTTTGGGTACGAACTAGGAAATGCGCAAAAGACAGTATTATCGCTAAGCAATTTCTTCTAGAAAATTCTTCGCTTATTCTTGTATAGAAAAAGTGATAAAGAAAAAAGAATTATCTGCAAAAGCAATCATTATTTTCATAACTTTGCGAACATACCACAAAAAGATAAGTTGGCTGTCAGAAACTTGCAACTATGCAACTACGCTAAGTCCAATAGTGCGAAGTTGGAACTTCTCGATTGCAGCAACTCTCAGTCAACAATGGTTAAGTTATAAAACTATCTCTCGCGAGTAAGTGAATTCACAAATCAAATACTTTTTCTAAACGTCAAAACAAACATTTTCTGTTGTAAAATCTAGAATCACGTTAAAAATGGATACGGTCAATAACAAGTCACATTATGACCTCGCCATCGCTATTCAATTTGTACATAAATGCATTGATTGTCGAGCTCAGTAGCCAATATATAGGTTGCCATGTTGATGGGGTCTGTGTAAATAACCTCAGTTTCGCGGACGATATAAAAAAAATGATTTATTCCTCAAAACATGAATACAAACATGAATACAAAATCACTGTAGGTTTTAACAATTTTTAAGACTAGAATCAGTTGAAAATCTTTTCCCTATTTACTTTATTTACTACACTTACATAGAGGGTAGGCATTGCTGTGTGGTATTGCGTAATGTTAAACGATATGTGTCTGCTGAGCGCGTCAATCTGTGGCCTAAATGAGCTTATCCGAATCTGTGAGAAATATGTTGGTGGCCACGGGTTGAAGTACAATGTCGCGAAAAGTAAGTATATGGTTTTTGAGACCGCCGGTGCTAAATGTCCACAGAACTTACCACCTATTCGTCTTAATGGTATTCCTCTAGAGAGAGTGAGTGAATTTACTTACTTAGGACATATAGTTACCGCCGACCTCAGGGACCATGCAGATATCGAGCGAGAGCGGAGAGCGCTGTCGAGGAGGGCCAATTTGTTGGCTCGCAGGTTTGCGCGATGCTCGGATAAGGTAAAAATTACATTGTTCAGAGCTTACTGCACCTCGCTATACACGTGCAGCCTGTGGGCCTCGTACTCGCAGGGCGTCTACAGCGCTCTCCGTGTACAATTCAACAATGCGTTCCGAGCGGTGCTGGGGCTGCCTCGCTTCTGTAGCGCTTCAGGGATGTTTGCAGACGCGCATACTGACTGTTTTTATGCTACGGGCCAGCTCCAACACCGTCCTGGCGTCGATAGCTGACAGACAGGACTGTCCCTACATGCGACAGTGCAATGACAGGCACGTACCGTGCAGCCCATTTGAGAGGCAACTGTAAGTAAAATAATTTTTAAATTATTTTATTACTAATTGACATTTTAAATTGTATGTTTTCGTGTGTGTGTAATTTCGAGCGACTGACATTATTATTTTAAATTGTTTTGTATATGGTTTAAAGTTACCTGAAATAAATGTATTTTATTTTATTATTTTGAGACGTTTTATTCGTTAAAGATACCAACAAATTTATTGTTGCCTTGCGATACCACCAAGTTTGCCTGTTTTCAACAACTAAAATCCGATACTTATTTCTTAACAACTTGAGACACTGTAACGCTTATCTTGATATCTTCAATCCAAGTTTGTCACGATTTAAAGGATCACTGGTTGCTTCATTAGATCATCATCATCATCATATCAGCCACAGGAAGTCCACTACTGGACATAGGCCTCCCCCAAGGATTTCCAAAACGACCGATCGGAAGCGGCCTGCATCCAGCGCCTCCCTGCAACCTTGCTCAGATCATCTGACCATCTAGCAGGTGGGTGTCCTACGCTGCGCTTGCCGGTACGTGGCTGCCATTCGAGAACCTTTCTGCCCCATCGGCCATCGGTTCTTCGCGCTATGTGCCCCGCCCACTGCCACTTCAATGAGCTAATCCGCTTGGCTATGTCGGTGACCTTCGTTCTCCTACGAATTTCCTCATTTCTGATTCGATCGCGTAGAGAAACACCGAGCTTCATTAGATATGTAAACTTAATCACAATTACCTGCCTGTTTTGACCTGCACTATCCTATCTTGTATTTATTTATTTTTTTGTTAATCTTACTTGTTCTCATGTATTTGGCCATGCTATGTACACTATAGTGGATTACTGACTAATTTTGTTTTTTTTTATGCTTTAAAAATTCTGTTGATCTATATTGTCTGTAATCTGTTTGTGTGACTTAGATTTAAAAAATAAAAAAATAAATAACGTTAAACCACACATTTTCTATGAAATTTTTATAAAATATAGACTAATGAAGTCATAGTTTTTTCTGCAATAATAAATCTAAAATCACTTTGAAAATGGATATGATCATGACAAGTGACATTATATTGTGACGTTTTATTTTATTAAAATTACCAAATAATTTATTGCACATGCAGTAATAGTACATTACTGCAGAGGACGGGAAGAATGGCGTTGCAGGTCGAGTAGTTTTCAATAATTGACAATAATTACGAGTCCGGCAATGCCACTCCCGCCGAGGCATGCATAGTGCTTTTCTCAATAAATGTGAGGAAATCATTAAAGAAATAACCAGAAATATGTAAATATTAACCGACAGCAGTTAATGTTCAGCAAATAGTCCAGCAAAGTAATGCGCGAGCCAAGAATTACAAACTTCGTGTCTTCTTTTTACTACAATAATGCCTACATTTCCAAGCATGTTTGATAAAAAACATTAATTTCGCATGATCTTCAGCATCTTTGATTTGGAGAAGGAAAAGCGGGAAAACGTACCCCGGGCTCCAAATTAACACAGCTAAGGACGCAACCAAGAACGTGTCAAGATGAATTAGAAAGAAGCGAGGGGAGTTGACCCCACCTTTGCCTAGGAGTAAGGAAAATAAGTAAATAAAAATGTACCCAAAAAGATTATTATCTCTAAACGCTACTCCATCATCATCCGAGCGTATTCCCGGTTGCATCCTCAGCAGTAACGCTTCAGAGCCCGGGGTCCGCTACCTAACCAAGGAGATTTGACGTGGTTACTGGTTTTTACACAGAGCGACTGCCGTCTGACCTCCACAACCCAAAGGGCAAACCAGGAACCAATCCTTGGATAGCTTGATGATCAAACGCTAGGTGGCGTTTGGGACCCACAGTTTTACGTGCCTTCCGAAACACGGAATCATCTTTCTTTTCGGATAATCAGGTGATTCAAGCCTGCAATATCCTATCCAGACTGGAAACAACTTTTAACAAAGTATGCTTCCCAGTGGGAATCGAACCCATGACCTCCGGGTCACAACGCGAACGCTTTGACCACTCTAAACGCTACTATGTTTCAATATTGTTTTCATTATGCGCAGTTCGAGACGAAACTCGACCGGCGTCCATTTTGATTGAGCTGGGAGCAGTCGAGCGACAAATTGGCAGTGCGTGCCAACTGCCGAGCCACCTGCGTTCCAATTTACGAGATGCTATAGACTATAGACTCTATAGCAATTGTATAGTAAAGGACGTCTTTTCTCAATGTTATGTGTGTTGTTATAGCAGTGTTGGCGAATGGTTTGAACACTGGTCTGTGTGTGTGAGCCAGGAGTTCGATTCTTACACTGAGAAAAAGAAATAGCTGATCCGGTTTTGCTATTTGCGATTTGATTAGTAGATACTAAACTTTTGTTTTTATTAACAGAACCATATAGTTACATGTACCAAACTACAACTATTAATAAAACACATTTTAACTACTAGTAGCCCTGAGTTCAGCAGTCACTCGATTTTGGTAACGTGTAGCAAAAAATTTTGCTACTAGCAACCATTCTTTTTTCATAGTGTCCTGAGTGCCACTTGTACTTTTGAATTTGTCAGTATGTGGCGACCCACTGCGTTCCATTTTACGCGATAGTATAGACAACAGAAAGAAAAATTGAAGATTGATTGTTGGAAAAACAGAGTTGGAACTTAGATGACGGACTACTATGAATCTCTACTTCCTTATTTCTTCATCCATATTCCAAACTCAAATTCATGTTTCTTTTTACACTTTTTCACACGTCGGCACTTTGTTTAAACTGTGTAAATAGTTTAGTACATACTAAAACTAATCATTATTTATCGCTCTTCCGACAGACTCACGTTCCGTCACTCGATGGTAATGATTGAAAATCAGTGTTTTCTCCCTGAGCAACTTTAACGCTGAGTTATTGCGTTTTTGTATCACTTTGGTTCACCTTTTTTCTACGACTGATTGTCAATGTTTTTGTGTTGATTTGTGTAGACACAGAATAAGTTCTAATACTCACGTGCAGAAGTCTTACTCAGAAAAGAAATTCAAAGAAATATCTACTTAATGTTGTTTGCGCTATGGTTTAATTTACTTAGCTCGCGTCAGAACTCCTCACCTCTTCGTTTAGGTTAGATACCTAGACATCCATTGCAAGCCAATTTAATTCTTATTACTCTGGACAAACGATTCATGTGACTGTATTTTCCGAAGTGGTCGCCGCGCGCATAGTAAACATGTAGGTATATTTTCAATACCTAAGCGGGGAGTGACACAGGGCTGTTGTAGGTATACAATATAGTTGTGTGCCACAGTGAAACAAATAAAGTATTTATCTGTCTATCTACAGAAATTCTATTATATAGGGCGTCGTTTCTCCTCGATTTTACGTATCAAAGTCAAAGTCAAAGTCAAAGTCAAATCATTTATTTATCTTTGGATATTTATATCACTTGATAATTGTCATTTCTTTTTTCTTTCGATTTCTTAATAGTTAGTTGTTGACGTCAGATCATTTACTTACAACTAAGTTTACTGCCGCCTCCAAAGCGCAAGTACAGAAGAAGCGGTAACAAACTGTACTGCAGCATTTTCTCCAAAAACGTCAACCTTACAATTATACTGATATTAAAATTAGATGTGTGGACTGAGAATACATTGCTATGTCATAATTATTAATTAAAAATGTCAAATTTGAAATTAATGTCAGTTTGTATAAAATACATGTACTGATTGTACTCAAATTATGTCATTTGTGAGTGTACAAATATAAACCTTTAAAAGGGACCCGCGCCAAGCTCAAGCCAGACGTTTTTGTCTTTAAGATAATCATCGGTTCCGTAATAAGCCTTCTCACAAAGTACTTTCTTTACATAAGCTTTAAATTTTCTATCTGGCATATCAAGGACCGATTCTGGCAATTTATTATAAAACTTTATACAGTTTCCCTTAAACGATTTACTGACTGTTTTCAGCCTATAATACGGGGTAACTAAAACATTTATGTTACGTAAGTTTCTACCCGTAATATCACCTGTTTTATTAAATAAGGCAATATTTTTCCTCACATACATTATATTTTCAAATATGTACTGGGATGGTACAGTGAGTATATCAATTTCCTTAAAAAAATCTCTTAGGGAGTCTCTCGATCCTAAATCATAAATAAAACGAATTGCCCTTTTCTGTAAAATAAAAATAGTTTGTATATCAGCAGCACTCCCCCAGAGAAGAATCCCGTAGGACATCAGACTATGAAAGTAACTAAAGTAAACTAGTCTAGCAGTTGCTACATCTGTCAATTGTCTGATTCTTCTAATAGCGTAAGCCGCTGAGCTGAGCCTATTAGCGAGTTTAGAAATATGGACATCCCACTGAAGTTTTGAATCTACTGTGATTCCCAAGAAAGTAGTATTATCAACGAGATCTAAGTTTTGACCGTCTAGTAGCACATCAACATTGGCCTGCCTCACGTTAGGAAGACTAAATCTAATGCATTGGGTCTTGTTTGCATTCAACAGAAGGTTATTGGCAGAGAACCAATTAGAAATGGCCTATAATGTATCATTCACCGCAGTAGCATCTTCGCTATGACGGTCTATTTCAAAAATAAGAGACGTATCATCGGCGAACAACACAATACCAGCCTGTTTTTCAACCGCGTAAGGCAAATCATTGACGTACACTAAGAAGAGGAACGGTCCTAGGATAGAACCTTGAGGTACACCCATTTTGACAAGAGATCCGTTTGACTTTATGCCATTTATATCAACAGTCTGAAGCCTATCCGTTAAATATGATTGAATGAGGTTTATAGATTTATCGTCAAAACCGTACTGACGGAATTTGAGCAAAAGTGTCGGGTGATCTACGCAGTCAAATGCTTTTGAGAGATCGCAGAAAGAACCGATTGCATCATGCTTGTTTTCCCATGCGTTGTAAATGTGAGTAACTAGCGCTACCCCCGCATCGGTGGTCGATTTCCCTCCAGTAAAACTAAACTGCTGGCTATGAAAAAGGTTATGGGTGATAAAGTGATGTTGCATTTGATTAAGCATTATCTTTTCAAACACTTTGCTCAAAACTGGCAAAATGGAGATAGGTCTATAATTACCAGGATCTGTTCTTACCCCCTTTTTAAATAAAGGAATCAATTTACTGCATTTCATTAAATTTGGAAAAATACCTTCATCAATGCATTCATTAAAAATAAAAGCTAGGTCTGCAGCAATGATATTTATGATGTTGCTTACTACATTAACGGACATACCCCAGTGATCTTCAAACTTTTTTAAATTTAGCTGTTTAAATGCATCGACTATATCTTTAGGGGTAATATGTTTAAATTGAAACTTGTGATTACATGGAGCTATATTATCTTTAAGTAAGGCTTCAGCATGTTGAGGACTTGAATTGACATCAGCAGTAAGTGCCAAGGGAATATTGGTAAAAAAATTATCGAATACATTTACTATGTCTTTAGGTGCGGTAATGTTTTTGTCAGCATATTTGATTTCACGAATATTTTCTCTCGCTTTAGTTTTCCCTGTTTCTTTATTAATGACATTCCATGTCTCTTTTATTTTATTTGGTGCATTATTGATTTTTCTACTAATATAGATAGCTTTAGCCTTTTTGCAAACTCTTTTAAATAATTTTGAATAATTTTTAACATAATCAACAAAGCTAGGGTTAAAATTAAATTGTTTTTGAGCATATAAATCAAATAACTTTCTTCTACTTATATAAATACCTGTAGTAGCCCATTCATTAAATTTTAACCTTTTATTAACATTAACTTTTTTTTGATCCAATGTTGCCGAATATTCCTTAGACACGGTACTAAACAATTTATTGTAGTGATCATCAGGGTTACCTCCAGTGTATACGACTGAACATAATTTATTTTCTAAATTCTTCTTGAGCTTACGAATCTTTTTGGAAGTAATTGGCCTACACATGATTTTATCATCTTTCAAGCAGCGGGTGGACTTCTTGACAAAAGATACAAATACACCTGAATGATCAGATGGCAACTTGTTAATAACAGATTTGTGAAAATAACTTATATCGGTAAAGAAATTATCAAGACATGTGGCAGATGTAGCGGTGGTTCTAGTAGGTTCAAGAAAAACATTTTCTAAGTCATAACATTTAAAGAGGTTTAAGAATTGTGTACTCCTTGTATTCTGCAAAAGAATATCAACATTGAAGTCACCACAAATAATTAAAATCTTTTTACTATTTGAAGCTAACTTAAGAACCTGATCCATTACTTTCAAAAATCCCTTAAAATCGCTATCAGGTGGACTGTATACACATAAAATTAAATGATGTTCTAGCTCGGCACAGGCCACCTCACAACAGCGGTCAACAGAAAGTCTAACTATGTCATTCCTCTCCTTGCCGCGGACACCATTTTTTGAAAATATCATAGAACCGCCTCGAGTAGTAGACTTTCTGTTAAAGCAGCTAACAATGTCGTAGTTGTTTAGGCTAACCATCATCTCACTCTCATGCAGCCAATGCTCAGTCAAACACAATATATCTATATCTAATTCTTCTAATACTAGTTCAACTAGTAGTTCTTTGCTGGAAAGGCCTTGTATGTTTTGATGAATTACTCTTAGTTCTAGTGGCCTTTCCGTTGTCTGGAGGTGCAGTTTAAATCTGCCGTCAAGTCTACAGAATTACTATTACAATTTTCTGGTAACTCAGTAGACATCTTACAACTAGTAGTTTGTTCACAATGTAAACTCGTCCAAAACTTAATAGTATAAGCTACCAATGTAGCAATTTTTAATTTCTTATATTTGGATAGGTATATATTACCTTTTGTCAAAAAACATTCCCTTATAAAATTATTAGTGTCAAAAAACACTAATTTGTCACTATGACAACATGTCAAGTTATGTAATAATTTATTAAGGTATTGAATGTTTTTATTTATTGATGGGGGCTGGCAACTCAAATAAGGAAACGCACATAGTATTATTTTACATACATTAAGTTTAAAGTCTCTATACATTGAATTATATCTTTCTTTCCTATTTTACTACTATTATTACCTACGAGCAATACAATAGTGGAATTATGGTTAAATTTTGATGATTTGATTTTCTCTATGAACTTGGGAAAGGTTGTATGATTGACGACCTCCGTGGTGTACTTAATGGTCAACACGCTAGTCCGCAAATCCGGAGGTTCTGGGTTCAATCCCCAGACAGGAAAGGTTGGAAAATGGCCATTTCAAATTGTTCTTGGTCTTTGGTGTTTATCTGATATATGAACTTATAAAAATAAAGTACCTATCGTTAGGTTAGTATCCCAGACCACAAACTTAAGCTTACTTTGGGGCTAGCTCAATCTTTGTGATTTGTCCCTATATATTTATTATTTATATTAAAACGTTGTTGGCTAGGTGATATAAGCACTGTCTCTGTGTCTGTTTATCATGAGTTTAATCCTCACTTATCCCGCCATTTGTAGCTGTAAATTGTATCTCATGTCCGGTCATTTTAATAATGACAGTTGTCACTAGATGACAGTCATCGAGCTACGTCAGATACGTTTAGGCAGCTCGAAAATCTGACAACAATGTTATTATACACAATAAGAAGACCAATGTTATCAACGTAGCGAATCTCGCAGGAACTGCTTCTTTTGAATTAAATATCAATAATAATAAAAAATTTATATGTTTAAAATGCAATTGTTACAGCTAAAAAAATTCTTTCAACAATTTAGTTTACCACTTGATCAGCGCACTGTCCCCTTCCCGTAGACAGAATAAGACTTTCCCATTTTTCCATACAAACGTCTAGCTAATTAATTAATTATCTAATTATATTATATATATAGTCTAGCTTTTATTTTAAAACGGCATGTCAGATATTATCGGAATTATGTAATGCCAAAGAAATTGCATATATTAAGGCATATAACGAATGCAATTTTTTAAAAATTACAAAATACTGCCGAAATCACACATGTCATTTAAAAATTAAAGCAAGACTACGTTTGTATGGAAAAGTTTTGAGTAAGGGGATCGGCTGGGCAGCGTTCGGGAAGCTACGCAGTGTCTTCTCGTCCAAAATACCTCAGTGCCTCAAGACGAAAGTGCTTAATCAATGTGTGTTACCAGTGATGACTTATGGCTCTGAAACGTGGTCCCTTACTATGGGTAAGAAGGCTCAAGGTCACTCAAAGCGCTATGGAGAGGGCTATGCTCGGTGTTTCCCTACGTGATCGAATCAGAAATGAGGAAATTCGTAGGAGAACAAAAGCCACTGACATAGCCCAGAGGATTAGTTCGTTAAAGTGGCAATGGGCGGGACACATAGCGCGACGAACCGATGGTCGATGGGGCAAAAAGGTTCTCGAATGGCGACCACGTACAGGCAAGCGAAGCGTAGGACACCCACCCACAAGGTGGTCTGACGACCTGAATAAGGTCGCTGGAAAGCGCTGGATGCAGGCCGCTCTAGATCGGTCATTTTGGAAATCGTTGGGAGAGGCCTATGTCCTGCAGTGGACGTTATGCGGCTGAAATGATGATGATGAAGGGGATTTTTAATGTGCAAAACTACAGATTTCTTACGGTGTCCGAGTTAAACCGCGTACGGACTTACTAGGATCCTTGGAACTCTAAAAAAGAAAATTGTGAAACTTGAATTTTAAAATTTGCGGTCGTCTAAAAGCTAAAAATATCCCAAATGCCACATTTCAAATAACTCACCACATTTGAAATAGGAAGTTGGTAACACAGCGGACCTGGTAAACCAATAACGCGCTCCAGAGATGCATGTTGTGATGCACCGCAATAACCCGGGATGTGCAGCTGCGATCCACTGGTTCGAGTATACGTAGGTATGCTCTGAGGTCGTAGAATTCAAATAGCTCGTGCATTTGTAATCGGGTTCTGAAAACATATGCTGATTCTTATATTTGTCTGCAAGTAAAGGAAAACGTAAATAATTATATACGGACAAAATTACACAGATTGAGCTAGCCCCAAAGTAAGCTTAATAATTGTAATTGTGTTATTTATAAGATACTAACCAAACGATACTATATATTATGATAAATACATATATAGATAATCACCCATGATAATTTGAAAAAGGTCATTTGTCAATTTGCCTTGGCTGAGGATCAAACCCAGAACCTTCAGGTTGGCGGTCTAGCGATCTAGCGTTCGGTTGACACGCGCACGTCAAGCGCCTAGCGCACGACAAGCGCGGTTTGAATTTTTTGCATATAATATCAATTCAACTCAAATTGCATTTCCCGAAGTCCAGTCAGGGCTAGCGCCGGGTTGTCGCTAGCCCTGACTGGACTGGAAAATGTTGACGAATGAGCGGAAATGTAATCGAAAAAGAATAATTGACAATTATCAAGTGATTTAAACATCCAAAGATTTTAAACAATTTTGATTTGATTTATCATGTCAATAAGCAATGCGGCTTGATTCTGTTTCCCACCTACACGCCTATAATGTCTTTATAAGGCGCCTTGTGGGAGTGTGTTTCCTACGTAAAAATGGACGAGATAGGAAAGTGGACCATATCGTCCCAAAGGAAGATAAAGCACCCCGTGAAACTAAACTGCAATCAGATTAAGGATCCAAGATGGCCGCCCAGTATTTTTAAGTTATCTTTACTGAATGCAGATTTTTACTATTTTTTAACTGGACATGAAATTTAGCAAAATTCAACAACTATATGGAATGACTCGGGCTGCTTGAAGCCCATACAACGCCTGAAAAGCAAGTATGAGGTTTTGAAAAAGTTGAGTATAATTTTTTGTATAATTTGTTGTTTTTATTTTTATTTAGTTTTAGTATGTTTTATTTTTAAATTATTGCTTTGAGTTTGTTTGTTTGTCTTTTATCTTTTTTTTTATTTAAGTTTCTTTTTAAAATATCTTAAAGTAATAAATTTTAAAATTGATTAAAAAGTACTTTAAAAAATCTTGAGAGGTGTCAAGGGACACCCAGATGGAATGAAATAAAATATAAATAGGTCTAAATTACATTCAAACTCTTTTCTGCGTTCTAAAATCAAGTTTTTATTATCTTCATAAAAAATGAACAAAAAGTTTCGTTACAACTTTTGGTCTTAATTGTTACCGTCTAGCTCCCTTTCGCAACGCGCGATAAGGCACTTCGTTCCAAAACTTAATTTGTCGAAATTCGTCTTCTTCTTAGCGAACCGGAATGGCTTTTTCATAAGGTCGAGGATCAGTGTGTGGCCACACTTACTCCCCTATCATTAGCCGAGTTTAAATCTTCTAATGTACAAGAGTTTGGACAGTTAGGGCATGACAGAAGGTGGGCCATGCTTAGATCATCTCTACATTTCTAAATGTCCTTGTTTTGGTAAAGCCGGACTCGGTACTCGTGGCATCTCCCAACACCAGCCCGGAGTCTGTTTAAGGACTTCCAAACTGCCCAGGGGAGATCACCACCTGGTGGGAGTTTCTCATCGGATGGAAGATTGGCTTGTAACAGGGAGTATTTATCTTTCCACCATGCCAATCTAGTATTTGGGTACGAAAGCCGTTACAACATCACAAGAAAACTTAAATCTTGTATAGATACTAAATTTCCAAATTACTAGAAATGTTATCTTAGCCGAGGCGCATACCCAAAGGGTTATCAAAACATCTTCAAATATCAAACGGTCTATCTATTTGGAAAATTACATCCAAATGTTATTACGTATTGGGATCACAGACAGATGTATACTTATTTCCAACACGTTGAAACGTCTCGAAATTCGATTTCAGCTTACGCATAACCCCGAAGTTTTATATGCGCAGAATGTCAGGTTCTTAAAAAGTACACTTTATGAGAAGTGCTACTCATAAAATGCGAAAAATTTACAATTTCACAACGCAAAATAAAATTTCAATGTAAAAAGATTTTTACCTTCGACTCAACGATGTGTACCTTCTGGAACAATTTTACAATGTTTTTTCTTCTCGATACGAAGTGAATGAAGGAAATAGGCATACTTGGATCAAAGAAAATAAGTCGGTTTATGCAGCTTTCAAATAATGAATTTCTCAGGTGCATAGCTGATAAAATAAAAGAACTTCTATGATGAAAACAAAATTATTTAATATCTAGTTATTGCCGGCGACTTCGTCAACGTGGACTTTAGTTTATGAGAACCGTCATTTTGGTATTTTCAATAAAACCGGCCAAGTGTATGTCGGGCCTCACGCAGTGAAGGGTTCCGTAGTTGCGATATCCATACATAGCACACTTAGTACTAATTTAAAATAAATAATTGACTAATTCATTAATTCTATAAAATAACATAATTTCATACAACGGATCGGATATTCTTTGTTTTTTTTATCTAATGCACTTTTTCTTTTTAAACCTGGATATAAAATTTCATCAACAGATTTTTATCGATGATATTTTGCGAATCAGACAATCTGCGCCCAAATCCATCCCAACTACTTAAATAAGAAAAGCAGTGACGTAGAAACTCAAAGGAAGTCTTTGGTTCTATACCTTCTGATTCGGTATTCTTTCAGAAGCCTTTTCACGGGGCCTATATGACCCTTACTCGAGTCCTATATAACCCTTGCCAGGTCAAGAAATCTTAACAAATATTGGATAAACGGATTGTCTTCTGGGACATAAGGGTTGAACCTCACTTGAGTTTGTACACAGAAAATGCATGTAACATACATAAATACATAATATTACGTCTTTATTCCTAATTTTCATTTCCAGACCAAGCATTTTGGGTCTTACAGCTCTAAGCTGACAGAGCCCAGGGCTGCAAGACTCAAGCCACTTCTAGCGTGATGGCCCACCATCACGCTAAAAGTGGCTTGAATGGACTTCGGTAAACGCAATTTGAGTTGTATTGATGTGTGATAGGACTCAAATTACATGCAACAAATTTCTAAGCACGCTAGGCGTGGGCTTGGCTTGGGATAGGCGTACGCTTGGCTTGGCCGCAAGACTCAAGCCACTTTTAGTGTGATGGCCCACCATCACGCTAAAAGTGGCTTGAGTCTTGCGGCCCTGGGCAACTTGCTTACTTACTTTTTATAGGTATCTATTTACGTATATGTCTGTTCTACTACCATTGAAATAATATTGCTCAGATTCTCTTCATTGACAATTTTTACGATATTAATTTATTTTTAATACTATGTTGTTTATAAAAGCTACTTGTGACAACTCACCCCTTGGAAAAACCCGCGTTTAGGTTTCATTCATTTAAATTTAAGAGCGACACTCTTATCGGTGGAGTTTCTTCCATTCCTGTCTGTCCTCAGCCAGCCTTTTGACGTCTTGGTACGACACTGACACCACGTTTAGTTTTGGCAGCCTAAAAATATTTGGTGCAAAAGATTACCGAGTGGCATTCAACCCTACAAAGATCAGCCTTTACGATCGCGAAAGGGCAAGTGATATCCGTTGACAATAGCGTGGGAACAATAGGGCATTATAGTGTTTCATCGGACGCACATTAAGGCCGCCCACACAAACTAAAATCATCATAGATCAGACATTTTGTACAATAGGAGCCCGAGAGAAAGGGAGAAATCGGTATCTATATATTTATTCCGAGGTAGGTTACTGATTATAGCTAAAGCGCGTTGAAAAAGCGGACGTAAATTCAAAAAAAATGTTTAAATAGTGTGAGTACAATATGACATTTTTCAGCTGTGAACTGATGGGATAATAAATAAATATATAGGGACAAATAACACTGATTGAGCTAGCACGAAAGTAAGTTCCAGACTTGTGTTATGGGATTAGACTCAACGATACTTTTATAACAAATACATATATAGATAAACATCCAAGAACCAGGACAATTTAAAAAGGCCATATTCTAATTTGCCCTGACCGGGGATCGAACCCGGCACCTCTGGGTGGCGGACTAGCATGGTGACCACTACGCCACTTGGTGTGTACTTTTTTCGGCGCATATACAATATTAATCTATGGTCGGCGCGAGCGACAGTATGCCAACCATTTAAACGGCGAACCCATAACATCGCGTTTAATGTTAAAGTTATCCTTCTTTAAGCTTCATAATTTTAACCACCGGCGGCGACGTCCACATAGTTTGCCAACAAAGTGTCAATCACGCTGGTATGATCGCTTTCGGAGGACATTAATCACGTTTTTAGGGTACACTTTAGAGAAGATAATAAAAAATTACTATAGTAACTGATACCCGACGCAATAGAAACTATTGGAGGGTTCGTAAGTATGAAAAACTGGAGTTATGAAACTGCCACACAGAGATGGCAACACACACAAAGCAAAAAGTGAAAAAAAAAGTATTTAATATGCTTTAAGAATATTTATTGCATTTCATATTAGTCATAAATACGAGTACTTATAGTGCTATATTTTTGATTTCCTAATTTGTCCCCCAAAAAGACCGTTATTTAAAAAAAATATATTTATTCACTTTGCAAAACTGTGTTGGGGTCGTACGATTACACCATCCTACGAAATTTAAACTTACGGGCAGACAGGACATTTTGCTTCTAAAATCTAGGATATGACTAGGAAAGTGTTGAAACGCCTTTTGTATTTTTACAACGACATTCTGCTTCTCAAGTGAGTGAAAGTTTCGAGGTAAATAAGATAAAAGTCCATTAAAAGAATGATCAGGGAAGCTATGAGAGGTTGAATGTTTGCAACTCCGACGAAGGGAAATAACTTTGTGGTACTATGTTAGGTATTCATTACTGCAAACAAAAAGTATCAATCACCTTTGCGGAAATTTGGTTATAAATTGATGAAGCATTTTTAGGGTTCCGTAGTAAACAAGGAGCCCTTATAGTGTCGCCATGTCTGTCTGTCTGTCCGTCCGCGTTTTTACTCAGAGACTATAAGGACTAGAAAGCGTAATTTGGTATAGGTATGTATATTGTATATTAATTATGCCAAAAAGTGGTAAAACAAGACAATGAATAAAAACTTTTTTTGGATAGCTCCCGTACAAGTAAAGTAGTAATCAATTTTTTTCAAGTAACCTATCGAATGGCGTATTGTTGAGGTCTTTCAAGAATATTGTGAGCTTATGAAGATCATGTTTCGATTTTAGGATCTTTTTTGCGATTTAGGGTTTTTTTTTTATAGGGGTAACCAATTAAAAAGTTATAAGCGACCAACTTATAAAATGTACTCGAAAAAGGAAAAGTTCATACTAATTCAATAGAAAATTCGTTTTAAGAAGTTTTTAGTGGCATGTACTCAAAATGTGCATTCGCAACTACGGAACCCTACACTGCGCGTGGCCCGACACGCACTTGGCCAGTTATTAAAGAACTCTAAACTAATAGTAGCGTGTCTACACGACATAAAAATATAATAACACGGCCAGCGTTTGGTGATCAAGTGTTTTCCTTTGGCTGAGTTGATCCTTATAACCGTTATGACTTAAATATTTATTTCTTCTATTTCTATTTTTAGCCTATACTGTCCCACTGCAGGGCAAAGGCCTCCCTTCCAGCACTCCAACTCTAATATAAAATATATATAGAAAAAAATAGTAAGTGACGATATTTTTGAAATTGCTTTCAATATGTTGGATATGAGGATATAACAATTGATTTGGCGTATATTTGTCAAAAATGTAGTCTTTTTCTAACAGCAGGAGCCCAAACTTGGTATGTTTTGAAAATGTTTTTCGTGTTTTCAGTGAACAGGTGACTGAAATGTAATGGTATTGTATATTTTTAGAAACAGCGTATAAAGCCCTTTCATTTGATACTCCACATAAAAGGTATTTTTTTTTAAATTCCATACAAATAATTGATGACATCATAACCCCCACTGTACTTCTTCAGGATGGCTCCCCATCGTAAATCCATATTTGAGTCATAAGGATCAACTCAGCCAAAGAAAATCTCTTGATCACCAATTGCCTTTTTTCAGCGTAGACCAGAAAAAACCTCTAGTCATAATGAAAATATGTTTTAATTTAAAATTTTTGCCCAAATCTGAAATTTTGTGTTAAAATAAAACCTAGACTACGTTTGTATAGAAACTGAGGTCTTGAACCAAAATTAATATACAAGAAAAATTAAACTGCTAAATTTTGGATTTTTGCCGTCAACATTGAATACTTCTGCACATTACGTATGTTTTCTTTCAAGTTTTATATATAAATATGTAGGCACAACTTACACTGATTGAGCTAGCCCCGAAGTAAGTTTTATAAACTTGTGCTATGAAATACTAACCCAACGATATTATATTTAATAACATATAGATAAACACCCAAGACCTAAGACCATTTGAAACAGGCCGTGTCCCAACTTGCCCTAGCTAGAAATCGAATCCAGAACCTCCGGATTGGCAGTTAACCATTACGCCATGAAGGTCATTTTATATTTTGAATGTGGAAAACCGATTAAAATTCTAGATACCTCTACAACGGGTAGCGGAAATGGGGTCTCAAATCCGAAAGGGAGCGAACATAAATGTGTACAACTTTTACTATAAGACCATCCTCGAAATCCTTAAAAAAATCTGCAGCACTGTACGAGCCAAGCTCTCACATTTCGGCTGCACTACGTTTCCGAAACACGGAATCATCTTTCTTTTCGGATAATCAGGTGATTCAAGCCTGCAATATCCTATCCAGACTGGAAACCACTTTGCACAAAGTATGTTTCCCAGTGGGAATCGAACCCATGACCTCCGGGTCACAAGGCGAACGCCTTGACCACTGGACCATGGAGGCAGTCAATATAATGTAGTACCTAATAATATGTGCAAAAACGAATTTATTTGTGGAAAAACCTGGATGGAGAAAAACACAAAAAAAGACAACAAATTGGATATCGTTACGTTCACATCAATTCCTTCTCCGTCTAACGTGGCCATACGTATTCCATCCAGCTCATTACCAGTCTCGACCCTCCTTACAATTCCCGTAGGAGCTGCCGTAGTGCTCCGAACTCAGTCCCTCAATCGGCTTCTACGGTCTACGCGGAAAGAGGAGCAGCTGGTACATTCTAAGTTTTATCTTTTCTCCCAGACTAACATGGAAGGTATATGTAACATAGTATATGTAAGTACAGGAGCAAAAAGCTATATAATGACGTCATAGCTATCAGCCCCGGCTCAACGGGTCGAAACCTCATTATTGAAACCCGGTTATCTATTCCGGCTTAATTCCAGAGAAATGGAATGGCTGACGATCCAGACGTACTTTTAGGGATAAATTATAGACGGAAATATTTTTCTAAATGATGATAATTATATAAAATCTAAGAAGTGGGGTCAAATCGTATTCTTGTCTGGTGACGTCGCCGTCACACATTGCATAAGTCATAAGTCATTTATTCGCAACATGTAAGCAAAAAGTTAACATTATATTATGCAGATCAACATGTACCCAGTTTGGGCGTAGCAAAAACAAATAAGAAACAATATATACACGTTATTCAAATATTTTATACCTACTTAATTTATTTTTGCCGTGGACGTGAGATTGAGGTAACACACGCTACAAACGAATTTATTTACTGAACTTGTCGTTTAAGAATTCATCTACAGAATAATAGGCCTTTGAGATCAGTAATAATTTTAAGTGTTATCTGAATATTGTGTCTTTTTGTTCTACTTTTATGCTTTCAGGAATTGTATTATATATCTTAATTGACATAACGTACGGACTATTTTGAAACATTTGCATATTTGATATCGGTAGATTTAATTAATTTTTGTGGCGCGTATTTCTGTCATGTGTCGAAGGTCCGTAGAGTGGTCGACCTTCACCCATCTGTTACTATTAAATTATTACCCGTTATTATTAAATAAAATATGTTCCTGAACGTATAATAATTGACTTGCCGTTGAAATATGGTCATAGCAATTTTTTTAGTTCAAATTCTCTTTTTTTTTTCAAATATCACTAACTTGCTCGTCGAAGGAACTAAGTTCCAATGATAGTAGAATACAATAATTGGCCAAGTGCGTGTCTGACCACGCGCAGTGTAGGGTTCCGTAGATACGAATGCCCACTTTGAGTTCATGCCACATGCCACTAAAAACGTCAAAAAACTAATTTTCTATTGAATTTGTGTGAAATTTTCATTTTGCGGGTGCATTTTATAAGTTGATCGCCTATAACTTTTTAAATTGTAAACCCTACTTGGCTCTGATAGTTTTCCTTTTAATTTCGTTATATGTACTATAGCTGTGATTTTTTCACGTGTTTATATATAAGCGTTTAGCAGATAGAAGTGGGCGACACTTGACTCTAACAAAAATTTTCACTTAAGAAACTAAAGATTTCAAAAACGGATCCCTAAATCGAAAAACTGTTCACAACCTCATAATATTTTTAAAAGACGTATTCAACGATATCCAACATGACTGGTTAGTCTAGAAAAAAAAATGCCTTTTCATTTTACTTGTATGGGAGCTACTCTAAAAAAATATATTTTTCAATATTTTATTTTACCACTTTTTCCGCTTAATTAATATAAATATCCATGCCAAATCACAGCTTTCTAGTACTAATAGTCGTTGAGTAAAACCGCGGATGGACAGACAGACAGACAGACAGACATGGCGAAACTATAAGGGTTCCTTGTTTACTACAGAACCCTAAAAAAACACAGTATGCAAGAGTTAGGTTGCTTACCTACGTCACCTATTGACATGACTCGAATTCTCGCCCTCGATCGGCATTAACGATCTGCAAGGGAAGAGAAGCAGCTGTTTGTTTTTTTCTTTCAGCCTGTAGGAATAAGGCTCAAAGAAGATCAATCAAGAAAGATTGTGAATAGTTTTCTTCAAGGCCGGCAAAGCGCGTGTTGCACTTCTTGTTTGCCGGCATTCTTAAGATAACCACTTTGTGATTATTTATTACCAGTGATCGGAAAATCGGGTGCTTATTTGCCTAAACTTCACGCGGCACATTTTTCGCAGGCAATTATGTTTCGCAGCATCATTCTAGCGATTTGCATTAACTACATGTAGCCTTAAAGAAGCCGTACACGGGCTAGTAGTGGATCACACAGCTACATGAAGTTAATGTAAATCGCTAGAATGATGCTGCGAAACAAAATCATATTTATCAGGTTGGTGGTTGTATCTGGGTTCAACGCTGTGTTATGTGCCGCGTGAAGTTTAGGCAAATAAGCGACCGATTATTCGATCACTGTTTATTACCTATTTACTTACCATTAGGTGGTTCTTATCACTATAAGAACCCTAAAAATGCTATAATTTGCACTAAATTTAAAGATACTTGCAGAGAACATTTTAAAGCCCAGAAAATATTAACTGTTACTGCTGTGTATATTCTAGAAATGATAATGTATGTGAGGCGTAATCTTTACCTTTTCAAAATAAAAGAAAAGCCTAATGGCAGACGACTACGAAATGATGGCAGTCTAATTGTTGATCCTAAAAGATTATGCTTGTCAAAAAAACTAACAAATATAAAAGGTTATCTATTATATAACAAATTACCGGAATCAGTTAGATCAATCACTAGTGATCAAGCTTTTAGAAAGAAAGTAATTGATTTATTACTAAACAAGACCCTGTACAGTGTCCAAGAATTTTTATCAAATAAATATGGACGATGAGATATTAATCTAAAATATTGACAGGATATTATTATTATTATTATATATCTGTAATGTATTTAATTAAATTATGTTTATTTTAAAAGACGACGCCCCTTTACAGCTGAAAATAGTTATAAGTTATTTAGTGACACTACACTAATTTGATTTTATTTTTTATTATTTATTAACCAATTTATGTACACGAAAATGCATATCGAGAATACATCAAATAAATGTTGTACAAAGGCCCCACTTATCTCAAAGGAGATCTCTTACCGTAGACCTGTGAGAGGAGATGCTTATGTGAGAAAGGCATAAATGCGTTTACTAAATACCTTTTACTAATTTAAATGTTTTAATTGTCTTTATATTATGACTATTATATAACAATGTAATTAATATGTATATCCAAAATTGTAAACATTTAAGACGAAACATTTTTGTACAACATGCAACATATATGTAATAGATATATGAAAATGTACGTTCCTCAAATTTGTTAATAAAGATATTCTGTTCTATTCTATTCTATTCTATAAGGGAAAACAACATGAATAACTGGCCAAGTGCGAGTCGGAGTCGCGAACCAAGAGTTCCATACCATTATTTATAAAAAAAACACGTTTGTTGCATAGGAGCCCCACTTAAATACTTATTTTATTCTGTTTTTAGTATTTGTTGTTATAGCGGCAATAGAATCTGTGAAAACTCCAATTGTCTAGCTATGTCGGTTCATGAGATACAACCTGGTGACAGACGGACAGCAGAGTCTTAGAAATAGGTTCAGTTTTTACCATTTAGGTACGGAACCCTAAAAACCACAAAGTTCACCAACATATTGGTCGTGCCCTCTGAATGGGATAAAAATACACAGCCGCTGAAACATCCATTGTGTGGCTCGGGGGACCGGACTGCTTTTAACGACGGCAATTACCTCCAAACAATAAGGGACGGGTTAAGGGGAATATAAACAACGTATAGTTTTCGATATAAGAGTTCCGAAAATGTAGGTATATAATGTAGAAAATTTCCGACGAAGGACTAAACAAGGAATCACAAGCTGTACACATTACAAGCTGTTATTAAATTCTATTTGCATGCTGTTGAATACGGCTAAATATCGGAAAAACGGCCATGAACCTTATAATACCTAAATTTTCCGGGTTCCAGTGCTGCCCGCATTTCAAATAAATCATTTGGTAGGAAACGGAGACATCATTTAAAATTTTGTCTTGACCAGGCACTAGATAACCCTTCAAACTATTTTATGAACTACTGTTTACAGTTTAAAGTGAGAACGTGAAGCTTTTCTACGCACAATTGCGAAAAACGGCCACGATTGGCGTATGTGCGTAGAAAAGCTTCACGTTCTTACTTTAACCATTCCCTTGATCGGATTTTATAAATAAATAAATAAATATAAATATATAGGGACAAATAACACTGATTGAGCTAGCCCCAAAGTAAGTTCGAGACTTGTGTTATGGGATACTAACTCAACTATACTATATTTTATAACAAATACATATATAGATATACATCCAAGACCCAGGACAATTTGAAAAAGGCCATTTTCCAACTTCCCCTGACCGGGGCTCGAACCCGGGACTTTGTGTGAGAGGCTGACTTGAACTGATACATTCTTCATGTTTTCTTTCAGTTTACCATGGTAGAACAAAGTAGAAAATATATCAAACATACGATATAATACTTCATGAATAGATAGATGCCCTGCGCTTTTGGTGCCTCTTATTGTATTATTTACAATTAGATGTATAATATAATGTATACTGGGCTTAAGTGTAAATCTGTATTGTAACTAAAACATAGCCCATCAGACTGGGTAGGGACCAATACTGAACTGGGTTTCTTTCGGCGTAATCTTCCCAGCAGTGGTCGTTCCGAAACGCTAGTAGTTTTTAGCTTTTGCACTAAAATAATATTGAAAAAAAATTACCTTCAATAAGAGACAAATTTATCCTACATTGTATATTTTTTTTTTACTTTTGACTTGTTTATTTGACTTTTGATAATAAATTAATAACACCTAAATATATAAATATAAAGAGACAAATTACAACGATTAAGCTAGCCCTGAAGTAAGTTCGAGACTTGTGTTTTGGGATACTGACTCAACGATTCTATATTTCAAAACTATATAGATATAATATATACATACATATACATACTTACTTATATAGATAAACATCAAAGACCCAGAACAATTTGAAAAAGGCCATTTTCCAACATGCCCTGACCGGGGATTGAACCCGGGATCTCTGGGAGGCGAACTAGCATAGTGACCACTACGCCACGGAGATCGTCTCTGTAAACAATAAACTAAAAAAATTAAAACATTATCCGTCTTATTATGAAACCCAGACTAACCTTGGTTTAAATCATTATCCGCCCAAAGTGAAGTTGACATTGACAGGAGATAGTGTGATATTAGTAGATGTCAACTTGATTTTGATAATGGTTTTAACCTAGTAACAAAGTTAGTCTGGGTTTTGTAATAAGACGGAATAACTTTATTTAATCACATCACATTTTACACACAAAATGTAGGACTAAACATGTTTCGTCCAATCACATTTAGTCCTTCGTCGAAAAGCCGTAAAAATGTTTATTTACTCTTTAATTATCGGGAATTCCATTTGACGAAGAGTACGTTAACGGCTCAGCAAAATGTTGACACAAAGACTTTAAGTGTAAATAGAAATAGGGTACAGATGGGTCGCTTCATACGATTTTTTTTTATTTAATTTTAGTCTCCTTTAGATTCACGGGTCTTTTCACCCCGATTTTTTGAGAGGCTTGCTTGGGGATACACATGCAACACGTAGATATCCTTTGGGGTAGTTGATGTAATGTGGCGCTACCGCCAAAACCCATTCCCGAATATACCTATAAAAGGTGTAACCCTTGAATAGGTTTCGGCAGGAGAAAGATCTATTGCAAGAAAAATAATGAGATTGGGATGGACTGATGCTGGGATAACGCAATAGGACATCATGACGTCAACTGCCATCATGATTACTGACTATTGTGGGCAGTTGGTGGCTTCCCGCCCACTATGTGGGCCCCTCAAACGCGCCGACAATAGTTGCTGGCAAAGGAGCAACACCAGTGCAGGCTACTCAGGGGTGTCGAGAGGTGTGCTTCCCTTTCTCCGAAGTTACTAGCGGCTTTATGGCCTTTAACACTTTCACCCCTGAAGCAACAGCTCTAACGACTCCTCTCTGCACCGCCAATTAAGGCAATATAGACCTGAGAGTCTTGCGAGCCCTCTTGAGTCTCCACCCCGACCGATGAGAACACGTCGGGGACGAGGGATCTGCCCGGCTCTCTGAAGCACTCGGGTCCAAGGTGTCGTTACTCACCAACAACTCGCCACAAGCTGCCCTGCGGCCTAATTAATTTTAATTATTATTAGTTCTATATTAAAATTATTAGTTATTTAATTTATATTATTAGTTTTAATGTTTATACATAGGGCGCACTATAAGTTTCCGGAACTGGCCACTTACATAAACAATATTTAAAAATTTATTGCAACATTTGAAAATAGAACTCTTTGGCTGTAGAATGCAGTTTGTTTCATCTGACTGTCTTTTGTTTTTACCTTGTGGCGCCATTTAAAAAATTGTGTGTCTGCATCAACATGGATTTAACTCGGGAAAATTTTCGTAGTATGATTTTCTACGATTTTAAGTGTAATTTGACAGCTCAACAGAGCATCGCTCGGCTTGAAACAGCTTTTGGCAATGAAGCACCATGCAAGACAACTGTTTATAGCTGGTTTGCAGAATTCAAGCGTGGTCGTATCAATCTCAGTGACGAATCTCGCGATGGTCGGCCGTCCACCGCTGTGACCAACAAAAACATCGATGCTGTGCGCCGTATGATTGAAACAGACAGGCATGTGACCTACCATGAAATTCGCGCATCCTTAGAAATAGGCATGAGTCAAATACAATTAATCCTACACAAACATTTGGGTGTGAGAAAGCTGTGCTCGCGGTGGATCCCACACAACTTGACCGAGGCTCAAAAAACGGACCGCGTCACTTGGTGCAGTGCCATGCTTACCAGATTCAACGAAGGTGCGTCAAATTTGGTGTGGGACATAGTAACAGGTGACGAAACATGGATTTATTGCTACGATCCCAAAACAAAGCAGCAATCGAGCGTATGGGTCTTTCAAGATGAGCCGAAACCAACCAAAGTGGCGCGCGTGAAAAGTGCATCTAAGCGGATGATTGCTTCTTTTTTTAATAAAACTGGACACGTGGCTACTGTTGCTTTAGAGAATCGTCGTACAGTGAATAGTGACTGGTACACGACCATTTGTTTGCCGGAAGTTATTGACGAACTCCGTAAAAATAACCGTAAACGCCGTATCATCCTGCACCACGACAATGCTAGTTCTCACACGGCCAGACAGACAAACGACTTTTTGAAGGCGAAAAATGTAGAACTCATGAGTCATCCTGCATACAGTCCCGACCTGGCACCTTGTGACTTTTTTCTGTTCCCAAAAATTAAGAACCAATTACGCGGTCAACGATTTTCATCACCAGAAGAGGCTGTCGAGAAGTATGAAAAACACGTTTTAGAGGTCACCACAGAGGAGTGGCACAAAAGTTTTCAAAACTGGTTTCATCGAATGAAAAAGTGCATAGACGCCAAGGGAGATTATTTTGAAAAACAATAAATTAATTTTGTACCTTTAAAAGTATTTTTTCATATTCATTCCGGAAACTTATAGTGCGCCCCACGTATACTCTCTAAATATTAGGGATTTTATTTGATTGAGAGCACGTTAACGGCTGAGCAAAATGTTGACAGAAAGACATCATCAGACATCAGAGACTATGGACCTCCACTCGCTACGATCCTGACAAACCTCTTTTGCTTCATCTACACTCATCACTCTCTTCATACATGCTCTTCGGTACTTTTAACATCTCCTTTTTGTTGTTTATGTTGACCAACTAGTGTAACATGTTAATTTGTAACATGTTACATGTTTTTTTTTTGTAACATGTAACAGCCTCCAAAACTTTTGACCCGCTGAACCGATTTCCATCAATCACATCTAAAAACCAACACAAGGAGCCTTGCTTTCACGTGAAAAAAACCGCATCGAAATCTACCTATCCGTTCGAGAGCACACAGTAAGGCAGACATTGGTGTCAAACATGTAAAACCCCTCGTTTTGTGCACCACGCAACATACCTCGTAGTGTGTTCATGTTTAGGCTAGATAAAGCAACTTACGCAGACGATCAGAAGTAAAAAAGAATACTGAAATGAAAATCTTTAATACCACTTCGTTTATTTCCAATAATTTAGGCAAAGCACATGTAGCGTTTTCTACACGGAAGACAAAAAAAGGTGGAAATAAAATAATTGATTTAATTTGCTTCCAACTTTAAGTAGTAGATTTATTTATCCTTTGCAAGCCAATTTCATTATTATTAATTACTCTGGACGAACGCTTCATCTTACCGAAATAATGTAGGTTAAATATTTTCGATACCTAAACGGAGAGTGATACAACATGCCTGACTCAACACAGATTTATTATGAAGATTTACTGTGGCGACCCTTTTTTTTTTTTTTTTTTTTATGGAGGAAAGATCCCTGTTACGGATACCCGTCAGCCTACGGGGGAGGCTGTTGGGTTATGTGGGACTCCACGCCAGATCGACGTGCCTACCCACTAAAAAACCTCCGGAGTTCCATCTCAACCGCTTTTGCCGGGGACACGGGAACGGAAATACATCCGCGAACCCCGGCGCGGCTGGCCGCCAAAGCGGCCCCTCCTCGGGGGCGTCACAGCGCCCCCCCACTCACCAAGTCGGCGCGTCCGGAACTCACCGACGCGCCATACCTCCTCGGCCCAATTGAGAGGCGGCAAACTCCCACGCAGTCCACCGCCTGTGGACCCATGGGAGCCAGATAAACCGGCTCCGAGCGGCGGAGAAGATGAAAAGCTCCGCCGCTTACCTCTCGCCGCAAACGCGGTGCGGCACCGCTCGGTCACGGAGGATAGGGAGAGCGGCAACGTAACACCGACACTCCTCCTCCTCCGCGACCGATCTCCAACCACAGCCACGGCGGTGTGGCCCCGCCTGAAGCGCCGGGAGGGCAATGAAACATTCCCCTCCCGGCGGCCCCACCCCGGGTGGGGGGAGAACTCCCCACTCCCCCGCCGCCCCATTGGGCGCATCCCTACAAGCTCAAGGCCGAAGCCGAGCCCGCGGGAGCGCCCCTCCCCGGGTGGGGGGAGATCTTCCCACTCCCCCGCCGCCCCAATGTGGGCGCTCACTGCTGGTTGACGACAGCAGGAGCGCCCCCTCGCGGGTTCCTCTTAGCTTCCCCGTGGCTCGAGGCTACCACGAGTACTGAGCCCCCCCGGTACGACAAACCGGGAACCCATGGGGGGGTACTGTGGCGACCCTAGCGTATGCTAACGCGGCATTTTAGACGAGACACGGGGTGTGGGACGCTAGAGTCACCAGTCACGATTTGTCTTAGCTCGGTAGTGTATGTACATCGACAGCGTACCTAATTTAAGGGAACTTTCGTCATAATAAATTGTAATCTGTTGAACTGAATATTGAATAAAACAGTGTATCGTACGAACATCTTTCATTGTGCTCCGACGTAGTAAAGTGTGTAACATACTCCAACATTTACTGTTGCCGAAATTTTGATTATGAGGTTACCTTTTGACATCCAATAGGCAACAATTTTCTTAGTGTTTATTTTTCTATGGCCTCGTTGATTTGTGTCAAAGTTAATTTATGTACTTATTCACAAAGCGAATTACGGCGAATGTAACGGCAATATTCAGACGCTTTGTACGTGTTACAGCCACGAGTGCGTAATAGTTGATTTAATTATACATGACTAAGTAGAGAGTCTAAACAATGGCAACCAACTTACTGAGTTACTGTAGTACCGTAGCGTTATTAACGATACTAGTAATTTGCTCCGAACCGTAGCTAAAGGTAAAAAAGTCATTTTCACTTCTCACGCTCGTAAAGTTGTTCTTTATGTCGAGAGAAGGCTGCATAAAATGGGGCTTTATGGTCTTGTGCATAAAGTAATTTCTTCGCTTAAGATTAGGCCTTACAGCCACATTCCCAATACACTCATTTAAGTGATATATTTTTAGGAGATTTAGGTTATATCTTAATTTAATTACAACTCTCTGGGCTCTAATTACGGCTCTGAGGGCCAAAGGGGTGCCAGAGATCTATACTGACATAATCCGCGATATGTACCGCGATTCCGAGTCCATAGTTAGGACTGCTGTTGGTGACTTCAAACCCTTCCCCGTTACAGTCGGGGTTCACCAAGGCTCGGTTCTCAGTCCGTACCTGTTCAGTGTGATATTAGACGAAGTGTCTGACAGCATCAGAGACACACACGAGCAACCTCCGTGGCTGCTTGTGTATGCTGACGATATCGCACTGGCGGATGCCGACAGAGGGAGACTGGTGCGACGCGCAAATGTGTCGAGGGAGTCGCTTGAAAACGGTGGTCTGAAGCTAAATGTGGCGAAGACTGAATATATGGCTTGCAATGCTACAGATCCCCCACCCGTACGCATAGGCGAAGACTTGGTCAAGCGTACTGACCAGTTTAAATACTTGGGATCTGTACTTCACGCGTCCGGAGACATCGATGCCGACGTCAAGGCCCGTATATCTGCCGCATGGGCAAAGTGGCGAGAGGTGACTGGTGTCATTTGTGACCCCAAAATGCCGGTTAGGTTGAAGGGACAGGTCTACAAATCCATCATTAGACCTGTCCTTTTATATGGGAGTGAAGCGTGGCCTTTGCTTGAGCGGCACAAGCAGGAGTTGCGTGTCACGGAGATGCAAATGCTGCGTTGGATATGCGGAGTGTCACGGAGAGATCGTGTTAGAAACACCCGCATCCGCGGCAGTCTTCATGTCCGTGACATAGCGGACAAACTGCAGGAAAGTCGCCTACGCTGGTACGGTTACGTCCTACGAAAGCCGGCAAGCTACGTGGGAAACAAATGTATAGCCATGCCGCCTCCGCCGGGGCCCGGCAGGCGGGGTAGACCGAAGAAGTGCTGGCTTGACGTCGTCAAAGATGATATGCGTGCTAATCGTCTTACAACCAAGGATGCTCAAGACCGTGCAAAGTGGAGAAGAAAAAGTCGGAAAGCGGACCCCGGGCTTCTCAGCTTGCAGCTGAGGACGCAACTGGGAAAACGCTGAGATGAGAGAGATGAGAGAGAGAGAGATCTTAATTTAATTACAACATATTATTACTTTTTTTCATTAAATTTTTTTTTATTACAAGTTCGAGACTTGTGTTACTGGACACTAACTCAACGATACTATATTTTATAACAAATACATAAATAAATAAACATCCAAGACCTAAGACAATTTCAAAAATTACTATCTAAATACAAAATTACGATTAGTGCATTTACGTAAAAAAAATATAACCCAAATATTTTTAATCACTTGGCATTACGGCTCAGACCATAGTCGAACGTCAAAGCGTTGAAAATAAATAAAAAAAAAAAGAAAAATCGTGTGGCGGGAAGCTAATTATTCGTCAAACAAAACTAGAAACTAGTTAAATTTGTTTTTTTGTTTTTGCAATCGAAGTGAAAAGCAGAGTATAAACCCATTTTACCCTTAACGTGACTATCCACCCTCGCTCGTTTTCTGCTCTTGTTGTACAATCTACTATTATTTCTCAAAAAAACGCACATGTCAAATACAAAAACCAAGTACATACCTAACCTATATGAATGTTGAGAGCCTGGAGACTGATGAAGGCAAGGCCTGTGTCCCAGTTCTCCAGTTCCTCCGTCTTTGCATATGACATACATATTATTGCTTAATGAATATACCAAACTAATTATCTATCCATACATTCTCAGCCCACATCAACCCACTGCTGGGCATAGGCCTCCCTTTTTTTGCGCCATTTCCCACAATCCTGTGCCACATCATCCACACAACAACCTTACAATATCATCTAACCAACGGGCCGGTAGTTTCCCTACTAGTCTATTCCCCTGTCTCGGCCACTACGCGGTTACTGCTTTGGTCCATCGACTGTCTCTACGTTTGGTACACGGTCCATCAGCGTAATTCCGAGCATGGCGCGCTCCATCGCTCTTTGTGCAACCATTATTATGTGCATGTTCTGCTTTGTAAGCGTCCATGTTTCAGCACCGTAAGTGAGTATGGGTAGCACACATTGGTTGAATACCTTGGCTTTCAGGCATTGTGGGAGCGAGGACTTAAAGATATCTTCAAGTTTCCCAAAAGCAGCACATCCCAGCCGAACTTGTCTCTCAATCTCTTTTTTTTGCCTGTTTGCATCAAAAGATACACGATGTCCAAGTTAGATATAATCTTTAACCACTTCCACTTCTGAATTACCTACGATTAAGTTAGATACATTAACTTTTTGATTTGTCCTGATCTTTGACTTGGACATGTTCCTCTTCAGGCCGACCTTCAAGCACCTTTCTTGCAATTCGGCAAACAAAATTATACGAGAAGTGAAAAAAAAAATAGATATAAAATAATTAGTAAAAATTTAGGTATTCCAGATGTGACCAGATAAGCCTTATTTGGTGGGTGTATTTTTAAGTAGTGCGAGTTTCAAGAATTATTAATTAGGTATCTAAACAGTAAATTATTTAGGAATGAGGAGTAAATTTCAGATTCAATGTAGTTGAGTGTAAAGAGATATTTAAACACGAATTGTTTACAGAAGTTCGGTAGGCGTGTAGTAGAAGCCAGTAGTGTTTACATGAGTTATTTGAGAGGGATAAGTAGTTTGTTAAATAATAATGGACCCATAAAACAGAAGAAGCAATGCAATAATTCCTACTTGAACTTTGAGCGGTTATAAAGTACTCATAAATTGTAAAGGTAAAAAAATATTTCGATAGAAACCTTGCAAATGTAATGAAAATCTATACTATAATAAAAGAGTAAAAAAAATGAGTCTGTACATTGAAAATTTTTCAAAAAAAAATATATGGGGCGATGGAGATATAGTAATAGAGTAAGAAAATAAAAAAAAATGTCTGTCTGTTTGTCTGTTTGTCTGTATGTCTGTTTGTCTGTTTGTCTGTTTGTACATGCTAATCTCCGGAAATACTGGACGGATTCGAATGAAACTTTTTTTGTTATATAGCTGTGAAGCCTGGGCAACATATAGGCTATAATTGATTTTGGAAAATGGAACACATGATGCAGAACTATAATGGTCCAGCTAAACTATTAGAAATATTAAAATGCCGCCTTAGCAAAAGTTGTTAAGTCTGATGAGAACTTTCTGTTGAGTTATAATACAACTGGCCAAGCGCGAGTCAGACGTGCACGAACGGTTCCGTACTATAATCTATGAAAAATCACGTTTGTAGTATGGGAGCCCCCCATAAATACTTATTTTATTCGATTTTTAGGGTTCCATAGGGTAGGTTTCTACGGGACCCTATTACTTAGACCTTCCGACTGTTTGTCTGTCTGTCTGTCACCAGGCTGTATCTCATGAACCATTATAGCTAGACAGTTGAAATTTTTATAGATGATGTTTTTTTGTTGCCGCTGAACAAAAACATACTAAATCTATCTATCTACACTATAATAAAAGAGTAAAAAAATGTGTCTGTACATTGAAAATTTTTCCAAAAAAAAGTTGTTTCGTCCGAAGAAAAACTTATAAGTTTAGTATTTGCGGACCTTCAGAGCAAAACACACCAGAAAAATTCTTGGTTACGTGAACGCGCCATATGGACAACAAAAAATTAAAAATCAATTAATAAAGAACTTATGACGCAAATTATTGTTAATTTTTTGGATAGTTTTGTTGACGAGGCCACCAATTATCCAGTTGAGTTTCGTAATTCATTTGCAGCAAATTAACTCTCGGCGCACAAAATAAGTCTTAATGTCGGAGGGCCAATAATGCTGATGCGAAATTTGACTCCGCCGAAACTGTGTAACGGAACCCAACTTAGTGTCTCAGCACTGTATGACGAAGTTCAGCGGCTGAATTTCAGCCAATGCATGCCTGCAATGTTATTTGCATTACTAGCAACACATAATGCCGAACTTCCGATGCTATTGCCTGAATCGGACCCGTACCCGTACCCTTACCCGTACCCGTACCCGTACCCGTACCCGTACCCGTACCCGTACCCGTACCCGTACCCGTACTTGTACCCGTACCCGTACCCGTACCCGTACCCGTACCCGTACCCGTACCCGTACCCGTACCCGTACCCGTACCCGTACCCGTACCCGTACCCGTACCCGTACCCGTACCCGTACCCGTACCCGTACCCGTACCCGTACCCGTACCCGTACCCGTACCCGTACCCGTACCCGTACCCGTACCCGTACCCGTACCCGTACCCGTACCCGTACCCGTACCCGTACCCGTACCCGTACCCGTACCCGTACCCGTACCCGTACCCGTATCCGTACGTGTACCCGTACCCGTACCCGTACCCGTACCCGTACCCGTACCCGTACCCGTACCCGTACCCGTACCCGTACCCGTACCCGTACCCGTACCCGTACCCGTAATCGTACTCGTACCCGTACCCGTTCTGCTCCCGCTCCCGCTCCCGCTCCCACTCCCGCTCCCGCTCCCGCTCCCGCTCTCGCTCCCCCTCCCGCTCCCGCTCCCGCCGCCGCTTCCGCTCGCGCTCCCTCTCCCGCTCCCGGCTCCAATACCGCCACCGCCACTGCCGCCGCCGCTTCCGCCAACGCCGCCGCCGCCGCTTCCGCCAACGCCGCCGCCGCCGCCGCTGCCACCGCCACTGCCACTCCCGCTGCCGCTTCCGCTCCCGCTCCCGCTTCCGCTTTCACTCCCGTTTCCTCTCCCGCTGCCGCCGTCGCTGCCGCCGCCGCTTCCGCCGACGCCGAAGCCTTTGCCGCCGCCGCCGCCGCCGCCGCTTCCGCTCCCGCTCCCGCTCCCGCTCCCGCCCCCGTTCCCGCTCCCGCTCCCGCCCCCGTTCCCGCTCCCGCTCCCGCTCCCGCTCCCACTCCTGCTCCCGCTCCCGCCACCGCTCCCGCCACCGCTCCCGCCGCCGCCGCCGCCGCCGCCGCCGCCACCGCCGCTTCCGCCGACGCCACCGCCGCCGCTTCTGCCACCGCTGCCGCTTCCGCTCCCGCTCCCGCTTCCGCTTCCGCTCCCGTTCCCTCTCCCGCTCCCACTCCTGCTCCCGCTTCCGCTTGCGCTCCCTCTCCCGCTCCCGCCGCCGCTACTGCCGCCGCCGCTACCGCCGCTGCCGCCGCTGCTGCCACTGCCGCCGCCGCTTCCGCCGACGCCGCCGCCGCCGCCGCTGCCACCGCCGTTGCCACTCCCGCTCCCGCTCCCGCTTCCGCTCCCGCTCCCGCTCCCTCTCCCGCTCCCGCCGCTTCTACCGCAACCGCTCCCGCCGCCATCACAGCCGCCGCTGCCGCCGCCGCCGCTGCCGCCGCCGCCGCCACTGCCGCCGCCGCCGCCGCTGCCGCCGCCGCTTCCGCCGACGCCGCCGCCGCCGCTGCAACCGCCGCCGAAGCCTTTACCGCCGCCGCCACTGCCGACGCCTCCGCCGCCGCTGCCACTCCCGCTGCCGCTTCCGCTCCCGCCGCCGCTTACGCTCCCGCTTCCGCTTTCGCTCCCGTTCCCTCTTCCACTTCCATTCCCTCTTCCGCTCCCGTTTCCGTTCGCCGCAGACGCGGCAAAGACGGAAGATTAAATTCTCATATCGGCACATCACTACTGTCCGGCGTTTCCACCGAACTTCAGCTGCTGAACTTCAGCTTATTTAGTGTGTCATCCCCACCGAACTTTAGACACTGAACTTTAGCCACTAAACTTCGGCATAGTCTGCTGAGACACTTAAAGTTTACTGTGAGTGGTGCCAGTGAAACTGTATTTATTCCGCGTATGCCACTCATCCCCAACAATTTTCCTTTTGAAAATACACATTTCCATGTGTTTACTTGCTTTGCTATGAAAATAAGTCACAGTTTTAGAGGCTTAAAGCTGCTGATGTCGATCTAAGGACTGGTTTTTCGCATGGAACCTTAATGTGGCTTTCTCCAGGGTTAGTAATACTTCAGCTCTTTTCGTATTGGCTCCCGAAGGAAAGAATTAAAATAATATTGACTTTTAACTCCTAACACTGTAACAAGTACTTTCTTATCTCTCTCTCTCTCTCTCTCTCTCTCTCTCTCTCTCTCTCTCTCTCTCTCTCATTAGTTTTTATTTATATTAATACGCCGGAGTCATAAAGTCCACGCGAACGAAGTCGCGGGCATCAGCTAGTTTTAAATAAAAATCATTTATTTCAGACACTTGTAAGGCTTACTAAAAAACACGTATCACCTGGAACAAGTATTATGAAATTTCCGCACCCAATGAAAAGTGAATATGGAGCAATGCTTCAAGCTTAAAAAAGAAATTACATTTTCATACAAAAGTTTTTGACCGGCCCGGCATTTTGTATGGAAATGTCGATTTTTTTCGAGTTTCAAGCTTTCATGTTTTCCCACAGGAAAAGTTGTTCATATTGACGGTCTGAGTTGCTCCTACAAGGAATCGTCCCAAAGGGGATCGGACAGGGTTTTTGTTACATATTGTATCTCTTTCTGTACTTACTTTGGGGCTAGCTCAATCTATGTAATTTGTTTCTATATTACTAATACAATTATTTATGATCAGGAAGAAAAGAAAAAAAATTTATGTATCGTTTGCTTCTTTTCCCGTGCAGATTGTAAAAGCCTGTAGTTCTTGTAATTCCTGTTCCTATAATTTAAGTTTCAGGAGTGTTAATAAAGTATAGGTTAAAAACTGAATTAGTGGCCCTAAAATTATGGTGTCACTGTTTCAGACTTCCGTACCTAAAGAGTAAAAACGGTACCCTATTACTTAGACTTCACTGTCCGTCTGTCCGCCATGAGACACAGCCTGATGACAGACAGAAAGACGGACGGACAGCAGTCTTAGTAATAGGAACCCGTTTTTACCCATTGGGTACGGAACCCTATAAATATACAAGTTACGACCCGCTACGAGGCCTGTGCTCGGACGTTCTGATATCGAAAATATACCTACATTATTACTAAGCGCGCGGCGACCACTCGGAGGGGAAAATTCAGTGGCATGAATCGTTTGTCTAGAGTAATAAGAATGAAATTGGCTTGCAATGGATGTCTAGGTACATCATAGCGCTAACCACATTAAGTAGATATTTCTTTGAATTTCTTTTATGAGTGCTACTTCTGTACGTGAGTACTAGTACTTATTCTGTGCCGTTACGGAGTTCTACAATTACTGCTACGAATCGCTACAATCATCTACGAAAATACTACGAACTTGAGCCAAGAATAAAAACCTTGCTCGGTGGTTTTCCTAACATTAATCCAATAAAAACACCCGAACTAAGATGAAGGAATCTCGTGACTAAAGCCATCTTTTAGTTCTTGATTACCAAAAAATCGCGTGACAGGAACACACTGTAATCAAGGTCACGGGCAATTGAAAGACCAGGAGTTTAGAACAGAGTAGAGTTGGTAACATTATAATATCAATACCAGTATCAATACATGTTTAATAAAACAGAAAAATCGCGTGTCTGTGCATTCAATAAATTTATGAAGAAAAGAGTATGGCCGATGACAAAAAAGTAACTCAACACAAAAAAGACAAAATAAAAAATGTTGTGTGCCTGTATGTATGTTTGCGCTAATGTTCGAAACTTCTGGACATAGTATCATTAAAAAGTAACGTCAGGAAAAAAACATTGTCGTTATTTAAATTTCACGCAAACGAAGTAGTGAGCACCAACTAGTTTATATGGTTGGTACAGTACGCGTCAAATAACTCAACGGCTCTGAACTTCGCGCGGATCGCTGCGCAGTAGACGAATACAGGATTAGGGGGAACGGTGCGCCGGGCGCCAGCTACCCCGCTGTCACTTGCAGCTAACTTTCGAGCCGCCAAGTTATTTTGCGCGATCTGTACAACTATTTATATGTATAGTATTGCGTGGTTTTCAACCTAGAATAGAAAATCATGCATGGACTACTATTTAAATTTATATATTTAAACCTATAACAAACACGAAAAACAAACAAACAGCTAGTATTTAGTAGAAACTTTTTGGAGATGTGCAATTATTTAAAGAAAAAAATTGTGCAAAAGAAATTAAAGCCTGCCTGTATGTTCCTCTATTAAATAGATACATATTATCTGTCCTGGGTCTTGGATGTTTATCTATATATGTATAAGATATAAAATATAGTATCGTTGAGTTAGTATCCCATAACACAAGCCTCGAACTTACTTTGGGGCTAGCTCAATCAGTGTTATTTGTCCGTATATATCTATACATCTATGCATTATATCACCGCACCGAGTGCCACGAGACGCTAGCTACGCTACTGTGCAAACTCCAATAGTTTCTACAGCTCTGTTTAAGGCAGTTATAGCTCGAATAGCGGTCAATTAAGTCGCCAGATCTCCAGAGTCCTTCAGAAGGTTAAGGGTCACGATGATTGAGGGTTGTGGTTACGAAACTACGTGTGGCTGTCCATGTGCTTTGAGAAAAGCCCTTTAGGCGATAAGGGACTGTAAGCCGTCATTTATTTTAAATCATAAATTATAATTATTGTTTAATTTCACACAAACAAAAAAACATTGATCGTTTTAATTAAGGGTAATTTAGGGAAAATTATTTTGTAACACTGACAACACTGGGGAAAATGGGGGGGTTGGTGGATCGCATCGGTGAGTTGGGTCATTCGGTGCCGGACTTCGACGGAGGTCAGAAGTTACATTAAGTGAGAGTGTCGTATTAAAGTTTTTGAGATTCAGCCTGCTGGCGTTTTATTTGGAGCACGGATTAGAAGGTTTACACTTCAGAAGTGGGATATTATCACGCGTAAGTGTTCTTTTATTTTATTATACAATATTTTTAGATAATGGGAATCCATTTGTATTTATCTTTTGAATTCATGCTGTTTATATCCACATAGGTAATTTTAAATCCAAAATAATTTTTAGAATCCTCTAGTATTTTTGTGTTGGGGAAGAAAATATAAAAATATTGGCCATTTTTGTGTCCTTATTCAAATTTATTTATGTCCTGAAACCTCAATTTCTGTCATTGAATAATCATGGCCGATTTCGCACGTGGTCATATTAATAAAATTTCTGAATCCATTTTTATATCGGCAATCAGTTAGTTAATTTAAAAGTAAGTGTGATAAAAGCATAAAACCTTTTGCTATGTCTAAATTAACATTAATATTTCCTTGCGAATTATACAAACTAACGTTTTAAGGATATAAATACTAATATGATATTTATTTTTTCGAGGTGAAATGGAAGAAACACGCCGCCGTGATAGCTCTGTTCGCCGTAGCCTGGTGACCCCTAGCCGCACATGCGGCCGGTCCCGGAGTCCAACCCGGCGAAGTGGAGCTCAAGAACGGCAGCCATCCAGAGCTCGTGGATCTTCTCGGCGCGAGCAGAGCGTACGGCGAAGTCGACCACGTAGCCGCCACAGTAGACGTGGTACGCGCCGCAGTCGAAGCTTGCGACTCCAAGAAGAAGAGTTGGAGCGTGAACGAGACCGTCTTCGTCAGTTGGAGCGCGTGCTACAGATGGAACGTGACATCGAGGCCCGATCGAGGCGCGACGAGCATCGCAGCCATGGCGAGGACTACGTGCAACGCGAGAGCCAGCAACGGCGAGAGGATCGACGAAGCCACGGCGCCTGCTCTAGGCGCCGCTCAAGGTCATGTAGTCCGTTATTTTCCTCCAAGGATATTGCCAAAATTTTACAAACTGTTAAAAACGTCTCTGCGGCCCAGCCGTCTGAGCCGAATGCACACTCGAGTAATAAACTAGATTATAAGAATATCTTGCCGGAATTTGATCCTTCTACTAAAAACCAACGCATGGACGTATGGCTTCGGAAGGTAAACGAATGTGCTTCGGTCTACGGCTGGGACGACAAAACCACGATCCATTTTGCCATGCAGAAACTACAGGGATTGGCCAAAATTTGGTACCAAAGCTTGACTACTATTCTTTTCTCGTGGCCAGAGTGGCAAGAAAAACTCGTTAAAGCATTCCCTTGCGAACAAAATTATGGCCAATCCCTGGAGGACATGTTAAGACGTAAGAGTAGATATAACGAACCCATTGAGAACTATTTTTATGAGAAACTCGCTCTGGTCAATCAGTGTGAGATAACCGGTAAGCGTGCAGTGGACTGCATCATCCATGGTCTCAGTGACAAAACGGTGAAGTCGAGTGCTTTAGCTTTGCGGTGTACCGAGCCAGATCAACTTTTGCAGTTCTTATTAAGTAATAAGGACCATTTCTATCAACCTAATTTTTCTAGAAATAAAGTAGGTACCGAGAATTCCTCCTTTGAAAACAAGGCTCATCCCAAGGCAAATACTCAAAGCATGGTAGGCCTATTTTGTTTCAACTGCAAGGAGAAGGGTCACGTTTATATGAAGTGCCCTAAACCGTTGGTTAAGTGCGATTTTTGTCATAAAGTAGGGCACAAGAGTGACACATGCACTTCAAGATCCGGTAGTCAGACGCCAAAGACCACAACGGTACGTAAAGCTATGTGCATTAGTAATTCGCAAGTCTCGCAACCAAACGACAAGTTTCTTAAACAGGTCATAATTAATGGAATGACTTTGGAAGCCTTCGTAGATTTTGGTAGCGAAGTCACGTTACTTAGGGAGTCTAGTGCAAAAGAGTTAGGACTTAATCATGATGGGGTACCGTCAACTATGAAAGGTTTCGGCAATGGACTCGTTCATTCTTTAGGTTCAGTTACAGTAGATTTCTCAATTGACGGGGTTAAAGCTAGGGTACTTTGCGAAGTGGTAGATGATGGTCTACTTGACCGACCAATGCTGGTAGGACAAACATACTCAGAACAGCCACATATCGTTGTTATTAAGGATTCGACAAAATTACAATTTCTTGATGTCGGCACCGAAGTACCCGCAAACTGCTATGAGGACGTTAAGGATAGCACCATCAGGCTCAGAGTACTAGGGCATAGCCTTCTTTACGGCATAGCAAGCGTTAGAGCGGCGACGGAATTTGAATTCACCGGAAATATCTTGGTAGATACTAATGTGGTGGGGAAACCGGTAGAACAGTTTGTGGTGCTGGGTGGCATTCATAAGGTTCGGAATGGGCTGCTTTCTGTAACTCTAGTCCCTTGTTCAATACCATGTACAGTACATCAAAACTTTGTTTTCGCCCGGGGTGAAAGGATTAGTACGATTGAGAGGCTGAAGGCAGTACATCCCAAATCTGTAGATAATCAAGATAATGACAGCAGTACTATCAAAGAATGTCAAGTGAAATTGGGCGATTCAGTACCCCAAGAATGCAAGAATAGGTTAATGGACATACTTCAGCGATATAGACATTGTTTTGCCTTTGATTTAACAGAGTTAGGATGTACTAATGTCACCCAAATGACGATTGAACTAAACAGTGATCGTCCTGTTGTATACCGACCTTATAGGCTTTCGCATCACGAGCGAGAGGAAGTTCGTAATATGGTTAATGAGATGTTGCAAGCAGGAGTTATACGGGAATCTGTCTCTAATTACGCTAGTCCCATTATTCTTGTGCGCAAAAAGGATGGAAAGTCGCGATTATGCATTGATTATAGGATGCTTAATTCATTAACTGTGAAGGAAAGGTACCCAATGCCGATCATCGAAGACGAAATTAGCAAACTATCAGGACAGGCCTGGTTCATCACCTTGGACCTAATGTCAGGGTACTATCAGGTACCCATTGCCGAGCAACATAAGCACCTTACATCTTTCGTCACCAATGATGGCCAGTACGAGTTCAACAGAATGGCATTTGGGCTAGCCAATGCTCCTGCGGTGTTCCAAAGGATGATGAACCACGTCTTAGGGTCCTTACGATTCAGCAAGGCTACAGTATATATCGACGATGTGTTAGTCTATGGTAGGAGTGCTGACGAGGTTCTCTCCAGTTTGGAGGAAGTTTTGCAACTCCTTGACAGGGCCAATCTTAAGCTCAATCTCGCAAAATGCAATTTTCTGCAAAACAATATAGAATACCTAGGATATGAGATTGGCTCCTTGGGAATGCGACCTGGCGAGTCGAAAATTCAAAGTGTCACCAAATTTCCTCGGCCGAATAACGTTCACACCGTCAGACAATTTCTAGGGCTAGTCAGCTATTTTCGAAAATTCATTCAGAGTTTTGCTGAACTAGCCTCGCCTCTCACAAAGCTTTTAAAAAAAGATGCCAGCTGGGAGTGGGGAGAGGCACAGGAGCAAGCCTTTAAGTCACTTAAGTCTAAGTTAGTTAGCAGGCCGATTCTTGCTATTTATGATCCTTGCGCGGAAACGGAGGTGCACACTGATGCCAGTAGACTCGGTATAGGCGGAATACTCATGCAGCGGCCGGTAGGCAGTTCTGAACCATTAAAACCCGTGGTGTTCTACAGTCGTCAGACAACCCCAGAAGAAAAGAACTTCCACTCTTATGAGCTGGAGACCTTGGCGGTTGTTTGTGCCATTAGGAAATTTAGAGTGTACCTACTAGGAAGGGAATTCAAAATTGTTACCGACTGTAGTGCGTTACGCTCCACGTTTCAGAAGCGTGATCTCATACCACGAATAGCTCGTTGGTGGCTGGCTTTGCAGGAGTTTAACTGTTCAGTAGAGTATAGAGCAGGAACAAAGATGGCTCATGCAGACGCTCTATCACGCAATCCTGTAGAGGTCGAGGAGAGTCATAATCTAGTACAGTACTCTACCATACTTGCTATCAGTAACGAGGATTGGCTGCTGACACTTCAACTAGGTGATTCGGAACTATCTAGAATTCGAAATATCCTCAATAACGACCTAGATACAAATGGATTAGAATACATTAATGAAAATTACCTGATAAAAGATAATAAGTTATTTAGGTTTCTCAACGGGGATAAGGCGGACATAAGATGGGTGGTTCCAAAGGGAGCGAGGTGGCAAGTGTGCAAAATGAATCATGACGATATAGGCCATGTAGGTTTTGAGAAGACTTTGGACCGTATAAAGAAATTTTACTGGTTCTCTAAAATGTCTCGTTTTGTTAAGAAATATGTAAAATCCTGTATTGACTGCGCATATTCAAAAAGGACTTCAAACAATCGCGAAGGCCTCTTGCATCCTATCGTCAAGGTTGAAAAACCATTCCACACGTTGCACACTGACCACCTCGGTCCTTTTGTAAGATCGAAGAGAGGAAATACACATATACTGGTTACTGTTGATTCTTTTACGAAGTTCGTATTTCTTAAGCCCGTCAGAAACACTAATTCACAAAATGTAATCAAGTCCTTAGAGGACATTTTTAATATGTTTCGGAATCCCGACCGAATCATTAGTGATCGTGGAAGTTGTTTTACTTCCCATGCTTTTAGGAAATTCTGTTTAGACAAAGGCATTAAACACGTGCTGAATGCGGTGGCGAGCCCAAGATCGAACGGACAAGTGGAACGCTATAACCGTACGATTTTGGACTCACTCACTGCTCAGAACTGCAGAGATGACGAAAAGGAATGGGACAACAAACTAGGGAAAATACAATGGGGTCTCAACAATACTTTGCAGAAAACCATAGGAAAGACTCCTTCTGAAGTTATGTTTGGCATGGCAATGAATAGTCAGAGTAACGTGGCACTAAATGAAATTACGGACCTAACTCGCGAAGTATGTGATCTAGCATCTATGCATGAAGAGGTTAAGGATAGGATTGATGAAGAACAAATAAAACAAAAAAAGTATTACGACAAAGGGCGGAAACCAGCTAGACAGTACATAAAAGGTGATCTCGTAAAAATACTCAAGACTGCTTTTCAAAATGACGGAAAAAGCACTAAACTAATGCCAACTTACGAAGGCCCATTCAAAGTTGTGAAAATTCTGGGAAATGATCGGTATAAAGTGTCACCTATTCCTGGCTTTGAGGGAATGAAAAATAAACGTAGCACAACTGTGGCTTCAGATCGGATGCAGCCGTGGATTCACATAACATCCTTAGAACTAGATGACGACGACACCGAGACCATGAATGATAATAGCGGGGACGAATTAGATGAAATGAATATGTAGTTTGATTATTCTTGTAACATAAGTTAAATTACAGAGCAATATTTTATATTATAATAGTATAGTAGTATGAGTAAAGTAAGACCAAGAGACACTTCGTTTATTATTATAGAATTTGTATGCTATATATAGTTTTGTTGTTACAGGCCAAGCGATGGAACTACGTGAGCGGGCGGGTTCGTGGCTTGGCCTCACCAAGTGTTGTGCGGGTCGAGCAACGAGACTACGTGAGCGGGCGGGTCCGTGGCTTGACCTCAACAAGAGTTTTGTAAGAGGGTCGGACTCGAGACTTCGTGAGCGAGCGAGTTCGAGACCGACCTTAAGATGAAATATATATAAGATGAGGCGAAGGTCTGGCGCGAGACTTCGTGAGCGAGCGAGTGCGTGACCTGACTTCGTTCTGAAGTAAAATAGTTATACAAGTAAACAAATGATTTAATGAGAGAATAGATGTACGCTAGACTCGTGAGCGAGCGAGTTAGCTGTATAAAATAAGATTTTAAAAGATTAAGAGTAAACCCAAGTTAGGAAATAACTCAGATAGTTAAATAATATTATTAGGTATTGTATTATTAAGTTCAACAATTGTTTTCGATGAGTCATTTAATAAGTAGGTAATTCCAATGATTGTAAATAGTACTTGACAATATTTTTCACGCAGTAGTGATTGTTCATCAAAAGTACCTAATGTTATGTAATTTATAGTTAATTATTGTATTCGAGATAAATTTAAGCCTAATATAGAGATCACATAGGTAGTCGCGAAAAGAAAAAAAAACCCCATCGAGACGTTTCTTGCTTGTTCTTTTACTCGAGCGGGCCGGATAGGGTTGGAACAAGCGCAAACTTAGTATTAAGATCGATTTTTCTTTTGGAAGTGATCCTATGGCCCGAATGACTCAAGATGCCGAGTGTAAGATTTACAATAGTAGCGTGTACGGGGACATTCACGTTGTCAGGACGGTCGAGTGTAAGCCGTCATTTATTTTAAATCATAAATTATAATTATTGTTTAATTTCACACAAACAAAAAAACATTGATCGTTTTAATTAAGGGTAATTTAGGGAAAATTATTTTGTAACACTGACAACACTGGGGAAAATGGGGGGGTTGGTGGATCGCATCGGTGAGTTGGGTCATTCGGTGCCGGACTTCGACGGAGGTCAGAAGTTACATTAAGTGAGAGTGTCGTATTAAAGTTTTTGAGATTCAGCCTGCTGGCGTTTTATTTGGAGCACGGATTAGAAGGTTTACAGGACTAAACTTCCAGTATTTAGTTAAAAGCTTTTAAGACAATAACTTATATTTAATTTTGACAACTTCCGTGGCGTAATAGTGGACACGCTAGTCTGCCAATCCGGAGGTTCTGGGTTCGATCCCTAGCCAGGGCAAGTTTAAAAATGGCCTTTTTCAAATTGTCCTGGGTCTTGGATGTTTATCAATATGTGTATTTATCGTAAAATATAGTATCGTTGGGTTCGTATCACATAACAGAAGCTCAAGCTTACTTTGGGGCTAGCTCAATCTGTGTGATTTATCCGTGTATATTTATTTTATTTTTGGTTCATGCTCACTTGAAAATTTACAAAATTAACAATATTATTGTTGAAAAAATAACGGTGGTAACAGAGATCGAATAATAGGAGAACATAAATACCTAAAGTTCATTTTTGGCTAGCAAATTATGAAAGCGGATTATTTGGACATTTTTATTAAGAATAAAATTCCTGGATTTCGGAATTGCATGACTAATCATATGTAATTGCACAATTAATGTGGTGTATTTTTATTCCACTGTGTGTGTATATGAGAGTAGAGTAGTGAAAAGTAGAACAAAAAGACACAATATTCAGATCACGCTTAAAATTATTACTGATCTCTAAGGCCTATTATTCTGTATATGAATTTTTAAACGACAAGTTTAGTAAATAAGTAAATAAATTAGCTAGTAGCGTGTGTTACCTCAATCTCACGTCCACGGAAAAAATAAATTAATAAGGTATAAAATAAATTAATTGAATAACGTGCATAATATTGTTTTCCTATTTGTTTTTGCTACACCTAAACTGGGTACATGTTGATCTGCACAATATATTGTTAACTTTTTGCTTACATGTTGCGAAAAAATAACTTATGACTTTTTAGATGTTTGAAAAAGTTTCTAGAAATCGTGATTTTTTTCGATAAAAAAGTGATTTTCATAATACCCAACATCTCAAGTTTTAATAAATATTCATCGGATTATCTGATATCTTGTGGTAAGATAAAATATATGAATATCATGTATGACTGTCAATAGTATCGGCAAACAGGAAGACCAAAAAAGATGGTAATTATATTAAAGTCAAGGGAGGTAATTAAGATATGACTCATACTTAGTAAAGAATATTGGAAAAAGAAACGCCCCTTAACAAATAAATGGGAAATAGTAGGGAAAAACAAAATACATAATTAGAACAAGAAAATACATTACAAAACATTTTTTCATTTTTGCTGTGGTCAAGATTTAAGGACCCTGGGTTCTGTGTGCTTCGAGCCGCAAGACCGAAAATAAGTACTCTGTTTGCTTCATTAGGAAAAAATAATTGGCCAAGCGCGTATCGGGCCACAAGCAGTGTAGGATTCCATAGTTACGAATGCCATTTTTGAGTTCATGCCACTAAAAACAAATTTTTTCGAGTAGATTTTATAAGTTGATAACTTTTTAATTTGTAAACCCTACTTAGCTTTGATAGTTTTCCTTTAAATTTCGTTACACATATATACTTACTATAGCCGTGAATTTTTTCACGTGTTTATATATATCCGTTTAGCAGATAGAGGGGGAGGGACACTCAACCTTTCTCACTCAATTTTATTTTACCACTTTTTTGGCATGATTAAAATACATACCCATACCAAATTACAGCTTTCTAGTACTTATTGTTTCTAAGTAAAACTGCGGACGGACAGACAGACAGACATGGCGAAAGTATTAGGGTTCCTTGTAGGTACTACGAAACCTTAAAAAAGACGTTATAGTGTATGCATTTACATAATTTCTTTGAATAAGTATATAAATAATTTCTTTGATATTTTATGAAGTGTGCAATTGTTACAATCTGTATTTTAATTGATAAATTACCGCCAAAAGGCCAGACACATTCAACTTGTAACTATCCCAAGAATCCCTTGTTTACGCCTGAGATCCCGTCCCTCCATTGCGAAGGTCAGGGGTGGGATTCTAAGCAATTAAGAGACCAGATTGCTGCTCCAATTATATTGAAACTAGACGAAACTGTTGGGTATTCAATCGGATTAAAACTTCATATGGTTGGCCAAGTATAGGCACTGATTTTACGTCTTGTTAGGGCATAAGCAGTGGCGGATTTACCAATAGGCTGAGTAGGCTAAAGCCTATGGCAGAACATTTGGGGGGCGGCAAATTTGAGGCCAATTGCACCCTCTCCATCGAGAAGGTAAAAAGGTGCTTCTATACAATATGTAACAAAAACCCTGTCCGATTCTTGTAGGAGCAATTCAGACCATCAAATGAATAAATTTTTCTATGAGACCCATGCTTGGATCTCCAAAAAAATCGACATGACACAAATTTGTATGAAAATGACGAGTTGTATGAATTTTTTCTTCGAGTTTCAAGCATTGGTCCCATAGGAAAAGTTGTTCATATTGATGGTCTGAATTGGTCCTATAAGGATCGGACAGGGTTTTTGTTACATATTGTATATGATATTTCAGTGAACGCAGCTTAGGGGCGTCAAAAAGGCACATTTAACAGGGCAACAAATATCAGGCCAATTGCACCCCCACCCCTTTCGTGCATCGCGACAATCGAGAAGGTAGAAGAGTGCTTTTATTTATTATGATATTTCATAGAACGCAGCTTAAGAGCGGCAAAATATGAATAGCCTTAGTGTTGCCCAAATTCAGTCTTGGTCTTGCAGTCTTGGTCTTGTTCTTGCGTTTTTGCAAGACCAAGACCAAGAACAAGACCGCGTATTTTTAGCAAGACCAAGACCAAGACTGACCGTGCAAGACTTGAGCAAGAACAAGACATAGCCTGCAAGACTCTTGCGTCTTGCAGCTAGGACTTAGCGCTATTTCACTGAGTAGTTAGGTGTAACAGTTCGGTGTATAGGTAGGTACGCTTAGGAATTCTATGAGACGCAAAAAACTGTATCAAAGAATATGAAAAACTGGACCTATGCGCATTACGACTAATACCATAAACATAGCGAATAAAAAAATTATTAAAATCAAACTGAGTGCATGCATAGTTATGTTTTAACCATCGGCACTTTGATAATGCGGCATCAAAGGTTTTGTACTTACTTCTCAAAGAAATTTGCCGCTTTTCGGAAGTACATGGTTATGATACACGCGCCGGCGGCTTCTTTTGAAATCTAAAACAATCGTTGCCGCCACGCCGAAATCATAACATTTGACACTATTTGATTGCCGCCAAAGGGCGTAGGTATACTCATGCAAAATAATTTCGATTTTTTTTACACGCTTTATATTATTGTTTGATTTGCGGCGGCATCCTTATCATAGAGCCGGCACGTGGCGAGGCGGCGCGGTAGAAAGCAAGGAAACGTACTATAAATAAAGGAATTATTTTAATTCCAGTCATTTCCAATTGAGCTGTGCTTCGAGTCTAACTTAATAATTGTTTTTACTAATTCTCGTTGTTTTCTAAAAACGTATCACGTGTACAATTTAATATGAGTGACGAAGATTCAAATTATTCTAGTCCGAGTAACGAGAGTTTGAGTCACAGATCTAAAAGACCCAAAAGCAAATTTGAGGAATTTTTCGAAATAATTCATGCATCCCAAACTGCCTTCTGTAAATTGTGCCAACATAAAAAGATTGAAATAAAAATGAAAAACAGAAACACTTCAGGCTTAAGGAAACATCTAATATCTTTCCATAAAAAGGAATTAGAAATATTTCTTCCTGTTAAACCAAAATTCAGTGGAGATATCACAAGCTTTTTAGTAACCGCTGGAAGAAGTGGACAGGTAAGAATATTTATTTAACAGTTAAAAGAATTTTAACTCCGCGTAGCTATTCATGCGATACTTTCAAAAACGCCATTAACTTACGTAAGTACACTGATAGAAGGATTTTTTTGGGAGTAATAAATCAATTTATTACAAACTTTTTAAGGTATCTTTTTGGATGGAAGAAATATTTTTTTACTGTTACCAACACTTTTTAGGATTAATTAAATCGCTTTTTTATTAAAACAAAAATTTTTTTACTGTTAAAAAGCTTTAATGTATTGAAAAAAATATTTATTTCCACCAAATAAGATTTGTTTACGGTTAACATATTTATTACATACTAATAAATATTTTGTTGGCAGTAAAAAATATCCGCTAACAAATGATTTATTAACTGCTAATAAATATTTATTAGGAGTCTTCTCTCTAACAAATCATTTCTTAACTGGTAACAAATCTTATTAGGTACAAAAAAATCCTTCTATCAGTGTATTTTTGAGTTAGTGGTGTTTTCATCTAGGGGTGCGACATATTAAGTATGTAATTATCGTCTTAAATATTTTTTATAAACACCCATATTTTCATTTAATCGGCCAGTAACAACTAAGTACTTTATTTTGGTAAATTACAGTACAGTGCAACCTTAATATAACAAATATCAATTTAACGATTTTCTCGAGTTAACAACAACAAACCTCCTCCTCTTATACGCTCAAACCTAGTATGTTTTAAATAATAATACAAGATTTATTGTTTTGTTTAAGTCGGAAAACAGCAGTGACAACATCACGACAGCTACAGTTGATTGGGTGGTGAAAAAATATCTTCCCTTCTCATTTTTCGATGACGAAGCTACACAAGTATATTTTCGACGTATTTGCCCTAATATGGTGTTTCCTAAAAGGTCTACACTTAGAAGGAAAGTCAAAGAGCGATTTGAAGAGCTCCAATTGAATCTTAAGGAACGACTTCAACAATTATCATCTAAAATGTCTTTTACCATTGATGGGTGGACGTCAATTGCTGGTAGGAGTTACTACGGGGTTACTATTCATTATATAGACAACGAATGGAAGTATCAATCTGTAGTTCTTGATTTTATACCATCACGCGGTCGACATACTGGGGAAGATATTGCAACGATTTTCCATGAATGTTTATTGGAATATGGCATAATTGATAAAATACAAGGTATCACGGTCGACAACGCAACTGCAAATACCAAATTTATGTATGAACTGGGCAAACAGCTGCCGCCACACTTTGATTCAGACAATCAACATTTCCGGTGCTTTTCTCACATTTTAAACCTTGGTGTACAAGATTTATTAAAGACCTTAGCATTACACTGTGAGTCTGACACTAACGCGCAAGATCAGCAGTACGAAGACTATGCAGACGAAACTGAGGATGAGGAAGATGAAGAATCTGCACCAAATATTGCTGACTCGCGTTCATCTGTAACAAAGTTACGCAGTATTTCCAGTAAAATAAAAAGAAGTGAGATAGTCAAGAAGAAGTTTCAGTCTGCTTGTGAAGCAGCTGGCGTGCCATCAAATCTAAATGCCATTCTTGACTGTCCAACGAGATGGAATTCCACACATGATATGATTGGATTTGGTTTAAAAGTGAGAGCGGGCATTGACATATTGTGCAGTTCTGTCACCGAATTAAATGATTTTCAAATCACAGCTAATGAATGGCAGGTACTCGAAAAATTACATAAATTTCTAATAAACTTTAAACTTTTTAAGTACAAAACTTGGTGGAGACAAATATGTTACATTACCGCTAGTCATTGTATCATTCAATCTCTTGCTAGATAAAATTGAATCCATGGTAAAACAGTTAGATGAGAAACCTAATCGATCTGAAGTGGATGAAAGGCTCATTCTAGCTTTCCAAGCAGCTCGAGACAAAATGCTTAAACATTACAAGAAGAGCAACTGGATTTATTGTACTTCTTTAATTTTAGACCCAAGGCATAAGGCTCAGACTTTTGACCTGACAATGTGGGGGAAGCAACTTAAAACAGAAAGTCTGCGCAAGTTCAAGGAACTTTATGAAGAATATAAAAGTCTACACTCACTGAACAAATCTCTGGAATTACCAGAAAAAAAAAATGAAGTATGTGATGAAGATGAAGACATAATAGACTTTGATAAACTATATGAATGTCCCTCGACGTCATCTGGATCTTGTCTTCAAGGCTTAGTGATAGACGAGTTGGAGGAGTACCTGAGAAAATCAAGAACTGCCAGCTCGGAAGACATTTTAGATTGGTGGAGGACGCATGAGACAGAGTATCCGATTTTATCGAAAATGGCCCGTGATTTTCTCTCAATACCTGCAACTTCAGTACCTGCTGAGAGGTTATTTTCTAAAGCATCATTAGTAATTAGAAAACATAGAAATAGGTTAAGTGATGAGTCAGCCAGATGGTTACTTTGTATTAATTCTTGGTCAAAAAAATTGATATAAAGTATCATAACCTAATGCTAAAGCTGTTGATTTGTGTTGTATTTTATTTTTTATTCAAATAAATGATAAATCGTAAAACTCTTTTATTAAATTTCTTATAAGTTGAGGGTTCAATCTCTTTTTAGACAGATAAGTATTGTTCTTTAAAATACAGTCAAGTTATTGTAATTAATTTGTTTTTTTACATGTTTTAGCAAATGTAAGCTTATAAATCATAAATGTTTATTAAGAAACAGTTACTTCCATGGAAAACGACATATAGGTCAGTTGATTTTTCGAATTTCTTATCAAATCTTCAGTTATTTATTAATCTGCTTGATCTTTACTATGGCTATATTCATTCAAGCTCACAATGTTCCAATTCTAATACGTTTTTCTAGGATTTAAAGTAAACTTTAATAAATAGTAATAGACTAATAGGTAATTGCAAGACTTGCAAGACTCTTGCTGCAAGACCAAGACCAAGACCAAGACTGGGAGCGCAAGACCAAGACCAAGACCAAGACCAGGTGTATTGGCGCAAGACCAAGACCAAGACTGGCTAAGTCTCGTCTTGTTCTTGCGTTTGGGCAACACTAAATAGCCTACTGGCGTCAAATGTGTAAATCCGCCACTGGGCATAAGAACGGTTCTAATTATGTAACTTGTTTCTCTGAGGTTGTACACTTGTATGGTCAATTTGAACTACCACCATATTCTTTCTTTCAATTAATAAAATCACAAAGTAGGTATACAGACAAAATCGCGTTCGTTCACAAACTAGCAATTTCAGACTACCCATTTGCCGCGAGCAGTAACTAATTGAAACGTTCCTTTTTTCCGCCATTAGTAGCGATCAAGGTTTTTGTTGTCTGTGGTGGTCACACACGAGGACTGTTCTAGATAATGGATCTCAAGTTACAAGTGAATGATTTTGTTTCTCTTGGCTATGTTCTACTTTGTTTTTTCTACAATGTTTAATCCAAATAATCAAAACCTACTATTACTTTTTGCGAGCATGTTTTTGCTTCTAATGCGTGAAAATCAATCTACCTAAGTTTTATTTTTCAAGAACCTCTTTTACTTGAAGTTCGAACCTCTGTTTCATCGAGTTAAGCTCGGACATCCTAACGCTGTTACTCGTAATGCATTTGCCTATGCTGAATTTTTTTCCCATTGTGCAGCTCATGATACGTTAAATATACCTACTTGTAGGATGATGGAGTCATGAGTAGAAATGAACGTATATTTTGTAACAGAAGGACAGATGATTAAAATAAGATGGTGTGAGAGCGAAAGAATTAATAGACGCGCGGAAAGTTTGAATTTGGAAGGATGCGTGAAAAATTGTTATGGAGTAACTAATGGAGATTATGTAAAGATGAAATAAGGTGTAAATGTCTTAATCATAAGAATAAGTTTAACAAGACGAAAGAAGTATATGTCAGTTTTATAATATTCTCAATTAAGTTTCTATATATGGATCTTTATGAGCCCCAATCTCACATACCTACATATGATATAAAATCATACCCAGTCATAATGTATGATCAATCAATTCATTACCACCACTCCAAATTCCATTCATTTCGACCAATTCCAAATTCCATTCATTTCGTCCCGATTTCAGTGTTATTAAATAGTAAAATATAGTATTGATTGTTCCTCCATGTGACACCTCCGCTTTAATATCGTTAGAGGATTTGTTCTCGACATGTGCTGTTTCATTTCCCGCCATTAATCATAGCGGATAAACGGGACAATACGCGATGTATCACTACAGGGACAGGTTTGCCAAGTAAAGCGGTATTAAAGCGAAGCTTATTGCAAACAAGCCCTGATGACTTATATTGTTAAATTCATACAATCAGGCGGGTTACTCCCAGTTAGTTGTAAAATAATACGTTAGTCGGATGATAGTGACGTCCTTTTTATACTTATGTCAAACCAAATTAGACTTTATTATCATACGTTACTCAATGTTGCTCGAAAACGCGAATACGCATTAACGTCTGTCTTGCGTACCGCTTTTAAAGTAACCCTCCTGTATTCTATTTCTTCATCGATAACGTAGCCTTTTGCCACGCAAGAACCTACGCCGTACGATTGACATCATTACTGGTCACTGTGCACTCAACAAGCACCTTTTCACCCTAGGTCTTACTAACCATCTCCTCGTGGACTGCGATGGTGTCGCACACATAAGAAGAAGGTTCTTTAGAACAGCCGGGAACCATGGCAGAGGCGTGCAGAGCGCCAGCAGGCGTCCTAAGCTTCTGCAGGAGCTGGGCTGGTTCGAGAACTGACCCCGGCGTCAACTCCCCGCGCAAAACGGGAAATTGGACATTTGCTGTGGTGTTTTGCAGTAGGGCGTGTCTAAGATCTTACCAGGAAGTGGCCGCCGCACCGCCTAGACCTTTATCTTATTTTTTGTATTTTGGCTCGGGGTGAAGTGTTATAATATTGTCGTAACATAATAATTAGTATGTAAGTTCCCTAATTGTGAAATTGTGCTGACTAGCGTTAGCTACGTCTGGTCCTTTATGTATGACGTGTATTGGATAGACAATAAACGTAATTAGTATTGAAAAGTTGTCTCTGTTTAATTTACCAAACTCCAACCACATGGAGAACCTGCTACGGTTTCTGCGAAGGGGTCTTTTCTTAAAGTATTTGATTGGATAGTTGTTTCAAGGAAAAAGTTTATAAAAAAAAATGTGTCGGTCCACGGTGGAAACCCAACTTACAGGGGCTTATCCCGTAGCAACATGTGACGCTTTATCTTGAGATAATAAGCATTTTTTTTTGTTATTTTATTATGTCTCCTATTGCAACTTCAATTGATAAATTAACAGTAAAGCCTGGACTCATAGAAAGTGCCTAAACCACTTAGCCACCCCACCACCGCTTCAAACTTATTAAATGATAATAAAAACAAACTTAAATTATCGTACAAATTTATTAATACGCTACAAACTTCTTAGTAAAAACGTACAAAAGCGTCACATTGGCAAGAACAGTCTTTACACATTCCATGTCATAGCCGGTTATCCGGACGGGCCGCCTTTGAGCTGGAGGTTCAGCTCTTTCAATTTCGCGTTCTCTGCTACTAACGCTTGAACTCGAAGCTCGTATTTCTCTCGGAGCTCCTGCAAATTAAAATCACTTTAAATTGGCACAAAATAGACAGTTGAAGAAAAGAACAATTAATTTTTATGTCTTCAAAAAACGCTGTTTTATAGATTCAAAGATTCAAATGTTTATTCGGTAATTAGACCTTTACAGGCACTTTTACACGTCAATAAGTATAATTTACATTACGTGAAAAGTACTTAAGTATATTAAAATTTAATTCATATTTTTAAAGAAAAACTACTGATATCAGCGCTTCGTAACGACCACTGCTGAGAAGAAACGCCGAAAGAAACTCATTTACACAGTATTGGTCGCCTACTCGCCAGAAGGGCTTTGTCATATTATTATTATTAATGACTAAATAAATAAATACTTATAATAAAATACAATGTTGACATATTATTACGTGTAATGCTATACCATACTAATAGGGCTCAAGTCACTTGTAAATCTCGAGGGATTTAAAAGTGACACAAAAAGTAGTTTTTTTTCTTTCTATCACACAATAACATTCCCAAGAATTTTCAACACAATTAAGACAAAAAACAAAAGTATTTTTTATCACACATGTGTACCTACTACTATCAATCCTTGTCGAATCAATGAGAAATTATTTGAAGTTCTGAAGTCACATTTGATAATGAATAGCACTCTACGGAATACCCATAGATATAAAGATACACATTCACATAGCGCAATGCAAAATGTGACCAGAAATGAAATGTTCTGATGTGACTCTAAAAGTGTTGTTCTTGTACCTACTACACGAACAACCGGTAATACAGCACGATACCATCTTATGAATCACCTCGGTTAACAATTTGAAGAATCATTCTGTGACTGAAGACGAAGTGGTAGCTAAAATGGCGCCCTCATTTGAAAAAAATTGTTTAAAACTAAATATGGTGATGATTAAAAATTTGATTTGTATCACTGTCTAGAAAGACCTTTAAACTATTTTATGAATAACCTTTGAAATGATTACTAACTAGCTTTTGCCCACGGCTTCGCTCGCATAGGGGTGGAATTTATCAAAATCCTTTCTTAGGGGATGCCTACGTCATAGAAGCTTTATGCATGCAAAGTCTCAGCCCGATCGGTTTTAAATTGACAAAGTTTCATACAAACTTTCATCCCCTGTTTTATCCCCTTGGGGGTAGAATTGATCAAAATCCTTTCTTAGCGAATGCCTACGTCATAACATCTACCTGCATGCCAAATTTCAGCCCGATCGGTCCAGTGGTTTGGGCTGTGCGTTGATAGATCACTATGTCAGTCAGTCATTCACCTTTGAGTTATATATATTTAGATAGTCCGTCTAGTTTTAAAACGGGTTTTCGCCAAAAGGGTCAACTTTTGGCAAAAACCCGTTTTAAAACTAGACGGACCACCAATATTACTTTCAAAGGTTATTCATAAAATAGTTTAAAGGTCTTTCTAGACAGTGATACAAATCAAATTTTTAATTATGTATCACCATATTTAGTTTTAAACAATTTATTTCAAATGAGGGCGCCACTTTAGCTACCACTTCGTCTGAATATAAACTAGAAAGACTTGCCACACGTCTCTTGTGAGGATGATCATTATCGTATTGTTTGTCTCCCTCGGCTATGATGGTCTTTTTACAATGGAAAATCTAGATCTATAGGAATACCCTTACCTTGAATATGCCCAACTGTGTTTCGTATTCCTTCCGAAGGTCATCGTTGATTGTAGTACTGGTTTGTGCTCGCTCGAGCACCAGCCCGTAGCGTTCCTTTTCAGCCTTGAAGCGAGCCTCCATTGCTTGGAAACGATCCTGCAAGAAATAAAATCACGTTATTATTGCGATCTCTACGCCACTACTAAGAACTACAACAAAATAGTTCACGAGAAGAATACGAGATGGCGCCAGCAGTATCGTACATCTCGATCTCAGTGTTTCATTTATTTTTTTACATATTGATCTCAGTGTTCTGGTTCTCAACTGACTGTACAGGGTGACTATTTACCCACCAGCCAAATTTTTGGAGTAAGTTGTGTCCATCATACTAAACTATCAAAGAAAATATTATATATCAAAGAAAATATAATAATATAAAACAATCAAAGAAATCCTTTCCTTTCCTTTTCTTTTCCTTGCTTTCCTTTCAAATCAACGTTCATCCGAACAAATTTTGTATGAAAGGACAATTTTTTATTGAATTTTTAAAATCTTTTTTTATGAAACGTACTTTAGTATCATGGACGGAACTTGCTAAAAAATTTGGTTGGTGAGTAAAAAGTCACCCTCTATACAATATGTAACAAAAACCCTTTCATATCCTTGTAGAAGCAGCTCAGACAGTCAATATGAACAACTTCATTCCATATACCTTTCTTAACAAGAAATTTCTCACCTCCATAGCCTTAACTTCAGAGTTCCTAATTTCGAGTAGGTCCTTCGTGATGAGGTTGATGTCCTTGAGAGACTGCACCTGGGTGGTCAGAGCCTCGATTTGCAGCTCCTGGTTCTTGACCATCTTTGTCTTGTCGAAGATCATGCCGCGTGCCTTGCTCAAAAGCTGTGAGGATTTAATAAAGGAAATATCAGCCAAGTGCGAGTCGGGCCGGCGCACGAAGGGTTCCATGCCATTATATTAAAAAAATCACTTTTGCTGTGTGAGAGTGTGCCCACTTAAACATTTATTTTATTCTGTTTTTAGTATTTGTTGTTATAGCGGCAACAGAAATACACATCATCTGTGAAAATTTGAACTGTCTAGCTATCACGGTTCATGAGATACAGCCTGGTGACAGACGGACAGTGGAGTCTTAGAATATTTTTTTTATGCCTTGGGTACGGAACCCTAAAAACTTAATACTACAAACACCTAAAAAGTCGACTGAATATTTCATTAAAACGACATTGAGCTAGCTTCAAATTAAGTAGTAGTGTTATAGAACACTACTCAACGATACTATTTTTTAAGATAATAATTTTTTTATGGGTGTGTCAAGTGGGGAGTTAAAGAAGAAAGACAGAATATAAGATGTACTTACTTCTTCATGCTGTTGTCTAATGTTCTCGATCATCTCGTGGTTTTTGCCGGCGCTCGGCTTTGACAGCGCTGCTTGTAGTTCCGTTTCCAGATTCTTGACCCTCGCTTTCAGGAGGTCGATCTCTTCTTCACGAACCTGCATCAAAAATTTATTTTATTTTACCCAAAAGGTGAAGTTAGAACTTTTGTGTATTTTTTTTTATTGCGCTTAATTATGATGATGATGTCCGACGAGTTTCGGTAATGGCGACTACATCATATGTGGGATTCGCTCATGCATCATCATGCATGTGGCTTATGTAGCCAATCTTATGGGTGCAAGTCCTCGCGCATTGCGGGTATAGGAGCACACCTTCAATAAAGTTAAACTGAGTTAGCGCAGGTGGTCGGGCCTTGCCCCCCCAATGGGTTCCCGGTTTGTCGTACCGGGGGGGCTCAGTACCCGTGGTAGTCGGTGGCCATGGGGAAGCTAAGAGAAACCCGCGAGGGGGCGCTCCTGCCGTCGTCCACCAGCAGAGAGCGCCCACATTGGGGCGGCGGGGGAGTGGAAAGTTCTCCCCCCACCCGAGGAGGAGCGCTCCCGCGAGCTCGGCTTCGGCCTTGAGCCTGTAGGGATGCGCCCAATGGGGCGGCGGGGGAGTGGGAAGTTCTCCCCCAACCCGGGGTGGGGCCGCCGGGAGGGGAATGTTTCATTGCCCTCCCGGCGCTTCAGGCGGGGCCACACCGCCGTGGCTGTGGTAGGAGATCGGTCGCGGAGGAGGAGGAGTGTCGGTGTGTTCGCGGATGTATTTCCGTACGGGTATCCGTAACAGGGATTTTTCCTCAAAAAAAAAAGTTTGTCGGGCTTTTTCCTTGATGGCACTTGGAATTTTGGCACACATATCAAATCTGGAAGGCCCGAATGTGTCCTGCAGGCGCCTATATATGAGGATCGTGAGGTCTATAGCTGTTATGGTGCCCCAGTATGGGCAACGGCGCTAAACCGAGGAGGTATTGCCCTTCTCCGAAAACCATAAAAAGTGATGGCAAGCAGGGCTATCAGGGGATACCGCTTGAACTCCTACGAGGCAGCCTGCGTGTTGGATGATTCTGTGCCCTGGGATCTAGATGCCCTAGTCCTCGCGTCCTTATTTGTCTGGCGCGAGGAAGAACTAGCCCGAATTCATAGACCTGCCCCTCGGGAGATAGAGGGACAAAGGGATGAGTTGCGTCAGCTTGCCATCGATGAGTGGGTTCACAGGCTGAAGCAGCCCAGTTTGGGCTCAGGACCGTTAAGGCGGTCCGGCCAGTCTTGGCTCAGTGGTTGACGAGGCGGCACGGCGTCTTGACGGTGAAATTTTTTTTGTGTTTCGGCTGTTATTTTAATTTCATTATGCTATAGTAATATAGTATATAGGCTGGATGTGGTCAACAAATACGTTTATCTTGGACACTGTTTATCTTTTGACTAAGATCTTCGAACCCAAGAGATTGACCGGCGTATACAGCTGGGATGGGTAGCATTTGGTATGTTTACGAATGCGTTTAAGAACAGAAAAATACCACAATGCCTCAAAACACGCCTCTTCAACCAGTGTGTCCTGCCAACCATAACTTATGGTGCCGAGACATGGACTCTTACAAAAGGAACCATGTACAAGATTGCGGTTTCGAAAAGAGCCATGGAACGAGCTATGCTCGGCATCAGACTACAAGACCGAGTTCGCAACGTAGAGATTCGCCGTCGGACGAAAGTTCACGACGTACTCTCTAGAATTGCAGCTCTTAAGTGGAACTGGGTGGGACACCTTGCTAGAAGGAAAGATGGAAGGTGGAGTAAGGCCGCCACCGAGTGGTATCCCAGAAATGGTAAGCGCAGTGTGAGACGTCCGGTGGCTCGGTGGTTCGATGATATCAAGCAAGTCGCTGGAAAAAACTGGATAGCAGCGGCTGCCGACAGAAAGGGATGGCGCAGACAAAGGGAGGCTTATGCCCAGCAGTGGGTTTTTGAAAGCTGATGATGATGATGAATATAGTATAGCCTGTGGTTTGATTTATTACGGGTATGGTATGTCCCTTCCAAGTTGTATGTATTGTCGTCTTTTTACATCTTACATTGACACGTGACAATACAATCAATAATTTCAAACCTTTAATTCCAGTTTCAGCCCATCCTCGCTCCTCTGGTTTTTGACTTTCTCCAGCTCGTCGATTTTCTTCAGGAGTTCCGATTCCCTTTGTTGCCAGTCCTTAAACAATAATGGAGATTATTAATATTCATTGTGTTCCAAGCTCGTTCATGTAGATGGCTTATTATTAAACAATGCTTAGACGTTTTCAACAGTTATGATCACGTGCCTTAATATTAATTAGGACAGTAATGGAAACAGTCATTTCTTCGCAAAATAGACGTTTAAATATTCATGACTGATATCTTAGCTCTAAAAGACTTGGGCCAATTTTGTCTGGATACTTATAAGAAAAGTAATTTTACATTATGAACAAATTATTTCAAGCTTTAGTTTAATAGATATGTATTCGAACATGCTCCATCCCATGTACGGGCGACTGCCAGAAAAGCGGCGCGGCAGCGTCTACAGCAAAAGCCATCTAGAGGCACATAATATAATGTGCCTCTTGATGGCTTTTGCTGTAGACGCGGCGGCTCTGGGAGAGCCGTATATATATTTGTGCATTTTGCCGTGGAGACCCTGGGGTGCGGTGGCTCGTCAATTTTTTAAGGTAATTTCCGCACGCCTGATCGCTGTATCGGGGGACACAAGAGCCGGCGCGCATTTCGGACAGTGTATAAATATTGCTATCCAACGCGGTAACGCCGCCAGCCTCTTTTGTACTTTGCCCCGTGACGTCAGCGACTTGGCCTCCATCTTTTTATATGACTTAAGTTATGTTAGTTTAGTTACTAAGTATCAATTTTAGGCTGAATTTCGTATTCATTATCTAGTTTCTTGAATAAAGTCGTTGTGGACTGAAAAAATATTTTTGGTCCATAAGGTACGTAGATTTATAAAATATTTTCTCTGAGTAACAATATCAAATAATTACGAAGATACAGTGCATTTAAATTTCAGATAGCGTCACCGTAGGAAATTAGGGTCTATTATTTTTGGTATTATTCGTTTTTAATTTATCAATATTTATGAAAATTTAATTAATATTAAACTAGACAATATTAAGTCGAAGTGGTAGCTAAAATGGCGCCCTCATTTGAAATAAATTGTTTAAAACTAAATATGGTAATAATTAAAAATTTGATTTGTATCAAATTTGATTTGTATCAAAAAGTACTCACGTACAGAAGTCTTACTCAGGAAATAAATATCTATGTATAATGTGGTTAGCGCTATGGTCTAATTTAGCTCGCGTCAGAACTTCTCACCTCTTCGTTTAGATACCTAGACATCCATTGCAAGCCAATTTCATTCTTATTACTCCGGGCAAACGATTCATGTTACTGAATTTTCCCCTTCCAAGTGGTCACCGCACGCATAGTAACAATGTAGGTATATTTTCGATACTGAAACGTGGAGTGACACAAGCGTCTTAGTCACGCCACCGTTTTGCAACTAAAATAGTCAATAGCGCTAAAAAGGTTATAAGAGCTGATATCTCTGCAACTTTATAGATGGAATTCGCTCGTGTTCTATTCAAGCTTTTTTATTGGTTTTTACTACTTGTATACCAAATTTCATGAATTTCCGTTCAAAGGTACTTTAGTTATCATCGAACATACATAACATACGTATACACAAACGCTGCATTGTCCTAGCAAACTTTGAAATCTTCACCAGCTCTTTTAATAAATTACAATCGATACAGAATCAGACATTCCCATACAAATGTAGTCTAGCTTTTATTTTGAAACGGCATGTCAGATATTGGCGAAATTATGTAATTTCAAAGAAATTGGTTATATTAAGGCATATAACTAGTTTTCACAGTCAAAATATGAACTTTAAAGAGAATATAGTGGATCATATCATATTTGACCTTCAGAATAGAAAACTTCAACACTCTCATATTTTCTTTCAAGTTCAAATTTGACTTTCGAAAACTAGTTATATGCCTAGATATATGCAATATCTTTAAAATTACAAAACACTGCAGAAATCTCACATGTCATTTCAAAATAAAAGCTAGACTACGTTTGTATCGAAAAGCCTATAGGGTAAGGGGATTCTTAAGATAAAAATAATCATTTTTCTTCGATTTGCCCAAGTCCCAATAACGATGTCACAAACTACGATAAAAAGTATATACGCCATATCAGAGTCAGTGGGGACTGTATGAAATTCGTCACCGATCATTAAGTCGATTCGGGGAGTGACGCTGACGGCTAAAGATGGCGGCATTATGCGGAACATTCTAGCAAAATGTTATATCATCCGACACGATATTTTCTTGTTAATTTTCAACCTCGAACGGACGGGCCGATTTCGATTCGGGTTTTTCGGGTCTTTTTGTAGTTCTAGTTCCGCTACTCGTCACTAGATGACGTTTTTGATAGTCCGCTTTTTTTAATTTGCCAACAAATAAACTTGTTCATGTGAAAAATACACTTAACTACTAACTACTATTATTTACAATGAGCATGAACGTTGAAGAAGGGATTCAAAACACATGTTTCCTCTCATTTCCCGACCTTATTACATTGACAAAGTTTTACTTTATCAAGCAATTTTTGACCTTTTGTCTAGATTGACTAGCCACATCACCTCCAATGTCGAAACATTGGAGGTGATGTGGCTAGTCAATCCGAAGATTTGAACCCATTCTTTTAATCGACGATCAATCTGCGTGGAAGCAAAGCAGCTGGTACATTCAACGTTTTATCTTTTCTCCCAGACCAGCATGTCAAATGAAGAAATATTCGTTTCATTTTAAAACTAGCGAACCGCGACGACTTTGTATGAGTACATACATGTAAACCTTTTTAAACGAACGCTCGAGGTAATTAAAACCGTATCAAATTCTGAGTAAATTCTGATTAACATCAGTTCAGACAGATATAAACGCAGCGGAACTTATTTTTGTACATAATAAATCCACCATATTGCCACTGTTTATTATTAAGTGCAATAAAGTTTTTAAATAATAATAATTCTCCAACGGTGGGGATACAGATCCAACTCTACGTGTTGAATCTGTATCCCCACGCAAGCCTCTCAAAAAGTCCGGGGTAAAAAGACCCGTGAATTTAAAGGAGATAATAATAATTATCCAGTCCACTAACATCCCATCCACATAGCCCAAACCAAGTTAATCCCTCCCTGGCAATAGTTCGACAGCCATGGAGGACTGTCCGATAGTGCAACTCAATAGTACAGTAAGGGAAAGACCTCCATAGATGCAGCCATCTCCCTTTTTATATAAAAAGATACTAAAAGGCCTCTTCATATTGGCTTTGGCTCCATGAATGCCTCAAATGACCGGGTCCCCATGAACCCGTGGCTGAAAAGCATACCAACATAATTATAATAATAAAATGGCAGCTTGTGGTGAGCTGTTGGTCAATTACAGCACCAAGGACCCGAGTGCTTCAGAGAGCCGATTAGAACCCTTGTCCCCGACGCGTCTTTATCGGTTCGGGGTGGAGACTCAAGAAGGCAGGGCTCTCGGCTCTGCATTGCCTTAATATACCGTGCAGAGAGGAGTCGTTAGAGCTTTTGCTTCAGGGTGGAAGTGCATCACGCCACGTGTAACTTCGGAGAAAGCGCACTAGCTGCACACCTAACGACACTCCTGAGTCACCTACAGTGTTGCTCCTTTACCGGCAACTATTGTCGGCGCGTTTGAGGGGCCCATCTAGTTGGCGGCAAGCCCCCACCTGCCTACAATAATTAGTAATAATGATTATGGCAGATGACGTGTCTATTGCAATATCCCAACATCAGTCCAAAACCCATAGACCTTTCTCTTTTTCTTGCAATAGATCTTTCTCCTGCTGAAACCTATTCAAGGATACAGCTTTCATTTCATAGGATAGGTAAATTCAGGAATGGGTTTTGGCGGGAGCGCCACATTACATCAACTTCTCCAAAGGGCCTCCACGTGTTGGATCTGTATCCCCACGCTAGCCTCTCAAAGGACCGGGGTGAAAAGACCCGTGAATCTAAAGGAAATAATAAGTATAGATATCGGATAGGACATTGTAAAAGCGCTTGTCTCACTCGTCCCATCCCATGATGACCATCGTCGTGTTACAGCACTCGACACAATGCGAGGGTTCCGATTCTGAATCGGCGATTTATATTCAAGGGCCTTTCGACACTCCTCTCACATTGCCACTCCCGTTTTTCTTGTGTAAAAATTAATAACAGACAAAGTGCGAGAGATCTATAAAAAATCACGATTATTGGTTGGGAGCACCCCTTAAATATTTATTTTACTTTAATTAAATTTAACAAAGGAGCTCGGTGGCCCGGCGGGAGTGCGCATTACTAGCGCTTTCGCAAGTTAAGCGAAACCGGGCGTGGTCTGCACTTGGATGGGTGACCATAAGTGGCACAAAAATTTCTCGAGCTCCTCCGTGCTTCGGAAGGCACGTATAAGCCGTTGGTCCCGGCTGTCATCATCGTATGGCAGTCGTCAAGCTATGTCAGATGCCTTTAGGCAGCCCGAAAAATCTGACACCAGTGTTGGCCACTTACATACTTACACGAAAAACAAACATTCAATTATATAGATATTTTTAAAATTAAAAACAATTAAATATTTTGTGAATATTTCAAGCGTCTACCTGTTATTAATATCGAGCAAAAAATCCGTTTGTTGTATGGAAGCTCCCTTTAAATATTTATTTTATTCTGTTTATTATTTTTTGTTATAGCGGCAAGAGAAATACATCATCTGTAAAAATTTCAACTGTCTAGCTATCACAGATGCACAGGCAGACAGACGTACCTACGGATAGCGGAGTCCTAGCAAAAGAGTCCCGATTTTACCCTTTGGTTACGGAACCCTAAAAACGAGGAGCTTGGTGACCCGGCGGGACTGCACCTTTTTTTTTCTAGTTCCTCTGTGGTTTGAAAGGTACGTATGGCGTATAGTGCCGCCCAAACCAATAAAATCACATTGAAAATGGATGTGATCACGTCAAGTGACATTATTTTGTGGCGTTTAATTTTCCTAACAGTGCCAAATAATTTATTTCTGACCCAGGAAAATACCCCGCTGTGAATATAGATTCAGCGGACTAGTTTGTTGAAGTGGCAGTGGGCGGGACGCATAGCGCGACGAACCGATGGCCGATTGGGCAAAAGGTTCTCGAATGGCGACCACGTACTGGCAAGCGAAGCGTAGGACACCCATCCACAAGGTGGTCTAACAACCTGACTAAGGTCGCTGGAAAGCGCTGGATGCAGGCCGCTCTAGATCGGTCATTTTGGAAATCCTTGGGAGAGGCCTATGTCCTACAGTGGACATTATGCGGCTGAAATGATGATGATTATGATGAATATAGATTATTTTTATATAATTTTATACCACTAACCGTTTCTTTATTTTCTTCCTTCGCTGCATTATCTCCCGCCGCCGATTCTTCTTTGGGCTCTTCACTTTGTTCCTGTGCCAGTGCTGTTGCCGTCGCTGGGCCCATCACCAGCGCTGCCGCTAGAACCGCCGCTGGCGGCACCGCAGCTGCCGCTACAGGCGCCGCTGCTGACGCCGCCGCCGGTGCCGCTACTAGTGCCGCTGCTGCTAAAGTCGCTGGAGCCACTGTCGACGCCGATGATATGACTGATTGAGGTTCAGGAACTGGGGTTGGTTCTGGTGTCGGCACTTCCTTGTTTTCTGGCTCGGCTGGAGTTTCTGCTTTCACCTCACTTTGGACTGGTGGTGCAGCCTCGGCCTGAAATAAATTTTCAAAACTAAAAACCGTCTTCACCCCAAACTACACAAGCGATTTTGATAAAATAAACGTTTATAGACATAAACGTTTATTTATTTAACAACCTAAAAATTGACTAGAACATATTGCTATGCGATAGGTAGGTCCGCCTTTGACTGCCTCCGTGGTCCAGTGGTCAAGGCGTTCGCCTTGTGACCCAGAGGTCATGGGTTCGATTCCCACTGGGAAGCATACTTTGTTAAAAGTTTTTTCCAGTCTGGATAGGATATTGCAGGCTTGAATCACCTGATTATCCGAAAAGAAAGATGATTCCGTGATTCGGAAGGCACGTAAAACTGTGGGTCCCGAACGCCACCTAGCGTTTGATCATCAAACTATCCAAGGATTGGTTCCTGGTTTGCCCTTTGGGTTGTGGAGGTCAGACGGCAGTCGCTCTGTGTAAAAACCAGCAACCTCGTCAAATCTCCTTGGTTAGGTAGCGGACCCCGGGCTCTGAAGCGTTACTGCTGAGGATGCAACCGGGAATACGCTCGGATGATGATGAGGTAGGTCCGCCTTTGTATTAAGTAGGTATTATGTCTTTTCTGTGGTTTGTTTGTTTGGCAGTTTCGTTTAATTTTTGTGCCCGTACTTAGTAATTGATAGAAATATGAAATAGATTTTGATAAAAATATAAATTTCAAAGGTAGAAACACTACGAAAATATTTCAAAACACTTTTCGCAATACGTATGACCTAAACCTAACCTTACTCTCTAAACCTCTTGTCTCAATATTTACCCACAAACAAGCTAGAACCCATTGGAAAGAGTACAATCCAGTCGAACTCCCGTTGGAAATCAGCGGGACGCTTTGACCTGACCTATGTACGTACAGTTCACCGCGATATTATATTAGCTTATAACTTTTCCATTAACATTAAATTCCTCAAACTTAGAGTTTAAATTGTGTTGAAAAGCGGGCAAACAGTAATGCATATCTATCTTAGTATAAACAAATAGTAGATTGTGCTACAAGGGGGTAAGGTAATATTTTGAAGGCGAGGGCGCTACTTTCAATCCAAAGCGAAACCACAGTTGAATCACAAGTGTAGCGAGTGATTCTACGTTGGAATCCTTAGTGACGCGAGGGATTCATGTATTATCGCCCGAGATAAAAATATTACCGTACCCGAGTAGCACACTTTACTTTTCATCTTCATCTATGAGAAAAACTAGCAAATACAAAACAGAATGTAAAGAATTTTAAAATTTAAAGAAAAGTAAAACACCTAAAATACCTAATAAGACTTCAACCGACAATTTAATGCCGCGACCTTTGTTTTGGCGCCGTTTTCAAACAATAAATACTAAGAAATAATTTTTCGAAGATCACCAACTTACGATAAAATATTCACTCATAACTTTGTTTGCATGGTCCTTCATATCTTTTTATTTTTATAAATAAACTTAATACAGTTTCATTATCGGCTTAAACTTACGAAAAAATATTCACATTCACACAAATAATTACATGTCAATACAAATAAACTAAAACTTCTGTAATTAATCGAACCAAGGAGGAAAATTGCGCTTTTTTAATTATACCTATTCCTTTTTCCGAAGTAAAGAACATAAAAATGTTCACCTACATTCATCCATGTTGACGAATGTATGTATTCCAAATTTAAAAAAATCACGACGTCTGTGCCAATTATTGTTTATTTTTGCTGGACTGCCAACATTATTTTTGATCCTACATAGATTACACTCGTGTTCAGTTTGGTTTTAATCCCTAGAGATTTTCTTTTTCACTTTTTATTCGCGAGAGATTAAGCAGTAACTTTAGCTCCCAATGTTCTGGAAAGAAAACATCGTTTTTCGAGTAGATGAGATGAAATATATATATTTGTGCTTTGTGTCTAGCTAGAGGCCCTGGACTCTGTCTGCTTAGAGCCGCAAGACTCAAAACGTTCTGTAAGCCTCGTTAGTGATAAGGATGTGAATAATAGTTTTATTGTTATACCTATAGTTTAATAATTCAATCAATTGATAATATGTACGGACAAATCAAACAAATTGTGCTAGCCCCAAAGTTCGACACTTGTTTTATGGTATACTCTAACTCAACGATACTATATTTTATAACAAATACATACATTGATAAACATCTGAGACCCAGACCAATCTAAAAAAATGATTTTTTATCGTACCCGGGTCCTCCGGTGTGACATTAGGCCACAGAGGTCGTCAAAAGTATTATTCCATTTAGAGCTTCTCACTACGAGTACCTACTAGTAGAAATCCGCCTCTGCATTTATCTACAGCTGACTGTACAAGGAGCCAATCAGAAAAACACACAGCGCAGCCCCGTTTTCCCACGATACGTTATGTGCCGAAGGCTAATCAAATTGTTTTTCACATCACATATCTAAATATACAATGTGTCCGGTCAGCGGTGTCGGAGACTTTGGGGGGATGAAATACGGTATTTTTTATCGACAAACCACCCCTCATAAGTAGTTTTTCTCCTACCATAATAAAATGGCAGCCATTCAGTTTTTTTTTTAATCGAAGCACGAGTTTTGTACTAAATTAGCCATAGCTCCCTATGTAGAGGTCCTAGAAACACAAAATAAGTCTCATTCGAAAGCGAAACATGTAGACCATAAAATATTGGTAAAAAAAATGCTAATTTTATTTATAAAAAGAACCAAAAAAATTGCTAAAAGAAAATAATTAAGTAATTATTTTGCATTTTTTTACAATATTAGGTTTTAAAAAAAATCTAAGCTGTTGGCCTACATTTTTTTTATGTCTAAACGATAGAACAGTATGTCCCCTAAATAAAACAGCATACATCTTAGCCCTAAGTTACATAGTTCAGAAGCTATGATGGTTTGAATAGACCCCTTATTGTCTAATCCGGCAGTTGAGAAAGAAATAAAACAAAATACTTAGTCTTCACGACATTCATTTTGGCAATAAAAAAAAAACAATGTTTTAACCATTGTTGTAGAGACTAATTAGGACCTGGTGATGAAGATGATGATGATAACCATTGTTCGAAATGTCCTCCGTGGTGTTGCAGACATGCTGTTGCTCTTACTGCCACATGTTGCGTAGAGCGTCTTATCATCGCTTTGTCATTCTTTAATTCATTTCCGACTTGAATAATTTTGTTAATTAGCTCCTCGCGTGTATTTGGCACGTCGACATAGACTTTCTGTTTCATTGTACCCCACAAGAAAAAATCAAGTGGGGTCAAGTCCGGTGAACGCGGTGGCCAAGCGATTGTTCCAAATAGATTGTTCCAATTTGTCGATAAAAAATACCGTATTTCATCCCCCCAAAGTCTCCGACACTGCTGACCGGACACATGGTGACTGACTGACTGACATAGTGATCTATCAACGCACAGCCCAAACCACTGGACGGATCGGGCTGAAATTTGGCATGCAGGTAGATGTTATGACGTAGGCATCCGCTAAGAAAGGATTTTGATCAATTCTACCCCCAAGGGGATAAAATAGGGGATGAAAGTTTGTATGAAACTTTGTCAATTTTAAACCGATCGGGCTGAGACTTTGCATGCATAAAGCTTCTATGAAGTAGGCATCCCCTAAGAAAGGATTTTGATAAATTCCACCCCTACGCGAGCGAAGCCGCGGGCAAAAGCTAGTACTTTACTGAATTAGCTTTCGCCTACAGATTTGTTCCTATACTTCTTCTACTTATATCTTCTTTTTTCTATCTCCTTAATCGCTAACTTTGACTTTCATCATCATCATCCGAGCGTATTCCCGGTTGCATCCTCAGCAGCAACGCTTCAGAGCCCGGGGTCCGCTACCTAACCAAGGAGATTTGACGAGGTTACTGGTTTTTACACAGAGCGACTGCCGTCTGACCTCCACAACCCAAAGGGTAAACCAGGAACCAATCCTTGGGTAGTTTGATGATCAAACGCTAGGTGGCGTTCGGGACCCACAGTTTTACGTGCCTTCCGAAACACGGAATCATCTTTCTTTTCGGATAATCAGGTGATTCAAGCCTGCAATATCCTATCCAGACTGGAAACAACTTTTCACAAAGTATGCTTTCCAGTGGGAATCGAACCCATGACCTCCGGGTCACAAGGATAACTCCTTGACCACTGGACTACGGAGGCAGTCAACTAACGCGCAAAAACAACAACGCTAACTTTGACTTTGACGTACAATAATAAAGTCTAATTTGGTTTGACAAAGAAATAGAACGTCACTATTGTAACGTATTGTTTTATGAAGCAATACGTTACAATAGCTTTAACCCCCTAGCACTGACTTCACGCCAAAGTAATTATGTTACCTTCGAAAACGCCAGGACTGACATGTTTTTTTTTTTTGAAAGCCTACTTGTGGTCCCATTGAAATGTTATCAAAATCGGTTGTGTAGTTTGGGAGTGAAGTCGCTTTTTAGTTTTGAAAAAAAGAATTGTTAATTATTGTATATGCTGTTGGCTCCCCATAAAAAAAAAATCTATACTATAATAAAAGAGTAAAAAAAATGTGTCTGTACATTGAAAATTTTTCAAAAAAAAATATTTGGGGCGATGGAGATATAGTAATAGAGTAAGAAAATAAATAAAAATGTCTGTCTGTTTGTCTGTTTGTCTGTTTGTACACGCTAATCTCCGGAAATACTGGACGGATTCGAATGAAACTTTTTTTGTTATATAGCTGTGAAGCCTGGGCAACATATAGGCTATAATTGATTTTGGAAAATGGAACACATGATGCAGAACTATAATGGTCCAGCTAAACTATAAGAAATATTAAAATGCCGCCTTAGCAAATGTTGTTAAGTCTGATGAGAACTTTTTGTTGAGTTATAATACAACTGGCCAAGCGCGAGTCGGACGCGCGCGAACGGTTCCGTACCATAATCTATGAAAAATCACGTTTGTAGTATGGGAGCCCCCCATTAATACTTATTTTATTCGATTTTTAGGGTTCCTTACCCAAATGGGTAGAAACGGGACCCTATTACTTAGACCATCCGACTGTTTGTCTATCTGTCTGTCTGTCACCAGGCTGTATCTCATGAACCATTATAGCTAGACAGTTGAAATTTTTATAGATGATGTTTTTTTGATGCTGCTGAACAAAAACATACTAAATCTATACTATTTATAAAAGAGTAAAAAAAATGTGTCTGAACATTGAAAATTTTTCCAAAAAAAAAAGAATTATAAGTTCAGTATTTGCAGACCTTCAGAGCATAACACACCACAAAAATTCTTGGTTATGTGAACGCGCCATATTGATGTCGGAGGGCCAATAATGCTGATGCGAAATTTGACTCCGTCGAAACTGTGTAACGAAACCCAACTTAGTATCTCAGCACTGTATGCCGAAGTTCAGCGGCTGAATTTCAGCCAATGCATGCCTGCAATGTTATTTATAAAGTCCACGCGAACGAAGTCGCGGGCATCAGCTAGTAAATAAATAAACATTAAAGAGTCAAGCTCTAGTCTGTGTCATAAAGCACTCACAATAACAATTTTTGATAGAAATTACGATGTGGTTTGGCAAAAGTTATAAGTCACTGGTGTGCACCAGGTTTCCTCACGATATTTCCTCTTCAGTCTTCATCGGAAGCAAGTGATAGAATTTGTATTTGTGCTTTTTTCAAAATCAAAAACTAATCATTTTCAGTTAACATACTTAACTTTAACGTACTTTTCTTTATATTCAGTTTGGTACCTATTTGCTACTTTTTCTCATAGATGGAGATGAAAAGTAGAGTGAGCTACGCGGGTACGGTAAAATTTTTATCTCGGGCGATATACATGAATCCCTCGCTTCACTCAGTATTCCACCGTAGAATCAACCGCTACGCTCGTGATTCAACTGTGGAATCCTTCGTTTCGCTCTGGATTCAAAGTAGCGCCCTCGCCTTCAAAATATTACCTTATCCCCACGTAGCACAATCTACTATTAAATACCATAACGCATTCTGCCGGTCCTTTTTTCTGCACTTTCACCAGGTGCTGCATTTTTTTTGGAACGAAGTTCCTTACGGCAGGCTTGGAGGAGATAGGGATTTTGCTGCGCGACCGAACTGAAAAAAATGTGATAGTAAAACCGTAAGGATGACCTCGTAATGAGATGTGCGCAGGCGCGACAGTCGTATACACAAGCGAGTAGTAGGAACTTCGTTCCTACCTGGTGTCCCACGACACCACATTTCTTTTTTTTTTCTCCAACTTTCATACTCGCTCAAAGCACCAGATTAAAGTAACAAAAACGCATATAAGCGTTACCGGCAGTTAATGCGACCTAAAATACATATTATATAAATTTCACTATTTATTGTTTTTGTGACGCATTGAACTGTGTAGGTTTACGTCAGGTAATCGTTCGCGGTATCTCCGGAACACAACACCCTTCGGCCAGAAATCTTGGTGAAGGTCGCCAGCCGAGCCGTTGGAACTTTTTAAATGTAATACAAGTTTGAGCTTTAAGTTGATGAAAAGCTTGGCTTACCTGCTTCGGTTCTTGTGCCTGTGCAGGCGTGAGTGGAGCTGGGTCTGCCTGCAACAAAACCAAATATAAGTATACAGGGGTGATGAAGCTTCTAGAAATGCCTATTCAAGGAATACTCTTAAAGCGAAAAAAAACATAAAATTTCTGCCATAAGTACGTTGTTGTGATAAAAACCAAACATATCAGCATCTGCTGAATATACATTTTTACTCGACTACGGCAAAGTCAAGAGGAAGGGTAATGATTTTAGCAGTCTATGTTTTTATGTATGTCTGTTTCACTGTAGCATCCGTATCACTTGTCCAATTCTAACAAAAGATATGTCAATTTCGTAATTATTGTCCGGGTGACGTAGGCTATATTTTGTATGCAAAAATGTATATAAAAAATGTTCTATGCAACAAACAAACCACTTTGATAATTCGCTACTTTTTTTTAAATGTCAAAACCAATTTTCTTTGGGATTTGTATGAAGTATAGACTTATGACGTCATAGTTTCATGGAGTAAAATAACGCACTTAATATAATTAAATGTCACACATAACCCATTTTCTTTGGGATTTGTATGAAATATAGACTTATGACGTCATACTTGCACGTAGTCAAATAACGAACTTAATAACTTAGCTACCTTATTTCAAAATGCTATTACGCTGTCAAAGACTATTTGATGTAAATAAATATTGAATTTAATTAAATTTGATTGTTGAAATTGACATACGTGGGGCGCACTATAAGTTTCCGGAATGAATATGAAAAAATACTATTAAAGGTACAAAATTAATTTATTGTTTTTCAAAATAATCTCCCTTGGCGTATATGCACTTTTTCATTCGATGAAACCAGTTTTGAAAACTTTTGTGCCACTCCTCTGTGGTGACCTCTGAAACGTGTTTTTCATACTCCTCGACAGCCTCTTCTGGTGATGAAAATCGTTGACCGCGTAATTGGTTCTTAATTTTTGAGAACAGAAAAAAGTCACAAGGTGCCAGGTCGGGACTGTATGCAGGATGACTCATGAGTTCTACATTTTTCGCCTTCAAAAAGTCGTTTGTCTGTCTGGCCGTGTGAGAACTAGCATTGTCGTGGTGCAGGATGATACGGCGTTTACGGTTATTTTTACGGAGTTCGTCAATAACTTCCGGCAAACAAATGGTCGTGTACCAGTCACTATTCACTGTACGACGATTCTCTAAAGCAACAGTAGCCACGTGTCCAGTTTTATTAAAAAAAGAAGCAATCATCCGCTTAGATGCACTTTTCACACGCGCCACTTTGGTTGGTTTCGGCTCATCTTGAAAGACCCATACGCTCGATTGCTGCTTTGTTTTGGGATCGTAGCAATAAATCCATGTTTCGTCACCTGTTACTATGTCCCACACCAAATATGACGCACCTTCGTTGAATCTGGTAAGCATGGCACTGCACCAAGTGACGCGGTCCGTTTTTTGAGCCTCGGTCAAGTTGTGTGGGATCCACCGCGAGCACAGCTTTCTCACACCCAAATGTTTGTGTAGGATTAATTGTATTTGACTCATGCCTATTTCTAAGGATGCGCGAATTTCATGGTAGGTCACATGCCTGTCTGTTTCAATCATACGGCGCACAGCATCGATGTTTTTGTTGGTCACAGCGGTGGACGGCCGACCATCGCGAGATTCGTCACTGAGATTGATACGACCACGCTTGAATTCTGCAAACCAGCTATAAACAGTTGTCTTTCATGGTGCTTCATTGCCAAAAGCTGTTTCAAGCCGAGCGATGCTTTGTTGAGCTGTCAAATTACACTTAAAATCGTAGAAAATCATACTAAGAAAATTTTCCCGAGTTAAATCCATGTTGATGCAGACACACAATTTTTTAAATGGCGCCACAAGGTAAAAACAAAAGACAGTCAGATGAAACAAACTGCATTCTACAGCCAAAGAGTTCTATTTTCAAATGTTGCAATAAATTTTTAAATATTGTTTACGTAAGTGGCCAGTTCCGGAAACTTATAGTGCGCCCTATGTATAATGCATGAAATTTAGTTCAATATTATTTTAATTGTGTTTAGTTTATTAATTGATTAACATCAACCCATTGTATTTGCAATACTCCTTGAGTTGCTATGATTAGAACATCAATATACCTAAGTCCTGTATGTATTATGACTCACAGTTAGCAAATAAATGTTTGAATCTTTGAATATAGCAAAGTCTCTTAATATCAGTTTTTCTACTAATTGAGATATGATTAATGACAAGTGACGTTATTTTGTGATATTTCCTTAAAATTTATTTTTGACCTCGGAAAGCAATCAATGAAGACGAACTAAACGACACCTCTCAAGCTAAAATCCATCAAGCTGTTAAGGCTGCACAGTGTTTCAAATAAATAAATAAAAATAATTATAAATATATAGGGACAAATCACACGGATTGAGCGTAGCCCCAAAGAAGCTTAAGAATCCCCAAAGGCTTTTCCATACAAACGTAGTCTAGCTTTTATTTTGAAATGACATGTGAGATATCGGCAGTATTTTGTAATTTTAAAGGAATTGCATATATCTAGGCATATAACTAGTTTTCGACAGTCAAATATGAACTTTAAAGAAAATATGAGAGTGTAGAAGTTAACCATACTGAAGGTCAAATGTGATATGATCCACTATATTCTCTTTTAAGTTCATATTTTGACTTTAAAAACTGGTTATATGCCTTAATATATGCAATTTCTTTGAAATTACCTAATTTCGCCAATATCTGACATGCCGTTTCAAAATAAAAGCTAGACTACGTTTGTATGGGAAAGTCTGATTCTGTATAGGGTAAGGGGACTCTTAAGCTAGTGTTATGGGATACTAACCCAACAATATTATATTTTATGATAAATACATATATATAGATAAACCCCCAAAACTCAGGACAATTTGAAAAAAGGCCATTTTCCAAAATGCTCTGTCCGGGGATCGAACCCAGAACCTCCGTATTGGCGGACTAGCGTGTTGTCCATTACGCCACAGAGGTCGTTAGAAATATGCGGACATACACTCGAAAATCATAACCTTCCTTCTTGTGCAGTCGGTTAAGGACATTGATCTGTTACTCTCGTGCCTTAGTGGCACCATTCGACGCTCCTTATCGCCAGTACGGGAACCTCCAAGGTCTTACAAGTTACACGATTCCGTATTACCCTCACGCACCGGTTCCTCGACGATCGTGAAGGCTAATGCCGATTCATGAGTGCTGGAGTGCTATTTTTAAACGAGAGAGTTAGCTACGGTTAAAGTTTCTTTATTTTCTCAAAAGAATTAACATTCACTTACAGAAAAACTTAAACAACATAATTACAAAAAATATAATATAACGGCGAGCGAAATCAAATAACACGTATTGATTGGATAGGGTAGATTGAGAACAAAAATATTCTGCGCTTGCGGCGTCTCTTCATATATAATGTTTATTTAGGCCCGTACTAAGTTAGTGGCGCTGAGCGGAAAGCGATTTACTGTTACGTTGATAAGTCTTTTAAATTTTGATTCTTTTTCGATTAATTATCTTAAGGTTAATGAATTGTATTTATTAGTTAATAATGTTAGATAGAATTTATTATTTCTGTAAATATTAAAATTTACATAACAGGAATGCATTTTGTTTTATTTTATTCAATTTTATTATTACTACTTGAAGTATTATAAATTAATTGATTTCTGCATATTATACTTTTTTTAAATATTATATTTAAAAACAATGTAATTGTATAACAATAAGTTGTTGAAAGCTAAACACAAAACGTGTAGTTTTCAAAGTAACCGATCGCGTTCCGAGACCATAGCATTCTATTTTTGCAGAAAACTTAGAAAATTTGTCAATCGTTTTTAGAGACTTTCAACATCAGTAAAAAAAAGCAGCTAGAAACGGAACGGATTCTCCATGATAAACAACACGAAGGTTTATTTGACATTTGTAGCTAACAAATGTCATCAAATATAAGTGGTCAAGACCGCACAGATTAATATTTATGTAAATCAAGACCACTCGTTGCAAATCCTTGGTGTACAAGCAATTCAGCCAAGTTTATTTGCTAGAAAAAAAAACGCCGGGTGTAAAGAACGCCATCTAGTGATGAGTACTGAAACTACTGATACATCTTGATATCCGTAGTGCTATCTTTTATTTTTAGGGAAAGCCCAGACTTTTAAGCGATAATCCTCAATAACTTGTAAGGGGTTAAACCAATTTTTATCAAAAATACCTAGCTAAGAATCACCAAAAGGGAACTTGCTTTCACGTAAAAAACTGCATTGAAATCAGTCCATCCGTTCGAGCGATATGATGCCAGAGACAGACAGATCGACAGACATTAGCGTCAAACTTATGAAACCCCTCTTTTTGACGGGGGTAAAAGTCGCTTTGGAAACGGTCGCGCAAACTCTCACCTTCAAAATGCGTCTCCTAAGCGCCGGCGGCAAAACGCTACGTTTTATTATTTTATTCGTGAGCCCTACGTGCCGCTGTAAATTCTGTTTTGAGACACATGTAACTGACACACTGACATATTTTTTTTTTATATTTGTGTTTGGCAAAAGCCGGAAAAAGGTGAACCTATATGTTTTTAATAAAGATAAGTATGGTATGTCCTTTCCTCCAGCAGATTTTCCGCCTAGATCAGCTAGCAACTTTCATATAGCTTTTAAATATTACCGCAGCTGTTGCAAGTTTGTCCACTAGAATCCCCCGGCCTGATCGCCCAAGGCATGCCTTAGAAACATTTTTTTTCCTTGTCACTAGATTGCGCTATTTACTAAAAGATTAAAATCTTTTTTAAGATTAAAATGTTATTTTATTTAAGGAGTACTATAATGAAATAAATGTGACTTATAACAAATGCAATAAATATTTTTAAAGCATATTCAACACTTTCTTACTAGTCGTGTGTGCTGCCATCTCTGTGTGCCTACCGGCAACTCTAGTTTTGCCTACTTTTGGGACCTCTAATAGTTTCTATGGCGTTGGGTATCTGTTACGTTAGTAATTAGATTATCTTTGCCCAAGGGATCCTCGTGAACTCATCTGTTTATCAGAATCCCTTAAAAAACTCATAAAAACAATATCACACCTTTACACTGGGAATTTTTTGAAAGACAATAATTTTTACGCCGCGGCTTCGTCAAAAAATTACATAATAAACACTAAACTAGAAAACCAATTTTGATAGAAATTGTATGGGATCACATGACAGCTATATCCTTAAAACAAAAAAAAATTCCAAATTGGTCCTGGCTTCTTTGAGTAATCGGTGAACATACTAGTCGTGTTTTCTATACAAATTGAGGTACTGCATACAAGGTACTATACTTCAAGTGCGCGGTGCAGTGTGATTGCCGCCTTAGGGGCATTTTTTTCGAGTCACGGAATAAAATCTTTATTTCTAAGGTCTACGAAAACTGCTACGATGTAGCAAGTTCTACGATTTGCTACGCATTGCAGCTACGAAATTCGCTACGTTCTGACTACTCAAACCAGCTATACTTTTTTCTAAACGTCAAAACAAACATTTTCCTTGGGATTTGTATGACGTCATAGTTTCTTGTAGTCAAACAGCGCTCTTAGTTTTTCTGCAATAATAAATCTAAACTCACGTTGAAAATGGATATGATCATGGCTGGTGACATTATTTTGTGACGTATTATTTTATTAACATGCCAAATATTTGATTTGATTTTTTATGACCCATGCATGTGTACCCAATTATTGTAAATGTTATTGTAGTAGGTTTCTTTGTTTTGTATGTATATGGCGAACTCTGGTGTCAGATTTTTCAAGCTGCTTATATATTTTGACTCGATAAAGTTTTAAGCAAATAAAATATGGTCAATACACACATTACATATATGCAAATGTACATGTAAATTTTTCCAGAGAATGACTGTTATTAAAAAATTCTAAATCGGCACACACACACACACATTATGTGGTTTGTACTGTTCCTATTATTGTAAACTTATGTACAATAAAGATAGACTTGTTTCGGGAACGTATAAAACACTTTTTAAAAAAAACATAAAAAGTTTATTGAGCTTTAGAACTTAGCTCTATTACATAGAAATTATATTAAAATAATTAAATTAAAATACTAGTGTCACGTCTAGCGGAGTTGGACGCTAAGAGACCGAGTGCCAGATGAACTGAGTCCTCGCAGATCCTAAGACTGCTGACTTAGCAAAAAGCTCATAGGCTTGTTCAGCAAATCTAGGGGTTTACGTAAGAAACTCTACCTGGGGGTTCCATGACTAGATATACAACAATAATAACAACAATAAGTCTTGTTTATACATAATTCGTATGTTTAAAAGACGTTCAGTAACCGGCCAAGTGCGAGTCGGTCTCACGCACGAAGGGGTCCATATTATCTATAAAAAATCACGTTTATCGTATGGGAGCCCCACTTAAATATTTATTTTATTCTGTTTTAGTATTTGTTGTTATAGCGGCAACAGATATATATCATCTGTGAAAATTTCAACTGTCTAGCTATCACGGTTCATGAGATACAACCTGGTAAAAGAGAGGCATACGGACGGACAACAGAGTCTTAGCCATAGACCAAGAATTTTTTGACTTCGTAAGGTCTTAGCAATATGGGGACCCTAGTGACTTCGCGTCGTGTTTTTACCCTTTGGGTACGGAACCCAAAAACCAATACTTATTTATGTTTCACAAAAAGCATGACACGTCATCAAAACATAGTTATTTACGACAGCAGCTTTCCATTTTTTAATAAATTCAAATTTGGCAACAACAAACGAATAAACGGAGCATGACTCACGCTTTCATTCAGCGTGAGTAAACATGCGAACACAAACAGCGACAAAGTTTACCAATTTCAACACCAGACAAACACACAAATTACATACGCACATACTCATTGTGACGCAGAACATGGAGAACAGAGGACAAGCTTATGAATTTTTCGTGTTTACTATTAAAAGCTTTTATTAAGTTTCACCTGTCTCGTTGTCTGACTGTCTGTAATCAAATCTTGCAAGTTACATTTTACTCACTTCCTGTTTCCGGTTGAGCTAAAATTTACAAGCAGGTGTATATCGCGGGACAATGCAATATTATGACGGGATGGAGCTGATCTGATGATGGAGTTGAAAGGTCATGGCATCTCAATGATAAAACAACATAACCCCACACAGTTTGGGTTCGATTGATTCGTCTTGGAAGCACTTTAACCTTTTTAGGTAATGTTTTAAACATAGACCTAAAATTTAAATAACATTTTAGAAATAATAAAAATCTTTTTCTTTATTTCAAAATTATACCATAAATTCAATCAAAAAAAAACCTAATTAGTGGTTTTCCAATTTTGAAATACCAGTTTAACGATGTGCAAACCTTCCACTTTAAAATTATTCTTTTTACTTAAATGCTAAATTATTTTAAAAAATGGACTTACTACAGATTTTTTGCGAGTCTGTATAACGCCATTCAATGCGCGCGGTACACTATGTATGGAAAATATTATGGTAACTTAAATCTTCATATATCTCCATATCTCCATTTCAGACCAATAACCATATTGTCCATTCTGGACAAAATCACTGAAAAATATATAAGCAATCAAATATACGACTTCTACGGCAAAAATCACATTCTAAATGAAAAACAGTACGGATTTCAGCCAAATAAAAGTTCAACACAGCTTCTGTCGGCTTTTACGGATAGTATATATAAACATTTAGACAACAAAAAACACGTAGTGGTTGTGTTTATTGACTACAGCAGGGCCTTTGACACTCTTAGACATGACACACTTATAGATAGTCTAGAAGACACTGGAATCAGAGGGAAGCTTCTTGAGTGGTGTAAGGATTATTTAAAAGATAGAAGTTATGTAGTCAAGGTTTCTGATGAATATAGTCACCCGATAAACGCAACTGAAGGAACGGCGCAAGGTTCTGTTTTGGGTCCACTGCACTACCTCGCCTATGTAAATAGTCTGGCCAATGTCATCAAAGAAAGTGAAATTTTTCAATTCGCAGACGACACCTGCCTGCTAGCAACAGGAAAAAGCGTAAAAGAAGCGATAGGAAAATTACAAAGGGATTTTGATAGTCTGAGTAAATGGTCACATGACAATGGTTTGGTACTTAATGCAAACAAAACAAAATTAATGTACATAAGTACTAGTAAAAACAGGCAGGACGAAATACCACAATTGATTGCACACAATCATGCATGCTTACATAAACAAAATGGTAACATACGGGTGTTGTGTGACTGTGATCCAATAGATATTGTTGACAAACATACATACCTGGGACTAGTATTTGACGACCGAGCTAATTGGAAAGAACATACCAGACACGTCTGCAATAAACTGAGAAGTATTTTGGCAAAATTTTCTATTATAAAATATCAAGTACCATACCAAACACTGTTGATACTTTATAAATCTCTAGCCGAATCAACTATTTCGTATGGATTGTCAAGTTATGGCAGAACAAACAAAACCAACATTAACCAAATTTATTCGCTACAACTACGTATTTTGAAAAAAATTGTACCAAAAAATATAAAAGACAAATGTAATGAAGAATATTATAAACTATTTTCAATATGCAAAATTATACCTATTCATGAAAAAATAAAACTTACGTTACTAAAAGAGGAATTTTATAATGAAAAAATACAAAATAAATATAACACAAAACATTATAAAATAACTACACGTAGAACATTAGACAATAAACTTATTCTTCCGAAATATAATAACTTACACGGAAAAAGGACTTTACAATACATGGTACCAGATCTTATAAATAACTTATCAAAAGAATTAAAAACACAACTAAATAAAACAAATTTGAAATTTAAGCTAAAAAAATACTTCATACAAAATATACCAAATTAGGTTACAAAAAATAAATAAAATAAAACTTACCGCACATAACTAATCGGAAATAAAACATCACCCTATGTACCTTTGCATAGTTGTTTGCTCGAGCATTGAGAACCGGTTCCCCCGGGCCTCCAGCGACGGCGCCTACACTTTACACTTTATTGTGTCAAGTCAACGCGTATTTATAATAAGTAGGTACATTGAAGAGGTTTGAATTATTATAGGGTACATCATTTATATTATTTATTTAACATTATAACAAAAATGTAATGTTACTTAACCCCTTTAATACATAATTGATAGGTAGTTATTCTTAATGTATTTACTTTTTAAGATTTTTTTGTATGGCAATTCCAACGTTTGGAAAATCTCTAATGAGATTATATAGCGTTGTTTATTATTGAAGATTGTATATTATTGTTTGAATAAATAAAATAAAAAATAAATAAAAAAATAAAAAAGGTATAAAGGTAATACAAATTTTGTATCGATTTTGAAGATTGCATCATTATATGTTACAAAATTAAATAATCTGCACAGAAGCTATTTACTATAAATAATTAAAAATATCAGAAATTGGGGAAAATTGGATTTTTGATATAACATTTTTCCCAATTCTGACCTCCTAGAAACAAAAGTAAATTATGCCCATATACACTATACAAAAATCTTTAAGAGACAATTAGTGTTATTCCAGTGAGGAACGAAAAACGAAAAATTTTGTTGACAAGGTGTTATTACTAATAAAAGTTTGTAAAAGGCTCTTCCATGCTGTGCAAGAAGAAAAGAAAATCTTCGAATACACCAGCTGCTTCTCTCTAAAAGTGAAAGCTCGATGCGGTTAGCAACCCATTACAATCCGCTATTTTCCAACAAGTCAAAGCAGATACTTTTTTCTAAACGTCAAAACATACATTTTCTACGGGACTTGTATGAAATACATGCCGATGACGTCATAGTTTCATGAAGTCAAATAGCGCCCTTATTATCGGTTTTTCTACAATAATAAATCTAAAATCACGTTAAAATGGATATGGTTCAAAGACAAGTGACATTCTTATGCGACGTTTTATTTTCTTAGTAGTAATAAAGTAGTAAATAGTTCTTAGTACTATATAACCATGTTTTAAGCAAATAAAGATATGATTATGATTATGAAAAAATAATTTATTTTTGTCCGAGAAAAATATCCAATTTTGATTCGTTCCACCTTATAACCCATCATCGCGCTAAAAGTGGAGTTGCAGTGTTGTTGCAGCCCTAAGCTCTGTCTGCTTAAAGCAAAGATTTACTCTCAAATTCATAAAAAATAACAACCATTTGCTAAACCTTTTTTAGTTAAAACATGTTTTGTCCCTTTCCCTCTTTTGAATATTTGACATTGAAAGAACGAGACAAAACATATTTTAACCAAAATAGGTTTAGCAAACGTTTCTATTTTTTTATGAATAAGGGGGTTAGAATATACAAGTAGTGGCTTAAAGCCACAAAATGAAAATTGCTCCAAAATGCTCTGTCTGTCCCATTAGAGACAAAGACGTGATTCATAGTGTTCTAAGCATAGTAAAGCTAGCTAAATGTCAAAAGGCCATGGAGCGAAGTATGCTTGGAGTTAGACTGAAGGACAAAATCCAGCAATAAGACGGACTACCAAAGTAACAGACAATGTGCGTGACATGCTAAAATGCGGAGAAAGAAGTGGTCAAAACAAGTGACACTTTGGTTCCCAAGGGATGGGACAAGAAGATAGGGCCGCCCTGAAAGAATCACGCACAGGAAGGACGTCATCTGCCTTAAGACGAAGTGGTAGCTAAAGTGGCGCCTTCATTTGAAATAAATTGTTTAAAACTAAATATGGTGATAATTAAAAATTTGATTTGTATAAACGTCTAGAATGACCTTTAAACTATTTTATGAATAACCTTTGAAAGTAATATTGGTAGTCCGTCTTGTTTTAAAACTGTTTTTCGCCAAAAGTGGCCACTTTTGGCGAAAAACAGTTTTAAAACTAGACGGACTATTAGTAATAATTTCAAAGGTTATTCATAAAATAGTTTAAAGGTCATTCAAGACGTCAATTTATTTTAAATGAGGGCGCCACTTTAGCTACCACTTCGTCTTAACTTGGGGCCTTACTGGATTAGAGTGACAGAAGATAGATTACAAAAAAGAGAACTGGAGAAGGCCTATGCCAAAAGGCACACCGAGCTGTAGAATTTTACATTACATAAAACGACTTTCAAAATGAATTCCTAAAGCTCGGAAACAAATTATAATTATTGTGTATAAGTAAGCATTTTATTTATTCCCTCAGTGATTTGCGCCTGCGAGCGTGCTACAGCATAAGTAATAACGGTCAAAGAGTTAAACCCAAATTTGAATAGGTAAGTTAGGTTTATGTTACCGCGTGAAAATTTGAAGGGATTTGCTAATTTATTCTGTGTGCGAATCTAGGATTTGCTTAATTCTATTACGTTTTGATGGCTGTTTGAGAGGCTGAATCGTTCAATAACTGAAATACTAATAAAGCAGATGTCACTGCTTTATTAGTATTTCAATTGTTGAACGATTAAACCCGAATCTTCTTATAACTTTAAGTATAAAATTCATCTTCCTCGTCTTTTAGCTATTTGGGATCAGCTATGTATGTCAATTCTCTCCATTTTATTCTATCATGAACTATATTGTCATTAGCCCTTTGTTCCTTCGTATCTGTCTTAACACATTCTCTCCGTCTATCTCGGCCTTATTCTCGACCTTCCTTTTTTTCTACAGCCTATCCTTGGTCCTATCCTTGAAATGGTCCATCTACCTTCAGATGGACCATCCTCTCCAGATGGTCCGTTCGTCTGTCCGTCTGTCTGTATGGGTGTCTGTCACCAGGCTGTATCTTATGAAACGTAATAGCTGTCTAGCAATAACGTTTTGACAACAGAAATCTGTTGCCGCTGTAACAACAAGTACTAAAAATAGTATAAAGTAAATATTTAAGAATCCCAAATTGTCAAAAATTTCAAAATGCGTCGTTTATGACTTGGATGTTCCCTTTCTGCAATTAAAATTCGAAAGTAAATTCGGAATTCTGCATGCTAACAGTAAAATCTAATCTAGTAGGTCCAGCTCCCGTATCCTGCTAATCTCTAATTTAAAGAAAAAATCTTTCTTTTGACCTAGCCCAAAGTACACCCACCAGAAAAATTTTAGTAGGTCCAGTGGTAGCATTAAGTACCTACACCTCAAAAGAAATAATAGTACCTTTATACTAGAAGTACAAAAAAAAATTAAACACTTTTTAGAAAAAAAAATACTTGATCAAAATGGTCACCAAAATGTAGCACATGCCTTTGTGCCTTTTTGTGACTATTTGAGGAAAATATATATTTTCCCTTATATTAAATAGCTAGGTACCTACCATTAAATAGCTAAGTACTCTACACCTATTTATCACTAATACTACTGTACAATCGCAAATACTAACAGCGTAAACAGGCTTCCGCCATTGCCACTCTTCCTGGCCTTGCATTTTTGCCAAAATGGACTTTATAATCTGTCGTTCATAGCTGTCGATCTTCGAAAACTCTACCGTACGACTCATATTTCCATAATTCTCCATGATCACAAGAAAAAATCAACAAAAATCAACGTGAAATTTATAAAATTCGTGAAATCGACATGACATTGCAAAAAATAAGTTTTTTTTTAACTCTAGCAGCAGGGTCTCCTTGCGTTAAAAAAAACTTACCATATTCGAACTGTTTGGTGAGAAACTGTGTGGAAATCCGATAAATTATTAACTATTTAACACGTATCGATTATTATTCAGTGTGCACGAGCGACTGAGCCATGTTTCGAAAATGATGGTCTATTTTGGGAGTGCACACGCGTATTTAAAAATAGAAGACGGAATACGGGTGCGCGTAGAATCTCTACTTTCACAAACGACTTTTTATTAAAATTACTTAGCGCTGAATAAAATACCTCCGTTAGCTAATTGTCTAAATCCTAAAAGATACACTGTATCTTTTTGGAAAATATCAGTTAGATATCTATAATCTATACAACGTGGCGGACCATACCCCTAATAAATCGAACCACGGGCTATATACTAGATCACTATTATAGTAGTATATTATAATTATAATAAAATAACAGTCAAAAACAAAAAGCAAATCGACATTCCTATACAAATTGCCCGGATGGTTGAACACTTTAGTATGAAACTGTCAATTTTTTTTTCTTTTGGCTATTACTTAGTAATTTATTATAGCCCGGGGTTTGATTTATTATGGGTATCCCTTCTACGTTGTATATACTTTACCTCTAACAAAATATACTTACTGAAACTATGTTAAGGGTGAATTCAGTCCATAATGCTGAAGAACTTTCCCCACATGTATCGAAATATTAAATATATTTATTCGCTTTCCATACAAACCCGGATCAGCTAATCGGTCAACTTGTATGGGAAGCCAAAAATTACTTTTCTTAAATCATTTTTTGTTTAAATTAAAATTAAAAAAATAGATCCTGTTTTTAAATTCAGTTACAGGGCCGGATTGGAGGCCTCGGGGCAACGAAGGACTAGAGACCCCTGGCTCCAAATTATTTACCAAATAAAATGAACAATTTTTTTCAGTCGAGTTTTATAATATATAATTTATCGTAAAACCAAGTAGATTATTTTGTATTTAACAAACATTTATAAATATATGTGGAAACAAGAAGTATCCGAAATTAAATTTTGGCGTCAACGAATGGAAACTTGCGAACTTTTTTTTCGAACTCTCTATTGTGGAGGCCCCGGGGCTGTAGCCCCGGTTGCCCTCCCCTAAATCCGGTCCTGTTCAGTTATCTTAAATACCTTATAGTAACACCTGTTAACCAAAAGGTAACCATATACGTAAGATCTCATTTTAATCAATGCTTTTGTTACAAACTAGCTGATACCCGCGACTTCGTTCTCATGCACTTTATGACTTCGGCGTATCTGCATCGTTTGTTCCAGATCTTCGAATTTAAATACCTCAACAAAAAATACTCATCAGGCTGAACATCTTTCTCTTATAGTTTAGCTGGACCACTATAGTTCTGCATCAGGTGTTCCATTTTCCAAAATCATTTATACTTTATATGTTGCCCAGGCTTAAGGGGATACCTGAATTTTCCGGGGTCCAGTGCTGCCGCCATTTGAAATAAATCATTTAATAGTAAACAGAGGCATCATTCAAAATTTTGTCTTGACCAGGCTCTAGATGACCCTTCAAACTATTTTATGATTGACGCACAATTGCGAAAAACTTCACGTTATCACTTTAAACTGTAAACCGTAGTTCATAAATTAGTTTAAAGGGTTATCTAGAGCCTGGTCAAGACAAAATTTTAAATTATATCTCCGTTTCCTTTTAAATGATTTATTACAAATGGGAGCAGCACTGGACCCCGGAAAATTCAGACCCCTAAATTTGTCGGGGTCAAATACGCCAAAAGTGGCCGTTTTTCGCAATTGTGCGTAGAAAAGCGTCACGTTCTCACTTTAAACTGTAAACAGTAGTTCATAAAATAGTTTGAAGGGTTATATCAAAGCCAAATTTTTAATAATATCTCCGCTTCTTTTCAAATGATTTATTTCAAACGGGGTCCAGTACCCCGAAAAATTCAGGTAGCCCCTGAACAGCTATATACTAGTAGTTTTGCACTAAAATAATATTAAAAAATTACCTTCAATAAGAGATAAATTTCTCCTATATTGAATAAAAAAAAATTTTGACTTTGATATAACAAAAAAAAAGATTTATTCGAAACTGTCCAGTATTTCCGGAGATTAGAGAGTACAGCAATATGCCACCCACGCAGCTACGTAGTTGTCATCATCATAGCCACCGGTGATGTGCTGATATATACATAGATGACTATACAACGTGTGCGGAAAGGGGGTATCAACCCGAAAGGGAACGTACAAATCAATGTGAACAACTTTTATTAGGGGCCATCCCTGAAAACGTAAAAAAAAACTGCAGCTCCATACATTTTGGCACGGTAAGTAGGTATGGTATTATGTATGGTGAAGATTTTTTCTTTGATTTCAGGTATGGTCCCATAGTAAAAGTTGTTCACATTGGTTAGTATGTTTACTCCCTTACGGGTTGTACCCCCTTTCCGTAACACGTTGTATCTAAACAAAAATATTGTTTTATGACTAATTATGTAAGTATTTTTAACAATATTTTTTCAAATATGTACGTAGTGTGTATATTGAATGAGTTAGGCGGCTGTATCTTAAATTAACATAGCTAACTTAGCGGCAATAGTTACTTTAAAGCTCAGCAGGTACATTTATTATTTACCTATCACGATTTTTAGAATGATCAACCAAATCTGTGATTTCAACTTTTGTCATTCTGCAATCAATGGAATGGACGAAAATGGGAGTCATGTTAATAGGCAATGCAGCCAGTACCCATTACTATAATGATTCCCTGATCTCCGTCTAAAGATGCTAAGGCGGTGGCAAAGATATCGGACAAAATAAATACAAAAAAAAATTGTAGAGTCGAAATGATTAGCACCCTCTTTTTTTTAAAGTCAGTTATAAATCCCAGACATGGGTAAATGAACAAGATCCTTTTGCAGGCTGTCGGAAAGAAAAACTTATAAAATTGACATTTGACACTGTCAGTTTTGCTGAGTTCTGTCTATCAATGTCAGTTACCTGTCATTGTCATGTATCTCGATTTAAAAAAAATCTGCTGTCCGGTGTCCGCCAAAATAAATAAACTGCAAAAAGAAAGAAATTTCTCCAAATTCACGCTGTAAACAACCAAACAAACATATTTACTTGTCCATCTAGACCATGACGTCGGAAAAGAACGCTCAAGTGGGGCAGGCGAGGGAAGATTTCCAAATGATGTACCAGATATCACAGCTTCTCTGCACTGGTTTAGACGCCGAAAGCCTGTCTATCTGCATCAGACTGTGCGAGCTAGGAGTCAACCCTGAAGTGCTGGCCCATGTCATCAAGGAGATCAGGAAAATGGGAGACAACGCGGTGCCAAACAAAACTAATAGCTTATCATAATGTATGTAAATATGAGGATAAAATGAGTGTAAACAACAGTGGAAAATAATGTATGGTTAATGTGTATTGTATTTTTTAATCTCAAGCACTCGTACAATAATTTTACTGTTTCACATAAGGCAGTGGCCATAAACCTCTTGCTATGACTGTGAGGCTTGCTACATTCTTATTCAGGCTGGAATTAATTGGCACATCTGGGCGGCAAACCAATATAATTGGGTATTTTCCAGGGTCAAAAATAAATTATTTTAAGTCAAAAATAAAATAAAACGTCGCAAAATAATGCCATTTGTCTTTAACATTTCCATTTTGACGTGATTTTAGATTTATTAGTGCAGAAAATCTGATAATAGGAGCATTATTTGACTCCACGAAACTATGACGTCATCTGCCTGTATTTCATACAAATCCCATGGAAAATATTTGTTTTGACGTTTCGAAAAAAGGATCTGATTTGACTTGTTGGAAAATAGCGGATTGGAGACAAATATTCAGCAATCACAATTCAGCAATTTAATCAATCAGCTTGGCAACTGATTGATTAAATTGCTGAAAGCTGATTGAAAACTAAGCAATTGCTAAATCACGCTGATCGGCTTTGGTAATGAGGATTTATTGTATGTATTGAAAACCAAATTGTGCAGATCATACTAGAAGGAACTACCCAACTGGCACAACTGTCAATATCATAATGAAGCCGAAGGAAGCTTTGGGTCGGCTCTGTTGATCGACAAATACTGTCAAACCGATCGTGCCGGCCCGCTTATCTGTGTAGCAAGCCTGCGATATGTTTAACTTCTTCTAAACTTATCTCGAGCAAGAGGAGAGCTTGAAATAATCAATGTTTATAAAATAAGAAATATTGCTTTTAAAAATAACATATGTAAATCAACTAAATATAAATGTCCAAATGTGTGTACCTACATATAGACTTATTTTTTATTATTGATATCTGCTAGCAACACAACTCCGTAGGTTCTATTCCCAGCCAGGGCAAGTTGGAAAATGACCTTTTTTGTCCTGGGTATTGGGTGTTTATCTAAATGTATTTGTTTAAACTTGATTTGGGGCTAACTTTATCAATCAGTTTAAGTTTTCTTCATAAATTATTTATTAACCCGTCAGCTTCCAGACGGTTTGATCCGACCGAGAGAACAATAGATAACAATGGGTTTGCAAAATTGTGGTTGTTGACGGTTAAGTTTTGAAAGAAACCTAACATATTAATTTATGAACAGAGATGTGATGTAGAATGACTAAATTGGCTTTTTATTTGGAGTTTTTGAGGATTACTCAAAAAGTAGGGTATGGATATTTCTTTGGATTCACAGGTCTTTTCACCCCAGTCCTTTGAAAGGCTGGCATGGGGATACAGGTCCAACACGTAGAGGCCTCTGGAGAAATTAACATTATGTGGCAAATCCATCAAAATCCACTCTTAGATATATAGATATTTATAATAGGTACATTACATGCAAAGAAAAATAAAAACAATTTTGTTATAAAAATCTTTATTTGCTAATAACCTCAATTATCGAAGATATAACGTATAAGATAAAATATTACCTATGATGATTGCATACAACGATGAAAACTTGAAACCCTGGTTGGCAAGACAATCCGAAGAAAGGAACAAACATATCTTCACAAATTGCTTATATTCCAAAGTTATTCACCATCAACACAACCCACTTTCAACTACATGGAAACAAATAATAAAGTCAAAAGAATCATAGGTAATATTTCACCGAATGCTAAAAATTAAATTAAAATTACTCCTGTAACGGCTACAGATCAATCAAAACAATAAATAAGTTTGTATCCTTCGAGAGACAGAGTGGAATTATAAGCAATCAGTACGGAACTGAGAATATCACAGATGCAAATAACTCACTGATGTGTCTGAAGGTGAATTTGGTTGAACGAAATGGAACACTTCTGTAACAGCTTAATTGGCTAATATTGTACAGGATTCTGTTTCGCTGATTATTTTTAGACGGCAAATAGAATAGTATATTCACATCATTTCAACAACTCATGCCTGCAGTAGCCCTAATTTTGATATGAAAATTTTCAGAAACATGTATTCTTCCATAAAAAAAAATTGTTTTTAATTTTGATACATAAATAATTTTTCAAATCTAGAAACAGACTTTACTCCCAAACTACACAACCGATTTTGATTAAAACAAAAATTTTTCAAATCGGTTCAGGCGTCTTTGAATAATCGATGAACATACATAAAAAAATGATGAATTGACAACCTTCCCTTTTATGGAAGTCGGTTACAGAACCATTTGTTCTGCAACTCATATTAAAAATAGGGCTGTATACACACAAGCTGTCATGAATGAAAAAGCAACAATAAAGAATTAATTAATGAGTCTACTATACATATTTGTCAAAGTACTACTGATCAAAAATTCAAATGTTTATTCAGTAATTAGACCTTTACAGGCACTTTTACACGTCAGAAAACTGTTTATAGGTTTAGTTAATCATTTGATAAGATTAATTTCTTTACATTTTTCACAGAATAAGTACTAGTACTTACGTACAAGTCTCACTGAGAAAAGAAATTTAAAGAAACATCTACTCAATGTGGTTAGTGCTATGGTTTAATTTAGCTCACGTCTGTACTCAGCACCCCTTCGTCTAGATACTTAGACATCCATTCTTATTACTCTGGACAAACGATTCATATAACTTTACCACTCCAAATTGTTCGCGTGTGCAAAGTAATATTGTAGATATATTTTCAATACCTAAACGGGAAGTGACACAGGCCTGCTTTTGTAAAGAATGTGTTTTCACTAATCACAAAATCACTAAATGTGATGAATATAATAAATGAAACATACATACATATTATCACGCCTGTTTCCCACAGGGGTAGGCAGAGACTAAGGACCTCCACTTGCTACGATCCTGACAGACCTCTTTCGCTTCATCTCTCTCACTCATCACTCTCTTCATGCATGCCCGCCGGTTACGGGTACTTCTAACCTCTCCTTTTTTAAAAACGTCTGCAATTTGATCGCGGTACGTTCGTCGAGGACGACCCTGACTCGCTCTTCCACTCACGTTTGCTTTGTAGACTCTTTTAGTGAATCTACTTTCATTCATTAATAAATGAAAGTTAAGAGAAATAAAAATGAGTACAAAGTGTACTTTGTATAATAATTCATTTGTTGAATTTATGTACATGCTGTCCACGCGACACAAGAGCTGCAGCTTTATAAAAGCCGATGCCACCTTCAAAGCGCGCCAACGGCATTCCAACCAATTGAAAAAATAGACTAAGAAGGTTTAGTAGTGAGAGGTAGAGCATAATTAAATGTAGATGAACTTTGTACTTAACCTAGTTAAGATTGTATTTAAAAAAAAAAGATATTGTATTCAATAAAAAAACATGTTGCAGCATGGTGCACCCTGTTTTTTTAAAACTGTAGCAATAGAATCCTGTGCAATATCACACACGATAACCTTATCCTCAAGTAAATCTACTAAAAACTTGGGTTTTGTCCCTGATTTTGTCCTAAAACTGAGGGGTCTTCGAATATGGGCTGCTGGGGGTGGAACTGTTCTGCCGTGAGTCTTGTGAACATGATGCCGATGCCTTCAATCAGAGCTAGGAGGATGCCGCCGACGAGAGCACTGCCTGCCATGGCTGGTACACCTTAAAAGTAAAAATAAACTTGATTGAATGACGTCAGATGCCTTTAGGCAGCTCGAAAAATCTGACAACAGTGCACACTTAATAATAAGAAGTGACAGAATGATTGACAAAAGAGCTATTATTCATAGAAATGAAACTAACAAGAAAATGTGCAAAATCACAGCTATTAATCAAAATTATTGCAAGTAAGTTCAATAATCAAATATTAAATAAAAATAGTTAGAAGATCTGCTAAAAGAAATTTCTTTAGAAATAAATGTTTACTTAATAAGGTTTTATTTGCAAATTTTCAAGTGTACCAATGAATTTAAATTATGTGTCAAAGAGGTTTTTTTTTTCTTTGTTTTTATTGTCCTACTGCTGGGCAAAAGCCTCCCCTCTTAGGGTTGGATCTCACTGGTCAACACAGGGCAGCACTTTTCTATACTGCTATCCTTTTCTATTGCTCAGAACTGTCATTAGCTAGAGCGAGAGAGAGCAACAGAATGCTAAAGCACAGCCAGTGCGAAAGCGTTTCGTCGCTCTCTCAAGCTCTGGCAAATGATGGCTCTGAGCAACGAAAAGGATAATAGCATAGAAAAGTGCTGTAACATGCTGACAAGCGAGATCCAACCCCACTGATCCCCTCTAGTCCATATACAGGTTTTTTATTACTTATTTAGGATCACCAATGGCTGTACCAGTCTCTTATTTCTCACATGCCCATCTTGCTAAGGGGACTTCTGAGTCTTATAACCTTTGGCTATATCTGCCCCAAAGGACTTGGGCAATATTGTGTTGCTTGCTAAGTGGACTTGGCAAACTTGATCTATTTTTAAGCTAAAGAAATGCAACACTTACCATTTCTCGCAGCTAAGATGCCGCCAGTGAGGGCTCCACTCATGATGGAGTTCCAGGGGTCCTCCTTCTGTCTCAGGTACACCAATGAGCAGTCAATGGTGGAAAACATGCCGCCCCACACTGCGAAGTTTCCCGCCACTATCGGCGACCGTTCTTTTATAGCTGCTAAACTTCCTAACTGCAAAAATACAAAAACTTTATTGCACCAAATTAAATTTACAAAATATTTTATCAATAATAAATATTCAGTAACTAATGGGTCAATGTTAATAAATCTTTCTAGGAACAGTCATTAAAACAATATTTATCTTCAAAATAATTGGAAATAGGTACATACCATCTTCCTATTGAATCCAATTGGTGCATTCCTAAAACCTTTTATTGAATGAAAAATACCGCCTCCAATTGCACCCATGATGAAAGCACCACCAGAGTCGTCCAGAATGCGCCACGGACAAGGTTCTCTGGTATATTCATCCATGTTTTATCGATTTTATTATTCTGCAAGAATAGTACACTGTTAGGTAAGAGTTAACCTCAAATTATTGAAATGTCTATTCATTTAATATAATGATAAATATACCTAATTTATATTAAAACAAATGTTTACTACGATTTTTTTATTCAAATAATAGGTGTTTTTGTAAGTTATTTTTACTTTTTGGCTAAGAAAAGTTCCACCACACCATGGTTCACTTCACTGACATTTTTAAAGAACGAATGAAATAAATGAATTATTAAAAAATGAAACTGTCATGTAGAAATAAAGTCGCTACTATACTACTAAACGATCAATAAAGCAACCAAAGAGCAAAACTCAACGCAATATTCGTTACCCAAAAATCGATGTAAAGTGGCAACAAGCAAAACTGACATTGATTGTCAAACGTATTTCGATGTTAACGTCAAGTCAGTCAGAGTACTGTCAGACAGATGTCAAATTGTCAAAACAACTTGGTGGGCTGGTGGCTGATTGTTGTTTTTGATTCAATTTTGATTTCAATTTTATCATATTTGCAATAAAAACCGATGTATTAGTCCATATAAAAGAATAAAATGACTATCTTTAATTTATATATATTCGATCGCTATGGCACATTACTCTACTATGGCGAATGGAGCAGATCAAAACAATCGGGAATGTCTATGGAGGAGGTGAGTAAATATGCGTAGATTTTATTCTTTCTAGGCTATAAAACATAATTTCGCTCCCAACTTTATATTCTTTATTAAGCCTAAAGTGCTACGCTCTTTATATACTGCACAACATCTCAAATATACTTATTGAAGAGGTAGGTTGTGATTGGGCGTAACAGCTCTACTATATGTATACACTTCCTGCACATCATTGTATAATAATATAGGTGTACTATGGTGCACATTATAGTTCATAATAACTTTTTTCTAAATTAATAAATAATGTTTGAACGACAGAAACATGTTCAGAAGTCCATCCTTCTTTTATTTATTATAAAAATCTTGCTTTTTTTTTTCAGGAAGGCAAATTAATGTATGGAATGCTGTTTTCAATTAAATCCTTTGTTGGAAAAATATCACCGCTAGATCCCAAAGATGGCTTTATGAACTACAAGACTTCAAAATACACTCTGCATTGCCTAGAGACCCCTTCTGGACTCAAGTTTGTCATGAACACAGATAACCAAGCCCAGGGTGTCAGGGAACTACTGAAGAAGATTTATGCCGAAATTTATGTTAAATATGCCATAAGAAATCCCCTGTGTGGCATGGGAGAGCCCATCACTAGTGAACTATTTAAAAATAAACTAGATGCCTTCATCAAGCAGACACCTATTCATGCTGTCCGAGCTTCTTGATAAAGATAATTAGCTAATGAGAGACTAATCCTCATATTCATAAAAGATCTGTCCTCCTAAATCAGTCATATACTAAATAAGCCACCAATTTAAGGAGTGCAGCCTTTTCATGCAATTGAGGAAAAAAACAGTACTCCTTAAGGGTTGGATTTCACTTGTCAGCATGGAGCAGCACTTTTCTATGCTGCTTTCTTTTTCTGTCACTCAGAATCGTCATTTGCCAGAGCAAGAGAGCTTAAGAATGCTATCGCACCGGCCGTGCTACTGCGTTCCATCGCTCTCTCTAAGTTAGCGTTAAGCTTAAAATGCTCAGAATATTTCTGCTCTGTTTTGACAATTGAGATCCAACCCTAAATCAGTAGCATTATACTAATATAAAGAGCACAGATTGATTATGAATCAGTGGTTAAAAAGAGAAAACAGACACTGATGTATATTCTTTTAATTCTGCACAATGTAAACCAAAGTATCAACTTTGATACCAAACCCTAAGTGTTAAAATCCACTTTCACATAATTTTGCAAGGGCATTGGTTTTGACTACAAAAAAAAATTTGTTTATATAATGGCATGTATTAGAGCAGGATACCCTTAGAATATTTAATAAAAGCCAGAATACTTTGCCTTATTCAACATCCCTACTCTAACCACGAAGGTCTTCGTAGTGTTGCAAAAAAAAACAGTCATGAAAAAAACTTGAAAAAAACATAACAAAAGAAACGTTTTTTTTTTCTGGAATTTTTATTTTTATTTTTCAAGAATACACAATTCAAAATTGATAAGGCAGTTTCCGTAAAAGATTAATACTTAATAGTTTATAATAAGAGTTTTATATTTATTTATGAACCTAACATACTTTTTTGGTGGAATAGTACCAAGTTTACATGAATATGTTGGCAACATTCAAATTACGCACTGGGATTACCGGTACAACTTGGTACAAACATAAACCGAATGGGGATTTCCCGGTCCGGGAGACACAGACATTCATTAATAATGACCCAGTTAAACAAAAATTTAATCTAAAAAATCAAAAAGTCTAAATTAAGTAATTCGATATGTAATTTTAGTAAATAATAATATTATATTTAAAATAAATTATTAAATTTTCATAATAGATTTTTTTTTCTGAAAAAAAAATCATATTTAGAAAAAAAATAGGTACTAAGCTCTTTTTCATTTTGCACCCCTAGGTGTTAGTTGCTTTTGCGTATAAGATGGGCCATTCCTCATGCTTGCCTAAAGGAGGCATAAGAAAATACATGGGTACTTGATTGTCTACTTTCTGCGATATGATCATATTTTTTTTTTTATGTAAGTAAACTTAAGTTTTAAGTCTGTTAAAATAAAGAAGTTAATGTACTGAATACTGTTATTTCATTGCCATTCTTAATTTCATAGTCAGTTTAATGTATTCTGTAGCAATAGCATGCACAAAGTTCAAACTGTATAAAATGCATGCACAAAGTTTAAAGTGTATAAAACGGCACTTATAGGACTTGGATATGACCAGATACTTTTTAGGAGGTCTACGAAACTGTAGTTCATGAAAATATAAATCAAAGATATGTAATTTTTTGAGATTTGATTTTATTATTTTAATTTAGATATTTTTCAAAAGTATATTTTTAAGCCTTAACTGCAGCTCAAGCCTTCATAAAAATAATGCAACGCCTCCATCATCTTTACTTCGTTTGTGACCTCAATGTTTAACCAGGTGCTCTAAGTGCCTTTCGAAGCTCCAAAGAGCTCAAGACGAGGCCTCAATCAAAGTTTAGTAGTGACATTTTTGAGCAGATTAGATAAACAGCAGTAGGTGTTAATTCACATAGTATTAGCAAGGCACTACCGTTGTTGTAATAGACCATCGCTACGTAGTTTGTGTAACAGACAGACAGAACCACTGAATTTGCATATTGTACAAAGTTATACCCATATCTCCAGATCTCCGTACCCAAAGGGTTAAAACGAGACCCTATTACTAAGACCCTGCTGTCCATCCGTCTGTCTGTCGGTCACCAGGCTGTACTGTATCTCATGATCTCATTATGAGCCTTGAACTTGATAGTTAGCTAGCACAGATTAGATATTAATTACCGGAGTAATTAATATCTAATTGCTAGCTAACTATCAAGTTAAATAGTTGAAATTTTCACAGATGATGTATTTCTTTTGCCGCTATAACAACAAATACTAAAAATAGAATTAAGTAAATATTTAAGTGGGGCTCCCATAATTATAACAAACGTAATTTTTATAAACAAACTAGCTGATGCCCGCGACTTCGTTCGCGTGGACTTTATGACTCCGGCGTATTAATATAAATAAAAACTAATGAGAGAAAGAGAGAGAGATAAGAAAGTACTTGTAACAGTGTTAGGAGTTAAAAGTCAATATTATTTTAATTCTTTCCTTCGGGAGCCAATGCGAATTTGCGAATTAGCCATGCGAAAAACCAGTACTTAGATCGACATAAGCAGCTTTAAGCTTCTAAAACTGTGACTTATTTTCATAGCAAAGCAAGTAAACACATGGAACTGTGTATTTTCAAAAGGAAAATTGTTGGGGATGAGTAGCATACTCGGAATAAATACAGTTTCACTGGCACCACTCATAGTAAACTTTAAGTGTCTCAGCAGACTATGCCGAAGTTTAGCGGGTAAAGTTCAGTGTCTAAAGTTCGGTGGGGATGACACACTAAATAAGCTGAAGTTCGGTGAAAACGCCGGACAGTAGTGATGTGCCGATATGAGAATTCAATCTTCCGTCTTTGGCGCGTCTGCGGCGAACGGAAACGGGAGCGGAAGAGGGAACGGAAGTGGAAGTGGGAACGGGAGCGGAAGCGTCGGCGGCGGCGGCGGTGGCAGCGGTGGCGACAACGGCGGCGGCAGCGGCGGCGGCGGCGGCAGTGGCGGCGGCGGCGGCAGCGGCGGCGGGAACGGCGGCGGCGTCGGCGGTGGCGGCGGAGGCATCGGCGGAAGCGGCGGCGGCGGTGTCGGCGAAAGCGGCGGCGGCAGTGACGGCGGCAGCGGCGGCGGCGGCAGCAGCGGCGGCGGCAGCGGCGGCGGCGGCGGCGGCGGGAGCGGGAGAGAAACGGGTACGGATACGGGTACGGGTACGGGTACGGGTACGGGTACGGCAAAAACATCGGAAGTTCGGCATTATGTGTTGCTAGTAATGCAAATAACATTGCAGGCATGCACTGGCTGAAATTCAGCCGCTGAACTTCGGCATACAGTGCTGAGACATTAAAGTTGGGTTCCGTTACACAGTTTCGGCGGATTCAAATTTCGTATCAACATTATTGGCCCACCAACATTAAGACTTATTTTGTGAGCCGATACTGAACTTATAAGTTCTTCTTCGGACAACTTTTTTTTGGAAAAATTTTCAATGTACAGACACATTTTTTTTTACCCTTTTATTATAGTATAGATTTAGTATGTTTTTGTTCAGTGGCAACAAAAAAACATCATTTATAAAAATTTCAACTGTCTAGCTATAATGGTTCATGAGATACAGCCTGGTGACAGACAGACAAACAGCGTCGGACGGTCTATGTAATAGGGTCCCGTTTCTACCCATTTTGGTAAGGAACCCTGAAAATCGAATAAAATAAGTATTTATCGGGGGCTCCCATACTACAAACGTGATTTTTCATAGATTATGGTACGGAACCCTTCGCGTGCGTCCGACTCGCGCTTGGCCAGTTGTATTATAACTCAACAAAAAGTTCTCATCAGACTTAACAACTTTTGCTAAGGCGGCATTTTAATATTTCTTATAGTTTAGCTGGACCATTATAGTTCTGCATCATGTGTTCCATTTTCCAAAATTAATTATAGCCTATATGTTGCCCAGGCTTCACAGCTATATAACAAAAAAAGTTTCATTCAAATCCGTCCAGTATTTCCGGAGATTAGCGTGTACAAACAGACAAACAGACAGACATTTTTTTTTATTTTCTTACTCTATTACTATATCTCCATCGCCCCAAATATTTTTTTTTTTAAATTTTCAATGTGCAGACACATTTTTTTTACTCTTTTATTATAGTATAGATAAAATAAAATGAATGAAACAAATCTCTCAGGGTGCTAGCTTTGGGGCTAGCTCAATCTGTGTGATTAATTGAGTAAGTTTGAGATTTGTGTTATAGATGATGGTATAGAACCCCTTCGTCCGCGAGTCCGACTCTCACTTAGCCGGTTATTTTAATGTCGGAAACGGGGACCATGATATCTAATGAAAACGAATGTATCTAGTTCTAGTGTCTAATTAGTGAACGCAACCCATTCATGACTTCCATCTGACATTGACAGTGACTTTTGCCGACCGACCTGCCGCGCACCGCACGCCAGTAACCGAAATTCGCCACCAAACAAACAATAACAAACTTCTTGGCTTTATTCAACGATTATTTTGATCATTCGACTGCCTACAGCTTACTTGAAATTAGTTTTAATTTTATAATGGCTTTTAATCTCCACCGTTCAACGAAAAGATATTGTGATGAGTGAAACAGACGATACTGATGTACTGTTGTTGATACCCCCAAACTTCTTTTTGGTGCAAAGCTCGGACTCCGACGAATCTCTCCTAGATTCTTCTAGAACTGTCGTGCACAAACCAGTCTCGTGCACCGCTCAAGTACTTGGGAAACTGGTAGATCAAGTGCATTCCTTGGAATCTAGGTTAGAAAGTTTGGGGTTCACGAGTGACACCGTATCCAGCGTAGGATCACGACGCCGGCATTGGAATACTACGTCAGAGAGTTTCAATCTTAGTTTAGATCGTAAATGCTCGACGTTCCCTCGGAGACGCCGCCGGAAAACTACGAAAAGAGAAAAAAGGCGGGAGCTGTCGCTCACTAGCCTCGATTCTTGTAGCACCTCCAAGCGAGTACCTCATTTGCATTTAGAAAGAGATAATTGTGCCAAAAAGGACAATATTAATGATACCTTAAGCATGGATGGGGACATAAGCAGCATTGTGTCTACTCCAAGTAAAAAGAATGACAAGTTACTTCTGCATGAGATTGATGAATTCCTGACTAAAGTTGAGGCATACGAGAGTCCAGACACTAAGTTTAAGGATCAGGATGTAACACTTAGTCCAGAAAATGTAATTAAAGCTACTAGAGATTATATAACACATAATTTGGACTCCAAAAGTACTGATGAAGTCAAGTTACCCAGTGGCAGAATAGTGTCAAGTGATATCTTGGACAAGTATATCTATTTAGTGAAAAGTAATCCGGGCTCCATAGCCTCACATTCTGACAAGCCATTGCCAACTAGTTCTTATAAACATCAAAATGACGAGCCAAATGAGCGTCCAACAATGTCTAAAGAGCCATCCAAAATGGAAGCAAAATCTCCTAGTACACGTAGGTTGAATTTTTCGGACACCGTTCAACCCACATCTACCCCTAAAAGGCCACCGCAGAGTATGAGTTATTTGGATACTTTTAAGCCATCTTCAAATAAGATATATGACCGTGCATCCAAAATTTTGGAACAGTACAAGTCTCAGAATTGCAGTCGTAGCGACAGCTACATGCAGTCACCAAAGAAAGATGAATTTAAAATGCCTCAAATGAGACCCTATGTGTCAGAACATAAGGACCATCTTAGGTTAGCTGCGATGCAGAACAAACTGGTTGAGACTATTGACACAGATTTGTTGAGTTTGAGTGAGCTGTGGGGGGAGAAAGGAGACAGGACGGAGAGAGGGGACAACTTAAAATTGGAAGAGGAAAGACTGAAAAGAGAGGTAAAGTTTTTTTTCAATGTTAAATTCAAAAATAAACTTTCCAGATATTGTTCCATGAAAACATGAAAACATTCAGGCACGAAACATAGCAAGCTCTGCTCAGTTAAATTGTATGTAACGAAACATAGCAAGCGTACGACGCGCGACGCGGTGCTACGGATGCTTGCTATGTTTCGTTACATACTATTCCATATAAATTAACCAAGAGACTCAGGCGCGCGTTCTGGGCGCTTGCTATGTTTCGTGCCTTACAGTCCTTTTAAAAGCAAGCGATTGGAATTAGGTGTAGGAATAATAAAAAAATATATATGGACAAATAACACTGATTGAGCTAGCCCCAAAGTAAGTTCATAAATAAAAATGTAAGTAGATTTTTGAAGTCACCTTGTTGGCTAATGAAATCTTTTTTTGAAATATGTTTTCTATGAATGTTCTCAAGTTTTATTGGCCATCATTCAGGTTGTGTATACTGCTGTCCAAGATGAAGTAAAACAAAAATAATTTGTCTACTTTGAACGAATCCAAATCTTCTATAATGAAGACTGGCACGCTTCGTTTCATTCCCGGTCTTCCCAGAAACTTCTTTCTAATAAGGGGCCTTCCACATATTACGTCACAGCGATAGGAGAGGAGTGGCAATACATATGTGTGAGATAAGCGAGAGAGGGGCAAGGAGGAAGGAGTTCTAAAAGTTAAAATTATGTGTGATGAAATATGGATGACCCCATATACAAAAGATATAAGTATATTTTTTTTAATCTTTTATCTCACCGAGGCTTTAATTCACTTGGTGTGACTGGGCCAGCCTCATGGGGTGAATTCGATCATGACTATGATTAAGTATTATCTAACTTCTGTGCACCATCACAGCTTCCAAAAAAAGGTAGATGGGCTAAAGATTTTGCCTGGATGGATGGGATAATGATCTTGCCATGTGCGACAGTGGATTGCTTAACCACCCCACCAAGCCTGTATTTCAAAATTTTCCAGCACTGTGAAGCCATGATCCAACAACTCCAAAAGAAGATCCTTGAGCAGCAAGAGAAGCTAGCAGTGGCTCTGAAGGTAGACCGAGCGAAAGACGCCGCCATTACGAAGCTGCGGGAGGCCTGGTTGAAGATTACCAGTAGCTTGGACAAGGCAGAAGAGAGGCATCGGGCTGCGTTGGAGAAGATGGTCAGGGAGGTTGACAACTTTAAGATGGTTGCAGGGGAAGCGCAGAAAGTGAGTTATATTTATAAAACGGTTTACGGTCGCCGCTCGACTATTCTCCTGACTCCTTTATTTACATCTAGCTGGTGCCTGGAACATCGTTTGCGTAAATTTTAAAAGTGACTACAACTTTTTTTGGTATCAAATTTCAATGGAACTAAGCATATATGTTCCTCTGAGCTGAGCTTAATCTTTTATTGGAAACTGCGTAAATATCCGTCCAGTAGTTTCGGAGATTAGCGTGAACAGACAAACAGACAGACAAAAAAAAATCTCCTTTTTGTTCAGTTACTTTTTTATCGCCTACACTCTTTATTTATAAGTTTATTAAATGTTCAGACACGCGATTTTTACTGTTTTATTATGTATTCATATTCTTATGCATGAAGTCATCTTATGCTAAATGAAAAACCATTTGCCAAATATGAATCTGCTTGACAAATTTATTTATTTATAAATATAAAACAAACAGTTTTTAAGGGATTTGTATGAAATACCAAACTATGATCATAGATTCTTGAATTAACTCTTCAGGCACAGATTGGCCCGTCAAAAGAACAATTGAATTCAATTGTGTCTGCGATTTATGTGCTTGAAGATTAAAAAATATCAGCTTTTTCTGCATTCATAAATCTAAAATCACATTTAAAATGGATATTATGATCAATGAAAAATGACAATATTATTTATTTTGTGACGTTTTAGGGTCCGTTCAATGGTGCCGTTTTTCAAATGCGGAGTCACTACGCGAACGGTTTTTTTTATATGGAAAAAACATTTGATTAGGTGACCCTGCGTTTCAAAAATTGCCCTTCAGACCGAGACGCGAGACGACTCGACATGGCGCGCACTTTTGAAGAAATTAGAACTTGTTTCCTATAAAAAATATACTTATTTCAGATAGAGCCCGGCGGCGTAGTATGCTTTGCTGAATTTTTTCTCTTTTTGAATAGTAAACATTGTGACGTTAAATTTATTTAAAGGAAACAATATTAAGGAAACCAAACTCTTTAATTCGAATTTAACAATTTAGGTATTGAATAAAGAAAAATGCCACAGATAGGGGTCGTAGGTTCGAAAGGCACGAGATTCGTTGATTCAGAGAAGTAGAAGTACTCAGCTTTGGTGTACAGCCCGGCTTCCGAATAGCGGAAAGCGAGCGAGGTCCAGCTCGCTGCCGCTTTTATATGGTCAGCGCGGGGTGCGGTGCGGTGAGGTGAGGAAAGACGTCGTCACAACATTTTATATACTTTTAAAGTACGCACCTGTCGCCTCATGTATTTGTCTGCACTAACCCTTATTCTCTTATCAGCAGAGTTCGGAATTAGGTAGAGTTATTTATGTACTTGCATCGAAATGTTGATATTAATTAGATCTTCCCATGTTGCCAACAATATTACAAATAAATAATCATAAAAACCTCAGAGTTAAAAAAAAAAATAAAACAAAGATAATTACATACAATTTTTATAAGTATTTACATTAGTATTTTTATTAGTTTTAACATATTGGCAACGTCGCGCGTGCAGTAGTTTAAATTGTGTAGAAGTAAATAACTTTTTTTTTAAGAAATTTTTCTGCTCTTTAAAATTAATCCCGGGATTTGAGGCTTATCCACTTTATTCTTTTGCAAATCAGTATGAAATCAGTGTAAGTACATAAATAACTCTGCTTAATTCCGACCTCTGCTTATCAGTACAAAATAATTTTCTTTTTGACCCAGGATAATACCCTATGCAAATTTCCAGAAAACCAACCACTTCGAAGCGGAGCTCTACAAAGCGCTAGACCTAGCCCACGACTACCAAGAGAAGTGCAAACAGCTCACCGCCGACATCAAAGACCTGCAAGATAAAATGTCCGCTGCCACAGCTGCCAAGCAAGAGGTCATCGGCAGCAAGGAAGAGGAAATAAGAGTGCTGAAGGACAACTATGATACCGTGATGAGGCTCAACAAACAGGCTACCGATTATGTCAGGAATTTGGAAGAAGCTATGGAAAAGGTTTGGTTTTGATTCTAATCAGATCAGATACTTTTTTTTTATAAATATATGGACAAATCACATAGATTGAGCTAGCCCCAAAGTAAGTTCGAGACTTGTGTTATGGGATACTTACTAACTTAACGATACTATATTTTATAACAAATAGATAAACATCCAAGACCCAGGTCAATCTTTCAAAAAAAAAAAGACCATTTTCCATCTTGACCTAGCCGGGGATCGAACCTGAGACCTCCGGTGTGATCGCCTGGCATGATGACGACTAGGCCACAGAGGTCGTGTATACGATATATATAGTATAAAACAGTCTGCTTCTCTGTGTGTATGTAATGTACTCCTAGGTCTTCTAAACTATGCAACGGATTTAAATGTGTAATTATCATCAAAATATATTATTACGTCTTTGTCCCTAATGGGATATACAGAGCCTGGATGGTGTGGTGGGCTTGAAAACGGGAAAAGGGAACCAGAATAGTGATGAACATTAAGGAGAGTGAATCAAGAGAAAGGTTTATGTGTAAAAAAATATGTGTGAGTGTTGCGGAACACTCGGTTGGAACGAAGTTTGAAAAAATAATTCTTGACGGAAAGTCACGAAAAAATCTTGCACTTTATTCCATCCATTGCATTATACATTCTAGCCGCCATCCGCCAACTCCGTACCGTCCAAAAAGCAACTTCGTTACAAAAAGATACCTGTGCGAAGCCGGGTCGGGTCGCTAGTAAGATATAAAGTGAAGAGCAATGTTCTGAAAATTATGTTTTGTTAAGGAACAAAAAAATCAAGATAAAGGTTGAAGGCCTTATTAAATATCCCAGTATATGACTTATTTTGCCTTAATCTTTCTTCACTTGATATGATTTTTAATAAATAGTAATTTAAAAATTCTCAGGAAAAATCCGAGCACGAATCCACCAAAAACCGAGTGACGGAGCTGCAGCACAGAATACAATCCATACAAGAAGAGACATCGCTGACGGCACAAGAAAGAGACGTGTTGAAAGACAAAGTGAATGAGGAGCGAGCGAGATGCAACATGGTCGAGCGACAGTTGAGCGACAAGCACAGTTTGAGCGAAGATTTGTTGAAGAAATGCGTAAGTATATATCTCTTAAATAAGTAGTTAGGTTAGGTTATAGACAGAATACAATTCATACACGAAATGACATTGCTCACGGTATAAGAGAGAGACGTGTTGAAAGTCAAAATGAATGAGGAGCGAGCGAGATGAAACATGCTCGAGCGTCAAGCACAGTTTGAGCGAAGATTTGTTGAAGAAATGCGTAAGTCTCTTATACGATATCTCTTAAATAAGTAGTTAGGTTAGGTTATACACAGAATACAATCCATACACGAAGTTAAATCGCTCAAGGTACAAGAGAGACGTATTGAAAGACAAAATGAATGAGGAGCGAGCGAGGTGCAACATGCTCGAGCGACAGTTGAGCGACAAGCACAGTTTGAGCGAAGATTTGTTGAAGAAATGCGTAAGTATATATCTCTTAAATAAGTAGTTAGGTTAGGTTATAGACAGAATACAATTCATACACGAAATGACATTGCTCACGGTATAAGAGAGAGACGTGTTGAAAGACAAAATGAATGAGGAGCGAGCGAGATGAAACATGCTCGAGCGACAAGCACAGTTTGAGCGAAGATTTGTTGAAGAAATGCGTAAGTCTCTTATACGATATCTCTTAAATAAGTAGTTAGGTTAGGTTATACACAGAATACAATCCATACACGAAGTTAAATCGCTCAAGGTACAAGAGAGACGTGTTGAAAGACAAAATGAATGAGGAGCGAACGAGGTGCAACATGCTCGAGCGACAGTTGAGCGACAAGCACAGTTTGAGCGAAGATTTGTTGAAGAAATGCGTAAGTATATATCTCTTAAATAAGTAGTTAGGTTAGGTTATAGACAGAATACAATTCATACACGAAATGACATTGCTCACGGTATAAGAGAGAGACGTGTTGAAAGTCAAAATGAATGAGGAGCGAGCGAGATGAAACATGCTCGAGCGACAAGCACAGTTTGAGCGAAGATTTGTTGAAGAAATGCGTAAGTCTCTTATACGATATCTCTTAAATAAGTAGTTAGGTTAGGTTATACACAGAATACAATCCATACACGAAGTTAAATCGCTCAAGGTACAAGAGAGACGTATTGAAAGACAAAATGAATGAGGAGCGAGCGAGGTGCAACATGCTCGAGCGACAGTTGAGCGACAAGCACAGTTTGAGCGAAGATTTGTTGAAGAAATGCGTAAGTATATATCTCTTAAATAAGTAGTTAGGTTAGGTTATAGACAGAATACAATTCATACACGAAATGACATTGCTCACGGTATAAGAGAGAGACGTGTTGAAAGACAAAATGAATGAGGAGCGAGCGAGATGAAACATGCTCGAGCGACAGGCACAGTTTGAGCGAAGATTTGTTGAAGAAATGCGTAAGTCTCTTATACGATATCTCTTAAATAAGTAGTTAGGTTAGGTTATACACAGAATACAATCCATACACGAAGTTAAATCGCTCAAGGTACAAGAGAGACGTGTTGAAAGACAAAATGAATGAGGAGCGAACGAGGTGCAACATGCTCGAGCGACAGTTGAGCGACAAGCACAGTTTGAGCGAAGATTTGTTGAAGAAATGCGTAAGTATATATCTCTTAAATAAGTAGTTAGGTTAGGTTATAGACAGAATACAATCCATACACGAAATGACATTGCTCACGGTATAAGAGAGAGACGTGTTGAAAGACAAAATGAATGAGGAGCGAGCGAGATGAAACATGCTCGAGCGACAGGCACAGTTTGAGCGAAGATTTGTTGAAGAAATGCGTAAGTCTCTTATACGATATCTCTTAAATAAGTAGTTAGGTTAGGTTATACACAGAATACAATCCATACACGAAGTTAAATCGCTTAAGGTACAAGAGAGACGTGTTGAAAGACAAAATGAATGAGGAGTCAGCGAGATGCAACATGCTCGAGCATCAGTTGAGCGAACAGTTTGAACCAAGACTTGTTGAAGAAATTCGTAAGTATCACTCAAATAAATAGTTACGTTTGGTTATAAAATATACACAAAATACAATAGATACACGAAGTGATATCGCTCGTGGTACAAGAGAGACGTGTTGAAAGATAAATTTAATGAGGAGCGAGCGAGATGCACCATGCTCGAGCGACCGTTTAGCGGTAAAACAGTTTTCGCCAAAGCGGCCCGACGGGTTTGAGCGACGATATGTTGAAGAAATGTGTAAGTAGCACTCAAATAGGTTATATACAAAACACAATTTATACACGAAGATGGCTCACTGTGTAAGAGAGAGACGTATTTAAAGACAAAGTCAAAGAGGAGCGAGCGAGATGCGTCATGCTCGAGTGACAGGCACAGTTTGAGCGAAGAATTGTTGAAAGAATGCGTAAGTATCCCTTTGATAAATAATTACACGTAATTATAGCGATGTCTCTTCGTGTATGGATTGTGTTACACATAACACAATCCATATTGTGTTACACATAACACAATCAATATATGAAGAGACATCGCTCACGGTGCAAGAGAGACATATTGAAAAAGCGAGATGCGCCATGCTCGGAACTAATATTTGTTGAAGAGATGCGTATTAAAATTAGTATATTAGGTTATACCACACAATACAATCCATACACGAAGAAACATCGCTCGTGGTGCAAGAGAGAGATTTTTGAAAGACAATTTAAAGTCAACATGGAGCGAGTATATTAATTCTATGAAACTAGTGAGCAGGTTTCCTCACGATATTCCCCTTCACCAAGTATTTCAATAGTCGAAATTGTGCATGAAGTAATATGTTGACAGCCCCTAAGTCGTGAAGTAATTAACAGATGACCCCTAACCCAAAAACTATTTGTCTACGCAGGAAACCCTAGAGAACGAAGTGAAATCCCTAAACAAGCTGCTAGAGCTGCAAAAGAACGAGCTAAAGCTGCACTACCAGAAGCAGCTCGAGGACGCCGTGCTGGGCAAGCTGCACGAGTTCCAGCAACAGCTGGACCGGGCGGAGGCGGAAATGGAGAACGACTCCAGGAGCAAGCAGAATCAGATCGTCGACACGTATAATAAGCAGATCGCGCGGATAGAGGAGCAGTAAGTTTAGTTCTTTTTATATCACACAATATGATCACTTGACCTAATTATTGTCGTAATTTGATCACTTCACCTAACTACTCATGTGTTCGGATCGCTTGTCCTTACTACTGTCATTTTCGAATCACTTGAACGAATTACTGCTCAGTTCGGATCACTTGACCTAATTACTTTCCGTTCGGTTCACTTAACTAATGTCGTATACAATTTGACCTAACTACTGTCATGTTCGGATGACTAGACCTAAATACTACCTTGTTCGGATTACTTGACCAAACTACTGTCATGTTCGGATCACTTGACCTAACTACTACCCTGTTCGGATTACTTGACCAAACTTCTTCCCTTTTCGGATTACTTGACCAAACTACTGTCATGTTCGGATCACTTGACCTAACTACTACCCTGTTCGAATTACTTGACCAAACTACTACCCTGTTCGGATTACTTGACCAAACTACTGTCATGTTCGGATCACTTGACCTAACTACTACCCTGTTCGGATTACTTGACCAAACTTCTACCCTGTTCAGATTACTTGACCAAACTACTGTCATGTTCGGATCACTTGATCTAACTACTACCCTGTTCGGATTACTTGACCAAACTACTACCCTGTTCGGATATCTTGACCAAACTACTGTCATGTTCGGATCACTTGATCTAACTACTACACTGTTCGGATTACTTGACCAAACTACTACCCTGTTCAGATTACTTGACCAAACTACTGTCATGTTCGGATCACTTGATCTAACTACTACCCTGTTCGGATTACTTGACCAAACTACTACCCTGTTCAGATTACTTGACCAAACTACTGTCATGTTCGGATCACTTGATCTAACTACTACCCTGTTCGGATTACTTGACCAAACTACTGTCATGTTCGGATCACTTGATCTAACTACTACCCTGTTCGGATTACTTGACCAAACTACTACCCTGTTCAGATTACTTGACCAAACTACTGTCATGTTCGGATCACTTGATCTAACTACTACCCTGTTCGGATTACTTGACCAAACTACTACCCTGTTCAGATTACTTGACCAAACTACTGTCATGTTCGGATCACTTGACCTAACTACTACCCTGTTCGAATTACTTGACCAAACTACTACCCTGTTCGGATTACTTGACCAAACTACTGTCATGTTCGGATCACTTGACCTAACTACTACCCTGTTCGGATTACTTGACCAAACTTCTTCCCTTTTCGGATTACTTGACCAAACTACTGTCATGTTCGGATCACTTGACCTAACTACTACCCTGTTCGAATTACTTGACCAAACTACTACCCTGTTCGGATTACTTGACCAAACTACTGTCATGTTCGGATCACTTGACCTAACTACTACCCTGTTCGGATTACTTGACCAAACTTCTACCCTGTTCAGATTACTTGACCAAACTACTGTCATGTTCGGATCACTTGATCTAACTACTACCCTGTTCAGATTACTTGACCAAACTACTGTCATGTTCGGATCACTTGACCTAACCACTACCCTGTTCGGATTACTTGACCTAACTAGTGTCATGTTTGAACGAAACAGTGTATTCCTCTTCAGTTCACTTGACATATTAGTTTTCTTTCTCCTTTGGTCTACACAACGTGGAAGGGACATAACCGTAATAAATCAAACCACAAGCTATACTAGATGACTATAGTATAATGAAATTTAAATAACAGGCAAAAGGCAAAAAAAAATATTCGACATTCCCATACAAATTGCCCCGAGCGGCTGCACACATTTGTATGGAAATTACATTTTTTTTTGCTTTTTTACTGCTAATTTAATTTCATTATACTAAAGTGATCTAGTATAGCCTGTGGTTCGATTTATTATGGATATATCCCATCCACGTTGCATATGTCCTTTTCTGTTCGGTAATTTCTGTTATGATTTTCAGGCATAAATTAGAAGTAAATGTTTTAGAAGAGAAACAGAGAGAAGAAATCAAATTGTACAGACTCCAGTTGGCGCAAGCTGGTGAGAAGATAAGCCTGCTTGAGGTGAGTTCATAGTTAAAATCTGTGTATGTAAAGTTGCATCTAGTGTTTTCGAGTGACCTTGGTTAGATTGTCTGACGACCTTTTAGGTAGGTGTCCTATGCTTCGCTTGCCAGTGTCTGTGGTTCTTTTTATTATTTTCTTAAAGAGTCCCCTTACATTAGACAGAATTAGACTTTTCCATACAAACATAGACTAGCTACTAGATAGCTTTTATTTTGAAACGGCAAGTCATATATTAGCGAAATTTTATAATTTCAAAGAAATTGCATATATTTAGGTATATAACTAGTTTTCACAGTCAAAATATGAACTTAAAAGAGAATATGATGTATCGTATCATATTTGACTATCAGTATGGAAATCTTCTAAACCCTCATATTTTCTAACAAGTTCATATTTGACCATCGGAAACTAGATATATGCAATTTCTTTGAAATTACAAAGTACTGCACAAATCCCACATGTCATTTCGAAATAAAAGCTAGACAACGTTTGTATGGAAAAGTCTAGGGTAAGGGGATTTTCAACAGTACCAATTAAATAAATATATAGGGACAAATTACACTGATTAAGCTAGCCCTAAAGTTCGAGACTTTTGTTATGGGATACCAACTCATACAACAAATACGTTATATAGATAAACATCCAAGACCCAGGACAATTTGAATAAGGCCATTACCCAACTTGCCCTGACCGGGGATCGAACCCGGAACCACTGGGTAGCGGACTAGCATGTTGACCACTACGCCACGGAGGTCGTTAAAAAAAATAATTTATATTTGTTTGTATTTCAGAACAAATTGGATTCGTACCGGCGCCGGCGCGGTCAGATCGCGTCGCAGTTACACGGCGTCATGGAGTCCCAGTGGAGGCAGGCTCTCCTCATACTGACCAACGGGAACCCCAACACCTCGTCGCTAGACCTCACCAGGGCTGACAGTGGTGAGTTGAGAACATGTGTCAATTAGTTCAATCCGTTACAGCGATTACAGTTTGACGACCTCTGTGACATGTCGTCATGCCAGGCTGTCACACTGGAGGTTCAGGGTTGGATCCATGACTGGTCAGGTTAAGATAGAATAATTGGCCAAGTGCGTGTCGGGCCACGCGCAATGTAGGTTTCTGTAGTTACGAATGCCTACTTTGAGTTCATGCTACTAAAAACGTCAAAAAAATTATTTTCTATTGAATTTGTGTATTTGTCATTTTGTGAGTACATTTTATAAGTTGATTGCCTTTAGTTTTTTAAATTGTAAACCCTACTTAGCTTTGATAGTTTTTGATAGTTTTCCTTTAAATTTCGTTAAATATACTATAGCTGTGAATTTTTTCACGTGTTTATATATAACCGTTTAGCAGATAGAGTGGGGGGACACTGAACTTAAACAAAAATTTTCACTTTAAAACCAAATATTTCAGAAATGGATCCCTAAATCAAAAAATGGTGTTCACAACCTTAAAATATTTTTGAAATACCTAATTGACGATACCCAACATGACAGGTTAGTCGAGAAAATAAAATTGCCTTTTCACTTTACTTGTATGGGAGCTAAAGTAAAAAAAAAAATATTTCAATATTTTATTTTACCACTTTTTCCGCCTAATTAACATACATATTATATATATATAACACACATATTATACATATCCATGCCAAATCACAGCTTTCTAGTACTAATAGTCGCTCAGTAAAACCGCCGACGGGTAGACAGACAGACAGACAGACATGGCGAAACTATAAGGGTTCCTTGTTTACTACGGAACCCTAAAAATGATCTTTTTCAGACTGGCCTGGGTCGTGGATGTTGATATTCTACATATTTGTTATACAAGATTATTTGCCCAGCAAATTGAAAAAACCCGGACCGATAATGTCAAGAACGCAATCTAGTGATGAATACCGGAACTACCGATATGATTTCATATCGTATCGAAGTTCCGCTATTGTCTATATCTATAATTTTTTAGGAAAATAAATTTTCAAGCTGTAACCCCCAATATCTTTCAACCCTTTCACCGCGAGACTTTATATCAGTTGTCGTCCCCTGGCGGTAAATAAATGAATACATATTTCAAGAAATGGGGCGAACTTTACCTAGTGCGATACGCGGGCGGGGGACAGGACGGGGAAGTAGTCATCGGGAAACTTTCTACATCCAATAATATATAGTATTAAAAGATTCAAAGATTCAAATGTTTATTCAGTAATTAGACCTTTACAGGCACTTTTACACGTCAATAAGTATAATTTATGTTACGTGTAAAGTATATTAAAATTTAATTTATTTTTAAAGAAAAGCTACCGATACCGGCGCTTCGTAACGACCACTGCTGAGAAGAAACGCCAAAAGAAACTCATTGTCACAGTATTGGTCGCCTACTCGCCAGAAGGGCTTTGTCATATTATTATTATTGTGTTTTCAAATTATGTTTAACAGTAGTATAATATACCTATCTTTCAAATATATAAAAGAGGACACTGACGGACATACCAACGCATAGCCCAAACCGCTGGGTCTAGAGACTCCAAATTTGGCACATAGGTTCTTTATAAAGTCTAGGGGGGTGCACTAAGAAAGGATTTTTTAAAACTCACCCCCTAAAGGAGTGAATCGGGCGTCCAGAGTTTGTATGAAAAAAAACAAGATTAGTTTGACCATTTCATTCGAAACTTCGTAAGAGTACTCCTGGCGGAAAATAAGTAAATACGTGTTTCAGGATTTATCAGAATTCAACCCCTAGAGCTTTGAAATGGGGTGACCATTACCTAGGCTATGCCGTTGCTCTTTCTCTCTCTCGCTCTAGCTAATGACGGGAACGCAAAAACAAAGGGAAAGGCAGAGGAAGGGGGAGAGGTATATATGACATAATAAAATTAATAAAGTAAAAAACCAATTTAAAATCCTAATAAAACCATTTTCGACTACTACGCGAACTACGAAGTCACGGGTTAAAGCTTTATATTTATGTAAAACAAAATGTTTATGAACTTTCCTGCCTGTTACACGGTTGACAACACACTAAAAAAGGCAAGAATGGGCTTTAACAGTAAAGGGTGGGCGCCTCGAGGCAAAAGTTTGCATGAAACTGGTGGCGGAAGCACACAAAGTAGTTTACATCAAACAGAAACTTTGACTTCCGCAAAGTACTACCTGAATAAAGGCGCGGTTATACCATCAACGCAAATTTTAAAGTCAAATAGAAGTTTGGACCATTGTAAACACTTAACCCTTTATTGGCAAAGGCAGTCATAGAAAACTTATTACTTCCGATTTCAAAGGTTTTTTTTTTAAATTGTGAGTAAATATTTCATAACCAAATCTGTTATAACAGTTTTCATTGTTTCCTCGCTTTCATGATGAAAAGTAGAGTGTTCAACTCGAGTGTAAGTGATCAATTACAACCTCGAACTATTAGCACCCTCGTTCGCTTTGCTCGCTCGTGCGCCTAAATATCTCGCGTGTAATTGATCACTACCACCCTTGTTTAACAATGTACTGTTGTGGTGCCGCAGCGGCGACGCCTTTGCCGACGGACTACGCGCCGCCCAAGCTGCCGCCGGCCGCCGCGTGCGCCGGCGCCCGCCCGGACAAGTTCAACTTCGAGGGGCTCAGCGACAACGAGCTGCAGCAGTACGTCAAGCTGGTGAGATACCATTTTCTTCATTCCATGCATCCATCCATAGCAGCCTTTATATTAATCCTACCTCTCCTAACTATTAACGAGAATTGTAAATAAATAAATATACACGGACAAATAACACTGATTGAGCTTGTCCCAAAGTAAGTTCGAGACTTGTGTTATGGGATACTAAGTCAACGATACTATATTTTATAACATAAACATGCAAGACCAAGGACAATTTGAAAAATACCATTTTCTAACTTGCCCTGACCGGGGATCTTACCCGGGACCTCTGGGTGGCGGACTAGCATGGTAACCACCACGCCACCGAGGTCGTCAACTTATTTACTTTAGTGAGTCTCAAGTTCGTCTTCTACGCAGCTCTGAAAATATTTCTTTAAGAATTCCTTTTCACTCCACTGACTTTTTCTCGCGTTCTTTCTCTTTTCGAGCCGTTCGTCTATAGAACTCACTACCACTTACTATCCGACGCGCCGGAACGCTAGCCAGCTTCAAATCCCAAGTTAAATCTTATTCTCTATCCTTATGAAAGGTTTATAAATATCCTTCCCTTGTTTCCATTTCTCTTCAGGTCGTACTGTTAATATATATTTATTTTTCAGTGTAAGTTGTATGTATCTATGTAGGATGTATATGTATGTTTATTGTAATTATTGTATATAAGTATGTTTATATTGACCGCCCCGCAGTACCTAATTTCCCATTACTATTTTCTATATAGCGAAATTGCCTGGAAGAAATAACTTAGCGATAAGGCCGCCTTTTGCGCATCTCCTAGTTTTTAAGATAATTATGTCCTGTATTTATTTATTTTGCACAATAAAAAGTATTGTATTGTATTGTATTGTATGTTATCCTTCCAAGACATAGGCCTCCTTCATATCTTTCCATCTTTGTCTCTCCCTTGCCCCCTGCATCCAGTTGCGGCCTGCGTGACGCTTAATATTTTTCATCCAACACATTGCTGAGTGTCCTCTTATTGCGCTTGTTGGCCCATGATTACCACTCCATTACCCTTCTGGTCCACCGTCTTAAGTTCATTCTTGCTATGTGTCCTGCCCACTTCCATTTGGTTTTTTTTTTCTTTCTTTGAAAGTGTATATTTTCCAGGTGGTCCCATACAAATTTTATTAAAATCTTTTGTGTAGTTCGGTCCTGAAGTAGGTTTTTAGTTTCGAAAAAAAAATATTAACTTTTTATTTTCAAAATATTTCATGTATACATAAAAATTAATTAAACAAAGTAGCGAAGTTTGTATGTATGTAAGTTTGTTCGACGTTAACTTGGCCAATAGAATTTGAAATTCAAACGTAAACCAAATCGGTCAAAAAAATTGTGAAATAAAGGATTCGCGGATTCACTATTCCTAAATGACCACCTCTGTGGCCTAGTAGTCACAATGTAAGTCTGTAACACCGGATGTCCCGGGTTCGATCCCCGGTCAGGTTTAGATGAAGTGATCTTTTTTAGATTTACCTTGGTCTTGCATGTATGTATTTGTTATAAAATATAGTATCTATAAAATATGTAACAAAAACCCTGTCCGATCCTTGTAGGAGCAACTCAGACCGTCAATATGAACAACTTTTTCTATGGGACCAATGTTTGAAACTCGAAGAAAAATCGACATTTTCATACAAATTGCTAGGCCGGCCGAACACTTTTGTATGAAAATGTCTATTTTCTTTCGAGTTCAAGCATTGGTCCCATACAAAAAGTTGTTCATTTTGACGGTCTGAGTTTGCTCCTACAAGGATCGGACAGGGTTTTTGTTACATATTGTATATGTATTCGTTATAAAATATAGTATCGTTGAGTTAGTATCTCATAACAAAAGTCTAAAACTTACTTTAGTTCAATCTGTGTGATTTGTCCTTATATATTTATATAGTTTAAGAACTTTATGAAAGTGAAAACACTTCTATTTCTAGCATAGACCTAGATTATTTTTTACTGCGTAATATTTCTAGCTAGGCTCTATATTGAGAAGTCTATTCATCTGGTTCCAGCTGCTCACAAAACCCCCGAACTTGGACGGCAGCGGGGACGCCCTGCGCTCGTCCCTGGAGGAGCCCACCAGCGACCGCCCCGAGCGCCGCGAGCGGGACAAGGTCCGGAGGAGCCTTAACAACAGTAAACCACCCTGGAAGGCATAGACAGTATATCCATCGAGGGAAAACGTAGCCAAGTCACAGACATACAAAGCAGGAAAAACATAAAGGGAAGCAGACCTTATGGCAATTTTTCACTCGTAGCTTTCTCAGGGTTCTATCCCCAAAGGTAAAAACGGGACCCTATTACTAAGACTCCGCTGTCCGTCCGTCTGTCTGCCTGTCACCAGGCTGTATCTCGTGAACCGTGATAGCTAGACAGTTGAAATTATCACTGACGATGTATTTCTGTTGCCCCTAAAAATACTAAAAACAGAATAAAATTATATTTATTATTGAATAATGAAGGGGGGCTCCTATACAAAAAAAAAGAGATATTTTTGCCGTTTTGCTCCATATTAATAACGGCAACAGGTAGACGCTTGAAATATCCACAGAATATTTAGTTGTATATTTTTATACTTTATAAATAAAAAATTAAATTAAAATAAAATAATTATTTTAAGCACCCGCATACAACAAATTCGATTTTTTGTAGATAATGGTACGGTACCTTCGTGTGTTATTTTTTTAATTGCCTAATAATATATTTATTAAGTTATTGCGGGTGTTGTATACTAAGTACTCTTTCACATTCATAAATATAGGACTTTACTAGTTTGGTTCCAAATATTACCAATTATATTAAAGTAAGACAACAAAACTACTGTAGCTTAAGCCGAAGTGGTAGCTAAAGTGGCGCCCTCATTTGAAATAAATTGTTTAAAACTAAATAAGGTGATAATTAAAAATTTGATTTGTATGAATGTCTAGGAAGACCTTTAAACTATTTTATGAATAACCTTTGAAAGTAATATTGGTAGTCCGTCTAGTTTTAAAACTGTTTTTCGCCAAAACTATTCGGGGAAGGTTCGGTCTGTTATGGAGAGAACTGTTTTTCGCCAAAAGTGGCCACTTTTGGCGAAAAACAGTTTTAAAACTAGACGGACCATTAGTAATAATTTCAAAGGTTACTCATAAAATAGTTTAAAGGTCTTTCTAGACATTTATACAGATCAATTTTTAATTATCATCTTATTTAGTTTTAAACAATTTATTTCAAATGAGGGCGCCACTTTAGCTACCACTTCGTCTTAAGTGTAAATTCATGCCACGCGGCATTCTTTGTATCATACAATAATGTTTAGTCTGCTTCCCTCTATATGTCTGTGAGCCAAATATGAACTTTTTGAATCTCACATGAACTGGCAGTTTTTCTTTACCTTCGAGAATTTGTCACATGTATATCTCCGGTGCTATTGTTTGATATTTGTTGACAAAATGAAATTACACATTCCATTACAATAGGCTATCCTTTTTTTACGCGATTACGGCGAAGCCAAAAGGAGGGTTATGCATGTATGTTTATCCGTTCGCGTCGCATCACGTGATCTATAGTACCTTAACAAATGAGGTATCGTTGAAAGCATCTTCGCTGTCCGCTGGTTACAGGCTATGTGACTGTTGAATGTATGTCATAATATATTGAATTTATTATGACATAAATTCAATACTGTGCCCTCTGTAGACCAAAAAGTAGAACTAAAAAATAAAATTAATCGAATCATACATACTATGTTCGGTATCAAATGATTAGCATATTTCAAAAATATATCATTGTTAGCTGTTTCTCCATGCTGTGCTTGCATTCACTGGATACAGGTTTTTGAAACTATATCTTGTTAGTTTTTATGATTACTAGACAGAGTCGAGCAAAAGCGTTTTGTCATAGTTCCCAAATATTCTGTAGATGGCGCAAATCAAAACTAAAAGTGTTTATCTCCAACCATAAAGAAAAGAAAATATATTTACTCTCAAATAAAAATTAAAAACCGTTTGCTAAACCTATTTTAGTTAAACATGTTTTGTCCTTTTTCCTCTTTACAATATTTGACATTGAAAAAGCATATTTTAACTAAAATAGATTTAGCAAACGTTTGTTAATTTTTATGAATATGGAGTTTCAAATATATCAGTTATTATATAATATTAACTCTTCTAGTCATCATAGAGGTTGAGAAACCATTAGCGCCCAAGTCCGTGCTTGGTCAAGTGTTTGACATTTTAATTTTGTTTAACGCCATCTATTGCATCTTTTGAAAACCTCTTCTCGCTCACTATTAGCGTCGACTCATACTGACATGATAGTCTAGGCCACGCGCGATTTTTTTCTCAAGCTATACTATGCATTACATAGATAGAAATAAAGGTGAAAATGGTTTGACAGTGAAAGAAAGAAAGTTCGCTGCCATTCCAGTATGAATCGGCTCTTAGTAATTTCAATGTGTATTATATTAGAAAAAAATACTCTGTAATTTCCTAATAAGACTTGTATGTGTCAAATGAAATAAGTTTTTTATTAATATAACGATTTATTGATGGTACATAAATGCGAGTTATAAATATACATAATCTTTTATTTGATAAACAATAATGGCATCGCGATTTTTATAAACACTAAATAAACAATGTACACTTACTACATTATACAATCACATGGTTTTAACATTTAAGGCAAGAACTTACAACGAAATTAATTTTGAGTTTTCGAAATAGTTAAAAAAAGAAAAGACACAGCCGAAAGGAAAAACGGTAAATAACTTAAGTAACTAATAGACTTTTAAATTCCAGAAAAACTTTCTGGCAATTAATTGTGGACAGTTTACAGGACACCGACAGTCGACACATTAAAAATAAAATTAACATTGTGGTATACGTCTGTAGCCGCCGTCCTGGAAAGTGTTAAATCATGACAATAATTCCGATGAATTTGTATTTTTCTTCCAACACGAAACCTGTTTAAGATTTTTTTTACATATTGAAGAACTTTTTGCGTAACTTAAAAAAAATATATTTTTTAACTGTTTATGGAAGATCAAAATTTTATGTAAAGAATTTTAAAAAATAATCTTGTTTAGTCCAAGAGACATCTCCATAACAGACCGAACCTTCCCCTAATAGTTATTTATAATAAAAAAAAAGTAATACTTGCATGTATCGAATTAAAAATACATAGATCTGAACTACAGGCTTATTCTAAGAATACTTTTGTAAGAATCTAAAAAATAAATTAGAAAAAATACGATTTTCGTTATATCAGTCACGAAATCACGAAAATAAATAAGAATATCATAAGGTACGCGTTTTGTAACAATTGCGACTTTTCAATACATCAAATGAAGGTTTGCAAAAAATATAGAACAGATGGCAGCACGGTGAAGTCAGGTCAAAGTCAGGAGCAAAAAAACCTGTCAACTGATGGTCCAATCACAGCTGTCGATTGGAACCAACGAGCTTTAATGTACTAGAGTAGACGCCACATATCACAGTTTTGTTCTGTTCATCATATTTCACCTCACATAAGTCGCTTGCTAGCATTTACACTACACAATTGATAATAGAAAACACTGTCAACATAATCTTTTGATTATGTTGACATTTGCCTTGGTGTGTGTTAAGATACTGCACAGAGAACAAGGCAAAATATAAAGGAATAATTTACTATCGGTAAGTAACTAGATTTTACTGACTGAAAATTAAATACGGATTGTAAAATTCTCTTAATGTATGAATGTTTTAAGTCTATGATGTCTGTCAATCGATTGAATGAATCAGAATGACACTTAGCGTATCTAGCGCTGTGCTTTTAAAGGACGACTTAAAAGCGGACTTAGCGCTGCAGCGCGATAAGTGTCAATTACCAAAATAAGACATGGCCGTTATTGAAGACAGCTGGTCTAGGTATTTTATTTCGGTGATCGGACCTGTCGTCACTGTGCTGCCTCCTGGTGTCACATATTGAAAACCTTCATTTACGGCAACACCGACTACTTTCGACCATTCACCGATCACAAGTCGTGATATTCGTATAAATCGTCTGAAACTAGCCGGCATTTCAGACTTCCCTACAATTACACAAAACTACAATTACAATTATAAAAAACTTTTAAAATATTAATAGTTTCTATTTGATTTTAATTTGGTTTAGAATATTTCAAAGCTGAAATATAACCACAGTAAAAAAAATTGCTGATAATACAAATATACATGCGTTTACTATACATACGTACAATGGGCAAACAAAAAAAAAATTTATTCCATACATCAATTTTGGTGCAAGTTTGATTGGTTTCTTGATATCCAAAAAACCGTCTTATTGCAATCGCACTAAGGTCGTCGTTCTAAAGCACAAGTACTCGTACTATGCTGAGTAAAAATATAATATTGCTCTTCACTTATTAATTTAGGCGAGTTGACTCTTTGAACCAGTGCTTGACCAAGTTTGTTTTTGGGTGATATGCTTTTTTTTCTATTACCGCCTTAAAATCCCCGAATAATGCCTTTCGATGTTTTTATTCGGACTTGTTCCCCACGGTTTTTGGCATTCCGGGGATAATTCACAAGCATATAATTTTTGGAGAAGAACAACCATCTCCGGGCTCCGAAGCAGCACGGCTAAGAATGCAAACGGGAACTATCTGAGAAAATCAGTATTTTAAAGGACACGTTGTAAGGTTCTCGTTTTCGGCGACTGCGGATGCGGAATAGGACCTTACCACCGCGTCGTAAGGTTCGCTTTTGGAGTTTAAGCGAGTGCGACGCGGGCAAGTTGTGCTTGAGCCTCGCTTTGTGGACCTACTTTTGGACCTTACCACCGCATCTGAAGATTCATTTTGTAGTTAAGGCGAGTGCGGACACAGGCAATAAGCTATGCTTGGACTTCGCTTTGTGGACGAAGACTTTTGGACCATACCACCTCATCGTACGATTCATTTTGGAGATTAGGCGAGTGCGAACGCGGGCACGGAGCTATGCCTGGGCTTCGCTTTATGGACCTACTTTTGGACCTTACCACCGCGTCGTAAGGTTCATTTTTAAAGTTTAGGCGAGTGCAGACGCGGGTAAGGAGCTGTGTTTGGGCTTGGCTTTGTGGACGAACACTTTGATGCAGCCGTTGAAGTCCGCGCTCACCAACACGTGCCCCGTTTGTGACGACGACACCATGCCGCCTTCGGCGCCCTTCTGCAAAATTGGAAAGAAAACACGAAGTTTGTAATTTTTGGCTCGTGCATTAAGTCACCGGTAAGTATAAAAATTCATTCCTGGCCGCTGCTCAAAACTTGCTCTTCAAACATTTATCGGCCGGATCCGGCCGAAAGAACAATTGATAACAATGGTTTTGCAAATATGCGGTGCTTTAGGGGTTTTATCTATATAACTTGTCTTACAACCAATTGCTACCACACTATAAATGCATATACATTTTTTTTAAATATTGAGATAAAATCACTCGAAAATATGCTTAATTTTCGTTGCGAGCAAAAAACAATAATCTACGTCCGGCAATCCCTAACTTCCCGGCCTCTGCGGTATACATACGTATATATTATATAAGTTCATCCCAAAACAGCACTTGGGTTTTGTTTGCGGATCTAAAATAATACTTATTTATTGCTAACAGGATTCGAAATAGTGATGGGTTGCTAGCCGCATCGCCTATTAAGGGGATACATGAATTTTTCGAGGTCCAGTGTTACCCCTATTTTAAAGGAAAAGGAGATATTTCAATTCCAAAAGTAACTGTTTTTCGCAATGTGCGTAGAAAAGCTTCACGTTCTCACTTTAAACTGTAAACAGTAGTGCATAAAATAGTTTGAAGGGTTATCTAGGGCTTGATCAAGACAAAATTTAAATGATATCTCCGTTTCCTTACAGCACTAGACCCCAGAAAAATTCATGCATCCCCTTAACATGATTCACATTTTCGCCCAGCCCCTCGATCGGCTTCTACGATCTGCGCGGCAAGGGCAGCAACATTCTAAGTTTTTTTCCCTCCCAGACCAGCATAGAAGAGCGTGATAATATGTATGTATCAACTTACCACCTCATCAACCTCTTTGTCGTCCTCATTGCTCGTCAACCTCGCCTCCTGCTCCCTCTCCGCTATCATCCTAATCATATGATCAGGGTTAGGCGCGAACACCGCACACGTGACCACCGCGTTGTGCGCCTTAATGCCCTCCCAGAAGTCATTCCTGTCCCTCCTCACCGAAGTAAACTTCGAGTAGTCATGATAAGTCTTCCAAATATATATACACTGGTTTTCTGATCCGCTAACTATGTATTTCCCGTCGTGTGAGAATGACGCCTTGATTTGACTCGAGACGTTCACGTACCCCTTATATTTACACGATAAGTTTAGGTCTCTGAGGTCGTAAAGTCGTATCCGGCTGTCGTTTGAGGTTATGAGGATTTTGTCGTCGTTCGGCATGGGCTCGATTCCGCTGATTTTCCTTGAAATTGAAATGAAATTTATTTATTTGAATCTTAAATGTACACATGATACACCGTTGGCCTCATACTAGACAACATGCCTGTCCTTTGGTGGCCAGTTTACAAGGTTTAGTATAATTAGAAATATTTAAATACAGAAAAAGAAGCAATATAAATTTATTTATTTATTTACACTTAATTTTAAGATAAAATCCAAGAACGTAGTTCTTAAATACATTGATGATGTCTTAATTTAAATGTTGTTCTTTTCCTCAAGAAATTTAAATAGGTGCCTCGGTCATTCTCTAGGTTTTTTTTTCGCTACAAAATTAACGCGTCGCTTTTTAGGGTTCCGTAGCCAAATGGCAAAAACGGAACCCTTGTGGATTCGTAATGTCTGTCTGTCTGTCCGTCCGTATGTCACAGCCACTTTTTTCCGAAACTATAAGAACTATACTGTTGAAACTTGGTACGTAGATGTATTATGTGAACCGCATTATGATTTTCACACAAAAATAGAAAGAAAAAAAAATTCGGGGTTCCCCATACTTAGAACTGAAACTCAAAAATTGTTTTTTCATCAAACCCATACGTGTGGCATCTATGGATAGGTCTTCAAAAATGATATTGAGGTTTCTTATATAATTTTTTTTTCTTAACTGAATAGTTTGCGCGAGAGACACTTCCAAAGTGGTAAAATGTGTTCCCCCCTTGTTACTTCTTAAATAAAAGAATGGTGAAACTAAAAAAAGTATGATGTACATAATCATGCAAACTTCTACCGAAAATTGGTTTGAACGAGATCTAGTAAGTAGTTTTTTTTAATACGTTTATTAACATCGATCAAAGTTACAACGAACTACAAGAACTTTTATATTATGTTACTTGCTGTTACGGAACCTTTCATAGGCGAGTCCGACACGCAATTGGCCGCTCTTATTAAAGTGAAAAAAAACGACGCGTTATTTAGGTAGAGAAAAACACTGGCGAAAGACCGCTAACTTAATAATACCTATTAATTAATTTCAAATATTGTATTCATTCTTATATTTATTAATATAATTGATTTGTCATGACGAAAACTTTATGATGCCTAGAGTCTGATCACGGAGACGGAAGGTGGTCGATGGAACTCTACTCCATCGAGTGAGGGCTTATTTCATGTCTTGTATACTTTGCCTTCAATAAAAGTTTATACCAATTTTTTTTTAACTTGTTTATATAATTACCTTCCCGTGGAGTTCTTGCCTCTGGTGGAGCGCACGTCGATCTGCGTGTGGTACTTGAGCTGGTCGGTGGTGTAGAAGATGCAGCGCCCGTCGTACGTGCCCACCACCGCGAACTTGCCGTTCTGACAGAAGTTAGCTGCGGTTATCAGCTTTGTCTTGCCGTCAACTTCGTTCCATACAGCCACCTGGAATCACGCCGTTACGTTAGGGTATCTAGCTCGGTGGCCCGGTGGGACTTTCGCAAGATAAGCAACGCCGGGCGTGGTCCACACTTGGATGGGTGACCACAAGTGGCATACAAAAAATCTCGAGTTCCTCCGTGCTTCGACAGGCACGTATAAGCCGTTGTTCCTGGCTGTCATCATTGTTTGGCAGTCGTCAAGCTATGTCAGATGCCTTTATCAGCCTGAAAAATCTGACACCACTGTTGGCCACTTACACACACGAAAACCGAACGAATCTAGCTCAATCTGTGTGACAAATGACATTGATTGCACTTGCCATAAATTAAGTTCGAGACTTGTGTTATGGGATAACATCCAAGACCCAAGTTAATCTGGAAAAGATAAATTTCCATCTCGATTTTACCGGCAATCGAACCCGGGACCTCCAGTGCGACAGCCTGGCATGGTGACCACTAGGCCACAGAGGTCATCATATTACGTGCCCCTATGAAGGGGAGGGGGGAGTCTTTAAAAAACCACGACTGGTCACAAAGCGGGAGAGGGGTTTTAGGTCTTCGTCAGGTAGTCAATATTTTCTATGGAAATCTCACGTATTTACGAGTTAAATTAAATAAATAAATATACAGGGACAAATTACACTATGTTATGGAATACTAACTCAACGATACTATATTTTATAACAAATACATATATAGATAAACACCCAAGACCCAGGACAATTTGAAAAAGGCCATTTTCCAACTTGCCCTGACCGGGGATCTAACCCGGGACCTCTGGGTGGCGGACTAGCATGGTGACCACTACGCCACGGAGGTCGTCCTTATATTACAGCGAACAGCATTCATAATTAATAAAACTTACAGGCACATATGCATTTTATGAAGATTTTAAAAAAAAATTTGATCAAATATTTAAGAGAAAAAATAGTCCTAACTACGGGCTAAAAATGTTAGTACCAAATAATTCGTGATTTTTTTAGTTTAATTGTTCAAAAACTAAAAATAAACAAAATTTTGAATAAAAAAAATTTTGTACAACATACCTTTTTGTCCGGGATGTCCCAGAGCCTCAGTTTGCCGTCCAAGCTGCCCGACAGGAAGTACCGGTCGTCCCTGGGGTGGAACACGATCGCGGTCACGAAGTCGATGTGCTGGAAACAGCATAGGCACTCTCCGCGGCATATGTGCCATAATCTGTGAAGGAAAAAAAAAACAGTTAAAAACTTGTTACAATAGTACATTATGGAATTAGTGAATAAAAGACGGATTGGCATCAAGGGACATAGATGAATCACGAGCAAGTGAAGGATTCTAATAATTACGACCGTAAGGAGTGATTCATGATGATTCAAGTATTAGAATCCTAAGCGACGCGAGTGATTCATTGCCCTCGACGTAAATCCGTTTTATTCAAGAATAGCATATTATACTTTATACCATGACTATGAGAAAAAGAAAGATTTTAGCGAAAACAGACATTCAAAGCAGAAAAAGGAAGGGTAAGTCAATTTCAAAAATCGCATAGAGCGAACAAGGCTTTTGACTTGTAGATATTGACCGCCGGACCTCACTGTTCAACTACAGAGCTTCTCAAGATTTTTTTTATATCATTCCCCCTCTTAAAAGTTAATTTTATTCACTGAAAACAGTAAATAAAATGTACTTTTACTCACTATTTTGGTTGTTTATTTTTTCACCAAAAACAGTGAATAAAAAGCATTTTTACTCACTATTTCGGTAATTTATTTTATTAACTAAAAACAGTGAATAAAAAGCTTAAAAAGGGTTAAAGGGCGCGGCGGGGGACAGCGGCTTCACATATTAGCATGTCACTGCTCTGTTATATAAAGAAGAAACTTTCAGAATTACTCACCTGACAGTTTTATCCATAGACGACGACAGTATAAAGTAGTTCTTCGACCAGGACACGTCCAGCAAGTCCGACGTATGTCCTGCGTACACGCAGAAGGGGCGCGGGTTGAAGGGCGCGGCGGGGGACGGCGGCCGGCCCGCGCCCGCGCCCGCCGCGCCCAGCGACGCTAAAGACTCCTGTGACGGCGTCGGGGACGACTTCTGCTCTGCGTTGTACTTCGTTCTCATGTCCTGAGAGGAAACTTACCGGTCATAAACACAATCACGTAGAAAATATTTTGTATACTCAGAAATGTCATAATTTGGTACATTAGGTACATACTGAATCTACAATTTGATTTGACATTATTTTAAAATTTCGACATTAAAAAAAAGTAATTTAAATTATGACAACAAACAATGTATACTCTGTCCACATATCAACTATAAATATTAATTTCATTGTGAGTTGACGTTCTTGGATAAAATGCTGCAGTGCAGTTTGTTACCGCTTCTTCTGCACTAGCGCTTTGGAGGCGGCAGTAAACTTAGCTCTAAGTAACTTTTTGACGTCAACAATTATTGTGCAACAAAACAAAGTGACGATTATTAAGAGATATTATAAATATCCTATGATAATAAAGATATACTTGAATTGAAAAAATTGAATTTTATTTTATTTACTTCTATAAAATAATTCATTCATTAATTGATGTTCCCTCTTTGCTTTCTCAAATATCCATCAACACTAAGTATAGTGCCCGAATCAAACAGGAATTTTCGCTTTACAAACATAAATAATACCACATTTTATCAACCCATTGTGATAATGTTAGTGCAACGAGATTGCTTTTACTAACCTAGAATTTGATGTTTTTGATCTTAAACTTGCCTCATACATTAAAACACTAAAGCGAATCCTGTACTGCGAGTACTGTTACAGGAAAGTAAAATACATATTTAATAGGTAAGATATTAAATATTTAATTGTTATACTTGTTTTCTTTTGGATTATAAGATTCTCCTCTATTAAATAGAATTATTCTGTGTACACACGTGCTTTGGATTGCAATCATTTTAATGTTTTTTCTGTGTATTTTTGCAATAGTTGTAATCTGTTTTGTGCTTAGATCATTTAATACAGGATGAGTTACGCAGGCAAATCTTCTTACAAAACTTTCTGCCGCTTTTGGTGCGGAGGTAAGCTACTATTACATCTAAACAAAATCACACATTCACAGAAATAATTTGTGTCGCTATAAATGCACACTACAAAAAACTTAAACACTAGCTTATTTTCTGCACACCAATAAAGGTCACACTGAAAAAAAATGTGTAAAAACATATAATAATACACTCTTGGCAAGAAAGAGAGAGAAAACAAAAAATATATTCAACTCTAATGCAAAGGGAATAAAGACGAAGGTTGTAAATCGTAAATACATAGTCACGTGAGGAATGCGCTATAGTCTCTGGGATGGAAGGAAATCATTTGCAAACGTGATTCGATTATTTTTTTCGTAATCGATACTAATAGATATTCCTTCGATTTTTCAGAAATTACATTTAAATAGAAAACAACGTTAATAAAATAAAAAATACTTACTAATGAAAGGTAATCTTTTGGAAGATTAAATGTGTTTGACCTCTTTTTACACGAGAAAATTACGGAACATAGCATTTTTAACGGAGCATTTTTAGACGTCTTTTCGATGCCTTACATAATGATCATAATCGATTACTCAACTAGCTTTTATATACGTATTAGATTTTTGTTCTTATACTTTGGCAGAGGGGAACGCGCAGGTAAGGCTTATCCTGTATTAAATGATCTAAGGTTTTGTGTGAAAATAAAATAAAGTTGAGCCTATTTGTTTATTCAGTTATACAATGTGCTGTTTAGGGTTCCGTAGTAAACAAGAAACCCTTATACTTTCGCCATGTCTGTCTGTCTGTCCGTCCGCGGTTTTACTCAGAGACTTTTAGTACTAGAAAGCTGTAATTTGGTACCTATGTAAAAAGTGGTCAAATAAAATCTTGAAAAATCTCCTATTTAAGTAAAATGGAATTTTTTTTTTCTCGACTATCCCATCTTGTGGCTTCGTATCGTTGAATAGGTCTTTAATAGTAGATTGTGCTACAAGGGGCTAAGGTAATATTTTGAAGGCGAGGGCGCGACTTTGAATCCAGAGCGAAGCGAAGGATTCCACAGTTGAATCACGAGCGGAGCGAGTGATTCTACGGTGGAATCCTGAGTGTAGCGAGGGATTCATGTATATCGCCCGAGATAAGAATGAGTGTAGATGAAGCGAAAGAGGTTTGTCAGGATCGTAGCCAGTGGAGGTCCTTAGTCTCTGCCTACCCCTGTGGGAAACAGGCGTGATAATATGTATGTATGTATAAAAATATTACCGTACCCGAGTAGCACACTCTACTTTTCATCTTCATCTATGAGAAAAACTAGCACATATAAAACAGAATATAAAGAACAGAAGAACACCTACAATACCTAACAGACTTCAACCGACAATTTAATACTAACCTATGGTGTCGTTTTCATACAATAAATACTAAGAAATATTTTTTCGAAGACTACCAACTTAAGATAAAATATTCACTCATAACTTTGTTTGCGTGGTCTTTCATATATGTTTATTTTTACACGTAAACTTGATAACTATTCACTATTGGCTTAAATTCACGACAAATTATTCACATTTACATAAATAATTACATTTCAATACAAATAATATAAAATTTCTGTAATTACTTGAATCAAAGGGAAAAATTGCGCTTTTTCATTATATTTATTTCTTTTTCCAAAGCAAAGAACATAAAATTTTTAACCTACATTCATCCATGTTGAAGACGCTATGTATTCCAAATTTAAAAAATCATGAAGTCTGTGCCAGTTATTTTATATTTTAAAACAAAATTCTTCTTTTTTTTTGCTGGACTGCCAACACTCCCACCCCCTCCATCCAGGGCCGGATCTATCATATGGCTTTTTTGGCTCTAGCCCAGGGCCCCGTGGATTCAAGGGGCCCCCAGCCAAGTCTAGTCAAAAATAAACGATAAAGGAATATAGCTGATCTTATCAAGATTGAATGTGTAGTGTCCACCTACGGGTTGGCATCAGGGTTGCCAACACTAAAGCTTAAAATATTACAATATAAATAAAATGTTTTACTGTCTTATTTTTTTCATATACTTTGAGTAATTAGGTGGGCCCCTATGTAGTATTTTCCCAGGGCCCCCTAACCTCACGGTCCGGCCCTGCCTCCATCTGCTAAATGGTTAAATATGGACACGAAAAGAAATTTATAGCAGTAGTATATATAACGAATAGAAGTTCAAAGGAAAACTATCAGACCTAAGTAGGATTTACAAATTAAAAAGTCACAGGCGACCAACTTATCAAATGTACTCCGAAAAGGAAAATTTCATAAAAATATTGGAGAAAATTAGTTTTAACACGTTTTAAGTAGCGTGAACTCAAAGTTGGCATTCGCAACTACGGAACCCTACTCTGCGCGTGGCCCGACACGCACTTGGCCAATTATTTATTAAGTGCAAATATTTTATGGATTGATTCAGTCCATCATTTTGTACAACTTTTCCCAAAAAACGTTGAAAAATCTAATACTTGACTACGGGAGCAATATACGGCTAACAACAATTAACGACCTCCGTGGCGTAGTGGTCACCATGCTAGTCCGCCACCCAGAGGTCCTGTGCCGTTTTGGTTAGTAAAACCTAGATTTAGGATCTAGGAGGATAGATGAGATAAAGGAAAGACTAGATATTGGCAAATGAGATAGGTATAATGAACAACTATTACATTACATTAGTTACAAAGATTCACAAGAACACTAGGTACAGGTTAGGTAGTCAGGGTCGTGAGTTATAGGCACTAGATCCGTTGAGTAGCCCTTCTAGGTAGAAGAACTACTTAGCTTAAGATGCAGCCGAAGAAAAGAGGACGAGCGCCGGTCAGGGCAAGTTGGAAAATGGTCTTTTTCAAATTGCCCTGGGTCTTGGATGTTTATTTATATATGTATATGTTATAAAATATAGTATCGTTGAGTTAGTATCCCATAACACAAGTCTCGAACTTACTTTGGGGCTAGCTCAATCAGTGTTATTTGTCCCTATATATTTATTTATTTGTAACGTAGGATTTATTTATAGTATTTTGCAAAATCTTCTTATCTCTCTTCTATCAGTTAAAAAAGTTAGGCTCTCGAAATATTTAACTGTGGAAATTCAGAATGACACGCAATAATATCATTAGTCGATTAATAACGAATAAATAAAGTTTTCGGGGGGAAACAGTTATCGCCGGAGTCAATAATTTAACAAAAAATATATATAATACGCCTGTCTGGAAGGCCCTAACAAATATGAAATAACAATCTATCTAGAAACTTCCTATTTTCGATTATTCCTATAGCATACGTCACACGTCTTTACATGCTCGTACCTGGAACATATGGTGCGCGTCCCTGGTGACCCACACCCTGAGCAGCTTGTCCTGCCCGGCCGTGGCCAACAGTCGGCCACACACACTGAATTTACAGCACCACACCGCGCCTGCGTGACCGCCACCCATTTCCTGCAATAACACAAAAAAAAAGGGTTTTTGAGTATTACCTACGCTAAGGCTGCATTTTAGGCTGAATTGTGATTGAAGTCATAATATCACAGTGAGAAGGATTTGTGGTGCCATTTGTCATACGCGAAGTCACTAAACGAACGGGTTTTGTATGGAAAAACCATTCGTTAAGGTGACATTGTGTTTCAAAAATAGCACGCAACGTCTGTGTCAACCAAACACACTGCCTGGCAACATGTTCTTTATGGACTACTAAATAAGGTCGAAAATAGCATAAACCGACCCTGTACATGTCTAACACGTCAAAATCGTAAAGTTTGATTATGTGTATTGCATACAGAACGGATACTCTTGGGGTTCCGCGCAATATGCGTCTTCGTACCCCACCCTCGCACCTCTCCTCCTTTCTCGCCTTGTCGCGTGTGTTGGCGGGCGAACACATACACATCGACGTGTGCACGGATGTATAATTTCGTTTGCAGTAGTAGATAGAAGTAGGCATAAAGTCACAGAATAACTACTAGTACTCACGTACAGAAGTCTTACTTGAAAAAGAAATTCAAAGGAATATCTACTGAATGTGGTTAGCGCTATGGTTTAATTTAGCTCGCGTCAGAACTCCTCACCTCTTTGTTTAAATACCTAGACATCCATTGCAAGCCAAATTCATTCTTCTTACTCTAGACAAACAATTCATGTAACTGAATGTTTTCCTTCGGAGTGTTCGCCGCGCGCATAGTAATAATGTAGGTATATTTTCGATACCGAAACGGGGTGTGACACAGGCCTGATAAAGTATACTCCGCTTCTATGAACTGCTATACCTGTGGCTATCCGACACAATAGAAAATTACTTGGCAACATATCCTTTATGACGAACTTGTAACGGGAGCGAGGTGATATGCTCGACCGCCACAAAGAAAAGATCTTCCCGCCAGGCATCTAATTGCGCCTGGGGAACCGCGGCTCCGACGGTGTATCATCGGAAGTTGTACAAATGCAGCGAATCGGGTGAACTCTGAAATTGAGATTTGGGATGCTGCTCATATGCTTCTTGTGAACTATATTGTCGGTTGTCTCTTGATTGTAGTTGCTCGTAGTGGCCGTAGAGGTCGCCACAAACTAAATAAGATCGAAAATCGCGTAAACCTCACCTGCACATGTCTGACACAGCCGTCTCACGGATGACACTTCTGCTGCTAGGGACTTGAATGTCTACGTCAAGGCAGCACAGTGCGTTGCAACACATCAAATTACTGGGCTTCATAAATATAATCGAACGACGAACAAAATAAAATTGAAAATCGCGTAAACCTCACCTGAACATGTCTGACACAGCCGTCAAAGTCGTAAGGTCCTTTATGAGAATTGGACGCTTTTAACTTGATATTGTGCTCGCCTCTGACGTCATCTGCGATGTCAGACACGTCCTCTTTATGTCTCGCGGATGACACTTCTGCTGCGAGGGACTTGGCCGCGTCCACTGTGCGTTTTACTGTGCTGCCGAAGAAGCGTTTTAACCTGAGGCAAAGATTATTATCTTTAATTACTAACGTAACCATATACCTGGAATTTTTTTATAACAGATACCTAACGCTAGAAACTATTGGACGGCCTGTATGCAGACAAAACTAGTAGACGAAATTAGTACCAGCTGCTCTCACAGAGATGGCAGCACACACGACTAGCAAAAAAGTTAACATGTTAACCCTTTCACCGCGAGACTTTATATCAGTTGCCGTGCCCCCAGCGCGAGGGGTATGAAATCTAAAATAAATACCTACAACCAAAAAGGGATGTGGATACTTAAGTTATGTGCAATACGATTGTTTTTTTTGCCGAAAATGTCCGAAGCTCGCGGAATGGGCACGACACTGTTTGTCGGATAAATCCGACGTTCGCAGTTAACTATGTTTTAATCATATTTAACACGTGTTAAACATGATATTTAACACGTGTTAAATACATTTTTGATCATATTTAACCGTTGTCTTTATTTTTTGCATTGCAATTTATTTATTACATTTCATATAAGTCAAACCCTTTCACCGCGAGCGTCGGATTTATCCGACAAACATTGTCGTGCCCGTTTCGCGAGCGTCAGATATTTCGGATAAAAAAAACCGCTCGTATTGCACTTAGCTCAAGTATCCACATCCCGTTTTGGTTGTATATATTTATTTAAGATTTACTATACCTCGCGCTGTGGACACGACAACTGACATAAAGTCTCGCGGTGAAAGGTTAATTAATTAAGACCTACTTATTTAAAATAATATTAATAAAAGATTTTATTGTTTTAATTAATACCTATAGCGCCATCTAGTGCCGAGGGAAGAGAAATAATTATATTTTTAAGGCGATAGGTAGGCATACCTCGGGAGAGATAAATATATAAGTCGTGTCGCACTAATGAGGGTTTGCAAAAATTGGACTCCAGGTGACCTCAGGTCCAATCGACGGTTGGCATCGGTCTATCAGTTGACAGGTTATTATTTTTTTACGAATAAATCACACAGACTGATCTAGCCCCAAAGTAAGTTCGAGACAATTTCTATTAACATTTCTTCTAAACCGAAGATCTTCACTGAAGATGGAATATACAGTTGAATAGTACTTAAATAATAAAATCAAGACAAACATCAAGACTTTCAGGAATGCGTATTACGCAGGAACGGTAGAAATGCTCCTTTTTTGTACATTCGGAACCACAAAAAAAAAATCTTTGAAACTTTAAAAATTAAACACAGACTCTTACATACTGACTGAAAAATTATTTGCTTCGCAATAAAATAAACAACGAAACAATGTAGTTAAAAAAGCGCAAACAGAAATAAAACTACACTTAATAAGCTTTAAAACAAAACAGAGTTACTGCGCGCATTCAACAACTCGACGTTGTGTCGGGTGCAGATTTTCCGCGAGCGGAAAAAAAAAAATATTTTGCATACTTGGGTCCGCTCGCGGAAAATTGTTAATCATTCGAAAAATCACAAAATTAATGATATATTTTACGTTCAAAGTAGACCTCCAAGCGTTTCGCATCGAGATTTTGTTAGCATTTATTTAAACAGGTCATTCGCAGTCTAACACACACAAGACATTTTTGGTCACCTGGCATTCACTTCGTGTTTCATCTTGCTGTTAATGTTGTCTTGCGAGTGGCTTTTCACTAGGTTGCCCATCGGAGCCCTACGTCACAAAGTACAGTTACTTTTCAGTGCCTCAGGCCGGAAACCTACTATCTGGCCATATTATGTTTGCCATATTTAAAAGGCTTGTGGTTTCAGGTAGAGTGGAGTAGAACCACTCCTAATTAGTGTTTCCGCTCGATAGTCCACATCGATAGCCTATCGATGGACTATCGGTATTTTAAATAAAACCGATACTCTGTACCTATCGATAGTATCGATGTTTTTGACTACTTAATATTTTTTATTACGCAATTTATGTTTGTTTACTTGTTCGCAAGCATTACATGTTATAATGTGTCAACATTGTATTATATTATAAGTATTTATTAATTAAAAGACAATTATAATAATATGGCAAAGCCCTTCTGGCGAGTAAGCGACCAAAACTGTGAAAATGAGTTTCTTTCGGCGTTTCTTCTCAGCAGTGGTCGTTACGAAGCGCTGGTATCGGTAGCTTTTCTTTAAAAATAAATTAAATTTTAATATACTTTACACGTTACATAAATTATACTTATTGACGTGTAAAAGTGCCTGTAAAGGTCTTATTACTGAATAAACATTTGAATCTTTGAATAGTATCGATCCTGACGACGAACAGACTATCATCATCCTTTATGTATTATGTAAAGTAATAACATTGATAGTATCGATAGTATTTATTTATTTAATTAACCTTTATTGTACAAAATACAATTTGTAAAAACCAATAGGCGGACTTCATGCTCAAAGCATTATCTAACAGCCAACCTTTGGGTTGTAAGAGAAACTTAGGTGGGTTTAAAATAATAGGATAGATAAAAAGGAAAGTAATTGGTTAAAATAAAATTAAGAAAATAGTATAGGTTAAAGGGAAAGTGATTGGGTATAATAAAATAAGATAAATATTTAATATTACTAAACTTTACATAACATAAACTACTATGGGTGTAAACCTGTACACTACTTACTAAAAAAAATATACTAAAATAGTACATAAACTATCGAAAGTATCGATAGATTGTTCGTCGTCAGGATCGATACTATCGATACTATTGTTAGTTATCAATAGTATATTGCTCTAAAACAGCTATCGTTACTATCGATAGGCCTATCAATATTGGCATTTTTCGACATAAACTACCGATTTTTTGGCAGCACTACTCCAAATCCTCCCGTGGATGTCGTAGAAGGCGACTTAAAAAAAACCAGCTCTCCCACTCGCCTGGCCAGCGCGGAGTGTAGGCCAAATCCTCTGTAAACTCCTTGTATATTCTAAATCTTTGGTAAAATCAGAGCAAATATGGCTCTGGCAGTACAGAGAGGGTCGCGTTATCGTGCAATGGAGACCAAAAAAGGTCGGATGATGATTCAAATGGCTGACTTCCAACTATCAGCCTATAGGCATCTAATTGTATGTTGGCATTTAATGAGCAACCTAGCCATCCAATTAGATAGCTATTTTAACCAGATGCGACGACACCTCGGAATCGGAATTTAGTACTCACACTATATGAATTATTTAAGAGGGCTAATTCTTTATGAATATAAATAAATAGATATATAGGGATATATAGGGACAACGAAACTATATTTTAAAACAAGAACATATGTAGATTATGACAGCATCCTTTTAGTAGTACGTGATGCGAACCAGGATATATATTTAATGAATAAGCAAATAATTTATTTTGTTAATTTTCACATCACGTACTAACTGGACGTGTACATTCAACATAACACTGTACAATGTTTTTGTATAAATACTCTTCTTAATTCAAATAAATTTTCCAGTATCCCGTGGCCACTCCTGGCCTGTAGACGGTGATGGATCGAACCAGATCCAATGGGTTTCATTAGTACCTTCGTGGTCGCTACATAGATAAACACTCAAGACCCAGGTCTATCTAAAAAAGATCACTTTGCAGTTTCCATCTTGACCTGACCGGTGATCGAATCCGGGACCTTCGATGTGACAGCGTGGCATGATGACCACTAGGTTACAGAGGTCGACAATATGGCGGGTAGGTACTTACTTCTCAGTTTTCCTTCGTATCGTGGTCTGTCTGTCCGCCGACTCCCGCTTGGTATCTTTAAGGTCATCCTCCGCGCCGCCCGCGCACACGCTTTCGCTCTCCTCGTCCGTTTCTCTGTAAATACATACACTGCCACGTCTTTATCCCTAACGGGGTAGGAATAGCACTTAAGATCTTGCGGCTTTAAGCAAACAAAGCCCAGGGCCGCAAGACTCAAAGGCCATCTTTTTTTTTATAGTGTTTGATCGAGACTTGTGTTATGGGATACTAACTCAACGATACTATATTTTATAATACATAAATAGATAAACATACAAGACCCAGGACAATTTGAAACAGGCCATTTTCTAACTTGCCCTGACCGGGGATCGAATCCGGTACCTCTGGGTGGCGGACTGGCATGGTGACCACTACGCCACGGAGGTCGTCATTCATGTGATGAAAAACCTCTTCCTGCATGTAACACTAGGTAGAAGCACTAAAATCCGCTATTTTCCAACAAGTCAAATCAGATCCTTTTTACAAACGGCAGATAACGTCATAGTTTCTTGGAGACAAATAACGCTCTTTTTATCAGTTTTTCTGCAATAATAAATCTAAAATCACATCAAAATGGAAACGTCAGAGACAAATAGCATTATTTTTCGACATTTTAGTTTCTTATGAGTACAAAATAATTTATGTTTGACCTAGGAAAATACCCAATTGCTTTAATCCACTAGTTTCCAAACTGCTTTCTTAACGACAAAACAGCGAGCTACTGGGCTTCAGAAGGCACGTATAAGCCGTTGGTCCTGGCTGTCGTCATTATATGGCAGACAAGCTATGTGAGATTGATGTAAATGTTAACTGATATTTACGGAATAAAACATGAGTTCATCATCATCCTCACGTATTCCCGGTTGCTTCCTCAGCAGTAACGCTTCAGAGCCCGGGGTCCGCTACCTAACCAAGGAGATTTGACGAGGTTGCTGGTTTTTACACAGGAATAAAACATGAGTTGTTAAGTGCTAAAAGAAAAGTAGGAAAACCACGGAAAAGATGGGTGGATGAAATAAAAAACGTAGCGGGAAAGAATTGGATAGAGACAGCAAAAGATAGAAAAAAATGAAAGAAACTGGAGGAGGCCTATACCCGAGGGGTTTCTATAAATTTAAGTTCGAAATAGTAGATAATTAAATTGTAACATTTTAATACTATAGAAAATAAAGAGGCTTTATTATATTATTATGTTAAGTGCTAATTTATTACTGCTGAAAAACGCCAACAAAAACAAAAGAAGAACGAATCTGTCATCGTAGATTTTTTATGTTACAAAGAGTTCGTATACTTTGTCCTTACGGTAGAGGTTTTATACAAGAACGCTTGCTGATACATATCAGAGATGGCTTTAGGCAACCTGAAAAATTTGACACCAGTGTTGGTCACTCACACACACGAAAAACAACAAAAAACGTCGAAACAAACCGTGAAATCTTAGTTTCTTGTAGTCAAATAACGCTGTCAATAACAGTTTTTCTGCATTAATAAATCTGTAACGCTAGGTATTTATGACAAGTTTATATTATTTTGTGACGTTTTATTCTCTTATCAATGCAAAATAATTTTTTTTTTATAATAAGAAATTTGAAACACATTTCAGCTCTTGTCACAAAAATATTAAAATTGTGATGAAAACCACACTCAATCAATGTACAGTCAGACAAAGAGATACCAGGCCACGCCCTCTATTCGGGTCAGGTGTCTCTTTTGCTGATTGTACATAGTTCAAAAGGTAACCATCCTTCCAAATGTAAAAAAAAATCAATCCATCACCTAATACGAACCAATCCAATACCACTTTTCCCACGTATACTTTCCTTTCACTAAACAAAACCTTGCACCTAAAACTTTCTAGGCTAAGCTACACGACACTGAAGGCACATTTACGCAACTTTCTTGCCTGTTGCATACATTATTTATACAGGGTGACTTTTTGACTACCAGCCAAATTGGAGCAAGTTCAGTCCAATACTGAGCCACTTCCTATAAAAAAAAGTTATTGAAAATCGATAAAAAATTTTCGTCCCCTCATACAAAATCCGTTTGGCTGAGCGCTCTGATTTGTATGAGAAGGCTTGTTTTGTTTTTATGGGAAGTAGTTTATGGCTTGAACTTGGATAAAAAGTTACTCTGTACAGTTGACGTTAGACCATTACCACATAATTAATATAAGTACTACATACAGAAAGGAAACTCCCAGCGTCCCGCAATATGGCATTCCCGCACCTCTCCCCCGGATGCGTTTGACGGCTTTGAACACTAAAACTCACACATTGACGTGTGCACGGATGTATAGTTTCATTTGTAGTAGTGATAGGCATAAATGATACTGCGCTTGTATGAAGCACTATACCTTTACCATGACCATAAAAGCATTCTATTAATTCTATTTAATTGGGTATTTTCCCAGGTCAAAAATTAATTATTTGATACTGTTAAGAAAATAAAAAGTCACAAAATTATATCACTTGCCATGATCATATCCATTTTCAACGTGATTTTACATTTATTATTGCACAAAAATTGATATTAAGCGCCCTATTTGACTTCAAGAAACTACGACGTCATTGGTCTATATTTCATATAAATCCCATAGATTTTTTTTTGACGTTTAGAAATAGTATCTGATTTAAGTTGTTGGAAAGTAGCGTATTGTATACAAAATGCAAGAAACTTTCACTATGTAAATGGGCTTTAAAGCACACCAAAAGCTCACTCTCACACAACACTAACGACGGAAAAAGCTTAAATAAAAAAAAGTGTAAAACCTAGAAGCTAAAGTGAACTCGGACTTAGTACGTTGCATGGAGGATTTCCTCAGGAGGTTGAATGTCGACGAGTAGAGACTGACTGAAAGACGCTTGCGCCATGTTTTCGCATGGGCGGGCTTTGTGGCATCGCTGAAAATTTTGCTACATATAATTTTTTTGCTATTTTTGAAACGAAGTTTCTTTTCGGACTTGGCGGATGGGAGCTAGGCGAAAAAGTGTAAGATCACGTACTTCTTTTATCATCTTCCTTTGCAGTTTCATAACCAGACTAGAAACACCTTTTCTCAAAGTATGCTTCTCAGTGGGATTCTAACCCACGGCTTTTGGATAACAAGACAAATGCCTGATCACTGGACCACGAAGGCAGTCAGTGATGGGAGCTCAAATGACCGTACATTAACGGAAGTGAGGGTTGAACTAATGCTAGACAGAAGCCCAGCCAATACCTAAACCACTTAACCAATACCGCTACATTTCTCATGTATTTCACTCTTCTTTTTCTGCCTTATCCTTACCCCAAAAATACTAAAGGGAATACCTATTTTTTTAATAGTTTTTCATGTCGCATTGCTGGGCAAAGGCCTCCCCCCTTTCCTTCCATAACTTTCTGTCCTTGGTCTTAACTTTCCAATTCTGTTCGAATGCTTTTAAGTCGTCTGCCCATCTTGTCTTCGGTCTACCTCTCTTTCTACGTCCGTCCGTTGGAATTCAGCCTGTGGCTATGTGCCCCCATCTTTCTGGGTGCATACGGCCGACGTGGCCCGTACAATCCCATTTTAGCTTAGCAGATTTCTCGCCCACATCCGTAATAAATAAGAATAAAATAATAAATAAATATGGACAAATAGCACTAATTGAGCTAGCCTCAAAGTAAGTTCGAGACTTGTGTTATGGGATACTAACTCAACGATACTATATTTATAACAAAACATCCAAGACCCAGGACAATTTGAAAAAGACCATTTTCCAACTTGCCCTGACCGGGGATCGAACCCGGGACCTCTGGGTGGCGGACTAGCATAGTGACCACTACGCCACGGAAGTCTTTTGTAATACCTATATATATAATGATAATTAGAAGAAGAAAGAATTTACATAATTACGTTGTCCTTTGCCTGTCTTATTTATGTGGGGTCTTAGCATGTGATATTTTTCCATTTTGTTCTACGTCCAGTCAACCCGTCACTCCCTTACTAATCATATGCTCCTTTACACATTCCATCCAACGTGTCATATATTTCACTAGTGTTTGTTTCTTTGTGATCAAAATTGGTAATAGCAACTAATAAATACTAGTACTCACGTACAGAAGTGTTACTCGGGAAAGAAATTCAAAGAAATATCTACTTAATGTGGTTAGCGCTACGGTTTAAATTAGCTCGCGTCAGAACTCCTCACATTCTTCGTTATGACTAGACATCCATTGCAAGCCAATTTCATTCTTATTATTCTGGACAAAGATTCATGGCACTGAATTTTCCCCTTTGAAGTAGTCGCCGCGCGCATAGTGATAATGCAGGTATATTTTCGATACCGAAAACGGGGAGTGACACAGTCCTTTTTTTATAATTATTTTACGGCTCTGGATACTAGTCCTTTAGAGCCTATCTTTATTTTATTACTTCTTTATTCCTATCTTCATGAAGGTCCATGAAGGAGGTAATGAAAGGTTCCCTTCCAATTACACTCAAGCGAAAGCTTATCGAAGTCTGCATCCTGCCTATTCTGACGTACGGTTCTCAGACATGGTCTTTGACCGAGGCTCAAAAGTCCAAACTCAAGGTTTGTCAACGAGCTATGGAGCGCAGCATCTTAGGTTTGCGACTTATAGACAAGGTGCGAAACACCGAGCTGCGCTCAAGAACGCAAATTTTGGATGTAGACGCGAAAACCGCGAAGTTAAAATGGAACTGGGTGGGCATGTATGCCGAATGCGTCCCGAAAGATGGGCCAGATTATCTTCATTCTGGTTGCCAGATGGACGCAGGGGTAGGGGTAGACCGAGGACTATATGGCGGGACGACCTTGATAAATTTTTGTACGACTGGCAGAAGATCGCTGAAGATAGGGACGTGTGGAAGGATAAGGGGGAGGCCTTTGCCCAGCAGTGGGATACAATACCTACAGGCTAGTAAAAACAAAAAAAAAAATCCTATCTTAACCCTAACTATGCAATCAAAGATTGGTGTAGGTCTTTTGATTGCTTTAAGGGAGCTTCTGGCGACAAATCTAAACGAGTCCAATGGTTTTCATAGCCGATTGAGTGGCGGACGGCGCCTAAAGACGCCCACCACAGTCCGCGAATAAATATTACTACAGCCGCACTATGAGTCTCCACTTTAACCATTTCACATATTGTCCATGAGCATGAGCATTTATAACACTAAACTACACCGATTTAATATTATAAAGTCCATACGAATCAATTTGCAAAACAATTTAAAGCAAACTCCAACTGAACCCCTTGACTTCCCGCCAAAAACTCAGTGACACCGTCCTGGTCATGTAATGTCAAAAAAGGAACATTTAAATTTCGTCTTTATGTAAGCTATTTTTCCATTCTGGTCTGAGAAAATAAACTTAAAAGTAAATACTTGATATGAAATTAATTAATATTTTTTTATTATTACTTGATCGTGCTGATATTATAAAATAACATGCATATTTATGAAACTGGCAATAGTAAACAAGAAAAGAATTCATTACTTAAATAACATACGATTTTACCTCCTTCATTGAATAATCTGGCACCAGTGCTGGCCACTTACACACACGAACAAAAAGAAAAAAAGACCTTTCAATTCAATAATAAAGTAACCCCTTCCACTTTGACTTTATCTTTTATCCAGTAAACTAACTCAAACAGAAACAAGGCCTAAAGAAGATCTTATACTAGCAAATAAAAATGGCAATCATGCGATTAACAAACATTACACTTATTTCCTAGCTGATTTGCATTGATCTATCGAACTGTAGGGACAGAGTAATAACAAATTTTTGGAATATTATTCCTCTGTTTTATTTTCTTGAGCTAAAAGCAGATTATCTCGAAATAAATCAATAGACACCAATTTTACTTCTTTCTCTTCGGCATCTATAGTACACATGCATATTAAATAGGCATGACGAATGGAAAAAAATAAGCCCATCGGTTAGATTATTAAAAAACATTGTAAACGTATTTTTCTTTTCTCTGAGAAACAAAAATTGACGATGTTACAGCGCATTGAAATTTGCAGACGTCACGGCTAGGTACGATTTTTACTTAGCGGTGACGTCGCAAGCCCCCACTCCGCAACTTTGATGCTCCGTACTTTGTGAAATTTTACTTTTTTGGGAAACTGAATAATATATCCCTTATTTTTGGATAATCTAAAAGACGGACTAATTGCATACTTTTCTGACCCTGTCAATTCAATTCAATTCAAATATATCTTTATTATCCTAGGATATTTATAATATCTCTTAATAATCGTCACTTTGTTTTGTTGCACAATAATTGTTGACGTCAAAAAGTTACTTAGAGCTAAGTTTACTGCCGCCTCCAAAGCGCTAGTGCACAAGAAGCGGTAACAAACTGCACTGCAGCATTTTATCCAAGAACGTCAACTTACAATGAAATTAATATTTTATAGTTGATATGTGGACAGAGTATACATTGAGTGTTGTCACAATTTTAATTAAATTTTTAAATGTCGAAATTTTAAAAATCCCCGCAATCGTCACCCCTATTTAAAGAAGAAATCATGCAGGAGGGACACTAGGAACTCTCTAAGATACAGAAGTTATAACAAAATACGCATTTACAACTTACCTGGCATTATCATCGTCGTTCGCTCTTCCAATGTACTCGGAAGTGAGCCTCATGATGTGCAAACTGAGGGGGTTGATGCACTGGGGCAGTTTGTGTTCTGCCACGCTGAGAGGCACCCGCTCACCTAGTCAAAAAAAGTCAACAGTAAAAAAACGGCCAAGTGCGAGACGGAGTCGCGCCGTGCCATTATCTGTAGAAAAATCACGTTCGTTGTATTGGAGCCCCACTTAAATATTTGTTTTATTCTGTTTATTTACCCTGTAGGTACGGAACACCAAAAACTATTAAATGTAGGATTTATCTCTCATTGAAGGTAATTTTTAGGAATCCGTACCCAAAGGCACCCTTTGGGTACTAAACGGGACCCTATTACTAAGACTCCGCTATCTGTTCGTCTGGCTGTCACAGGGCTCTATCTCTTGAACTATAATATCTAGATACTTGAAATTTCTACCGATTATGTATAACAATGGCGCTATAGCTTGAGCCCGGGGTTCGCTACCGAAGCTAGGTGATTTGACGAGGTTACTGATTTTTTTTAATATGCCGTTATAACAACTAATACATAGTAAAAATTCCAATTTCGACTAATGTTACAATTGCGATTAATTTGTTATCTCTTCACGATTCAACCACAGAGCCAATTTAGATGGAATTTGGTATGGAGATAGTTGGAGACCCAGAGAAGCACATAGATTTTTGTATCCAGAAATTCCCGCGTGGAGCGAAACCCGCGGGCACAGCTAGTAAAAGATAAAGTTTAAAATGCAACTTAGAAATCCTTCGGAGAGACCTACCTTTGCCCAGCGGTGGACATCACGCGGCTGAAATGATTAATTACCAGTGTCGAGAGACAGAAATTCGACTCAAACACAGAAACAGTACCAGTGTCGAGGTTCAGCACGGTGACCTGCTCCAGGATCTCGATGTCGGTGAGCTGGTGCCCCGACGTGGTGCGCGTGCGCAGCGCCGGCAGCGCCAGCTGCTGCTCGTCGCAAACACAGAAACAGTACCAGTGTCGAGGTTCAGCACGGTGACCTGCTCCAGGATCTCGATGTCGGTGAGCTGGTGCCCCGACGTGGTGCGCGTGCGCAGCGCCGGCAGCGCCAGCTGCTGCTCGTCGCAAACACAGAAACAGTACCAGTGTCGAGGTTCAGCACGGTGACCTGCTCCAGGATCTCGATGTCGGTGAGCTGGTGCCCCGACGTGGTGCGCGTGCGCAGCGCCGGCAGCGCCGGCAGCGCCAGCTGCTGCTCGTCGCAAACACAGAAACAGTACCAGTGTCGAGGTTCAGCACGGTGACCTGCTCCAGGATCTCGATGTCGGTGAGCTGGTGCCCCGACGTGGTGCGCGTGCGCAGCGCCGGCAGCGCCGGCAGCGCCAGCTGCTGCTCGTCGCAAACACAGAAACAGTACCAGTGTCGAGGTTCAGCACGGTGACCTGCTCCAGGATCTCGATGTCGGTGAGCTGGTGCCCCGACGTGGTGCGCGTGCGCAGCGCCGGCAGCGCCGGCAGCGCCAGCTGCTGCTCGTCGCAAACACAGAAACAGTACCAGTGTCGAGGTTCAGCACGGTGACCTGCTCCAGGATCTCGATGTCGGTGAGCTGGTGCCCCGACGTGGTGCGCGTGCGCAGCGCCGGCAGCGCCGGCAGCGCCAGCTGCTGCTCGTCGCAAACACAGAAACAGTACCAGTGTCGAGGTTCAGCACGGTGACCTGCTCCAGGATCTCGATGTCGGTGAGCTGGTGCCCCGACGTGGTGCGCGTGCGCAGCGCCGGCAGCGCCGGCAGCGCCAGCTGCTGCTCGTCGCAAACACAGAAACAGTACCAGTGTCGAGGTTCAGCACGGTGACCTGCTCCAGGATCTCGATGTCGGTGAGCTGGTGCCCCGACGTGGTGCGCGTGCGCAGCGCCGGCAGCGCCAGCTGCTGCTCGTCGCCGGCCGACCGCCGCCGCGACCCGCTCGCGCTGCCCGCGCACGTGCGACGGCTGGGGAACACGACCGTATTAATACACTGCCACGAAAGGGCAATATTCAAAGGATCTACCCAACAGATTGCTAAGAACCAACGGTAAATTGTATGTATGTTTGTAATTTTTTTGTGTGACGTGTCCAAAAATGTGAGTGGCGTAGGTTACGATGCGAACCTTGACGAGCATCGTAAGGACACGCCATGGAGCATTTTTGACGTACTTATTTTTTTAATTTATTTTATTTTATTGGGAAGACCAACAACTATTCTATTTTATATATAGATAACACTATAGATACAAAAAGTCCATTACAGGTCCTCACTGACAACGTTATACAATACTTTTCCTACGACTGTATTAAATAAATAAAATACAAAAATTAGCAAAGAAAAATATGTGTCGGCGTCATCGTACTTAAGCCAAGAGAAAGATGATTCACTGTGGCAATCTTGCAAACAACAGGTGTCAGGTGCACGACTTATAAACAGCACCTGCACTGTCGCCGACTTGTTTTACAACGGATATATAATGAGCGCACTGGCATTTGAGGTTCAGTGGCAGTCTTGTTCGAGCGGCCGTACTGTGCACAACTCGTTTATAGTTGGCCATGACTCCTTAAATTGTGATTATTGTAATAGATGAGGATTGGTAAACCGATTTATTACAATGACAGTTTGTTTCAGGTGGACACAGAATATCTGTGTGGGCCAGAGGATTTAACTAATATGGTTGGAATTCACGGATCAGCGCAAGGTAGGGCGCTATCTTATCGTCACATTTTTATAAGGCCCACGTAAGGTACAACTCGTTTATAGTTTGCTGTGGCTTGGCCATGACTCCTTAAATTGTGATTATTGTAATAGATGAGGATTGGTAAACCGATTTATTACAATGACAGTTTGTTTCAGGTGGACACAGAATATCTGTGTGAGCCAGAGGATTTAACTTATATGGTTGGAATTCACGGATCAGCGCGAGGTGAGGCGCTATCTTATCGTCACATTTTTATAAGGCCCACGTAAGGTCCCACATGTGGCGACATCGGTAAGGTGACGTGACTGTAAGTAAGTTTTCATCCTGACATTATAGTCTGTTCTCGTACTGTAAGTAACCAAGTGGGTTATTCACGTTACTCGGGATAACAGATGTCGATCCCGCTCTGCTTTGCCCCCTTTTACTCGGCCGTCCGCGGCATATGAATGTATTTGACACATTACCTTTTTTGTTGATATTTACAGATACAATGTACCTAGGATTAACTTTTTTTTAAATATTGACGTTAACTTCATATGGTGACTATGTTAAAGTTTTTCTTATTTTGACAATAAAGAATTTATTTCGGAAAGTTTTATTTATAATACGAACTGGATGAATTCAGTTACTGGTTAAGTTGGTAGTTGTGCTTTTTTTTTTGTTAAGTGTTGATCTAGTAAAACCTTAACCTAAGTGCATCTATATAGGCACTATGGTGCATAGATCTAAAGGAAAAAAAAATTGTCCAATAAATAATCAAGAATCATTTATTTGCATTATACAATAGATTTCTGAGATGTTAGTAAATGTTAGTACGTACATTGTACAAACCTGCAAACAGATTAACAACACATGTGCTATTATGTTAGGAACTAGCTTTTACTGGCGACTTCGTCCGCGTAGAATTCGAAAATGGTTCTAATAGGATCTTTTATTGGTTTTTACGTTATAAATTGTGTTATAATATCCCGTTCCCGTTACTGTTACCGTCATTTGCTAGAGCAAAAGAGAACAAATGATCTATTTCTCTCTTACTCAAAAAATGACGAAGTGTCATAATAACATAAATTCGCAACCCCTAATGCTCCCCAGGAGATGCAATTTTTATCTATTTTCTGTTTTATTGACCACTAATTCAAAAATGTCATGTGTCTTGCTTTAAAAACGACGAAGATTCATATAAACTTGCAACCCCTATTGCACCCCTTTAGGGATATCATTTCCAAAAATCCTTTAAAATCTCATAAACGCATTATTATTTTCTACTAACTATTAAAATAAATTAAAATTTCATGTGTCTCACTTTAAAAATTACGAAGTTCCATACAAACTGGCAACTTCTATTTGACCCCCTTAGGGATGGAATTTCCAAAAATCCTTTCTTAGAGGACGTCTCCTAGTCACAATCTACCCTCCTGCAAAATTTCATCTTCATTGGCTAAGTAGTTTTCGAGATTTCGTGATGAGTGAGTGAGTGAGTGATTTTCGCTTATATATATATATATATAGAAGATAGATAGAGTATAGACATATCTGAAATCATATTATTGATGTTGTTGTATTAGTGTTCGGGACCATTTAAAAGACAGATAACAGTACAGGAGTAGAGAAATAGGTATGTACCTGTTGGCGTTCCCGAGCGAGGAGTGCGAGGCGCGGCCCTCGCTGTGCGTGCGCGCCGTGCCGCGCCGTTCTTCGCCCGCGCCCGTCCCCAGCCACATCTCACTCGCTGCAACCATCATCACAACAATATTATATGCAACAAAGGAGAGGTTAGAAGTACCCGTAACCGGCGGGCATGCATGAAGAGAGTGATGAGTGTAGATGTAGCGAAAGAGGTCTGTCAGGATCGTAGCAAGTGGAGGTCCTTAGTCTCTGCCTACCCCTGTGGGAAACAGGCGTGATAATATGTATGTATTATATGCCAGAGTGGATAGGGTACGTAATGGTGATCTGCGTTCTAGAACTGGAGATGTTGTCGGCGGCAAGACAGCCAAACTTAAGTGGGACTGGGCGGGGCATGTGTGCCGCATGCATCCGGATAGATGGGCCCGGAAGGCAACCTTGTGGGTGCCAGAAGGGTTCAGGCGTAGAGGAAGACCACGGAGAAGATGGCGCGATGACATCAGCAGCTTCAAAAAGGAGTGGCAGCAGGCTGCTATGAACAGGGATCTGTAGAAGGAAGGGGAGGCCTTTACCCAGCAGTGGGACAGCCCAAAAGGCTAAAGAAAAAAAAAGCCATATTTGGGTTAGGGAACCCATACTACGTGGCACTTTCAGGTCTTCAAAACACCACGCTTGGTTATAGAGGGAGGGCCCGGTTTTGACAATAAAAAAAAAATTATTGAGTGATACAAATATCCAATAGATCGTCGTCCCAACCTCGTTTTTCTGACCTATCAAACTTTCTTGACAGACTATAATATTAATACGCGCATTTAATTGATGTCCTTATATATCGGCGTATGCCGAACCAGACAGGAATCGTTTAGAAGTTACGTTACCTTGAAGTGTCCTTCATTAACCCAAAGATTACCCATCTACCTTTTGAAAAGTTCTTTTTTAGAATCCTTCCTTGCATCATAATTAACAGCTATGACTTAATTCCAGACGATTTACAGGAAGCATTTGCAGAATCAGACAATTTTTATAGATGGCATTTTTACCCAAACAAATATCTTACTTTTTGACGAAACTACATTCAAGTGATGACGCAGTTGTCATGCAATCATGAAAGCTAAGTCTGACTGAGATTTTAGGAAGCGTTTGTGAATTGACGTTTTGAATGCGACAGTCATCGACGACCCGTAGTGCCCATATATTGACATAGCATTTGATGTCTGTTTGCTTATTATAACATATAAAAGGTTTTTTTTATATTATAGCGCGGCAAACGAACATGCGGGTCACCTGAACATCAGGGATGTAACAGAAGGCCTTTCAGGAAGATATAGACTCGTTTTTTGAAGGTTTCAATTTCGTATCGGTCCGGGAACACTGCTGCAGGAAGTTGTTTCGGTCGTACGTAATAAAAAGTTTTAAAAAGGAGGGTGGTCGATTGCCAACTATCCAAGTCGTAAGGATAAAATTTTAATTTCAGGCGGATGGTGAAATTTTACAGCAGGTATTAAGTCGAACAATTCTTCAGAGCATTCACCATGATAAATGCGATAAAAAATGCACAAGGATGCAACATCCCTACGTAGAGTCAGAGGATCGAGACGGCCAACGAGAGTCACATCGTCGATTATACGAGTTGCGCGATTTTGAATACGTTCCACAAACATTTGTCAGCAAAAAATTTAATCTTGGACTGGTCAACTTGTATGTTTCCATACAACGGGTAGATTTGGATAAGTAACAAGTATACTATTTTGTGGGAAATGTTATGTGCGAATTTGCATGCAAAAAAAATCGACATATTCATACAAATTGCCGTGCCGGCCGAACATTTTTGTATGAAAATGTAATTTTTTTTCGAGTTTCAATCATTGGTCCCATAGGAAATGTTGTTCAGATTGACGGTCTGAGTTGCTCCTACAGGGATCGAACAGGGTTTTTGTTACACATTGTATACATACGCAAACTGCTAAAATCATCACCCTTCCTCTTGGCTTTGCCGCAGTCGGGTAAAAATGCTAACGTGGGCTCAACAATACCTCTGGCAGCTTCATTGGCGTCTTGCAAGTGATGCGCCAAATGTAAGGCGGTGCTGGTCGCGTGGTGCGCCGGCGCAGCGGCCGGGGCGCCGCGGGGGGCGGGCGCGGCGCGGGGGGACGAGCCCGCGAACGACCGCTCGCTGCCTGTTAAACGACATTTTATTAACTAAAAACCTTATTCACCCCCAATAAATAACTTCTCAGATTTTAATAAACTTTCTATGGGACCACCAAAACAATTATGGGACAACAAAAAAAACAGAATTTTCCAAGTCGGTACAGGCGTTTTAGAATAATCGGTGAACATACATGAAGAAAAAGATAGCGACGAATTGTTAACATACTAAACATAGAAATTTTATCAAAATCGGTTATGTAGTTTGAGTGAAAAATCGTTCATTATTTTTTGTACTATTTTTAAGGTTCCGTAGTAAACAAGGAACCCTTATAGTTTCGCCATGTCTGTATGTATGATGTCTGTCTGTCTGTCTGTCTGTCTGTCCATCTGTCTGTCCGTCCGCGGTTTTACTCAGCGACTATTAGTACTAGAAAGTTGTGATTTGGCATGGATATTTAAATTAATTAGGCGGAAAAAGTGGTAAAATAAAATATTGAAATAAAAAATATTTTACGGTAGCTCCCATACAAATAAAGTGAAAAGGCAATTTTGTTTTTTCGACTAACCAATCATGTTGGGTATCGTTGAATAGGTCTTTCAAAAATATTTTGAGGTTGCGAACACCGTTTTTGGATTTAGGGATCCGTTTCTGAAATATTTGGTTTTAATGTGAAATTTTTTGTTTTGATTTCAGTGTCCCCCCACTCCATCTGCTAAACGGTTATATATAAACACGTGAAAAAATTCACAGCTATAGTATATATAACGAAATTTAAAGGAAAACTATCAGAGCTAAGTAGGGTTTACAATTTTAAAAAATATAGGCGATCAACTTATAAAATGTACTCGCAAAAAGAAATTTTTATACAAATTCAACAGAAAATTAGTTTTTTGACGTTGTTAGTGGCACGAACTCAAACTGGGCATTCGTAACTACGGAACCCTACACTGCGCGTGGCCCGACACGCACTTGGCCAATTATTCTTTTTGTTTTTAAAATTCAAGTAATGATTTAATAGACAAATATAATTTTTATTTAAAAAATACATAATAGGTAGCAAACCCCTCGCGCTGGAGGCACGGAAACTGATATAAAGTCTTGCGGTGAAAGGGTTAAACAACTCACCGTATTTAGAATGTGATAGCTCTAAGGAGTCCTGGAACTCTCTGGTCAACGACTCTATGGTACTGGCGGGGCTCGGCAACGCCATCGTCTGGTGTGGCGTTGACGTGCTCTGGAAAAAGATATACAGGGTGGTACAAAATATACTCAAACTATTTAAAGGGTGAATTCGGTCCATAATACTAAAAACTTTCTCCAAGGAACACGTATCGAAATATGAAAATAATTTACAAGATGTTAAAAAGTATAATGAAACTATTTTAACGGCGAATTCAGTCCATCATACCAACAACAACAACAACAAAGTTCCAATGCAAAGGAACAACTTTCTCTAAGGTACATGTATCGAAATATGAAAATAATTAACAAGATATTACAAAGTATAATGAAACTATTTTGAGGGTGAATTCGATCAAAGATATTGAAGAACTTTCCCTAAGGAACATGTATTTAAATATGAAAAAAAAATTGCCTATCATACAATGTGTAACGAAAAGGTGTATCAACCCGAAAGGGAGTAAACGTACTTATTAGCAACGTGAACATCTTTTACTATGGGACAATCTCTAAAATTTTTTATTTATTTATTTACCTTTTAAAGAATTACATGACAAAAGAAAATACTTAAAATAACATAACATAAACCTCGCAGGTTTGTACTTATGTTATTATTTTTCGTTTATGTTATTTTTGTTTTACATCGGTACTTAGCATAAGAAAACTGAACTTTTAGTAGATATTTAGGAACCCGATAAATGTTAGATGTTGTTCAAGAAATATTTCTTTAATTTAATATTATTAGGTTTAATTGCATCAGTTAATTCGGGACGTAATTCGCTAATAAATCGAAGTATCAGATATGTAGATGATTGCTTGCCGTACATGTTATTCGCTAGAGTTGTCAACAACAGGTTCCGTGCCATAGCCTCACTATAATTAAATTCCTACTGTGCCAAATGCCAAAATGTATAGAGCTGCAGATATTTTTTTTGCGATTTTTATAGATGGTCCCATAGTAAAAGTTGTTTACATTGAATAGTATGTTTACTCTCCGGGTTGATACTCCTTTTCATTACACATTGTATAAGAGACAAACAATTAGAGTAGAGTAAAGAGAAATTCTTTCAAATTTCGATACCTAAATTTTTCTCGAGGAAAGACGACGGACTGAATTCACCCTTAAAATAGTTTCAGTACATTTTGTTACACCTTATATAAAACATATAAATAAATACACTATTGCTCCAACGGTGAACAAGCTGAAAGCAATCGTTTCACCTGGTGTGGCAACGTAATGAGGAAGGATGCCGAACACCTGGTTAAGAGAATGGTCCATCTGGAGGTAGATGGCTGTAGAGGAAAAGAAAGGCCTAAAAAGACGTGCAGAGAATGTGTGAGGACAGATATGAAGGAACCAAGGGCTACTGCAAATATGTATCATGATCAGTGATCGGAGTAGTTAGGTTGTTTTGGGGCAATGAATCGAAACGTTTATATTAATATAGACATGCCCCCGGATTTAAAAATTATTAAGATTTTATCCGGAATTTCAAAATTGTTACATGTAGGATAAAGAATATATTAATATGTGCAGGAAATTTTTCACACTTTCAACATAATTTCAACTGTTTAAGTGACAGGCCTTTTAAAGAAAAAAAAAACTATGGGATGGCAAAACTTAGAGAAAAAAAAACGTAGCAAGAGAGACAGGAAAGAATGCAAGAGATGGACACACTGCGCCGACTTTAGAGAAAAGGAAACCCGAAACGAAATCCGGAAAAAGGCTTATCCATGTTGTGATTTCTGATCCAAAATACAAGTACATAAAATCAATCTACCTACTCTGAGCACGAAGAACCGATGGCTGATGGGGCAGAAGGGTTCCCAAATGGCGGCCACGTACCGGCAAGCGCAGCGAAGGACACCCACCAACTAGATGGTCGGACGACCTTAGCAAGGTTGCAGGAAAACGCTGGATGATGCAGGCCGCTTCCAATCGTTAATTTTGGAAAATCTTTGAGGAGGCCTATGTCCAGCAGTGGACTTCTTGCGGCTGATATGATGACGATGACCTACTCCAATCACTGATCATGATAGAAAGAAATGGAGAGAATTGATATACAGAGCCGACCTAAAGTAGGGAAAAGGAGCGGAAGTTGATGACACTGTCACATCTGTATTCCTAATCGGATCATTTTCCTATTACGCATTATTAGCGCTTCCGCAACTGACACAGGGCGTGGCCCGCACTGAGATAATAATATAACACATAGGGATAAATCACTCTGATTGAGCTAGCCCCGAAGTAAGCTGACACTTATGTTATGGTATACTAACTCAACGGTTTCCGATTTCCATTCAAATGTTTGTTGATTATTGTATAAGCTTTTGAATCTCCTTGAAAACAAATAAAAAATATTTTGATGTTAAAAATACATACCAACCCGAAAGGGGGTAAACATACTAATCATTGTGAATAACTCGACCTCCGTGGCGTAGTGGTCACAATACTAGTCGGCCACCCAGAGGTCCCGGGTTCGATCCCCGGTCAGGGCAAGTTGGAAAATGGCCTTTTTAAAATTGTCCTGGGACTTGGATGTATATATGTACTTGTTATAAAATATAGTATCGTTGAGTTAGTATCCCATAACACAAGTCTCGAATTTACTTTGGGGCTAGCTGAATCAGTGTTATTTGTCCCTATATATATATATATATATATATATATATGACAACTTTTACTAGGGAACCATACTTGAAATTGTAAAATAAAATCTGCAACTCCTTACATTAGATAACGTTAGATAACATCCAAGACCCAGAACAATTTGAAAAAGGCCATTTTCCAACTTGCCCCCTACGGGGATTGAACCCGGAACCCCGAACGGCGGGCTCGCGTGGTTACAACTACGCAACGGAGGTCTTCAAACTAGGGATGGGTAACCACAAGTGCCATAAAGTTTTTCGAGCTCTGTGCTTCGGAATGCACTTTAGCCGTTGGTTCCGGTTGTCATCATCGTATGGCAGCCGTCAAACTTTGTCAGATACCTCTAGGCAGCTTGGAAATCTGACAGCAGTATTACGCATAAAAAACAAAAAAATAATGAGAAAATATGTCATAATAAACACGTTTACCCTTTTGCACTCCAGCGCTTATTTACTTTACTTTACCCCCGACGCCAAGCCTAGTAAAACTAGTACAATTAATGCAACTTTAGTCGTCAATGGCTTCTCAATCACGCGAACGCATCTAAAGACGTGAATGGCGCTCAAAAGGTTTAAAAGCGTTATTCTAATGTGCGTTTTATCCTTTTGCAGGCCAGCGCTCGTTTCCGTTACTTTACCCCCGACGCCAAGCCTAGTAAAAATAGCACAATTTAGACAAATTCAGTTGTCCATAGCGTCTCAGTCGCACACGAGACTGATTCAAAGATTCAAATGTTTATTCAGTAATTAGACCTTTACAGACACATTTACACGTCAATAGGTATAATTTACGTGTAAAGTTTATTTATATTTAAATAAAAACTACTGATACCAGCGCTTCGTAACAACCATTGCTGAGAAGAAACGCAGAAAGAAACTTATTTTCACAGTATTGGTAGCCTACTTGCCAGAAGAGCTTTGTCATATATATTCTCTTTTAATTAAAAAACAGTTAAGAACGTTCGACGCTTACGTTAACCCACCTCCAAGACAAGCGAGTTGAGTTTGTCGTTCCTCCGCGCCATATACCGAAACTCATCTGTATCGGTGGTACAGATGCTGAGGTTGTCATCCGCCCCGTCCGCCATAGACAACGACTGGGACCCGTGTAACTTATCTGAAAAGGAAATACATTAACATATATAAAGTACGTATTTTTAGAAAGACACATAAATAAAGAAACTCTCGCCTCATATCTTAAATATGGGCTTACTCTTTATAGAACAGCCTTTACTTAATGCTTTAAATACGGAACAATATAAAGCCTCAAAGTAAGTTCGAGACTTGTGTTATGGGATACTAACTCAACGATACTAGAGGTATATTTTATAACAAATACAGATATAGATAATCATCCAAGACCCAGGTCAATCTGAAAAACATCATTTTCCACCTTGACCTGATCGAACAAGGGACTTCCAGTGTGACAGCCTGGCATAATCACAACTAGGACACAGAGGTCGGTAGCTACTGATTTCATACCCCAAGAAACATTTTGATAAACACTTTTATTTAAGACAACCCCGTGGCGTAGTGGTCATCATGCTTGTCCGCCACCCAGAGGTCCCGGGTTCGATCCCCGGTCAGGGCAAGTTGGAAAATGGCCTTTTTTAAATTGTCCTGGATCTTGGATATTTATCTATATATGTATTTGTTATAAAGTATAGTATCGTTGAGCTAGTATCCCATAACACAAGTCTCGAACTTACTTTGGAGGTAGCTCAATCAGTGTAATTTGTCCCTATATATTTATTTATTTAAGAATTCAAAACTTGCGGTCAAATTATTATAAGTCAAATTTCTTTTCGTATTTCACTATTTATAGTAAGTAGTTGTTTTAATATTACAAGAAATAACTTTAAAGAATGATTTATTAAATTATTAAAAACGATTCCATAAATATTTTCCATTCTAATAAGATTTTTATGCGAGGCAATAAAAATACCCTGAATTTCAAGCGTTCACACCCAATTACTTACGGCTCAGCCGATTCTCATTAAACATAGCTAAGAGCCTAAGACCCACCGCAAGAAAAAAACATCGAAATCAGTTCATCCATTCGAGAGCAACGATGCATTGACCGAAATTATCGTAAAACTATAACATCCTTCTTTTCGTGTTAGGGATTAAAAATATACCTTTATATACTTCTTCGACTGTAGCGCTTCTTAACAAACATTTGTTTTTTCAACGTAGCTTCATCAAAACACTTTTCACACAATGTCAACACAACACATTGAAGCGAGTTAGAGCTGTACTAGTCTATAATTAAAGGCGAATTAGTCATCTTGTGTTTTCCTGTCAGAGTTTGTTGTTTAACAGAGGTTCCCAAACTTTCGTCGCGCCTATACAATTTTCAGGTTTGCCATGGACAAATCAAGATTAAAGAGCTGACTGTCAATCTTCAGGAATGAAGCGGCACCTACAGAAGATACTTTTGAGGCGCTGTTAATTTTTGCATACACGTTAATACGCAAAAACTTTGACGCAAATATTCATTCTAAGGATACAGATAACATACACGCCAGCATTTTTATTTCATTTAATACAATTCGTTTCATTTGAACGTAAACTTATTATTACTAAGCTTGTTCTTTCATATAAATAAAATGTTTTCGAATTAATCGAAATACGATTAATTTCTCTATTGTCCTTATCTAGAACCTTATAAAAGAAAAATCGTCGTTCAAAGTTGTTCAAAGTACTAACTTTTCGTAAACTTCTCGATCAAAATCTCTTCACAGCTCATAAGTCATAATTCATGTTTTTTTTTTGTAAGTAACCTGCCACACCCCTTTGTCTCACAATTTTGGAACCACTGTTTAGAAAAGCGAGGACATCATGTCAGTAGGACAAGCGTTAATACATTCAAGGCACGTTCCGGATGTGCTAAGTTTCGAGCAGTGTAATGCCGGCATTTTAAATATCGATATATGAGAACGTCAGAAAATACTGATATTATATGAAATAAATAAATAAAATAAAAATCATTTATTTCGAGCAACGAGGCCTATATCTTAGTTTAATTTACATCTTTCTCACCGCACTATAGCTTATACAATAATAATTGTATAAGCTAGAAATGCTGGTTCGAATGTCGGCCATCTTTTGGAGTAAAGGTCAGGGGTGCCATTTTTGAAACTTGGAGCCACTAAACTAACGTTTTTTTTTCATACCAAAAACCGTTCGTTTAGTGACTCCGCGTTTCAAAAATGATTTAGGCTATCATCACCAGGGCGAGTGTTAGGAGTAGCGACCCGACGGTTTCGCTGCCCTCTACACTGATTAATTAGTAAACCGTTTTCATAATTTATTTATCTTTCTTTAGTTTAAATACATAAATTATTGAAGTGAAAACTTCTTTAGGCGCGTTGGGTTTGGGCATGCATGGAAAGCATTTTTAGAAATGGCAAAAAAACTATTGAACTCGCGACACTGTTACCGTAACCGACACCAAGTTTACACTTTTGTTTTTTGTTTCTTTTTAGAGAGGGAGAGGCAGAATTAGTCTACTTACTTCTCTTTTTCTTCCTAGGCGGGGCGACAGGGACATTCGCTGGTGCGGTATGTGCTCTCGGTTGTCCGGAAACTGCCACGACCGCATTTCCACCTCGAGAATGCTTCAGGCTATTCGCTTTGGTGCTCGCAATCACATCAGGTTCCGCCATAGCTAACACTGTAGTATACAAGATACTTACATGAACCAAAAGGTGTCTCCTAATAACTGGTGTAAATTGTATGTATGTATTTATATAATATACAAAGTGAGATGGGTCATACCCGTAATAGATTGAGCCACGGGCTACACTAGACGACTATAGTATAATGAAATTTAAAAAAAAAGCCAAAACACAAAATAAAAATTCGGCGTTTCTATTAAAAAGTGCGCAGCCGACCGGGAAATTTGTATGGGACTGTCATGTATATTTTTTTGGAACGAAGTTCCTTACGGCAGGCTTGGAGGAGATAGGGATTTTGCTGCGCGAACTGAAAAAAAATGTGATAGTAAAACCGTAAGGATGACCTCGTTAGATAAAACCGTGAAATGAGACGTGCGCAGGCGCGACAGTCGTATACACCAGTCGTATACATTAGCCGAAGGAACTTCGTTCCTACCTGGTGTCCCACGACACCACATTTCTTTTTTTGTTTTTTGGTTGTTCTTTTAATTTAATTATACTATAGTGATCTAGAATAGCCCGTTCGATTTATTACGGGTGTGGCCCTTCCACGTTGTATTAAGTATATTTATTAGGTAGGTAGGTGTTAGATTTGTTTGGGAAAGTAATTATTTTGCGCCGCAACAAAATCTCTGTTATCCTTATGGTTGACCGGGAGAGAACGCTTCTAGCGTTAAGGCGGCCCTTCCCGGCCGCTCTGTCGTCAACGCGAGTATAGTTTTAAAACCTTGTTATGTTATCCACGGCAATGCTAGAAAAAGAGGCAAACCAAAAAGAGACATAACGCCTAAGAGCACGGTTTGCATTCTATTGAATGAAATTAGTATTATTATTAACTATCCATTGAAGGAATATTAATTATTCATAGGGTGCGGAAATTTCATAAAACTTGTTCCAGGAAATACGTGTTTTTTAATAAGCCTTACAAGTTTATGAAATAAATGTTTTATTTAAAATTTTCATTACATTTGCGAGGTTTCTATCGAAATATCTTTTTAACTTTTACAATTTATAAGTGCTTTATGAACGGTCGACGTTCAGGTAAAATTTGTGCATAAACGCAGATTTTTGGAGGCGTATACTGAATTTGTTATTACAAATTTTAATTTTTTCTTTCAATACCTAGAAATAGTGCACAAGATATCTGTTAGTTCAAAAATTTTCAAGAAAGATTAGTTACAACGCCATAATCACGTACGAGCGTTTGTATGAAAAGCAAGACGGGAAGGCTGCACTTAAGAGCGGACAACCCGTCTTACTCTTCAGACAAACGCTCGTACGTGATAACGGCGTGGTAATAAATCTTTCTTTAAAACTTTTGAACTAACAGGTATCTTGGGCGCTACTTCTAGGTTTCTATTGAAATAAAAAATTGAAATGTGGAAAAATAAATTCAGTACTTATACGGCATACGCCTCCAAAATCTGCTTTTTTGCACAAATTTTACCTGAAATTCGACCGTTCATAAAGTACTCATAAATTGTATAGGAAAAAAAATATTTCGATACAAACCTCGCAAATGTAATGAAAATTTTAAATAAAAAACATTTATTTCATACACTTGTAAGGCTTACTGATAAAGACCTATCACCTGGAACAAGTTTTAAGAAATTTCCGCACCCTATGAATAGTTAATATTCGTTCAATTGATAGTTAATAATAATACAAATTTCGCTCAATAGAATGCAAGCCGAGCCCTCAGGCGCTATATCTCTCTAGCTTTCAGGCGCTATATCTCTCTTTTTGTTTTGCCTCTTTTTCTAGCATTGCCCTGGATGAAACAACAAGCTTTTCAAACTATGTTCGCGTTGACGACAGAGCGGTCGGGAAGGGCCGCCTTAAGTTCGCCAATTGTAAACAATTGTATATTGGGGATCAATAAGGTTTTTATAAATAAATAAACGTCGACATATACATCAATGGACAAGACAGCCCGTCAATGTCCACCCCTTATGGTACTGTCAAAATTTCCATACATAAAGAAAAAATGTTCCAGTATCAAAATTTATTCTAAAGTTCGTGGATATAGTATTGGCGGCTCTATGCAAGTTAATATTAGATACCTGTGTTAGGTGGCCTGTATGTGCTAAATACTTTTGTATAAAATCATTTTTTTTTCAACGTCTTATTTTTTCCCCATAGAAAAAGTTGTTCAAATTGATAACTCCCTCCGCTTATGTTTTCGATTGTACATTTATATACTGTAGATATTATTGAACTATATGCTGTAATAACTTTAGGGGTGCGATGATCAAGAAATTCACTTTCAGCTGCACAATTAGCACATAGGTACTTTTTAACACAAGCATTAGTAAAAGCTGCGTGTTTGGTTAGTACAAATACAGTTCTTATACCTCGTCTATTTAAAAAACGATAGTATAATCCCTAAAATCCGAGACTAAAACTGCTCCTTAAAACCTAGGGTTAAAAAAAACACTGTAGTTTTTTCCCTAAAACGTTTTTCTAACCTATGATGAAACATTGTCATGTATGTAGACTTACCATTCTGAGTCCTGTCAGTGGGGAGGGGGTCGTCGGAGATGGTGGAGGGCTCGCGTGACGACGCCGACGGCGCCGGCGCAGCGTCGCGAATGTTTGCTGCAAAAATAACGCGCTTCAACTATCATCATCATCCGAGCGTATTCCCGGTTGCATCCTCAGCGGCAACACTTCAGAGTCCGGGGTGGGCTACCTAACTTAGGTCATTTGACAAGGTTATTGGTTTTTTAGCCTCAGCTAACACTTAAGTACTAAGTTCTTGTCGATGGAGATTTTTACCATTTTTTTTTTAAATCAGTCCCGAAGTGTTTTTACAATTTTACATCTTTTATATAGTTTCTAAGATTCCATACCCAAAGGGAAAAAACGGGACCCTATTACTAGGAGTCCGCTGTCCGTCCTTTCGTCTGTCTGTCACCAGGCTGTATCTCATGAACAGATGATGTATTTCTGTTGCCGCTATAACAACAAATACGAAAAACATAATAAAGTAAATGTGTAAGTGGGACTCTCATACAACAGTGATTCTTTTATAATTAATAAAAAGAACCCTTCATGCGCGACTTCAACTCGCACTTGGCCGCTTATTTCATGCCGCGAGCAAAACAGCGCTTTCAAACAAAGATTGATATTTAATGCGGGCGTAAAACAGCACTTATTGGTCTGAGGATACCGATATGACAATTTATTGTATATTTTGTACTCACGATAAGATTCGGCAGCCCCGCTCAGTATGCTATAGTAGCGAATTCATACTCTGTAACCTCATTGCGTCGTGCGCTGTTATGTCGTTAAAAAGTGTCTTATCACATGAGAAGCGGGATTAAAACACAACTTTTAAACCCGAAAGGACGTAGTTGAATTTAATTGATTTATTTGTACTCACGATGAGATTCGGCGGCGCCGCTCAGTATCCGGCCGATCCTGCCGAGCGACGTCATACTCTGCAGGCTCATTGTGTCGTGCGCTATTATTCTGAAACAATAAGCATTACGACATTATAACACATTCAGATGGACGCGCGCTATGTTTGGCTTGATAAATGCGGTCTATAATTTTTAAAGATACATTATAGTATACTAGCTGAAGCCCACCGCCTTGCTCGCGTGGTGAAATTTTTGACAATTCTCACATTTTCCCGCTGTTGCCGTTTTTAGCTGAGTTTCATACAATATGTAACAAAAACAATGTCCGATCCTTGTAGGAGCAACTCAGACCGTCAATATGAACCACTTTTCCTATGGGAACAATGCTTGAGACTCGAAAAAAATCGAAATTTTCATACAAAAGTGTTCAGCCGGCCTGGAAATTTGTATGATAATGTCGATTCTTTCTTCGAGTTTCAAGCATTGGTTTCATAGGAAAAGTTGAGTTGCTGCTATAAAATCGGACTCACTCGTTATTTACCCCTTTAAAAAGATTTTTTGAATATAGTATAGAGTAAACTTTTGTTTCAGGTTGTGAACTCAAAAATCTTTTTTACATTTCTAATTTCAAAATTGACCATGTTTCATACAATCTTTCAACCCCTAAGGCTTCACTTGACTTACTTGAAGGGGTGTTCCGAAGCGAACATCTGGTGGTCCACCGACCCCGTGGCGTCCGGCACACCTTCATCTTCCTCCTCGGTCTGCATGCAACGCCGCAACTCCTGAAATCTCCGTCGACCTTGCACTACCTGCAATTTCAAGCAATAAGTCCCTAAAGTTTATTTTGTAAACTTTTCTTTAAACAAATATATAAGGTCCAACAACAAAATAATTGAAACTATTTTAAGGGTAAATTCAGTCCATGATACTGAACAACTTTCCCCAAGGAAACACTTATAGAAATATGAAAAATATTTTTTGCTTCCCATACAAACTCGGATCAGCTGATCGGTCGACTTGTATGGGAGACCAAAAGATATTTTTCATATCTCGGTATATGTTCTTTTGGGATAGTTGTTCAGTATCACAGACTGAATTCACCCTTACAATAGTTTCAGTGTATTTTGTTAGACCTTATATAGGTATACCAAAATGAATTTCCCTCTATATTATAGAGGGCAATGCATGTTACATTTGCATTTAGCTATGAGCTATAAAGTTCTAGTAGATATATCTTGATATTGTCTAATTGACATAAATCGCAAGCATTACATGTTATAATGTGTCAACATTGTATTATATTATAAGTATTTATTAATTAAAAGACAATTATAATAATATGACAAAGCCCTTCTGGCGAGTAGGCGACCAATACTGTGAAAATGAGTTTCTTTCGGCGTTTCTTCTCAGCAGTGGTCGTTACGAAGCGCTGGTATCGGTAGCTTTTCTTTAAAAATAAATTAAATTTTAATATACTTTACACGTAACATAAATTATGCTTATTGACGTGTAAAAGTGCCTGTAAAGGTCTAATTACTGAATAAACATTTAAATCTTTGAAACATTAATTTCAAAATATGACATCATTCTTCATTAATAATTATGACATAACAATGTATTATCAGTCCGCATATCTAATACTACCTTTAACCCGCGACTTCGTCCGCGTAGATGTCGAAAATGGTTCTTGTAGGACTCTCTCTCCCTGTCCCCTGTTCCATTTTCCCTGTTCCCTGTTCCTGTCATTTACTAGACCGAAAGAGAGCGACGGAACGCTTCAAAATGGTCAAAATAATCTTGTTTCTCCATACAAACTTTGGACCCCCTTTCAATCCCAAGGGGAATAAATTTAAAAAAATTCTAAAACACGTTATTACTTATTTACCGCCGGGAGTACTCTTGCAAAGTTTCGTATCAAATGGTCAAACTAATCTTGTTTGTCCATACAAACTTTGGGGGTGAAACAGGGGTCCTGTTTCACCCCCTCAGGAGGTGAATTTTGAAAAATCCTTTCTTTGTGCACCCCTAGACCTCATAAGGAACATATGTGCCAAATTTGGAGCCTTTAGACCTAGCGGTTTGGGCTGTCGTTGATATGTCAGTCAGTCATTCAGTTTCTTCTTTTATATATGAGTATATATAAAAGATAACTAGTATATATAAAAGATGGATATTAATCTATAACAACTTAGATTGATTTAGATTAATATTAATCTAAGTTGACGTTTTTGGAAAAAAAGCTGCAGTACAGTTTGTTACCGCTTCTTCTGTATTTGCGCTTAGGCACGATCTGACATCAACAGAATCGAAAGAAAAAATTGAAAATTATCAGGTGATACAAATATCCAAAGACCAATAAATGATTTTGAGTTTGACTTTGTGTCTTATCATCAATTAAGTTTACATACAAAATCAGCTTGATTGATTTATGCAAAGTAGATGAATACCTTCCGAAACATGGAATAATCTTTCTTTTCGGATAATCAGGTGTTTCAAGTTTGCAATATCCTAACCAGACTGTAAACAACTTTTCATAAAGTATGCTTCCCAGTCGTATTCTAACCCATGATCAGTGGCGGCGCAAGACCTAAACTTAATGTGGGCAAGGCACATTTCGCGAGGCCCTTTGATGGTGCCTATAATGCTCTGTGGGCCACATAGAGGTGGTGGAATATAAAATACAAAAATTAAAAGTTCAAACAAACCTAAATCTTTACTATACTTCTTTGGAACATTAAACAAAAACGAAAAATAATAAGGAAACAGAATTTTTCTAGTTTTGATTTTACTGATTTGGTTCGTAACTTATATGTATGCTATATCAACTTCAATACATAAAACTGCCAACTTCATTATTGTGGCGTGCGTCGGCGTACTTTTGGATTTTCCATACATTTTCTAATTTATTTTCGGCTGTGAGGCGCGAGGCCCTTTGCACCGCGAGGCCGTGGGCGGTGGCCCACACCGCCCACGCCTTACGCCGCCTCTGCCCATGATCTTCGGGTCACAAGGCTTTGACCACGGAGAGTATTCAATCACAAAAAGTACTGACAAGAACAGCTTCAACCCCTCAAAAAGGTCACAGCCATCCGAAAATTAGCCAAGTGCAAGACATAGTATGAACTCGCTCATGACAAGTATAATTTTATCTATATATCCCGAAGGCTGACTGGTACTCATAGAGAATGCTATAAGCATTAAGTCCACCTTTTGTACCACGTTGTTTTGTTAAATAAAGTTTGACGACCTCCGTGGCGTAGTGGTCACCATGCTAGTCCACCACCCAGAGGTCCCGGGTTCGATCCCCGGTCAGGGCAAGTTGGAAAATGCCTTTTTTCAAATTGTCCTGGGTCTTGGATGTTTATCTATATATGTATTTGTTATAAAATATAGTATCGTTGAGTTAGTATCCCATAACACAGGTCTATAACTTACTTTGGGGCTGGCTCAATCAGTGTTATTTGTCCCTATATATTTATTTATTTAAATAAAATAAAAATGAACAATACTATGCATTCCATCAAGTTTAAATAAATATAAATAAACAATATTGCATTCCTAACAGGAATACAAGGGAGATATTTACAATATATATATGCCCTTACCAAGTTAAGGCTAGCATAGGCAAACACTAGTGAATGTGACCTCACAAGTCTAGTACGCATTGAGTGACAAGACTAAATTATTAGTAATAGGATCTAGCCATGTTTTAATACAAAAAAGAAGTCTAAACAGGGTTGCAATCCTCTTATTTCCAACAAGTCTTCTATAGGTTTTCTATGAAATACCAAACGTGACTTCATACTTTCTTGGAGTCAAATATTTATTTAGTTTTTTAATTTCATACACAAATACAAGTGTAATGGTGGTCTTAAAGCCTAAGGCCTTATCTACCAGTCAAACAAAAGTAACACTCTTAATATTAGTCTTCAGTAATATTAAGAGTGTTACTGAACTGGGTTTCTTTCGGTGAAATCTTCCCATCAGTGGTCGTTCCGAAATGCTAGAAGTTTTTAGCCATTGCACTAAAATAACATTTAAAAAAAATATCTTAAATAGGAGACAATTTAATTCTACATTAAATAAAAAAAAATTGACTTTGACTTTGTTATTTTTGTTTGACATTAACAACTATCTATAATGAAATTGAAAGAAAAAAATTGACAATTATCAAGTGATACAAATATGACAGACTGGACTCTTATATTTCTTGTAGTTTTTAGAGTTCACTGGTCATATAGCTCGAAGAACCGATGGCCGAAGCGTAGGGCACCCACCCACAAGGTGGTCAGACAATCTGACCAAGGTCTCTGGAAAGCGCTGAATGCAGGCCGTTCTTAATCGGTCATTTTGGAAATCCTTGGGAGAGGCCTATGTCCAGCAGTGGACATTATGCGGTTGAAATGATGATGATGTGGAAAAGAAAAATGGTACAATACATACATTTTTAACTGTGGTTCTATCATCTTCTATGTTGTCATTTTTTGCAGGTTCAACTGTTGTGGATGGTACAGGAAGGCTGGTAGGTACTCCTGATGGCTCACTAGCTTTCACCGAAGGCGACTTAGCCTTTTCAGAGGCATCTGTTGTGTCCTTACTGCTAAAAAATAAATTAACTTTAAAGTTAACACAAAAAGTTAAATATACATACATATTTTCATGCCTGTTTCCCATGGGGGTAGGCAGAGACTATAGATTTTCACTTGCTACAATCCTTGCAAACCTCTTTTGCTTCGTCAACACTCATTACTCTTTTCATACATGCTCTCCGGTTATAAGTACTCCTTACTTCACCATTTTCAGAACGTCTGCAATTTGGTTGCAGAACATTCAAAAGTTAAATATCTCACAAAATAATTCACTTCTTATTGTTTTTTTTTTGTTTTTAACTAGATAAATATTTTATTTTCATACTTTACACTTATAAGTACAATAAATTCACTCAGAAATGTAAAAATAGATTTACACCTGTAAGATTCAAGTATTGCACCTGCCACAGCACACAATGTAGTTTCAAGTCAAGTGCAGCGACAGTTGTCTTGTCTGTCGATTTATTATCAAGGACGCGTATTAATCTACTTCCAATAATTGCTACTTTGCTACTAGTAAAAGTCTGACCATACTGTGACACAAATTCTTTAATCATATGCATTAGAAAACTATAAAACAGGTTTTAGAATATTTTTTATGACGCGATGATCACCCACAATGTTCTAAACAAGCCAAAATTCCAATAAATACCGAGATTGTGTAAACATTCTACTTACAGAGTAGTATCGATGGGTGTGAACTCAGCATCGTAGAACTCCTCCGAATCGCTACTGTCGCCCATTGTGTCACAATAAACGGGTAGCGACTAACACCAAATACAATATTGTGTAACTTTATTACATTATTATGCGACGAATTAATATTTTTTTGCAAAAGAAGAAAGTTGAATTCCACTCATCAACCGACTTTTGACAGTTCAATTAAAATAAAACCGCCGTGACAGTGACAGATGGGCATGTAATATTTTTTTTATATCGGTCACAAGTAGGCAAAAGAGTTTAATACATTCATTATAACATTTTATAACTGACGTCAATAAAGATTATCAATTCGACTCGAATGTTTTTAGGGTTCCGTACCCAAAAAAGTAAAACGGGACCCTATTCCTAAGATTCCGCTGTCCATCCGTCCATCCGTCTGTCTGCCTGTCTGTCGGTCACTAGGCGTATCTCATAAAGCGTGATAGCTTGACAGTTGAAATTTTCAGAGATGATGTAAGTATTCGTCTTGCCAAACAACAAATAATAAAAACAATAAAATAAATATTTAAGTGAGGCTTCCATACAAAAAACGTGATTTTTTTATAGGTAATGGTACGGAATCCTTCGTGCGCGAGTCCAACTCGCACTTAGCTGGTTATTTTTGTATCTTCGCTACTGCGAACCGATTTTAATGATTCTATATGATGAAGAACTGTGGAGATATGGAAGAACTTCCTAAAAAAATTTAAGGTTAAAAGATACACTGTTTTTATTTTGTTAAAATTTTATTATGCTTGGGCCGCACCTGCGCGTATCGTCACAAAGCTTCGTGCTATTACACGATACACGCAAATGTGACCGGCCGTTATGTATCGTCCCGAATATTCGTTATAGCGCAGGTGGCGGTACATCAAAGGGTTTTAGCGCGTTAACAATTCGCTCTGCGTCGTCGGACTAGCGTTGTTCATTTTGGCGTTTGTTTTCAACTTGTTCAGACGCGTGCTGTGCGACGGTGCCACGGTTGTTAATGCGTAAAAATGGAGTGGAACGATAAAGTGGTGTTAAATTCTGTAGGTTTTTCTTTTTAGGTTTCAATAAATGCATTCTGTAATTGTTAGCACACATGTAAACGTAAAGAAAGTCGTCGTCCATATTTGAAACACGTAGATGACGCCATCTTGGATTTTTGCCGGATAGTTCGTGAAAAATAACGAAGCCGCTAGTATGACCACAGCTTTATCGCGATCACTTTTTAGTGTACAAAACGTACGAAGCTTCGCCGCGCATTGCTTCGGTCGGGGCAATAGACGCAGGTGCGGCCGAAGCATTATTGTCATAGAAATACAAATTTATAAATGAACTATGGACCATTTATTGCCTACGTCACTACGTGTGGTGTGTGGCCCGCCCAAGCGAGACTGTATTTGCATAACATTAAACAAAACCTAATTATAACCCTAGTTCCGTGTTGCTATATGGCTTAACCTCTTTGATTGAACTTTTTAGCTTCTATCTTTGTGTATTACTCACTCCATGACACCTAGATTTTTTACTGACTCACTCACTGCTTGTATATTCTAAATCTTTGGACTTACTCACTGCAAGTGCAAATCAGCGTGAAACCAAAAGTGCCATTTTTGAAACTGAGTCACAAAACGAATGGTTTTTCTATACAAAAAACCGTTCGTTTAGTGACTCCACGTTTAAAAAATGCCACCGCAGACACCGTAAATATTTCGAGATGGGTTTTCCATGGGTTTTTCCAAAAGCTTTCGTCACTGTAATGACATGACTACAAATGAATGACAATAATGACCTTTTACAATAACTTAATTTAATGATGAATCATTTCATCTAAAACCACAATTTTCTAAGATACATGCAAAGGATGCGATTGGCTATTCTGTTTTTATTAATATAACCAAGTACCTACACTAAATTCAAATTCAAATGTTTGTTCAGTAATTAAAACTTTACAGGCAATTTTACACGTCATTATATAGGTATAGTTTAATTACGTTTAGTGTAAGTACCTATATTAAAATTTAATTAATATTTTTTAAGCAAAGCTACCGATACCGGCGCTACGCAACGACCTTGCTGAGAAGAAACGCCGAAAGAAACTCATTTTCACAGTATTGGTCACCTACTCGCCATGAGGCACAGAATAAGTACTAGTACTCACCAGAGGGGCTTCTTCATGTTATTATTATGTTTTTAAAATTAATAAATACTTACTTATAATATAATACAATATTGACACATTATAATTAACATGTAGCTACCTAATGCTTGCGAACGACTAACCGAACAAAATTACGTAAAAGAAATAGTAAATACAATAAGTACTAAGTAGATAAAAAAGCGAAGCTGAGCTGACCAGCAGCCCCTTGACTACAAGTCTTTATCCCTAACACGGTGGACAGAGCCTGAGTCTGAGGCCGTTAGACCCATAGCCTCCCTCATCAAGCGTAATGAAGGCCTAACTGTAAAAGAGAATCAGAAAATAGTGATGAGTTTTAGCCGTTTCGCCTATTGACTTAGATTAAGATTTTCGCATATTCCCTCAATCGGTTCTTACGATCTGTGCGGGGAGCAGCCTGGTACTTAATTTAAATTTATTACAAATGTATTAGGCGGACATAAAGCCGTAGGTTTTATAAAGATACCAGTCAACCCTATGTTTAAAAACACTTGTTACAGTTTCTAGTTCTCGTTTGCACATTTGTGGGCGAGTAGGATGGAAAAAGGAATTAAAATAGGTTGCCAGCTTCGCCCAATCTCTCGGTTTGCTTTTATGACCTGCAGGGGAAAAGAAAGAGCTAATACTTTCTAGTTTCTTCTTTTCTTCCAGACCAGCATGGAAATGAAAGTAAAAGTACTTAGTACCTGCCTGTAATTACTTATTATGATACGGATACGGGGGTCATCATCTAATCATATAGGCATAAGGACTTACGGACCTTAAAACGAGTATGACTGACACAGACTTGTGATGGGCAAAAGCTGTCATCATCATCATTATTTCAGCCGCATAACGTCCACTGCTGGACATAGGCCTCTCCCAAGGATTTCCAAAACGACCGATCACGAGCGGCCTGCATCCAGCGTTATATTTAGCTATAATCATAAATAAATAATGTCAAATAATAAATTGGGAAAATTTTGCTGCGACATAATGAATTCGAAGAATCCTTAGGGCAATTTTTATATTCCGTGCAAAATGCCCATAGATTCTTCAGCCAATACCTATTTTGGTGATGGTGTGTCGGTCAAAGGTACTCAAAATACTTCTATGATGGATGGCTTATGCTTTAAGTATCTAAAATATAACGTAATAAAATATTTGCAGGCTTCACTCTCCAACGAACTTGAAGGAGCTACGACACGGAGACATCATTTGAAATTTTGTCTTGACTAGGTACTGGATAACCCTTCAAAGTTTAAACTATTTTATGAACTAGGTACTGTTTAAAGTTTAAAGTGAGAACGTGAAGCTTTTCTACGCACAATTGCGAAAAACGGCCACTTTTGGCGTATGTGCGTAAAAAAGTTTCATGTTCTCACTTTAAAGTTCATAAAATAATTTGAAGGGTTATCTAGTGCCTAGCCAAGACAACATTTTAAATGTCTCCGTTTCCTATCAAATTATTTATTTTAAATGGGGGCAACACCGGACCCCGGAAAATTCAGGTAATTAAGGTCCACTGACAATGTGACGGAGTCTGGTTTGACAAAGGGCTTGAGGTAGTAGGGCGGGCGGATGGTACCGTACCTATACTATAATGGTAGGGCGTAGTAATAGGCACGTAAGTAAGTACTACATCACCAACATCTAAGCAAATGACAACCTGATACGCGGTGGCAGTAGATAGATCAAAGTTCGGAGATTTCTAAACTAGGTACTTACCTAAAGTATAGATTGTAGTTGTTTAGCTATGTAAGTAGAGAATAAAATACTTTATGTAAGTATAGTATAGATTGACTGAGTACTAAAGTATCAAATGTTATGTAGGTCACAATTTCTAAATACTCGTCCATAATAATATCACATTTCGCTCAAAATCCAAACTAGTTGGCGAAGTATCAGATTCTAAATTCGAAATTGTTTTTTTTTATTCTGTTGCAATAATAGAGGCACGGACATGTGGGGTCTCTTTGTTGTCGTCACGGTGCTGGCTGCTGTCCCGTCATCCTTGTCGTGGGGTCGGGTGACACCTGAGATCCTGAAGGCATTGGCCCCGGGAAGGTCGGCCTGTGTATGCCTGTCTATTCTGTTGGGAGACTTTGAAACTGATCTTGTTTACATCTTACGAAAATAATTGTGTATTTGTGTGTTTTTAGATCAAATTAATGTATGTCTATGTATAAATAAACGAGCGAATTTAAGTTCTAGATAGATGCAATGTCCCAACAAGTTAGTCCTATAGGTTTAACGGGAATTTGTCCCAAAAGGCCTACCAGCAGGACTAGTTGGGACTTTCCTTCCCATATCCCAATAGACCTTAGTAATTCTAAGATTCAAAGATTCAAACGTTTATTCAGTAATTAGACCTTTACCGGCACTTTTACACGTCAATAAGTATAATTTAAGTTACGTGTAAAGTATATTAAAATTTAATTTATTTTTAAAGAAAAGCTACCAATACCAGCGCTTCGTAACGAGAAGCTGCTGAGAAGAAACGCCGAAAGAAACTAATTTTCACAGTATAGGTCGCCTACTCGCCGTTCTACTAACTTACTTGACCTACTGTATGTTAGACGAGTCGACCACTGTTAATCGAAGTAGGTAGAAAGAGACCATAATTTTTTAAAGTCTGAACATGAGCCAAATCGGACAAGGAGTTGCCGAGATATGTAGTTTTTAGGATAACTCGAGTATCTTTGATCAGAACTTCCATGTTTGATAGGATAATGAAGTAAGTAAGTACAAATTTATGATTAGTTCGTCAAATGGATCAAGCTTAGGGGTCTTCGAGAAGTGCGGTTTTAAGGGTCGTACGGAGGAACCTAAGTATGGTCACAGAAATAATATAAGTCTTGTATTACTTACACGGTATTGTAAAGACTTTAATATGTAAATTTATTGTTCTATACTTTTATCTTGCAACCCACATTTAGACTATCTGCATAATCCAAAAGTTGACTGGTAGACAACGCTTTTAGCTATAAGATCGCCTATTGTTCTGTACAATTTGTATTGGATGAACAATAAAATAAATAAAACAATAGTCTTTTAAAAATCACGCGTCGTTAAATAATTGCCTGCAGTATTTTCTAAGGATTTATGTAAAAGTTTTTTTATTTGTTAGAATAGAAAAGAAATAAAATTTAATTCTTAGGTTCTGTGCTTCCGGAGCCATTTTATCCTTGAGATCACAATGACTAATTTCTTAAAGGGTATGGTGACGTGGTAATGATAAAGCAGGCAATAGCTTATTTTTGTAAGTGTAATGCTTCGGCCGCACTTGTGCCTATCGTCCCGAAGCAATTCGCGGCGAATCTTCGTACGTTTTGTACACTAAAAATTAACGCGATAAAGCGCTGGTCACACTAGCGGCTTCGTTATTTTTCACTACCTATCTGGCAATAATCCAAGATGGCGTCATCTACGTGTTTTAAATATAGACGACGACTTTCTTTTCTTGAACATGTGTGCTACTAACAATTACATAATGCATTTATTGAAACCTAAAAAGAAACCTAGAAAGTAAAAGCTAAAAATTTTAACACCATTTTATCGTTCCACTCCGTTTTTACGCATTAACAACCGTGGCACCGTCGCACAGCACGCGTCTGAACAAGTTGAAAAAAAACGTCAAAATGATTATAACTCAAGTGCGACCACGCAGAGCGAATGGTTAGCGTGTTTAAATCCTTTGATGTATCGCCACCCGCGCGATAACCAACACGAAGTCCAAATTTTCGGGAATATTCGGGAGGATAACCGCCGGTCACATTTGCGTGTATCGTGTAATAGCACGAAGCTTCGTGACGATAGGCGCAGGTCCGGCCCAAGCATTCGTGACTGAAATGTGACAAATTGTTCAAGTTCAGCAAAGGTATTTGTCGTAGACTGCCGTCTAAATATGACACATAGGTGCACAACGACCTGCTACTGTATGAGTTCGATAGAAGTACTTATTTAATACTACGTAGGACGATGAAGATGACTTGCTTATTTTATTTTTCTCATGCGATGTACCTACGTACGACGTACGATACTAGCGTTACAGGTGACGTGTCATTTAGTCCAGTCAAAAACATCGATAAATTCCTACACTCTCGATTTCTTATCTTAAATGTTATTGTGATGTTTTTAGACCGCCTTGTATTAGTTTTTCATTACTTTTTATTTTATTTTATTTTAATAGGAAGACCAACAGCACATTCATTGAATTAGGTAACAACTTAGATATTAAGAAGCCAATTACAGGTCCTCGCATATAGATACTGTATAAGTTAACAATAAAATTGAACAAAGGATAGACACACGCTACTTTAACCAATAAACGATGAAACTAGCCTATTTAGGAGCCAGATAAAATTATAAAAATTAAATTTAAATTACTTCAGGAATATTGTGAAATAGGGGGGGAAATATACTAAACGGCCTTGCTCGTACAAAAAAGAACCTACAATAGAGATTATTGTACACCATCAATTAATAAGACATCACTATCCTGTAAATAAAAGTTCTCCAGTTTTTGTTAAGAATTTCCAGTCTATAAAAAGTTTGTAGTTACAAAATCATCACGAAATTTGGGAATACGAAAAATAATTATACTCTTCTTATTTAAGAGAGATTTCTTAAATCAAACTTTTAATATTTATCAGTAAACATGTGATGGAAAATCTCCCGTACAGAAATAATTTTTCGAAAGATACTTATAACAATATGTGTATAATAATGGAATTTAAAAAATCTTTAATCATTTTAAAGGAGAAACCCGTAATTTATAGTTGAAATAGCACATTCTAAGAAATTTCTAAAAAATGTCTATTGTAGGAAATGTCTATTGTAGGTTATATTGTGAAAATTCCATAAGTACTCGTAGAACTGAAAATTCACAGCCCCGACATATTCGTTTGATCCTTATCGTCAAGCTTATCATTGCATTGACCCAAAACATACATGTGGTATACTCTAATCTATTTTTATTCACGTATCGAGTTGAATTAAGCTTTGTCACAAAAACCGGCAAAGTACAAGCCGAGCCCGGACTCGCGCATAAGGGTTCCGTACCCTTATATATTAAAAAATCACGTTTGTTGTATGGGAGCTCCACTTAAATATTTATTTTGTTCTGTTTTCGTATTTTTTGTTATAGCGGCAATATAAATATATCATTCGTGAAAATTTCAACTGTCTAGCTATCACAGTTCATGAGATACAGCCTGTCCTGTGACAGACAGACGGATAGACGCACAGACGGACAACGGAGTCTTACAATTAGTAAGAGGGTCCCGATTTTACCCTTTGGGTACGGCACCTTAAGATTGGACTTCATTTTCAACCGACTTCCAAAAAAGAGGTTATCAATTCGTTAGAATCTTTTTTATTATGTATGTTCAGCGATTAAGACGCTTATACCGATTTGGAAAATTCTTTTTTTTTTAATGTCCAATAGAAATTTTATCAAAATCCGTTATGTAGTTTGGGGGTGAAGTCGGTTTTTATTTTTGAAACATTACACATTGCATTTCATACAAAAATTACAAATTACACATTACATATTACATACTATCTGTTTTATTTATGTATTTTAACTTTACTACAAAAATTGTAACAGGTGGACTCTTAAGGCCCATGGCCTTTTTATAGACTTCAAAAAAGAAGGAGGTTATCATATATAAATTCTTTTTTTTTGTATGTTTCCCGATTACTCAAAGACACGACGAATTTGGAAAATTCTTTTTTTGTTTGAAATGGCATAGGTACTTGCGAAATAGTCCCTTAGTTTTATCAAAATCGTTTGTGTAGTTTGGCGTTAAAGTTGGTTTTTAGATTTTAGTTTTTTTTTTTTAATATTTTGTTGTAAATATTTTGTACGATATGGTGCTAGTTACATTTTAAATATATTTCTAGGTTGGTGGTTGGTATTGGTTGAGCTTTTTTGATCAATTGTTAAAATAAGTGTTGAAAAATATGCCTGGCTGGAAAACTCGAGCTCTCCGTTATGTTGGGGCTGCTACGTCACTCCTCGATACGCAGACACGCAAGGAGTATAAAATCGCTGGTCTCCCACCTCCTTCGGTTACTCGTTCGCTTCACTTCGGCGCGGTGGTCGTGTAGTGCACACTTTATTTTTTGAAAACCAGTCGGTACTCCTTACAAAACTGTAAGTTATTTCAAATATTTTTCTTTTTTTAAATTAAAAAACAACACGAACTTTTTTATTTTTAGATAATCAAGACGTTTTGCGACAAACCAGTTTCATAGTGGTTTTTAACAAAAAATCGTGATTTGTTATGAGGCCGGCCGGTAATTGCTGTTGTTTTTATAATCATTATGTAAGTAGTACCTGGCATGAGTACATTATTGGTATTTGATTATTACAAGAGCGTTATCTCTTAAATAATATACATAAAGATATTTTACTGCATAGCTTATACGTACCTAGCTAAAGTCACGATAGGTAAGTTAGTACCTATATTTAATATTGTTTTCACATGACTATACTGTATTCATAAAAAATCTGGCACGATTTTAGGAGCGATGATTTTCTGTTAAATAAGTCTGCGCTTCTGAAAAGGTTAAAAAGACAGATTTGCATTTTATTTAACCTTTATTGTCCATGAAATACAAGTTGTACAGAAATCAAATAGAAATTGTTTTTATTATTAATACAGGGGTAATTCAAAATGTATTAATAAAGAACCGGCAAAAACGAGTGGGATTCGCGCACGAAGGGTTCAGTATACCATTCGCTAGTTTCCAACAAGTCAAATAAGAAACTTTTTTCTAAATGTCAAAACAAACATCGTCTATTGGAATTTTGTATCTAATAGCACGGCGTGACGTCATAGTTTTTTGGAGTCAAATAGCGACCTTATTATAGGTTTTTCTGCAATAATAAATCCTAAATCACGTTCACGTTGAAAATGGATATAATCAATGACGAGTGACATTATTTTGTGACCATTTATTCTCTTATCTGTACAAAATAATATATTTTTGACCCTGGATACCACCCTAATAAAAATTACGTTTGTTGTATGAGAGGCCCACTTAAATATTTATTTTATTCTGTTTTTAGTATTTGTTGTTATAGCGGCAACAAAAATATACCATCTGTGAAAAATTTAACTGTCTAGCTATCACGGTTTATGAGATACAGCCTGGTGACAGACAAACAGACAGACGGACGGACAGCGGAGTCTTAGTAATCGAGTCCTATACCCTTTGGGTACGGAACCGTAAAAATGATCATAGAAAAAAAAAACTTTTTGGAAAGTAAAAACACAAAGAATGAAGCCGTTGAAATGTGCTTTTGACTCGTTACTATAATAAACACGTACAGTCTGCAAATAAGACGAACAAACAAAACAAACTAACTCTATTTGGAAACAATGCGTGGGTTTTCAGTTTCACTGCTAACTAACTAATTAACTTTACTTACCTACTTGCTTGCTTATTCCGCAACTTGAAGTGAAAGGTAACTGAACCAGTTAACTTTAACCAGGGCACTAAAATATTATTTTGCGTCCCACGTTACTTTGATACGTTAGATAACATTTTGAACCGGACTTTTTTTCGATTCAAGATTCAAAATTCAAATGTTTATTCAGTAATTAGACCTTTACAGGCACTTTTACACGTCAATAAGTATAATTTATGTTACGTGTAAAGTATATTAAAATTTAATTTATTTTTTAAAGAAAAGCTACCGATACCAGCGCTTCGTAACGACCACTGCTGAGAAGAAACGCCGAAAGAAACTCATTTTCACAGTATTGGTCGCCTACTCGCCAGAAGGGCTTTGTCATATTATTATAATTGTCTTTTAATTAATAAATACTTATAATATAATACAATGTTGACACATTATAACATGTTATGCTTGCGAACAAGTAAACTAACATAAATTGCGTAATAAAAAATATTAAGTAGTCAAAAAAAGCGAAGCCGAGCTGACCAGTCCCTCCCGGCAGCACCCGTTCACGAGTTGACGCACGGATCAGCCATCGTTAAACTCAACCATATTAGAGGGAATCCAACGACCCGACCAGCGACGCCACCACCGGATTGGACATTTTAGTGAGCATGAAAAACCCGAACTCGCAGACCTTGTCAAGAGAAAATATTAATTATATGTTGGTCACTTATTGATCGCAGAGCATTTACATGTTTTTACAGTAAGCTTATTATGGTAACAGAAAATGCAGCTATTTATGTTTCATGTGTGGAGTGTAATGGAAAATGTTTAGGAAGTATCCACGCGTTTTTATCTCTTAAATAATCATTGATAGTATAGTATGCATTGTTCAATAAAACTTTTTTAACATGTGTTTTAAATTTTGCCATTGGTAGGTTAACGATCGCTTCGGGAAGTTTATTAAATAATGTTATACCTAGACCTAAGAGTGACTTTCTAGTTTTAGCAAGTCGAAATTTAGGCGTATGAAGCTGATTTTTGTTGCGAGTATTATAACTGTGAACATCACTATTTTTCTTGAAATTATTTAACCTAGATTTAACAAATAGAAGATTTTCGTAAATAAATTGAGATGTCACAGTAAGAATATTTATAGATTTAAATAACTCTTTTAAGGAATCGCGTGATTTTAGTCCGTAGATCGACCGAATTGCTCTCTTCGTGATATTCTTTCGTGATATCTTTGTACCTAAGTATAATTAAAATATTTATATTTAGGAATGTGATCACTGATCAGTGATCACATACCTAATCCGTACCATTTTCTATAAAAAATCATGTTTGTTGTATGCGAGCCCCACATAAATATTTATTTTATTCTGTTTTTAGTATTTGTTGTTATAGCGGCAAAAGAAATGCATCATCCTGTGAAAAACTTTCTAGCTATAACGGTTCATGAGATAAAGCCTGGTGACAGACAGGCAGACGGACAGACAGCGAAGTCTTGTATTAGGGTCCCGTTTTTACAAACTTTTCTAAAAACTTTGCAAGTTGCGCCGCGTAACAGCTAGTGATGGGCGATGCATAAATACTCAATCAACCCATTTGAGTATTTACTCAGTAGATTGAGTAAATACCCGATAAATATCCTTATTTATCCATTTGGTGAGTAGATTGATTTATATGAGTTGCGACTCATATTTATATTCATATTCATTATTTCATGTTTTCATGACAATTTTGAAACTTAAATCTAGTATACACTTGCAATTCTTGTCGGAAAGTGTGTGCGTACGCCATATTATGCTTAAAATGTAGGTAAACGTTATATGCAACGCTAAATTATATGAAAATACCATACTAATCATACACTGAAAGTAGACTTCTTTGACTAATTATCATTTTTTGGTGGGAGGTCTCATCAAATTCGATGTCTATACTTGAGGACGCTCTATTTACTCTATTTATTAAATCTAGTGAGTAAATACTCAAATGGGTAGATTGAGTACTATCCACTGCCCATCTCTAGCTGTTACGCGACGCAACTTGCACCCCGTCTGTTGCGGCACTTAGCCACCAGCAAAATTTTAGGAGCAACCCCTATCCATGATACTGAATTACTTTCCATAAAAATAACTAACGAAACACGGAAAAAAATTTGGCTTTCCCATTCAAATCTGCGCTCGGCCAAACTGATAATTGTATGGAAATACAATTTTTATAGATTTTTAACTAATAACTGGTTTTTATAGAAAGACGTGGTTCAGTATCATGGACTGAACATGCCAGAGTAAGTTTTACCCTCCAGCCAAAAATTTGGCTGGAGAGTAAAACTTACTCTGAGTTAGTCACTACTTGTATATTCTAAATCTTTGATGTATTAGTAGTAGTCGGAGGAGCTCGGTGGCCCGGCAGGAGTGCGCATTACTAGCGCTTTCGCAAGTGAAGCGACACCGGGCGTGGTCCGCACTTGGATTGGTGACCACAAGTGGCATGAAAATTTCTCGAGCTCCTCCAGCTTCGGAAGGCACTTATAAGCTGTTGGTCCCGGTGGTCATCATTGTATGGCAGTCGTCAAACTATGTCAGATGCCTTAAGGCAGCTTGAAAAATCTGACACTAGTGTTGGCCACTTACACACACGAAAAGCAAGCAAGCAAGCGTTTCTTCTCAGCAGTGGTCGTTACGAAGCGCTGGTATCGGTAGCTTTTCTTTAAAAATAAATTAAATTTTAATATACTTTACACGTATTGACGTGTAAAAGTGCCTGTAAAGGTCTAATTACTGAATAAACATTTGAATCTTTGAAGCAAGTAGACGAAATAAATTTTTAAAAATTTCCATAATCAGAAGTGACAAATCATCCGTAGGATACATATACCTACCTAATTATTAATTAGGCATCAAAACATACTATGCTCACAAAATTTCATGACGATGCGGATGCAACCTCTTGATAAACCGGACAAATACACACAAGCATCTTTGCCCAAGCTGAAGATTTTTGAAACGCGGAGTTATATAAACGAATGGCTTTTCTTTAAAAAATCGTTCGTTTAGTGACTCCGCGTTCGAAAAATAGCACCACTGAATCGCTCGATAAACATATACTATAGGTGCTTATTAACACATAAGAATGTAGATATTATGACTAACAACATGTTTATTTCAGATTTTATACATATTATTATCTTATCCAATATTTACATCGCACTATACCTACCTGAGCCGCAATATTTGATATCAGTAAATCAGTTCAAATGATAATGATCAAAAGCCTGCCGCAATTTTAAAATACCTACTAAAAAATAAAGTTACTTACTTACCTAATTCGGTTAAAAATAAATAACATCGATACAAGAAATAGAAACAATGCCGATTGATTTTATGTCTCGGACCACGAAATACTTTTAGTGTGGTTTTACTTTTTTATATATATATTTTTTAATTTATTTATTTTTAGAAAATAAAAAGTTTACATTTTTCTGCAATCAAAAAACCACGAGGGTTTGTCTGGAGAGCAAACACGTTCAATCTTATATTACGTTTGTACTTAAATTAATTATGTGCTTATATCTATTTTTGTTAGTAGTTAATAAATATAAAAAAATCTAACACCAATTTTGGCCACCTATACGAACAAAATACAAATTGTTCTACAACATATCTAACTACTAGCAGATAGGCAAGACCGCAGCGCACACTGCAAGACTAGACTGGACTTTTTGAATGCATCATCTATAGCAGAGGTTCCCAAACTTATTTTGTCAAACGCCCACTTTAAAAAATCAGTTATTTTGTAGCGGCCCCCATTTTTTTTCACCATAAAACCCTGAATCACATATTTGTCTTGCCTGTAGTTTAATTCAACCTATATTCTAAACTAGACTTTTTTACAAGAGAGAGCAATAATAATATACATACCCCAGTACATTAGAGTATCTTTTATAAAAAAATAACAATAATCAACATTGTTAATTTTAAATAAAAAAATAGCAATTTTAATACAATTTTACAATAATAAAGAGTATCGGAAGTGGGGACCTCACCTGCGAAACTTTAAAACACGATTTTTTTTCAGTGTTTGATTCCTTTAACGATATAAATAGCGTTGTGAACGCATTATAATAATAAATATTAATTATTATTTTAGTTTATATTTGTACAATAAAAAAGGATATAAATATGAACTAATAAATGGATGTAAGAGGATTTTAATTTCAGTGAAATTTAAAATATGAAATAGCTCAAGTTATAAATCACTCATTGCTTAAATCACATCAGCGCCCCCCAACTTTATTCTGGGCCCGTTACTGCCCCCCTTAAAGCCTCCAGCGCCCACAAGGGGGCGTTATCGCCCACTTTGGGAAAGACTGATCTATAGGTAGGTATAGGTAGGCCGTTCAAGAAGTCAATCATTAGATCATTCAAAGGATCTAAGAATTAATCTATTGTTTAAAAATTTCCTACATATGGTTTGCTAAGTTATTTACTAAGATATTTAAGTAATTCACATCGAATATCTAAAAATTATAATCTATTTTAATGTTTCCTACATATGGCTAGCAAAGTTAGTACTTATTATAGAGCTATAAAAGGAATTCACATCAAATTGGTCTGTTGTTTTTCTGCAACCTCATGACATGACCTTCAGCCGGGCGGCCTTGAAGCCAACTGTGTTTGGTGCCGGGTGCCGGTTGGACACCGAATCGAGTTTGTTTGCAAAAAAAGACATAAGTAATCTATTCATTCCCAAACCTACCTAATCTCCATAAAATTAAAAAAAAAGTTACTTGTAGGTATAGATTACAGGAAAACCTAAAAGATTTCTATTTTGAATATGTCGAATTACTAACTCAACAAGTCATTATTAAAAAAAAATTATATAGGTACCCAGTGTCACTCTCAGAATTAAGACAAATCTAATGACACCTCTCAAGCCTTTCTCTCTTTAATCCATCGAGCCGTTCTGCCCGCAGAGCGTGCCAAACAATTATACATACACTAGCTGTAACCCGCGACTTCGTCCACGTAGAAGTCAATGGTTCTAATAGGATCTTTAATTGGTTTTTACGTTATAAATTGTGTTATAATATGCCGTTCCCGTTCCCGTTCCCGTTCATTTGCTAGAGCAAAAGAGAACAAATGATCTATTTGTCTCAAATTTTTTGTCTCTCACTCAAAAAATGACGAAGTTTCATAATGATATAAATTCGCAACCCCTCATGCACCCCAGAGGATGAATTTTTAAAGTCTAATTTCTGTATTATTATTTTTTATTGACCACTAATTCAAAAATGTCATGTGTCTCGCTTCAAAAATGACGAAGATTCATATAAACTTGCAACCCCCATTTTACCACTATAGGGATGTAATTTTCAAAATCTAATAAATGCATTATTTTCTACAAACTATTAAAATAAATTAAAAATTTCATGTGTCTTACTTTAAAAATTACGAAGTTCCATATAAATTGGCAACCCCTATTTCACCCCCTTAGGGATGGAATTTCCAAAAACGTCTCCTTGTCACAGTCTACCTTCCTGCCAAATTTCATCTTCATTGGCTAAGTAGTTTTCAAGATTTCGTGATGAGTGAGTATATGTAATAACTAGGAGGTATGACATGGACACACGCTCAACAACGATACGGGTGTGGACGATAAAAACATTTTTTCGCTCATTATATGGATTATTAAAAAGTATCGTGTGGGTATTTTTTTCTCTGTTTAGCTAATAATGACGAAGATACAGCACAGTTATATTTCACGTAACGTCACGATCAGCTACGATTGTTAACCAAAGGTGACGTTAGTAAATCACGTCCACTCCGAAACTTCGAAGAATCTTTACTACTTTTCTAAACTAAAGAACATGGGTCCTTAATTAACCGACTTCGTTTGGATAATCAACTTGACGGACTAAATAAAAGAATATATTTTTATTCAGTCCACATACATATTATCTAATAGCTGCTGCCTGCAGTGCCTACTAGCGTAATTACTAATTCCTTTATTGACCCACCGTCAAAGCATGACAGCAATTCTATTAACCATATGATAGCCCTGACACGGCGTACAATCATACAATTCTCAGTCATTATACCCGAAGGCCGACCTTTCTACCTCACGCTGATTAATCAATTTGATATGACTAACTATAGAGGTAAAGAATTTCCTGGTGCAAATGCAGTCATTGAAGCGGTATCACGATTTTTTGTGACCTACAAAACTACGAACTTATTGTATTGTAGGACTGCGGTACGTGCATTACTTTTATTTCCTGAAAGGAAGACTTGGAGTAATCTTTTTCTACTTTGCCGGAAACCACACGGAAATACAAGCTGAACAAAGTTATATTGAGACACTTCTCCAACACGTCTGGCCAGCGTAGGCCAAATCCTCTGGCTGCTCTGGCTAGGTATGGTTCGGAAACTAAATAAGAGGAAACGAAAATCCGCAGAAATGGGAATCTGAAGACTGGCAATACGTGACGACAGGGTCAGAAAAGTATTATTCTAGTCTGTCATTTAGATTATCCAAAGTAAAAATTCAAAATTCACAAAGATATGGAGCATCAAAGTTCCAGACTTGGGGCTTGCGACGCCACCGCATGACGTCTTGAGAAATTTAAATGCGGCTATATCTTAGTAAATTTTTGTTTCTCCGAGAATAGAAAAAAATACGTGGATAGTATTTGTTAATAACCTGACCGATGGACCAAAAATATTTTCCAATCGTCATGCCATTCATATCGAAAATATCTGCATCTGTTGAAACACGAAAATCTAAATATGAATAAAATTAATTTTCAATTTTGTACTTACTTCTGCAGCACCATGCCAGACCTGTACTACGTGCCCGGCTCCGCGCCCTGCAGGGCGGTCCTGCTCACGGCGAGGGCCCTCAACCTCAACCTGAACCTCAAGCTTGTCGACCTGCACCATGGAGAGCACCTCAAGCCAGAATACTTGAAGGTAAATCAAGTTTTATTCACGAAAGTTTTCGACTCTTTATCCTATTACCATATGTTGGAACTTGGAATCATTAGACATTCTCTTCCATCTTGAATAGATATAAATTTACAATTCGGACAAAATAAGTCTATGCAGTTCCAAAAATTTAATATACTCAGTAAATACTTGAATCTCTATCGTGCACTAACTATCTGATATGCACTTTAAATATGACATTTGAAAAAGAAACCAATTTTTTGTGCAAGCTTTTATTGTGGGGCCAAAGTCCTATTCTTCTTCTTAGCGAATCGAAATGGCATTTTCATAAGGCTGAAGACCAGTGTGTGGCCACACTTACTCCCCTGTCATTAGCCGACTTTCGATCTTCTAATATACAAGAGGCTAGTCCTATTAAAACAAATGAAATAAACCCAAACTCGATGCAGTTGCGTCGTTTTTACTACTTAGCTCCATAGACCACCTTCTGTCTCCGTGATCGGGCCCTTGGCATCTTCTACCATAAAGTGCTCGTCAAGAAAAAACAAACGACTGCTACTCAATGAGGTTATGTTGTTTTATAACCGAGTTCCGTCGAATATCTCCCGGCTCCATCATCAGAACAGCTAGTTGAAAATTAAGTTTCAAGACCTGACCTAAACAAAAATACATACAATATACGTTGCAAGCTTAATGCAAAGCTTGTAAAAACGGAACGACAGACGTACGTAGCTACGTATCCGCATTTCAGAGTTAGTTTTCTTTGACATAGAATAAGTACGACATTTTCGGATGACTGTCGGACGTTTCATTTTATGGAGTAAAGTTCCAGTTTCTTATTGTTATGCATAGATATTCTTCAGTTTACTTCCAATGAATCGTCAATTCGTCTTTTATCCATACCTAATTTTTAAAGAATTTTCCGTCTAGATAGAGAACTTTCACATGTATTTGGCTATCGTAGGTAGGTAAAACATACATAATAACTTTTAAACTTACTCATCTAATTCTTCCTTTTACTGTGAGTTGATTTACGATACAAAAAAGTCAATTGTGATTGCGAAGGTTGCTTGTTTTACCTTGGCCACGGTCAAGAATTTGATCTGACATTAGAACAATATTTACTTGAGTGTAAAAACTGTAATCACTACTTGTCACCTTCTGTAAATACTTATTAAGAGTCACTTTAGTAACCATTTGTATGGAAAATGCATGATAACATCTTTGGAAATGATGGATCATTCCGTTCAGTGCCACTGCCTCAGACCATAGGTCACATTGGTCATGTCATTATAATCATTAAGTTCTAATTTCAGTGTTTGGCTTTTTGTTTACAAACTAGTGGTAGTTAGATACTATAAAGCTATGTAACCTATAGTTAACTAAATAACTTCTAGTTGGTAATCGGTCTGTCTGTGTTAATTACAGTAAACGTCTGAAAAACAAGCTTATCAAAACTATTAATTGAAGTAAGTATAATAGACTCAAGCTCATACTATGATAAACAAATTAATGAGCCTTAAAATAATGTTCTACAGGAAAATCGTACACAATACCTATGTACTTGATAATTCGCTAAAAATAATAAATATATGTATGTATAAGTAAATAGATGAGTATATATTTATTTACCTATATTGAGAGTTGGGACTTACAGGAAAAATAGGTAGGAACTTACCTACCAACTCGGAGTACATTAAACGCCAAAAGAATGATATTTAAATCCTCCTTAAATAAAGTAAGGATAAACAATTGTAGAAATATAGATTAGTATAATCTTTATTTGTAGCATTTAAGTATACAACAACAAAAACATACAGAACATAAAACACTTATTATTAACAAAATAGTTACGCTACCAAAATGGTTTCTCTCAGCTTTTGTCTAGGCTTTTCGGAACCAAGACGCCGGTTTCATTTGAGATTAGACAAAAATTCTACCAGCTCTTCAACTAGCTTTAATAATTAGCTAGGAATCCATGGCACTCGGCCAGCAGTTCCCGTCGTGAACGTAGACAGCCCAAAAAGGCGTATTTCCACCCAAACGGCAAATTATTATCAACTTTATGTCTTTACTGCTAAGCAAGGAATAGCTGCAGCAGTTGTCAAGGCTGAATTAGATTGAGATGATGTAACGCTGCAGCAGTGTCGTTGAACTTTCAAGGGAATTGTTTGTACCATAAAAGTACACATGATGCTGTTTTATTATGGTCTACAAAGTAGGTTAGGGTCTGACCCGATCACCCGATGCAAAATTGTAAAAGAAAGATAGACGCGCAGAATTTATTTCGGCAAGCGACACTACTCGGCAATGGTCGGTTACATTGAAACGGTAAATACTACCTTAATATTTGTGGTCTTACTGGTATCTTACTGATATCTTGTTAGACTAGCTCGTAATAGTTGAAACCGTCATGAGTCATGAGACTTGAACAAGATAGGTTTTTGTCCGACTATGGAAAAATTCTAAGAACGAAAAATTACACAAAAACGACATTCAAACCGAAAATCCAAAACAACAAAGTCGATCATAGTCAGAGAAAAAATGCATTTTAAATGAGTTAGGTCATTAAAATGAGACTTCGGAGATTCCTTGAATGTTTCCTTATTATTATAAAACAAATTATTTATTCATCAAAGTGGTTTTAGATCAGCCATAAACGAAACAATAAATAATAGCACAGATTCAAGCAAAAAAGCATTTATTATCCACTTGTTTAATGGGTGCAAGACTTTCCATGTTAGTACCTTCCATAAAACTAGACACTATACAAATACTTGAAAGCTTAGGTAATAAAAGTGTTTTAGGAATTTTTCAGGATAAATCTTCAAAGAGCATAGTTTGTCGCAGATCCAGCGTAGGCTTTGCGCTGGCCACTTTCAAATCTCCAACTAGATTGAAACTGTATGAGTGACGTGTCCAGTAAATCTTATACAACCATTGGCATTCACAGCAATCACAGCACAATCAGAGATACCCGTTCAATCTCCTCGGACCGGTTTGTTACGAAACTATAATGACTGCGCCCCGGTTCGACGCCGCGAGGGGGAAATGAACTCGGCGAAAACATTTCAATCTTATCGTTATCTTTCAAGATGTTATTCACTAAAGTAAACTGTTTTCTTTATCCATTATCAAGTACCTCAGTTTTCTAGAATTCTAGAAGGAATAACAATTGTCATATGCCAGATTAGGAGGCATAAGAGGTTAGCATAGGGGCGTCAATTGAAATGGCAGCAATTACTGTTTTGCACTCAATCGTGACGTTGGACAAGGGATGGAATATCTAGGTTTTGCCTAGCTTTGTAAAAAAGATCCACGAAAGATTTTATCTAATCTCCTTGCCTCAGAGCACTCTAAGCTAGCAGTTAAAAGAATATTGATAGGAAATGTAAATACACCGTGTAAATACTGAACAATGTAAAGGTTGTGACGACAACCTTTCTGCTCCACGCCGCACCTCACCGCACCGCACCCCGCGCTGACCATATAAAAGCGGCAGCGAGCTGGACCTCGCCCCCTTCCGGCAAAACATGGGGGTTGCAGCTCCCCAAAATTTGCCATAATCTTAGCGCGAGGTTTCCCCCTTGGGAGCCCTTTGCGCTGCTGCTAGTAGTATATAAATATAGGAAGCCGGGCCTCTGGCCCGCTCCTCAAACCTTGTACGGGTGAAGTAGGAAATGCCGTCCGAGGCAAACTATGTCTGTCAATACAAAAAAAATGGACCTCGCCCTTATTCCGCTATTCGGAAGCCGGGCTGTACACCAAAGCTGAGTTCTATTTCTTTGAATCAACGAATCTCGTGCCTTTCGAACCTACGACCCCTATCTGTGACATTTTTCTTATTTAAGTACCGAAATTGTTAAAATTCGAAGTAAAGAGTTTGGTTTACTTAATATTGTTTCCTTTAAATAAATATAACGTCACAAGGTAGCATCAAAACAATTTGTGTTAGGTGTAGAATCAGGACTGGATTTAAATGAAATGAAACATCAAAACAATTTGCGGTAGGTGGAGAATCAGGACTGGATGAATATAAAAGACGATTTGATAACATGTAACTATACAACACTACATATAATCAGCAGTAACAATACTTACCGCAAGTGATTATTGTAATTACACAACGACTCATCCTACAGAAGTTTCCATGACATAATCAAGCAATCGTATGAACCGTATAATTGCTCGAAGGTTGCTGTGTTACATTACCGAATTTATGATCTATAGCATTCTAGACTGACTGTGTTATGTAGCCTTTTAGGCCATCTTTGGCTCTAAGTGTGTTAACTAAATCGTAGACGTTATAATTAGATAAACTTCTGCAGATTGTAGGCTCTTATTGTGATGTTTGTTCTTTTTTCTTCACCCCCGACAAAAAGAGAGGTATTATAAGTTTGACGATAATGTCTGTCTGCCTGTCTGGGTGTATGTCTGAGGCATTGTAGCTCTTGAACAGATGGACCGATTTCAATGCGGCAAATTTTTTTCGTGAATGCAAGTTCCTTTGCCGTCTTGGCTATATTTGATGAAAATCGGTTGAGCCGTTTAAAAGTTATTGGGGGTGAAGTTTTTTAATTTACATGGCAAATAATAGGTGGCGCTACGAATATCAATTCCACTTAACATCGGTTGGAATATATAGTTCTGATCCAACACTTATCACTAGATCGTGTCGTCAGGTTCTTTTTTTAATTTGCCTGGCTAATAATTTGAATTACAGAGTTGCACGACAGAGACTTTCACAATTTGTCATCATTTTAAAATAAAGTAAATAGGAGTTACAAAAATTGTAGATATTCAGAACATTGCCCTATGCTGAGTGGTGCCATTTCGGTGTAAAACTAATTTTAGTTATTTAGTAATGCAACTGATGTAAATTTGCACTGAATAAAATATTTTTCTTTCTTTCTTTCTTTCTTTCTTCTTTCAACAACAGTTCATTCAATACAATGTAATGATTTTCATCGGTTTCTTATTAATAGGGTACCACAAGGATGTAACTTTTCTCTAACAAAGTCTGTCAAAGTCTTTGGATTCTAAGACCAATGTTTGCCTTCCAGCTCAACCCTCAACACACGGTGCCCACCCTTGTGGACGACGGGTTCTCCATCTGGGAGTCCCGCGCCATCATCACGTACCTGGTCAACAAGTACGGCAAGGGCAGCAACTTGTACCCTGACGAGCCCAAGGCTAGGGCCTTGGTCGACCAGAGACTGTACTTCGATATCGGCACACTGTACCAGAGATTTTCGGACTATTTCGTAAGTACCTAAATTAAGAAATTTTTCATACTTTTTAGCAAGCACTAGCTGACCTAACGCTAAAACCGAAATATCCGGCCAAGAGCAAGTCAGATTCCCGGATGTAGACTTCCGTACCGTTACCTATAAAAATCACGTTTGTTATATGGGAGCCCTACCTTAAGATTTGTTTTTTTTTTTCTGTTTTTTAGTATTTGTTGCTATAGCGGCATCAGAAATACATAATCTCATACATAACTGTCTAGCTATTACGGTTCATGAGATGCAGCCTGGTGACTGACAGACAGACGGACGTTCAGACAGTGGAGTCTTAGTAATAGGGTCCCGTGGTTACCCTTTACGTGGTACGGAACCCTAAAGAACTATTCCTAAAATAGTTGCCTCCAAAAATATAGCTGCTTCCCATAGTGCACCTAAGTTCGGTCCATACAGGGGAACTAATCCAAATCATATTCTCTAATATAGGCTGATTGCCATAGCTAAATAATCCTAATAAGCGCCTAGGCTGTTTCAAAAATGCAAAATCTTGTTTCAGTACCCACAAGTTTTCGGCGGCGCCCCAGCTGACAAAGACAAGGCTGCCAAGATCGAAGACTCGCTGAAACTCCTCGACACGTTCCTGGAAGGACAAAAGTACGTTGCTGGCCCCAACCTCACCATCGCAGACTTGAGTCTCGTGGCCACGGTGTCTAGCTTCGAGGCGTCTGATATTGACTTCAAAAAGTACAATAATGTCAAGAGGTAAAGTCTATATTTCTTTTAAAATATCTATCTTACTGTACTTAACTACCTTACTTTCCTTGTTGTATTGAAATAAGCTCAATTTATAAGCCATATCATTGTTTGTCAGTGTAGAATTTACGGCTAGGCTTTTTTCTAAATACTAAAACAAATTAAGAGTTAACTCAATGATATTTGCCGCTGAAACGAAAACAGATTTACTCAGACTGCTTTACTGCATAAAATAACTCGATAATGTCGTCCTATACCAAGCGGTCAGTGTAACTTGAATATAATACGTTGCCACGTTTCGTATGTAGTAAGATTCCTGATAGAAGAATACGATACTTAGTCGTCCGAAGTGACGTGCTGTTTCTATATCAGACCAAATTAGACTTTATCGCGGATACACAGTAAAGTCCGTATTACGTACCGCGTTTGGAGTTACCTCCTGGGCATTTACTCTGAAAGAGACACGACATACGTACGTAGCTACTTGTATCCGTTTCAATGTCAACTGGTCACTTTTGGAGCCAAAAGTCCTAAGTTTCACCTATTTAACCCCCGACAAAAAGGAGGGGTGTTCAAAGTTTGACGCTAATGTATGTCTGTCTGTGATATCGTGGCTCTCGAACGGATGCACCAATTTCGGTGCGGTCTTTTTTACGTGAAAGTTAGTTCCCTTGCGGTGGTTTTTAGCTGTTTTTGATGACAATCTGTTTAGCTGTTTAAAAGTTTTGGGGGTTAACGCTTGAAAGACCTGGCAAATAATAGATGACGCAACGAATGTCAATTATAATATGTAGTTCCGCTAATCATCACTAGATGGCGTTCTTGACAGTTGGGATTTTTTTTAATTGGCCTAGCAAATAAACTTGTAAGGAGATTAGTTTTAGTAATTGATCTTATTCCAGTACTTTCAGCATCCTTCTTTTAATGTCTGCTTCTAATGAATGATAATAACCCTTTACCACGAGACTTTATATCAGTTGTCGTGCTCCCAGCGTATATAGTGAATCGAAAATAAATATCCTACAATCAAAAAGGGATGTGGAACTATACGAGCACTGGTGTTTTGTCGGAAATATTCGAGGCTCGCGAAATGGGCACGAAAACATTTGTACGGATAAATACGTTCGCAGTGAAACGGTTAACGCTATTTTCTTTTTTCAGATGGTACGAGACAGTGAAAGCCACCGCTCCAGGCTACCAAGAGGCCAACGAGAAAGGCCTGGACGCCTTCAAGGCCCTGGTCAGCAGTATGAAGAAGTAACGACTGATTTCCCTTTCATCTCCTCACTTTCGAACAGTCACCGTTTTCTAACACTGCTTGAATGTACTGTCGACACTTGAAGCTGGTTTTCCGAATGTTAGCTCTTGTGATGCTGACTGTATGTTACAACTTAGTATTATAAGATAATTTTAAGGCACAAATAAATTTATTTAATTAAAAACTGATGTTGTTTTACCCCTTTATGATCTAATTAATAATTCCTGCTACAGATTTACTTCTATGGTCTGTTCTAATAACAATTATTTACTTACTTACCTACTTATGAAAAGCCCAAAATTGAATGGTTCTGGATCGGCAGACAGCGATCTTTCAGAAACAAAACGTCGTGTTGATGATCAGTCCAAAGGAGAAACGACTGTCGGAGTCGCCGATTCTTATGGGCAGATGATTTGCTTATAATAGAAAAGCAGAATCTGTGACTACTATGAAGAGCAAATCGGAAGTAGGTCTAGGGGAGCCCTTTGCTCAATAGTGGCATACAAACTATTCTTTAAATCAAGCTTTTATCTATAACTGACCTAAAAATGTTAAAATGCTCCTCAAGATGAATCAATTCAATCGAGCTAAAGCTCGGTGGGGTTATGTTTTTTTTTATCATAGAGATACCATGCATGACCACCGTCCAGCTCCGTCATCAGATCAGCTCCATATCAACAATATACTTATGCGTGCAAGAGTTAGCTCCGTCGGAAACCGGAAAATGGGTCGAATGTAACTTGCAAAATTTAATTACAGACAGACCACGGGACAGGTGAAACTAAATAAAAGCTTATAAAAAGTATAGTTAACATTACAATCAATTTATTGCGCATTAAACCTTAACGTTAAAGATTGTAAGATATAAAACAAACAACTAATAAGTCGATAGAGATGATAGGATTTTATCACAGTTCTGATTTAGCTTTCAACATGGCGAGGAACTCCTTGAACTGCCGGAGGCCCTCTCCGTTCGCCTCCTCGTAGTTCTTAGCTGTTGACTTCACCAACTCGTACCACCTGACAGAATAAAGAAGATTAATAAAAAGGTCGAAATCACTCAACAGCCCACACTGGCTTTCTAACGGTCAGTTCAAACAGAGACGAGCGCAGCGAAGAGGATTTGAAACTATAAGCATAAACTGCGAAACGCGAGTGCTCGCGCGGTCTCGAGACCACGGCAGCATTTTTCATGTTTTAACATTTGTAAAAAAAAATACTAAATATTTATTGACTGTAAGCTGTGAAATAATAAATGTTTAATTCACAGGAAATACCTACCTGAGCTAAAGGCGCGAATGATATACAGGGTTACTTTTTAAATACCAGCAACCTTTTTGGAGCAAGTTAAGTCCATGATACTGAACCACTATCCATAACACTATTCATCATTTCAGCCGCATAACGGACAAAGGCCTCTCCCAAGGATTTTCAAAATGACCGATCAAGAGCGGCCTGCATCCAGCGCTGCCCAGCGACCTTGGTCAGGTCGTCTGACCACCTTGTGGGTGGGTGTCCTACGCTTCGCTTGCCAGTACGCGGTCGCCATTCGAGAAACTTTTTGCATCATCAGCCATCGGTTCTTCGCGCTATGTGTCCCGCCCACTGCCACTTCAACGAGCTAATTCACTGGGCTATGTAGGTGACTTTTGTTTTCCTATGAATTTCCTCGTTTCTGATTCGATCACGCAGAGAAACACCGAGCATTGCCCTCTCCATAGCGCGCTGAGCGACCTTGAGACTTCTTGTGAGACTCAAAGTAAGGGACCACGTTTCAGAGCCATAAGTCATCACTGGTAACACACATTGATGAAACACTTTTGTCTTGAGGCACTAAGGTATTTTGGACGATAAAACACTGCGTAGCTTCCCGAACGCTGCCCAGCCGAGTCGGATTCGTCGAAAGACCTCATCCTGGAAGCTGGAATTTCCTGCCTGGATCAGTTGACCCAGGTAGAAATACTTTTCTATAACTTCAAGGGTGGAGCTCCCAACACAAACAGGTAGGAGCGCGAAATGGGCATTCAACATTATTTGCGTTTTGTCCATATTCATTTTAAGACCCAATTGTTGGGAAACTCGATTAAGGTCTCCGAGCATAGCACTTTAGTCTTCTATCGATTCTGCCATGCATGACAACGATATCGTCGGCAAATCGAAGGTGAGTGATAAACTCGCCATTGATGTTGATGCCAAATGTTTCCCAGTCCAGAAGCTTGAAGGTATCTTCCAATCAAGGTGAACAGTTTCGGAGGTATAACGTTTCCCTGGCTTACACCTCGTTGCAGTGGAATAGCTCTTGTGCACTGCTCCTGTACTCGGACTGTCATAGTGGCGTTACTGTATAAGCACTTCAACACTTCGATATACCGATAGTCAATACGGTATCGCTGGAGAGAGGAAGCATCGCACTGAAGCCCGGCCCACGTTTCGATCGAATCAAAGGCTTTTTCATAGTCCATAAACCCTAAGCATAACGGCCGGTTATACTCCCTCGTCTTCTCTATAACCTGCCGCAGCGTGTGAATGTGGTCTGTGATAGTAAAGCCTTTACGAAAACCGGCTTGTTCAGGGGGCTGGAAGGCATCAAACTTGTTTGCGAGACGATTTGTGATGACCGTCGAAAACAACTTGTATACATGACTTAGAAGTGTGATAGGCCTATAGTTCTTCAATAGGGTGTTATCTCCCTTTTTAAAGAACAGGACCACCAAGCCCCTGTTCAACGCTTCTGGCGTTACGCCCTCGAGCAGAACAGAATTAAAGAGCCTCTGAAGGACTTCCAGTACCGGCGTTCCGCCCGCTTTCTGCTGTAATTCCATCCTCGCCCGACGTCTTGTTGTTTTTAAGCTGTTTGAGGGCCATCCTAATCTCGTACAGGCTGATATCCGGGATATCTTCGGTATAGTGTCGGGTCAGCTTGGCTCTTGGGTCTTTAGCCGTTTGTCCGCTGGGTTGCGAAACGGAAATATACAGCTGTCCATAAAACATCTCGATCTCTGCCAGAACACCTTCCTTTGTCGACATCACGCTACCGTCCTCCGTCTTCAAGTTCATCAATTGGCTTTGCCCAACCGACATAGCTCTTGTGAACACTTGGAAGCCTTTGTTCTGCTCGATCGTCTCCTCTATAATTTTAGTCGTGTCGCAAGGACTTTTGTATACGTCTGTTGAGCTGCCTATGATTCAGCATCTTCGGAAGTCTGCAGCGGCCTTGATCGTCGTTCTGCCATTATGTCTAGGGTCTGAGCAGAGATTTTTTGAGGTTTTCGTTTGGGACCTAAACACCTACGATCCCACCGCTTGGACAGCTTGTATAAACCTTGGTTTATCTCGTTCACTGTAACGCAATCCTGAAGGCCTTCGAAGCGATTTGGCAGTTCAAGCTGGAAGTCTTCAGAGTTTTCAATTTGGACCTGCGACGGTCAGAGGGTCGACTTCATCAGCCGCGACCTTTCGACTTTGAGGAAGACAGCGGCTTCTCTCCGTTGCGTTCCTCTAGCTCCAGATAATCAGCCAGCCTACGTCCCCTGTTATTTTACACTCCGTATCCAAAATTTCCCAGCCAAAACTCTCCATCGCCTCGCTTGCCCAATTTTGCGTTGAAATCCTCCATTACAACCGTAAAATAGGTTTCAGAAGTATGTACGGCCCTTCTGATGTCCTCATACACTTCATCCACCTCTTCATAGGAGTGATCCTCAGTTGGCGTATATACCTGTATGACCTTCAGCGAGTATCTTTTAGATACTCTGAGTATCAGGTATATTACCCTGCTAGAAACACTCTCGATGGTTTTGACGTTGTTAATGAGGGACTTGTGGACGAGAAACTCGATACCATGCTGAGACTTCTTTTTGTCTCCTTCCCGGTGATAGAGGTTACCAGACTCTAGGGTTGTCGAGCCCTCGCCCTCTCTTCGGACTTCAGACAACCCCACAATGTCCCATCGTAACCTACTCATTTCCTCTTCCACCTTAGCCGTCAGTCCTCAATGTGCGGACATTGTGTTGTGTGTTACTAGGGCCAGTTTTCGCCGGGGTGGTAGCCGGATCCCATCCGGGGATTCTTAGCACCTCCTGCCCCGCCGTTATCATGACCGCTACCGGAGTCAGGAATAGCAAGACTGCCGAGTACTGGCATGGTCGTTTGGTTTCTATCCATATTGCTACTTGCCACACTCGCCAGGCTTGGCAGGCGGGTTGAAGAGCGCAGTGGGAGTCACTAAAGTCTGTTGATCTTCAGTGACGGAAATATCCTTTAGTCGCCTTTTACGACATCCACAGGAAGAAATGGAGTGGTTCTATTCTAGGCTGAAAACCACACGGCACACACATACGGCATAACACTATTATTGAAAAACAAAAAAATATCGGCGTTCCATGGAAATCAGTTCTCGGCCAAACGGATTCTGTATGGCAGGTCGAAAAATAAAAAAAAAAAAGGAGTTCAGTATAATGAGCTGAAATTGCCCCAGAAATATTGCTGGTTTTTTAAAAGTAACTCTGTATATCTGACATGACATGACGTTTTGATTAATGGTACTCACTTCAAAATATTAGGGTACGGCTTCAGGTCGATGCCAGCCACGTCCATAGTCGAGACCGTAGCGACCAGACTGAGGTCTGCCAGAGTCAACTCGTCGCCCGCGGCGTACTTGCGGCCTTGCAGGAAGGTGTTGAGGAATACCAACCCTTCTTCCAGCTTCTTCAGAAGAGCTGCATCGGGTTTCGCTCCACCAAATATTTGAGGGTACTGGAAATAAATAAATAGATAGATAGGGACTAATAACACTGGTTGAGGCAGTCCCGAAGTTAGTTAAAACCACAGAATTAATATCAGCATTACAAGAACGGAATCTCCTAGGCTCCCACGTCCCCGCACCTCTCCCCCGTTCGCGCCGTGTAGAGAGTGCTAAGCGTGTAGCTGCAGGCACCTTGAGCCGCCTCGACAAGGCGAGAACGGGGGAGAGGTGCGAGGACGAGGAACGGAGAGGACGCGTATTGCGTGGGACCCTAGGAGATTCCGTTCTTTATGTAATACTTTATTATTTTTGTGGTTAAAACTTATGTTACATGTAGTTAGATATCTTTAGGTCGAAATACGCCAGAAGTATTTCGTCTTATCTTATTAAAATACCTACTCGCGAACTAACTTTATTTGAACCATTTATGTACGTCCAAAAACAGAAGCTCTCCCGCAATGTCACCTTCTCTTTTCTCCCGTCATCATCATTCGAATAAATAAGTACCTAATATTCAAACACAGTAAGATTTGCTCAGTCAGTGTTTTTCAAAAAAGCGCAATTTTAACGAAATTACGTATACCTAATAAACAATATTTGCATCTTCGTAGGTACTTATAAAAATATCATATTCTGTTATCTCAAAGTAAGCATGACTTTTTATTTTAATTTTATCAGCAATTTGCTTCAAAGGAATCTTATCTATGTTGTAATTGTTATAAATGATGAAATCTTTTTTTTAACCTCAGACAAAAAAGAGTGAGTGTTAAAAGTTTGTCTGTCTTTTTGTCTATCTGTGGATCATAGCTCTCCAAAGTACGAACCGATTTCGATACACGGTCTTTTTCACGTGAAAGCAAGTTCCCTTGCGGTGGTTCTTCGCTATGTTAGATGAAAATAAAAAAATAGACGACCTTCGTGGCGCAGTGGTCACCATGCTAGTCCGCCACCCAGAGGTCCCGGGTTCGATCCCCGGTCAGGTCAAGTTGGAAAATGGCCTTTTGTCAAATTGTCCTGGGTCTTGGATGTTTATCTATATATGTATTTGTTATAAAATATAGCATCGTTGAGTTAGTATCCCATAACACAAGTCTCGAACTTACTTTGGGGCCAACTCAATCAGTGTTATTTGTCCCTATAAAAAAAAATCGGTTCAGGCTTTTACAAGTTATTAAGAGTTAACGACTGAAAGTCAGGTTTTTTAATTTGCCTGGCAAATGAACTTGTATATTGTGCATTTTTATTGTAAAAATAATTTCTTTTCATGACCAAAATGTTTTGTTTGTAATGTATGTATGTATGTTTAATTTTATGTTACATTGCGAGTTTTATAAAAGCTTGTTACTATATTTTTTTTCTCCACAACTTACCTTAGGATTGTAAAGAAATACTCTAAACAAAATTGAAAAAATATAACTTTTTTCAGAAGCAAAAAAATTGAACTCACGAAATAGTTAGCAAATCTTGGGTACAAAGTGCCCAAGTCGAAGTCCAGTCGCTGGTCCACTAGGGCCCTGGCCTTCGGGTCTTCAGGGTACAGGCTGCTGTCTTTGCCGTACCGGTTGACCAGGTATCTGCTGATAGCTCTCGACTCCCACAGGGAGAAGTCACTATGGTTGGCACCGTGTGTTGGGGGTTGAGCTGAAATGCAGGCAAATGCTATATGCAATGTGGAAGGGATATACCCGTAATAAATCGCAACAAGAGCTATACTAAATCACTATAATATAATGAAATTAAAATAAAAGTTGAAAAAAATGGCGTTTCCATACGGTATTGTGCAGGCGCCCGAACAATTAGTATGGGAATGTCGATTTTTTTTGGCTTTTGACTGTTATTTTATATCATTATTGGGGTGCCGTACAAAAAATTAAAACGGAACCCTTATAACATCACTCGTGCATCTGTCTGTCACAGGTCACAGCCAATTTGCTCGGAATCTACAGAACCAAATCAGGTGTAATCCTATGACCCAAACACAGATGTGCAAAGTAAATATTATTTTTTTAATAAGGGTCATTTTCGGGGGCACATTAGGAAATTGAAGGATTAAGGGTTCAAACCTTTTAAAGGGCTTTTCAATAAGGGCGGGTAGATTTTGAAACGAAATTAAACAAGCTGCGTATGAGGTATCACCAATTTTTTTTATTTATTTAAAAGGCCCATATATGCCATTAAGTATGGAAGATGACATCATTCAAATGCCTGCCTCGGCTTCTCACAGTGGCACGGATCCGAGTGGTCCAATTTTCAATGACTCTTCCGCATAGATCCGCCTGAATTTGAGCGATGGCATGTGTTATGTTCGCCTTCAGGGCATCGGTGGATTGTGGTTTATTTGCATGAACCTGCGACTTCAAAAAACCCTACAAGAAAAAGTCTAGCGGGGTTAAATCGCATGACGTTGGTGGCCAATTCACATCACCCCTGCGAGAGATAACCTTAGTCTCAAATCGCTCATGCAGAATGTCAATCGTGGCGTCCGCTGTGTGGCACGTAGCGCCATCCTGCTGGAACCACATGTCGTCTAGGTCCATATGGTTCAATGTGGGCCATAAAAAATTGGTTATCATCGTTCTGTAGCGCTCGCCGTTGACAGTGACCGCCTCACCAACGTCGTTTTCGAAAAAATACGGACCAATGACGCCGCCGGCCCAAAATCCACACCAAACCGTAACTTTTTGAGGATGCATTACCACCTGGTGAACCTCGTGTGGGTTTGTGTCGTCCCATATACGGCAATTTTGTTTGTTAAGACGAAGTGGTAGCTAAAGTGGCGCCCTCATTTGAAATAAATTGTTTAAAACTAAATATGGTGATAATTAAAAATTTGATTTGTATAAATGTCTAGAAAGACCTCTAAACTATTTTATGAATAACCTTTGAAAGTAATATTGGTAATCCGTCTAGCTTTAAAACTGTTTTTCGCCAAAAGTGGCCACTTTTGGCTAAAAACAGTTTTAAAACTAGATGGACTATTAGTAATAATTTCAAAGGTTATTCATAAAATAGTTTAAAGGTCATTCTAGACGTTTATACAAATCAAATTTTTAATTATCACCATATTTAGTTTTAAACAATTTATTTCAAATGAGGGCGCCACTTTAGCTACCACTTCGTCTTAACAAAGCCATTCATCCAAAAATGCGCCTCGTCGCTAAAGATGATTTTTCGCCCGAAATTGGGATCCTCTTATGGGAAGTTTATAACGGGAAGTTTTATCATTTGTACGCGCTGTTCAATCGTGTAACCTGTCATGGTGATTTGGCATAAGCAACTGAATAATAAGCAAAAGATTTGACAATTGTCACCAAAACAAAATGGCCGCCACGGGCCGCCAAAATCTACCCGCGCCAATTGAAAAACCCTTTACATTGGAAGCTAAATAAGAAAATAAAAGCTTGTTATTTTTTTAAGAGGGTTTAAACCCCCCTGAAATAAAGACACTTTGTGGTCCTTTTATCAAGTTAGGTTTAGTTGCATGCTGTAAGCAGCGTGGATTTCAGATTAGGTAGATATTACCAAAGATAATATACTTAATTACTAACGTAAAGTATATCACTAAGTGGGTGGACATAATGTCATTCACTAAAATATAGTTAACAATCTACTAAGTAATTAAAAAAAACTAATTCTTTACTTACCCTTTTCTACCCCCAAGAAGATTCAGTCTACTAGAAATACTGAGTTTCAGTACATTTTAACCGACTTCCAAAAAAGAGGTGGTTATCAATTCATGGCGATTTTTTAATGTATGTTTTTTTATGTAAAGGGTATACTTCTGAGGTAGTTTTAACAAAAACGGTTGTATAGTTTAGGGGTGAACTCGGTTTATAGTTTTGAAAAACTTTTATCGACCAGTTTATATTTATTTATTAAATAAGTACATACCTCCAAGAAGTCTGGCTTGAACTGTTCTCCGGCGCTCAGGTCCAAGGGTTTCAGGTTGAGATGCACGTCGAGAGCCGCCGCCACCAGCAGCACCAGGCGGCACGGTGCCGACCCGGCAGTGAAGTACAAATCTATCGACATTTTGCTTCTGGGCGGAGACTTTTAGATTCTGCAACGATATAATATTGTAAGGAGAGTAGAATTACCCTTAAGTTCCGTTACACAGGAGGATTACTCCATAAGCGCCACGGCAGACGTACGTAGATACTGTCCGTGTTTCAGTGCCAAGCAGTTGAGCGTTACGTGAGTACTAGTACTTATTCTGTAGCGTTACGAAATGATGACAAAGTCCTGTTTGGTTTTACATACGTATAGAAGAAATATGATTAAGATACTAGCGCACGAGACTATCGTGACACTTTATAGAGCAACGGTTTAGTGTACTAATTTAAAGTAAATTGAAGCGGTGAGTGGCCAAGCGGTTTAGGTATTAGCTGTGCCTGTGTCTCTCCCCTTTTTTTTAATTTTTTTATTAGCCTATACTGTCCCACTGCTGGGCAAAGGCCGCCCCTCTAGTTTGCCACTGATCTCTATCTTGCGCGATGGATGTCCAAGACTTTTTTAGGTATCGAAAATATATCTTAATTATTACTATATGCGCGCAGCGACCACTTCGAAGGGGAAAATTCACTTACATGAATCGTTTGTCCAGAGTAATAAGAATGGAATTGGCTTGCAATGGATGACCGGCTGGTAACATCGTAATGCAGCGGGCAACCCCATCAGAAGGATAGCCGTACGATATTGCGCATGCGCGGTCAACGGTCTTCTGGATTCAAAGCTTGCCACGTAAGGTTGTGTCAATCCATATATACTTATTGAAGTAATTGTAGATATTTCATAAAGTTCTAGTGATCAATGTAATAAGCTTAACGGTTTACCTAGCAAAATAAATATGTATTACGTATAACTGTGTCTAGTATTTATTTTGCTCACAACCACTCCGAAGAAAACGTGAGAAAGTGTGCAAGCTAGTTCACTAGTGTCTAATAATAACTTTTTTCATTAAATCAGTCATTGAGCTACATCGGATGCCTTTAGGCAGCTCGAAAAATCTGACACCACTCGAGTGGCCCCGTTAGATCGAAGTACATCAGTGTATCATGATGATAAGAGAGAGCTTTGAAATCTTCTTGGCAGTTCTAAGTACATGTTCTGCCTCCAAATCATTTCCTACTCGTACCTTCATATCATAACTAGTTATATTTAAGTGAATATTCAATATTTATGACGAATAAAGATTATCTTTCTTTCTTTACCACGGTAAGGTAACTTAGAGCCAAATAGTTTTTAACCGAATTCTGAAGGAAGGTATATAATTTAGTTCAGTCAAAACGTCGAAAAAGTTTAAATATCAGTAACGTTTTATCAGCAGTCGGCACGATCGTAAAAGGATATTGACCCGCGCTATCGTGAAATTAACATCGAAACAACTAAGTAAAGACACTACTCATGACGATAACAGGGGCGTAGCTACCGCCGTATATGCCGTATCAATTATACGGGGCCCCCGGGCCACGGGGGCCCCCGACGTGCGTAAGCAAAAATTTATAAAAACTTCCTAATGTTTTATTATTACAGAAACGACAAAAGTAAAAAAAAATTTTTTTTCTTGCGTGAAACGTGCATTCAAAAGTTGCCAACACTCTAAATCGGTTATCGCGGGATTTCCTCGTTTAAGTCATTTACTTCAACGGGGAAATCCCACAAAATTTTGGAAAAGTTACAGATAGATAATTATGATGAATAAATATTTATTTTAATTTTATGCATACATTTTTTTTCTTTTGTGAGAAATCTTTACCTACCCTTCCTAAGGGCCCCCAATTTTTTTTATACGGGGCCCCGCCAATGCACGCTACGCCACTGGACGATAATAAACCCCCCTGCCCGCGCCTCACTACGCCCTTGGCTATGGCCCTAGGTGGCGAACATATAGATACGAGTTCCAAAATGTCTAGCCAAGTTTATGTTATCCTTAAATTACTTAATTATGTTATATGAATGAAATTGACTCACCACGTGCGGTCTCGCTGGTTGTCGAATACACACTGGTCGTTCGATAAAACTTGTCGGCCTTGAAACTTGATCTTTGCATTGCTTATTGCACGTCATTGTACGGTGTTTGGTCTGAACTCCTGAAAACACAGTCATCAAGCTTCCCAACCTCAAAACCATTGCTATTGCGTTGCGCCACCATTACCGGTGTATAATTTGCCTTGCTGTTGACTGTACGGTACGCTTCAAAAATGGAGTCATTGTCACACAACTAGTATGAGAAATTATGACACCACTTTTGAAGCCTGACTGTACATGGTTAGAATTTTACTACAAAAAATAAAGGCTTATTCGCAAAACGTCTCTTTCGCAAAATGTCCCCTAGTCGTAAAACGTCTCTTTCGCACAATGTCTCTTTCGCAAAATGTCGCGACAGGGACTTAGAATAAAATTACGATTTTCCATCATTTATTTAATCATAATTTAAGTACTTAAATTCACTTAAGTATTGCAAATAAGAAAAATATACTTATTTAAAATTTCGATTAAAAAAACACTGTTAGTAACCTAACCACACATTAGATATTAGTTACTACATAAACATAACTATGTTCTCATTTAACCCATTACGAATTAAAATATTATTATATATTTTTTAAATGATTAAAAAAAGTAATTTAATATTAAAATGTCTAAGTCCCTGTCGCGACATTTTGCGAAAGAGACATTTTGCTAAAGAGACAATCTGCAAAAGAGACATTCTGCGAAAGAGATGTTCTGCGAAAGAGATGTTCTGCGAAAGAGACATTATGAGAAAGAGACGTTTTACGACTAGGGGACATTTTGCGAAAGAGACGTTTTGCGAATAAGCCAAAATAAACTGATGATGTAATCGCTATGCTTTGACGAATTTTCTCTTTCTAGTTTTACCCTTGTGCTCATATAAGTAGATACTTCCCTCCTAAATCTGATAATAAGAGTAAAGAGCTCGCTGGCCTGGCCCAGTGGGAGTACGAGTTAGTAACGTTTTCGCGGACGTAGTCCTCACTTGAATGTGACCACAAGTGACAAAAATCTCCACTTAATACAGACATATAAAGGGAAGTTCCCTTTGTATATGCCAACTTATTTATATACATGTGTTATTTTTTTTAAATATTGAAATAATCTTTATTGATCTACAATTAACAATTTGAAACGACACCAAATAAACATACATCAATCAGATAAGTACTTAGTAAGTCAAAAACTAAAATGAATAATACTAATAATAAAATGCCACTCCGAATTGTATATACTGGCTGCATTTCCTCTTTGGATAGTGATGCGTATCCTTTGAACCAAATACCATCCGGAGCGGTGGTCATATCCTCGGTCCTTCAAGCGACGTCCTATCTCACGAAAATAAAGTTCTTTGCTTCAGGACACCATATGCCCCGTCTCAACGGCGACTGGAACAAACTCATATTGCGAAGATTGAGTATTTCAGGCATTTTTGTCCCAGTTCGTCCACCAGGATCCCCCAGGGGATCGCCGTGAACTCACCTGTCCAGCCGCCGCCCGCGCAGCCGATCCAGGCGAGCGCATTAAGATAAGACGCCGCGTACGTGCTCACGCAGGTGGCATCCCAGAGCAAACTGCGACCTCTCTGCCAGGGCAACAAAGTCTACCGTCAGGTCTTTTCCCGTCCGTTCTTGACAAGCCAGGGGGCTCTAACCGACACGGTATGTTAGCTGTGATCAGTGCTCATCGTTTAAAGCGTTATGCCGCGATAAACGGCCTGCACATCGAAAACAGCTTAGGGCGTGATGCTCATTTGCTTCCACCATTTTTGCACAAATACACCGATGTGGCTCACAAACTTTGGAACCCATCCTCAAAGCTGCAGCTATTCTGAGAGTCATTATCCAATAATGTGCCCATAAAAGGGGAAGGCAAAGCATGCAGCCAACTGCTTCTGGTTTTGCAGATGCTCTCAGGGTTGTGACGCAGTTCGTCATTTTCGCAAATAGTCATCGCTGAAAATTTAGTTACTTTCGCAAATTGTCATTTTCGCAATATGACACTTTCGCACTTTGTCATTTTCGCAATTTGCCACTTTCGCAACTGGTCATTCACAGATTTTCTGCCTCATTTACTAAAATGTTCCGTTAGAAATGTGATAGAAAAAACTGTGTGGTTTAATGAATCATAATATAAGTTCTACTGTCAAGTTTTTTTAAAAGTGCAATGAACACAAAAATAAAAAATTGTTTTGTTTTATGAATCGGTAACAGTAGTGCCAATCGTTTAGGCCGTTGAAAATGTGGCAGAAAAGCTATGAATGACCAGTTGCGAAAGTGACAAATTGCGAAAACGACAATGTGCAAAAGTGACATATAGCGAAAATGACAATGTGCGAGTGAAAAAATTTTCAGCGATGACCATTTGCGAAAATGACGAACTGCGTCACAACCGCTCTAAGGCGTGCCAAATCAGCGCCACTCGCTCGGCTTTCTAGCTCCTTCTTTATAACTAAGGACCAGCCTCTCCTCATCCCACACCCTTTGCAGATGAGGCCTATCTGGAGTGTTGAGATCGTGCTGTGTAGATAGTAGTTAATATTTTAAAATTTTCAAAATTTTAAATAAACGTTAGTTAATTGATGATAAAGATTCAGTTCAGACAGAAAGGAAAAATGCTCGAGCAATTAAGTAACTCCTATTGAAAATAAAACCGTATTAACACAGCCTAACGTGTTTAAACGTATAAACATGACAAAACGCGAGTATGCTCGCGCGGACTCGAAATCTCTTGCTTATAGTTTAAGGTTTACTTCCGAGTGTCATAAAAAAATCATCTCCTCTGCGCTCCTCTCTATCTGAACTACCCAAACAGGTAAATTCGCCGTCACATAACAATAAAAACACCAAGAAATTTACATAATATTTTATTATCTTTGTCTTTAATAAAGTAATTACAGGTAGGCACTAAAAAAATAACCATGCATATGTAAGACCATAATACAATAATATATTTCTTAGATACAACGAACACCGCATCTCATATGTCTCGTACGAACAAACAAACTGTAGGCCTTAGTAACGATGCTAACAGCTGTGTGGAATGGCACTAAGCAGGCCCAACGGGGCAGTAGGGGGCAGAGTACAAAAACCATGGAAAAACTTTTTCAATATGAACTTCGGGTTTCTAGCCAGGAGAGTCCTTTTTAAAACGCTAAGTCACTAAACGAAAGGTTTTCTCAACACATTATTTTCGTTTAGTGACTCCGCGTTTCAAAAATGGCGCCCGTAAACCGAAAACTTTTTTTTTTTAAGAATTATTTTACAAAGTTAGTCTGGGTTTTATAATAAGGCGGATTGTAATTAAAATATGTTTCGTATCGTTCTCTCAATGTCATAAAGAAAGAGGGAAAAGGGGCAAAGCATGTTTTAACTAACATTGATTTAGCAAACGATTCATTAATATTTATGAAAACAAGGGAAAGACTGCCGGTACATTGATGAAAGCATTTCTTCAGTTTGTTAGGCCAACCCGAAGTCCATAAAGATACAAAATCAATGTTATACAAAACTGTAAAAAAAACGAGAAACAACGCCCCGCACCAAGGCCGGTGATGCAGTTTTAAATTTGGGTTGCCAGATAGGGGGGGATTCGCTCGGAATGTCCCGACATTTCATCTGATCCCGAATACAGTCCCGATTTCCAGGAAACAACCCCTGCCCCGCTCATCAAAAATTCGAAATTGATCTTACATCGAAAAATAATGCCAAAAACTCCACTTTCAAAATTTTGATCGAATAGTATACCTACCAATCTGGCAACCCTATTGTGAATAGATAAAACGTCAATACAAATCATTTATTCAACAGTTTCTCCTCGATCAGCGAAGCACCACTTTGAGTATTGCCATTATTAATGTCAGTGTTGACTAGTAAAAACATCAGTGAACTTAAATAGTGCACCACCGGCCAATGAGCTTACTCTGATAACAATTTCAATTTTTTATTAATTTGCCAAGTTTTTTGATGCAATTCTATGCGTTTCATACATAGAAATAAAAGTGGATATAGCTCGACAGTGAAAGTGCGCTGCCAGTTACTACCTTTTTAATATGAATCGGCGCAATTTACGTGTGGATTGAGTTTGGTTGGACAGTAATAAGAATATGACTGAAAATTTTCAATTGGCCCATCATGGGATTATAAAATAAATATTGTACACGTATTTTTCTATTCTCCGACAAACAAAAATTGACAAAAATACAGCTCATTTCAAATTTGCGCTAAGTCACGCTTTTGTACAATTTTACTCAAAAGTGACGTCATAAACCCCCACTTCGAAACTTAAACGCTCCGTATCTTTGGGATTCTTTATTAACTGGATGAATCGTAAATAATTGGTAATTATTTTTAAACCTCGGTAAAAAAAAAGAGATGTGTTATTTGACGCTAGTGTCTGTCTGTCTGTGGCATCGTAGCGCTCGAATGGATAGACCGATTTCGATGCTGTTTTTTTACGTGAGACCATTCTTTTGCGGTGGTTCTTAGCTATGTTTGATGAAAATCGGTTGGGCCAATTTAAAATTATTGGGGACTAACGCTTTAAAGTCAGGACTTTCTCATAGATGGCGCTACGTATCTACTAAGTGATGAGTACCTAGTGGGACTACTGATACGACTTAAGTAGTTCTGCTACTCATCACTAGATGGTGTTCTTGACAATCGTTTTTTTAATTTGCTACCAAAATAAAGTTGTTACCAATATAATCTTACTGACTGACTAATATGACTCAGTCATCAATGTCACCATCCGTATTGTTTTCAGAGTAAGCCACCAGGTGTCGCTTCGGGCCCGTCACGGCCGGAGTTTGGCGGCACTAAGCCAAATAACGTTATTGCAACATCGCGGAGCTCTTTTACCAATGAGATAGCGTCTCGAAGTTAACACTAATATCCAACACGAGGCAAAAACAAAGCCATAATAAATACACGCTCCGCCATGACCACAGAAGGCACGTAATATCAGTAAATCAAATGAAACGTTTTAAAAAAGCTATTTCGTTACTTAGTAAGACTACGCTAGTGTAATACAAAAAACAATTAGACACTTTAACATTATGAAGCTATGATTTGTGTGATATCAACAGTTTGTTTCGTTAACCAGCCGAATTTATTGCTTAATATTGGATTTTTTTACATCCCGCGTGTAAAAGCGTCGCTATTACACACAATACGGATTTTGCTAACTAGCCGCAGTAAAATTCACTAAATAAATAGATAATGGATTAGCTAAGTCAAAATAAAACTTTTTTTCCCCTAAATAAAAATTATTTTCAACAAATTCGCATGAAACGTGGGCGCCAAATGAGTGGTTACTAAAGTGTGTGCTAAAACTGAAGCATGGGCCTAAATTGTGTGTGGTATATTGAATCCTTTCACGTTTACAATAATTATATTTTAACTTTATTCGTTCAGACACTAAATATCAATACTTACACAAGCTATCTACATGAGCCACTCTTTCGCTGAGTGTTGCCAACTTAAAATTTCTCTTACCATAGACAGCAGATTAAAAGTATGATTGAAACACTGTCTTTTCGAGGCTGGCAACTCGGATGAGGAGATATTTTGGAGCTGGCAACATGATTATTATGATGGTAAGACCACTGTCTAGGAATGATTCATAATGGTTGCATTTAGAACTCCACTCGCTTCTTCTTTCGGCTCCAACATTTACTGGACTTTCTGGCTCTGTAACAAAAAAAACTGTTATTAGTACAATTCACATTTTTAATGCGAAAAAGGAGGTTGTGGAGGAGGTAGTGTTCCGTACCCAGGGGGTAAAAAAGGGACCCTATTACTAAGACTTCGCTGTCCGTCTGTCTACCAGGCTGTATCTCATAAACCGTGATATATCACGGTTCTGATATATCAGAAGAAATTTTTATAGGTGGTGTATTTCTGTTGCCGCTATAACAACAATTTGCTATTCAGCAAAGCAACGCTGCCAGTGTTTTGAGTACTTTACCTGGATCAGATGCATTTGAGGAGGTATTTCATATTTTGTATTTTTTATTTTATTTATTTAATTTTGCTTTTGGTTTTAATTTAGATTTAATTAATTTAAGTATTTAAAGTTTTTGTTAAAATATTTATTTATAATAAATACATGTTGTACAGTACATATGGTGTTATTTTATTAAGAAAATATATGTTTAGACCCTACCTAACTGATGAAAATAAATTCTATTAAATTAATTATTTCTTCAGGTTCATTTAATTTTTAATGTAATTTTTTCATAATTTTTTTGTGAATTTTGACTGAAATTATTATCACCTTCCCATATTTAACATGTGCCATAGTAATGAAAACAAACCAAAGTTTCTGTATCCGCTACTCAATAGTTCTTATCTGATCTGTGATTCAACATGTCTGCTTATCACGCGGCAAGGCCGCATGCGTTTACATGATAGAAAACATTTCTGAAGAATTTTTCTAATGATTCAGAAATCTCTATTGTTTCAATGCATATTTAAATTAAGTGACTTTTAGAAAGGAGTAGGCGAAACTTTGAATAATTCATGTTAATAAGTGATGTTGATTATGGCTGGCAACATATTATGATTTTGATTTCCTTTTCTACATACATGTCCACCATTGCGCTGAAAATGGCCTTTGGCAAAGATTATATACGCCAAAAAAACGATTGTAGGGCCCGAAAGTAGGCCAAATTGTAGTTGCGGGCAGGCTCACAGAGATGGCAGCACAAACGACTAGCAAAAAAAGGGGTGAATATGCTTTATTTTATATTAGCATTTCATATAAGTCATATTTAATTAATTAGAGTACTACATTATTTAAATAATAGTAATAAAAGATTTTAATGTTTTAATAAATAGCTATAGTGCCATCTAGTGACAAGTAAGAGAAATTTATATTTATAAAGCGATGGGTAGGCATGCCTTTGAATCTTTGGTCCTAGTTAGTAGGCTATGTTAATTCCACAAGTATAAAGACGTGACTGTGTGGGTGACTTTCCACTTCCTCCACGGCTCGGCGTCGGGTCGGATGGTCTGGCCTGGTCTGGTCCGGACACGGTCTGCAGACATACTCACTGGGGCTGGCTACTGGCAGCATTGCCTGCGCACGCTGTCGGCCTGCAAGGGTCTCGCGTCCGTCAAATCGGATGGTCTGGTCTGGTCTCGCATCGGTCGGGTCGGATGGTCTGGTCTGATCCGGACACGGTCTGCAGACATACTCACTGGTGCTGGCTACTGGCAGCACTGCTTGCGAACGCTGTCGTCCTGCGAGGGTCTCGCGTGCGTCGGGTCGGATGGTCTGGTCTGGTCCGGACATGGTCTGCAGACATACACACTGGTGCTGGCTACTGGCAGCACTGCTTGCGCACACTGTCGGCCTGCGAAGGTCTCGCGTCCGTCGGGTCGGATGGTCTGGTCTGATCCGGACACGGTCTGAAGACATACTCACTGGTGCTGGCTACTGGCAGCATTGCCTGCGCACGCTGTCGGCCTGCAAGGGTCTCGCGTCCGTCGAATCGGATGGTCTGGTCTGGTCTGGTCTCGCATCCGTCGGGTCGGATGATCTGGTCTAATCCGGACACGGTCTGGAGACATACTCACTGGTGCTGGCTACTGGCAGCATTGCCTGCGCACGCTGTCGGCCTGCAAGGGTCTCGCGTCCGTCGAATCGGATGGTCTGATCTGGTCTCGCATCCGTCGGGTCGGATGGTCTGGTCTGATCCGGACACGGTCTGGAGAAATACTCACTGGTACTGGCTACTGGCAGCATTGCCTGCGCACGCTGTCGACCTGCAAGGGTCTCGCGTCCGTCGAATCGGATGGTCTGGTCTGGTCTCGCATCCGTCGGGTCGGATGGTCTGGTCTGATCCGGACACGGTCTGGAGACATACTCACTGGTGCTGGCTACTGGCAGCACTGCTTGCGCACGCTGTCGGCCTGCGAGGGTCTCGCGTCCGCCGGCTCGGCGTCGGGTCGGATGGTCTGGTCGCCGTCTGGAGGGTCACGCATTTGCTTCTGCGACACAATCCTGTAGATCTCTGTAAAGAAAAAACAAGTAATTCAAATAAAAATCTCTTTTTCAACACACTTGCTCGTAAAGTGGATCTAATTTCACAGGTTTTAGATATATAAAGCCAGCTCATAAAACATGCCGGTGTTAATAAACGCAAATAGTGAAGTTATAATCTATAACCACACTATTTTCAAATTTCGAACTGGCCCTTAGCCACGCGGCGCGGCGCCAACCAGTTCTGTCAGCCGTTCGGCGCACTCATTTTAAAAAGTAAAACGGTGGGAAATCAACAGGGTGCATTACAGTGGTCAAGTTTATTTAAAATCAAAGAATTCAGTTTATTACGTATTTTTCCTCGTGTGTTGCAAAACGTCGTACTATATACGTGCGTATATTGGTTAAACACACTCGGCTCTATTTTGCACTCGCCTGCGGCTCGGGCTGAAATTCCGCCTCGTGTATTATAACCACTATAACACACTTATATCGTAATGTATTGTTGTGACCCTGTAGAGACGGCAGAGTAGAATAAGATTTGTCATCTAGAAAGCAGTTTCAAGCTAGAAATTCTGCCAGATTTTTGTTACTGTCAAAAATAAAACCAACCCATCAATCTTAATCTTCTTCCAAATAATAAAATCGTTTATTTTTGTCAACTAATTACTAGAACAATCGATAACAGACGAACTGTGTGTAATTAATTTGCATGTAATTAACCGTGTGATTTGTTAAACTATTTTGTTACGCTTGTTAATTGCCGTCAAAACACTGTACACTCCTTTGTTTTTATTGATCTTTGTTTTACATGTATGTAAGTGGGCAGACACACTGACGAATTTTTTTTCAAGCTGCCTGAAGGCATGTGATGTCGCGCGTGTACTTCATATGGAATACTGTATACTGTGACGCCACTTTGGCATTTTACTGTCTTTGCCTTATACAATGCTTAAAGGTTTCCGAAAAAGTCTTCATTACACTTCGTCTCCTGAAGAACACATGTCGTTTTTCGGCAGTCGAAGTTTATCATCATCATCATCATCAGGTCTTTATAGTCTCCACTGCAGGAGCACGACCCTCTCTGTACTATCAGAGCAGCCAGAGGATTTGGCCTACACTCTCCACGCTGGCCAGACGGGTTGGAGAGGTCTCATTGATGTTTATAAGCTTTGTTTAGCTTGTATTTCCTAAGTCACTTTCTACGACATCCACGGGAAGACTTGGAGTGGTCTTATTCTATTCTGTCGGAAACCACAAGGCATCGTCGAAGTGTATAATACGAGAGAAATAAAAAGCAAAACAATTGCGTTTTAAACCTAACTAAAGTCGTCTCGTCTCAACTCTCAACTGTATGCAAAAATCTTAAAATAGTATCTTTCTGTGCGAAGCTACAATTCAGACTAACTCAGATTTCCCAGTGCAAAAAAACGAAATGATATCGTTACAATAACCCCGTCTCGAAACCTTAACAAATAGACAGCTGATATAAGTACTTAGTATGGAATGATATGACAGTTCAACAAATTCTTGTACTTACTAACTTATCATATCGAAGCTTAGATCAGTGACAATGTCGAATGTTGGTGAACTTTTAAAGAAACCTTAAATAATAAGCATACCTAGTTTTATTTATTACTGATTACTGAATGAACAAATTTCGAAGAAAAATCTATTTATGTAATTTGTACAGAAAACTGTTAAGACAGAAAAAAAAACTGTGTTACAACTGGGAATAAATTAATGTACAGTCCGATCACCCAATATCTGTATCGAGCTTTTATAAATTAATGTTCAGTCCGTTCACCCAAATGGCATGCACACTTTGTCAGCGGCCTTACAAAGGCGCCGACTTCATAATACACGCCGCACGTGGGGTACACTCCGCAGAGAACATTGGTGCGTCGCGCCGACTATTTTGTAATAGCTATATCGCTATAAACATTGTACTCACCAGCTATACTTTTATTATTATCACTCAAAGCGATGAAGAGGATATATAGAATTTATGTGTTTTGATTTCCCATTGTTTCATTAAATGAAATAAACGAATGTTAAAAAAATATGTATATTCACTATTTTCATACAGGTTTCTTCAAAATAGCTTATAGATGTACTGATAACCATAACGAATAATCTGTAGTCATTGAAAATATGGGGTTTTGTTATTTCGTCTTTTATGGAACAAATCAAATTGATTTTTCGCATGCTTTTTAGATAGGTACCTGAGACACCACCAGATGAAGACATCATTTTATAACAAGATCAGTGTCCAAGCACGAGAACGAAGTAATAATCAAATAACTCCACAACATGTGGGCGGTGAACGGTATCTACATTATCAGGAGCGGGGTAATCGTCCTCGGCAGCGGTCAAGTTCCAAACCAGAGTATTTTTAGATCCGTCTATGAAACACTAATGAGTTTTCTATTTATGCGTCATTGACAGCTATACAATTTATACACGAAAAATGACGTGAATAAGCTGCCACCGGGTTTTGCGCGCTACAAAGAGTGGGTGTCGATAAGTTAAGATAGAAAAATGCTCAAACTACTTTTGGGCATACAAAGTATTTGCATTTACTTTATTTTATCACCCGATTGCGCCAGAAAGAGGGTTATGTTTTTCGAGAGTATATTTTTTTAAAATCCATTGCTCATTCAAAAATAATTGTGTAGCTACAAAACAAATGCATTAAAAATAAAAATGTAAAACGGCGGGTTTATCCCATTTAGAGGCTTTAAACCTTTGGTTGGCTGTCTCGCTCGCACATTTTTAAAGATTATTAAAAAATGTGACTCATTTATAGAAAAGTGTTTCCCTAACTTTCTACATAATTATATTGTGGATATTTTAGACATTAAGGTATTTCTTCCAGCCAACCAAGAGGTTTGTATTAATAATTGTTTGGCACACTGCGGCCTAAACGGCCCGATGGATTTAAGTTTGAGAGGCGTCATTAGATTCGTCTTAATTTAGATTCGTCTTAATTCTGTAAGTGACACTGGGTATATAAAAAGGCAGCCGTTTTTTTTTTTATTAAGTATTTGTTTAATAATGACTTGTTTTAGTTATCAAACTACAAAAAATATAAGATGAATATCCTTGAAGCTAAGAAATGCGACACAAGTAAATGTTACAACTGAACTAAACGTTGCAGAGAACCGCAATAGATGGAGAAGGGTCACGACGAGATAGCGACAAGTCACGTTTTAAAACTTTAGCGACTGGATCAGGATGTACCAGAAGTGTTTAAGAGCCTTTTCACCTTGGTTGGCTGTCTCGCTCGCACAATCAAACATTTTCAAAGATTATTTAAAAATGTGATTAATAAAAGTGTTTCATAAACTTTTATCATATCGAGAATAAGGTCTTTAAAAATTATAAATTTTGATGACCTTATTCTCGATACACACACACACATAAACAATAAAAAAACATGTCTACAATATCTATTAAAAAGTTTATGAAACACTTTTCTTCCAATTAGTCACATTTTTTAATAATCTTTAAAAATGTTTGATTGGGCGAGCGAGACAGCCAACCAAAGGTGTAAAGGCTCTTAACCCGTCAGCTTCCAGACGGTCGGATCCGACCGAGAGAACAGTAGATAACAATGGGTTTGCAAAATTGCGATTGTTGACGGGTTAATTAACAACATTTATAGCATATTTTCCCGTTTTTAAATGATTTAAATCACTGATTGGAACAGCCTAACCGTTTTTATTAGTCATCTTTTAACAAACTTTTATTTAGTTTCACCTAGCCTGTTGTTTTATTTTTTTAATTTACTCAATAACTTTATTGAGCTAAAAGCTACAATAGGTGGACTTAATGCTAAGGCAAAAGGAAAAGATAAACGTGTCCCATTGTCTCTCAGTCTGTCTGCAATCAAATCTTGCAAGTTACATTAAGACGAAGTGGTAGCTAAAGTGGCGCCCTCATTTGAAATAAATTGTTTAAAACTAAATAAGGTGATAATTAAAAATTTGGTTTGTATAAATGTCTAGAAAGACCTTTAAACTATTTTATGACTAATCTTTGAAAGTAATATTGGTAGTCTGTCTAGTTTTAAAACTGTTTTTCGTCAAAAGTGGCCACTTTTGGCGAAAAACAGTTTTAAAACTAGACGGACTATTCGTAATAATTTCAAAGGTTACTCATTAAATAGTTTAAAGGTCTTTCTAGACATTTATACAAACCAAATTTTTAATTATCACCTTATTTAGTTTTAAACAATTTATTTCAAATGAGGGCGCCACTTTAGCTACCACTTCGTCTTAAACCCACTTCCCGGTTTCGTATTGAGCTGAAATTTTGCGTCATACGTGTATCGCGTGACAATGCAATAACATGATGACATGAAGCTCATCTGACGATGGAGGTCAAAGATGGTCATGGCATTTCTGTAATAAAACAACATAACCCCACCGTGTTTGGGCTCAATTGATTCATCTTGAGGAGCAGTTTAACCTTTTCCGCTAAGAAAGGATTTTTGGAAATTCCATCCCTAAGGGGGCGAAATAGGGGTTACCAGTTTTTATGCAACTTTGTAATTTTTAAAGTGATACAATTGTAATTATTAATTTATTTTGTAGCTAGTAGAAAATAATAATGCATTTATTCGATTTTGAAAATTACATCCCTATAGGGGTGAAATACGTTGCAAATTAATATGAATCTTCGTCATTTTTGAAGCGAGATGACATTTTTGTATTATTGGTTAGGAAAATAGTATAATCCATTAATTGAATTTTAAAAAATTGCATTTTCTTGGGTGCATTAGGGGTTGCAGATTTATATTATTATGAAACTTCGTCATTTTTGAATGAGAGACAATAAAATGAGATAAATAGATGCGTCTCTCTCATTTGCTCTAGCAAATGAACGGGATAGAACGGAAAAGCGAACGGGAACAATCGGAACAAAGTTCGTCGGGTCCGCTAGGCCTTTAAGGGGCTACATGAATTTTTCCGGGGTCCAGTGCTGCCCCCATTTGAAATAAATCATTTGAAAAGAAACGGAGATATAATTTAATAATTTAAAATTTGGTCTTGATCAGACCCTGGATAACCCTTCAAACTATTTTATTAACTACTGTTTACATTTTAAAGTGAGAACGTTTAGTTTTTCTACGCACATACGCCAAAAGTGGCCGTTTTTCGCAATTGTGCGTAGAAAAGCTTCACGTTCTCATTTTAAAATGTAAATAGTAGTTTATATAATAGTTTGAAGGGTTATCCAGGGTCTGATATTAAATGATAACCCAATTTTAAATGATATCTCCGTTTCTTTTCAAATGATTTATTTCAAATGGGGGCAGCACTGGACCCCGAAAAATTCATGTAGCCCCTTAAATCCTTACACTAAGTATTCAAACAATATGACGCGACAATTTGTAAAGTGCGGCGATAATGCTGGAGCGATTAAGAAAATGACGACATTTGACAATCGGAGTTAGCCATTTTTTATAAGGCATTATCTTTGTGAACTTACGACGACGCCATTAGCATACGGGTGAATTATAGAATTTGCCTGTGACTTAAGACGAAGTGGTAGCTAAAGTGGCGCCCTCACTTGAAATAAATTGTTTAAAATTAAATATGGTGATATTTAAAAATTTGATTTGTATAAATGTCTAGAAAGACCTTTAAACTATTTTATGAAAAACCTTTGAAATTATTACCAATAGTCCGTCTAGTTTTAAAACTGTTTTTCGTCAAAAGTGGCCACTTTTGACGAAAAACAGTTTTAAAACCAGACAGACTACCAATATTACTTTCAAAGGTTATTTATAAAATAGTTTAAAGGTCTTCCTAGACATTCATACAAATCAAATTTTTAATTATCACCATATTAAATTTAAAAAAAAATATTTCAAATGAGGGCGCCACTTTAGCTACCACTAAACGTTACTTTTAAAACATCAGCAAAATTTTTGGAGCAGGTTTGGTCCATGTTACTAAACAACTTTCTATAAACATAACTATCGAAAAAACTTCTTCTTTTGCCATGCGTTGTCCCGTTATTTGGGGTCGGCCCTCCTCGTACCGCGGCGCCAGGACGCTCTGGTTGTCTGGAAATCCAGTTGTGCCCGCTTGGTATCCCTATTTACGGTTATCTACCACGTGGAAAGTGGTCTCCCTCTGCCTTTCTTCTTGCTGGGATTGGCTAAAGCCCTTTGACTTTAGTTCGTCTCATCACATGTCCAAACCACCTCATACGACTCTCTGTCATCTTTTCTGTTATGGGTGCCACCTTGAACGAGCCCCTTATGTACTCATTTTTGACCTAACCAAGTCTTCTAACTCCCCCTGATCACCAAAGCATCTTCATCTCATTTGTGTGCATTTTCTGTTCATGCTTCTGACTGAAGACAGCCCAGCACTCGGATCCATACTTACCGCGTAATGATTGTAAGTAGCCTTACCGCGGTTACTTACTTATAATCATTGAAAACGAAATAAAAAAAATTGGCTTTTCATAAAAATCTGCGTTCGGCCAAATGGATTTTGTATGAGAGGTCGAAAAATATTTATCGATTTTTGAATAACTTTTTTAATAGGAAAGTAGTTCGGAATCATAGGCTGAACTTGCTCCAGTAATGTTGCTGGCATTTTTAAAGTATCCCCATAGATTAGTTTAACAAATAAAAAGTACATACCAGTTAGAATATTCTGAAATGCTGGTTCCACATTGGTAGAGTCGAGAGCCGATGTCTCAATAAAACTAAGACCGTTCCTTTCCGCGAATGCCTTTGCCTCTTCTGTAGGGATGGATCTGAAAGAAAATTATTTAAATATTTTAAATTGCATGGCTGTAAGTACCTACTATAAATATGTATCATCACCATCTTTTCAGCCGCATTATATTTGCATACTAAGTGACCAATCCGCTGAACCGTGTTTCTATAAAAAGAAAATTTCTTTTTATTACAAGCTTTTATTTAGTTTTACTTGTCTTTAATGTTGCACGCGTACGTATATCGCGTGACAATGTATATTATGATGACATGAAGGTGATCTGATGCTGGAGCCGGAAGGTGGCCATAGGAATGGAACGGCGCAACCCGATTGATTTTGTTAAAGCTCTAAAGTTCATAGTCTTAAAAAAAAGCTTATTTAAAAAAATTATATTCTTTTTGATAATTACTTATTTTATATTTCGATGTTTCTTAGGTACAATAATTGTTCAGTATCATAGGAATGAATCTACCCTTAACATAGTTTAAGCCTATTTTGTTACAGTATATATTTGTGATAAATTGATTAATGAGGCGACCTCCGTGGCGTAGTGGTCACCAATCACCATGCTAGTTCGCCACCCATAGGTTCGGGGTTCGATCCCCGGTCAGGGCAAGTTGGAAAATGGCCTTTTTAATGTTGTCCTGGGTCTTGGGTGTTTATCTATATATATATACATGTATTTGTCATAAAATATAGTATCGTTGAGTTGGTATCCCATAACACAAGTCTCGAACTTACTTTGGGGCCAGCTCAATATGTGTAATTTGTCCCTGTATATTTATTTATATTTAATTACTTCATTCTTAACAAAAAAAAACTAAATACTATATATTCTATGATATGGGGTCAGATCTGTAACAAAGTTCTTGATTCGGATCAAGGATAAGTATAAATGTAAATAATAGTGAATATTGCGTTTACGTTATTTTTAGATGCTAAATCCATACTTTAAATCAGATGTTTTAAATTCACAAATGAATACTGGTGTAGTAAAATAGTTGTCGGAAGAAGAAAACAAGAAATTGTGGTAGCAAATATGATAATTCCTTATCATTTAACCTGATTATATCTATATTATGTTATAAATTATAAAAAAGATAAAACAATTTCATATCTGTTACAACAGCTTTTATTTATTGTTCTTTTGCAATAAATTGACGCTAAAAAAATGTACAAGGACTGTTGCTACGTGGGGCGCACTATAAGTTTCCGGAATGAATATGAAAAAATACTATTAAAGGTACAAAATTAATTTATTGTTTTTCAAAATAATCTCCCTTGGTGTCTATGCACTTTTTCATTCGATGAAACCAGTTTTGAAAACTTTTGTGCCACTCCTCTGTGGTGACCTCTGAAACGTGTTTTTCATACTCCTCGACAGCCTCTTCTGGTGATGAAAATCGTTGACCGCGTAATTTGTTCTTAATTTTTGGGAACAGAAAAAAGTCACAAGGTGCCAGGTCGGGACTGTATGCAGGATGACTCATGAGTTCTAAATTTTTCGCCTTCAAAAAGTCGTTTGTCTGTCTGGCCGTGTGAGAACTAGCATTGTCGTGGTGCAGGATGATACGGCGTTTACGGTTATTTTTACGGAGTTCGTCAATAACTTCCGGCAAACAAATGGTCGTGTACCAGTCACTATTCACTGTACGACGATTCTCTAAAGCAACAGTAGCCACGTGTCCAGTTTTATTAAAAAAAGAAGCAATCATCCGCATAGATGCACGTTTCACGCGCGCCACTTTGGTTGGTTTCGGCTCATCTTGAAAGACCCATACGCTCGATTGCTGCTTTGTTTTGGGATCGTAGCAATAAATCCATGTTTCGTCACCTGTTACTATGTCCCACACCAAATTTGACGCACCTTCGTTGAATCTGGTAAGCATGGCACTGCACCAAGTGACGCGGTCCGTTTTTTGAGCCTCGGTCAAGTTGTGTGAGATCCAACGCGAGCACAGCTTTCTCACACCCAAATGTTTGTGTAGGATTAATTGTATTTGACTCATGCCTATTTCTAAGGATGCGCGAATTTCATGGTAGGTCACATGCCTGTCTGTTTCAATCATACGGCGCACAGCATCGATGTTTTTGTTGGTCACAGCGGTGGACGGCCGACCATCGCGAGATTCGTCACTGAGATTGATACGACCACGCTTGAATTCTGCAAACCAGCTTTAAACAGTTGTCTTGCATGGTGCTTCATTGCCAAAATCTGTTTCAAGACGAGCGATGCTGTGTTGAGCTGTCAAATTACACTTAAAATCGTAGAAAATCATACTACGAAAATTTTCCCGAGTTAAATCCATGTTGATGCAGACACACAATTTTTTAAATGGCGCCACAAGGTAAAAACAAAAGACAGTCAGATGAAACAAACTGCATTCTACAGCCAAAGAGTTCTATTTTCAAATGTTGCAATAAATTTTTAAATATTGTTTAAGTAAGTGGCCAGTTCCGGAAACTTATAGTGCGCCCTATGTATTTAAATTAAACATTATCTGTTAAGATCAATTTACATGATTTCAAAACAGTAATGACCCTTTCAGTTCTTGATCCTGCTTTTGTCATGTCTAAACCTCCTGACTTTTTGCACAAAGTATCATCGTCCCAGCCCTTCCGCCATTGCTGAACATAGGCTTCTCTTCGTCGACGCCACCCATCTTGGTCTTGTGCTACTCTCATCCAGGTGAGACACGCGACTTTGATTTTGTCATCAACCCATCGCCATGCCTACCCATCCTCTTATAAACAAAATTATTTAATAAAAATAGTAATTATTTAAATAAAGTAGTACTCTAATTATGACCAGATTACGCATGGTCCCGCAGCTCGCACAGCAACCGCTCCACGTTCTCGAAAGACAGATGCTTGGCGAAGTCATACATAACCAGCGCGCCCACCGCCCCACGTACTTACGCCGACATGATACTGTGTTGCTCCTGCAAAGTGTGACTCACCTGAGATGCCTCAGATCGCTCTTGTTGCCCACCAGCATGATCAGTATGTTCTGGTCCGCGTGATCCCGCAGCTCGCGCAGCCACCGCTCCACGTTCTCATAAGACAGGTGCTTGGCGATGTCGTACACGAGCAGCGCGCCCACCGCCCCGCGGTAGTACGCCGACGTGATGGCACGGTAACGCTCCTGGCCGGCCGTGTCCCATATCTGCGCTTTTATGGTTTTCCCGTCCACCTGTGTCAGGTTAAATTATGTTAATCATTGGCTTATGGTAATGACTGCCTTTGAAAGGCGAGTAGCGGTCATACTTCCGGATTATTCGGAAATAGGGACATTCTTTTGTGTACAACACAGGGAGGCAAAGACGCTTCGCGCTCACTCGAACAATGAATGTTATTTAAACCTGCTTTTACACGGGTAGTGTAAGTTTGAGCGGGTAGCGCTAAATTGCGCTGCGGAACTGTGCACGCTAAGATGTAACAATGAAACCAGCAATGTAACATTACACTACCCGTGTACAGCAGGCTTTAGTCCTAATTTTATAAACTAAATTTTATAAACTAAACCCATTAAACATGCTGCTTATGTTTCTTTATAACAGGGAAGATGTTAGCATCTTATTTCACCATCTTTTAGTAAGGATTGGAAGAAAATTAATTTAGAATAATAACATAATAAGAAGAAAAAAGTATAAGTAAACACGCAAAAGGACCAATCAAAACTCGTAACGAAAAATATTTTTCATACAAAAATAGGTTACTTGTCCACAAATTACATGTAGTACAATTTGGCTGTAGATTTTCGCATGTCATTGACATAATAATACAGGTCGGCACCGGGTCTAGCGTCACATAATAGCATAGCGATAGCACACATACTATACATTTAGTATGTGATAGTGTAGTGCTGAGACTGGAAGTGAAAGTCACGACATCGTGCGAGAGGTCATTTTAACAGAGATGAGCCGTGTTAATATTTTGATTGATTCTAATGTCTTATTAGAAAACGAAGACTAATTTAAGGACTTTGATTAAACAATTATTCACACAAATGAAGTTGACAGTGACGAAAGAGAAAGTGACATATTGCGGAAGATCTTGTTTTGGACGAATAATAGTTCTTAGCGAGTCAGAATGGCTTTTTCATAAGATTGTGGACCAGTGTGTGGCCACACTTACTCTTCTGTCACTATCCGAGTTTAAATCATCGAATATACAAGAGGTTGGGCAGATGGAGCATCCTTGTTTGAGAAACCCCACTTGACTCGGCTCTCGTGGCGTGTCACAACACCAGCTCGGAGTCGGTTTAAGAACTTCCAGACCGCCCAGCAGAGGCCACCACGGTGGGAATTTCTCATTGGGCAAAAGATTTTCTGGTAACGGGCGGTATTCCTCTTTATACAATGGATAATGGTACAAACCATGGTTCGCTGTTTAAACAAAGTACTAAAGTTAATTCGCGTTTTATAATAAGACTGGTAAAGTTTAGTATCATAGGCAGAACTTCTTCTCAACTTGCTTCGGAGACCGGGGGACCGATTCCGGTTTTTTCTGCCAAAAAAAGGAAAGAAATGGTTGGACACGTGAAACAGCTTTTGTTTTACGGTCGGCGGGCCTACTACGTGCCTAGTGTCTATTCCAGCTAGATTTTACTCATTTATGTAGCAATGACCACCGGCTATTTCTTCTCGATTTCACAAGATGATCGGCATCCTTGGGTGCTCATTGACATAAATTCAAATGCGTGTTTACTATGTGATGAGAAAATTCGTCAGGGTGTTTCGAAGTCACGATAGCGCAATTGGTAGTGCACTGAAGACGATAACGCGAAGGTCGTGGGTTCGAATCCCACTCGAAGCGAAATTTTTCATTTAATTGACATGCATATATTACATAACAACTAGGTAACAAAATACACTGATATCAATGAGGAAATGTTTACTCTGAGGAAAGCTACACGGATTTCTTTTCCCGCGCGTGACTAGGTATTCGGCAAGAACGTCACAAGAGAATTGTAACGTCTACATACGTTACAATTTTCTTGTGACGTTCTTGCCGAATATGTAACTGGGCCACCGAGCTTCGCTCTATGAAATCACGATGTAAAAGGAAGTTCTCGAAAACTTAAACCTAGCTAGATCAATTTTTCATCCACAAACCCCTTACATACTAAACATCGAAATCGTTGGAACAGTTTTCAAGACCCTAATTTTAAAAGATAATATTAGATAATATTTTATTTGCAATAAATAGGGTGTACAGTACAGGTGTTAAAAAAATACAATTTAGAACAGTTGCTTAAAACTATTTAGCCATATTAAATAGCATGCATATTAAAGTTTTCTTACATATATATCATTAATTTATTCATGCATCGAATTCGCAATCTTAAACTTCACATTCTAAAAACTCCTTAATTGAATAAAACTTTCCTTTAAGCAGCCATTTGCGCAGACATGATTTAAATTTATTTTACGGGAACTCTATTTTTTATATTTTTCACTTTTTGGCACTTTTTTTATACATATGTAATATACAAGAATTACTAATTTATTTCGTAGTAGAGGCCACCATTTACAGTTCCTTATCATTGTGGAAGAGACGCAACGTTAAATGAGTCACCTTAGTACAATGGCTGAATCTCGTGTATTGTACAAATTTAGTAGTTTACTTCACACTCTGAATCATTTTCCATATGTGGAAATGTGTATGGAGTTTTAATTAAATCTGTGTGATTTCTATGTTCATGAAGCATTGTTTTGATTAGTGAAACTGGACACACTGCCTCAGATAAATAAAATTGCCTTCATTTAAACTATTAATCATCCTAAAGTTTTACCGTCTTATTATAAAAACAGGACTAACTTTGTAACTAGGTTTAAACCATTATCTGCCCAAAATAAAGGTGACATTGACAGGTGAGATAGTGTGATATTTCTAGATGTCAACTTGATTTTGAGTTGGATAATGGTTTAACGATGGAGCCATAATCTAAGAAAATAAGAAAGAAGAAGATAATGGTTTAAACCTAGTAACTAAGTTAGTCTGGGTTTTATAATAAGACAATTTAGAAATTTAGATATTGTTTACTATTAATACATATACAATAGTCTTACAAATGTAACAATTTTTTTATTTATTTAGCTATTCATATCCCTGTTAAGAGGCCATTCATCTCTCCGACCATGGTCTTTAATATGACTTTTATTATAATAAAATTCTTTGATTAACAACAAATAATACCATTTATGAACAGATTTAAACATGTAAATAATTGAATTAATAACAATTATGTACTTCCTTTTCAGTTCACAGTGAGGGAACTAAATACTTGGTGAACCACGAAAATAAGTGATCATTGGCATTTGATAAGATCAATTGACCCTAATTTGTATGGCATTTGAACACGCCATGAAATGGTCAAATCAAATTAGCTTTAACAAGCTGCAGACATTTCCCCATTTATTAACCGACATGAAAAAAGTAGGAGGTTATCAATTCGTTGGAATCTTTTATGTATGTTCACTGATTGGAAAGGGCAAACTTGGCAGGTGTTCCCATATAAATATCAAAATATCGGTTGTGTACTTCTTTGCGTCACGTTTTCAGTTTATTTTTTTATTTATTTGCCTTATGAGGCTTTAACCATTTGTTGCATTTTCCAAACTAATTTCATATTTTATGAAGTTCCTTGGGAAAAATTGTTTAGAACCATGGACTGAATACACCCATCATAGTTTAAGTTAGTAGTACCACCATAGGTTAGTTAACCAAGTGGTAATAGCAGATACATCATCTCGCCACTCCTTTCTTCTCCTATGCATGCTGTAAGAGGCGACTAAGGTGACATATGTAACAGAGAATGGGCAGCAGTATTCTCTGTGCAACAACTTTATACCATGTATGCATCTGCAATACTGGTTTAAACCAAGTATATTTATAAAAAAAGATTATCTTTATTAAGTTAATCTTTTTTTAATTAAATTTCAATAACCCAGCATCAGTCCATCCCAACCTCATTCCGTAACCTATAAAGCTTTCCTTATTTTTGCAATAGTTCCTTCACCTGCTTAAACCAATATCCAAGAATGGGTTTTTTTGCCACATTACACCAACTTCTCCAAAAGGCCTGTATGTGTTGAATGTGTATTCTTACGCAAGTTTTCCAAAGAACACAGTCAATAATTTAAATATAAATACCTTCAAAGGCCAAAATAAATATATGATTGTTGATTCTTTGAGACCATAATACTGTTGAACATTCCCTAACAACGAATAAGAAAATATGAAAAATAGTTTTCTCTTACAAATAAGTGATCAGTTGTCCCGATTTCATATTGAATGTGTTTTATTACATATATTTTTATGAAAAGTTGTTAAAAATTTGGTAAATTAAAAGCCTGTGTGTTCCAGTTTTTTAGGTTAAGCACTAAATCTGACCTATTGAATGTATGATGTCATTATCACAACAGGTTTTAAAGCCTGTGCTGACCTCAGTTATGCATTATGCTCATTATAACACCTGTTTGCAGTATACACTTAGTACTAAAAGAGTTTCTCTAAAAATGAAACCTAGTTAGATTGATTTTCAGCACCAACAATACCTAAATACTGAGTTTCATCAAAATTTTTCTCCTTGTTTTATATATACAATATGTAAAAAAAAATCCTGTCCGATCCTTGTAGGACTCAGACTGTCAATATGAACAACTTTTCCTATGGGACCAATGCTTGAAACTCGATGAAAAAAATTTCATTTTCATACAAATTGCCAGGCTGGCCAAACACTTTTGTATGAAAATATCGATTTCTAGTTCAGAGTAACATGACTATACTTAATTATTAATACTCACTACCTAATAAACAATCAATTAACATATCCTCTAAATCTATCAAATGTTAACTAAAAGACTTCCTTGCATGAGATAAGTCTACCTTCGTGTATTTGCTCTGGTTCTGTAAGTTTATTTGATTTAGGCCACGTTGGTCAGACACCGCTTTCGTCATAATAATTAAAGGCTGTTTTCTTCTGATGAAAATTATAGCCTTGGTATATATATATATATATGACTTGTCATCATCAGGTGGATTGTATGCTCTGTTTGCAGACTTAGTAGTATAAAAAAATTACCTTTCAGTGTCAAAGTTATTTTCCAGTGCAGTGTGCAAATGATTACTCAAAATTATTGATTACCAGTGATCAAAGTAGGTAGATTGTTTTGGATTCAATGAACTGAACATAATTAATATAGATGCCTCTGGGATTCCGGGATTCTATAATTATTACAATCTTTTCCAGAATTTTAAAATTGTTACATGTAGGATGAAGAATAATCAACATAAGCAAGATTTTTATGACACTTTCAACATCATTTCAACTTTATAAGTGACTGATCTTCTAAAGAGAAAAAGAACTATGGCATGATTAGGGAAAGAAACGTAGCAAGACAGGAAAGGATGCAAGAGATGTACACATTGCGCCAACTCCAAATAATTAGAGAAAAGGGAACCTGAAACAAAAGCCCTATAATATCCCTAGAATAAATAATAAATAATCCCAGAAGAACATAAAATTAATCTACCTATTCCGATCACTATATACACAATACATTTGGCTATTATATTTCACATTAGTATATTATTAAGAAAAATAATGAAAGTCATGGATTGAACTTACTATTTACACACTCAAAAATACCATTCTTGTATTAATAATAACAATTTAATAATCAATTAAGTAGGAAAATAAACCAAAAAATTAATTTTACATCTTGTTACTGGGTGGTAATGAAAATTGCAGTAGGTATCCTTAAATTAGTTCAACTTCAAGAAATATTTGTGTGAATTCATCATTTTTCATCTGCAAATAGACCTTTAAGGATTTTCCGAACAATTTGCGTTTGAAGTAAATTACTCATACATAATAATTATAAAAACTCCTACAATATTCTACTTGAGGCTGGCAGTAACAGTCCAATGAAACCCAGCATGGTAAACACCTTTTATTTTGCTTTATCAACTACACAAAACAATAGTGTTAACAACAGAGCATAACTATGAACACGGTTACCAATGATTATTACATTTCTCTAGTGAAACCTCCGTAACATCTTGGAATTAGTAGCGAAAGTTATTAAATAATTGCATAATTTATGCATTTAGAGGCCTGAGATGGCTATAAGATGCATTTCCATGCATGAGGCTTCCAAGAAAGTTACAGCAAGTAATAAAACGAAACTTTCAAACAAAGAAATGTGTGAATACTTGAGGAACAATAGTAAGAGCAAAACAAAAAGCTGTAAAATCGAGCATACCTCTATACTTCTCGTCGCGAATTCCACGCCTATTGTGGATTTTGACTCTAAGTTGAATTCATTTCTAGTGAAACGTGAAAGGAGACTGCTTTTACCCACCCCTGAATCGCCGATTAGTACAACTGGAACAAAGAATAGTCTTTTGTACGATACCACTCATAAATAACACTTTTATTGGAATTCACACGTCCGTATGTTACATTTTATATGATTAGATCATGCGAATCAATCGGGGTGACTCACGAAATACGAAAATTTACGCCAAATCAATAGTTTTGACCAATCAGCTGATAATAAAACAAACTTGAATAATTACTATAAAATGACTGAAATGGTATAAGATACTGCTTTTCAGCTACGCATCTACATTATACACTGCTGTTTTACACAACAAAGAGATGAATTAGCAAGCAAAAATTATTTTTTTACGTCATTCAGCTTTGAGATAGTTGTAAAAAAAGAAATTTTGTCTAATTCAAATTTGTTTTGAATAGATGAAAGTCTACGCTAACAAATACAATTAAACGTATTTACCTTTGAACAAATAATCATATTCGTCGTCTCTTGTGCCCATTTTGATATTCTGAGCTCTTTTATTCGACGTCAAATTCGGTCAACTAAAAAACGTCAATATCAACGTAAACAAATATATGGAGACACAATTATCACAGTACTTCAAAACACCGCACAGCTTTTAAAATATCACTTTTATTCCAGGATTCATTAGATAAAATTAGGTTTTTAAAATTAAAAACATCTAAATTCCGTAAATTGTCATAGAGACAAGATGGCGGATTGTTTTACGCCCTCTTTGTTGTTCGGATACACGTATCATTGTCATTTCAACCAAACCATAGACAACCAATAGACTATAAACATAATCGACACAAGATAAGTCAATCGATTGTAAATAGAAAACTATCATTAAGTTTCTCCCACGCACGACGATCGTAAAAGCTGATAAAAGGTGTCAACTTGGGGACCTTATTAAATAAAATAAGAGCTGGCTTAATTCTTTTTCTTGTAGTAAAAAAACTAAGTATAATATTCCTATACAATTTATTCTACATACATAACACTATACAATAATAAAATATCCCCTAAGCTGTAGCAGCGACGGCCTCGCCTTCGTCGTCACTGTCCTCTTGCACCTCTTTGGCTAGCGTGCGGTCCACGTACACAAACGGATCGATTTTGATCCGTACCGGCGAAGGCGGCGAAACTATGAAACACCTGAAATAAATAAAAAAAAGAAAGAAGATTTAAAAACACTAGTTTTTAAATAGTTTTATATCGTGGATGTTGACGTGTTAAAACCTTCTTTTTATATTGTTTTTCATACGAAGAAGTATTTCGTGCTGTCAATAGTGACAAGAAAAAATAAGACAAGAATAAACGATATTTAAACGAAACATATTTTATTTATGTTATAAGACTTAAGAGACTATAAGACATAAGATATATAAAATTATACAGTCCAATTCAAGTCGATAAGTTATGCGGTTATTCATTTCATTCGAGCCGGATATAAATCCTTTTACTGGAAACTTACGAATTCCTAGGTATTGCACAGTTGCTTTTGTCACAAATGAGGCTTGAGATCCTTGATCTAGTAAAGCCCTAATCATTTGACTCTCTCCAAAAGCTGTTTCAGCTTGTACAACAGCTGTCGCAAGCAATACTTGACTATTTAAGGACAGTGGAGAAGCGGCACTGAAAAAGTGATAGTATTATTACTACTAATATAATTGAAAAATAATGTAGGCGATGTGGCTAACATTTTTAATCCACTTTTTAACACCCAAAAACAAAAAAGAGGGGTGTTGTTAGTTTGACGCGAATGCCTGTCTGTCTGTCTGTGGTTGGTGGTCTGTGGGGTCCGTAAAAAGCTCTTAGTTTCTAGCTGAGTGGTTCTTAGCTTTGATGAAAATCGGTTGAACCGTTTAAAAGTTACTGGCTATTATTTAAAATATAAGATTGCACTAAGGACTTCCACTTAACATCGTTGGGAATATGTAGTTCTGTCACTCGTCACTAGATGGTATCGGGTTTCTTTTAATTTGCCTGCCAAATAAACTTGTTCAATAATACGTCACGCACCCGCTAGGGATATCATAATATGCCTTATTTCAACTTAATGTTTTATTAATGTCTAGCTGATGCAACTTCGTTTGCGTGAATTTAAAAAATGACGACATGTTTTTTTTCCTCATATCAGATTTCAATGAAACAAAGCCTATATTTTGCTCTGAGCCGAGTTTAATTTTTTATTGAAAACCGCGTTAAAATATCCGTCCAGTAGTTCAAAAGATTAGCGTGAACATACATACAGACAGACTTTTTTTTTTCTTTTTTGTTCATTTACTTTTTTTGTTTCTTCCACACAAATTTTTTCATAAATTTATTAAATGAACAGACATGCGATTTTTAATGTTATATTGTATGTATGATGCAACGTTTTGATTAATAATTTTTCAAAACTAAAAAACCGACTTCACCCCCAAACTACACAACCGATTTTGATAAAATTTCAATGGTACCACCTGGAAAGAATTTTTTAAATTGGCAAATAAAAAAAGATTTTTTTAAATCGGTCCAACCGTCTTTAGAATAATCTGTGAACATACATTAAAAAGAAATAAGGCTCGCGACGAATTGATAACCTCCTCCTTTTTTGGAAGTCGGTTAAAAAGTGGTTATAATTACTTTGTGATGAAGAGTCCGTCCCGCTTGGGTCTCGCCAGCTGTATGTCCTTTAGCAGAGCTCCGATGTTTTCTGCCACCTGTGCTGGATCCATATTTAACTGAGGATAAAACAACAACATTTATTTATATAGTCCTCTATAAAAGTTTCTGAAACAGTTAGCTTATTAAGTTATTGTAGTGTTAAGGATTTCCTGATAAATTTAATTTTCCTGAAGATTTATTCCATAAAAACTAATCTTTTTGGGTGTTTATCTATATATGTATTTGTTATAAAATATAGTATCGTTGAATTAGTATCCCATAACACAAGTCTCGATCAGTGTAATTTATACCTATTTATTTATTTATTATTTATTTATATGGAGATAATCCTTGTATAAAATGATTATAAACTACTCGTCTACTCAATTCATGACATCTTTATAAATTTCAAAAAAAGAACATTGTTATGCACGTGTGTTTTACAACAACAGCCTGTTATTAAAAAAAATATATCTTAGAAATATATTATAAAGCACATTCGTGTTTTAATAACACTTATTATACAACAGTTGCAAAAATACTCGTAAGTTTCGGGCCCTTCTTAGACCGTTTACAAATAACACCGCAGACTGCTGTTTTGTTGTTGCGGCGTTGCACCCTTTCACAATGTAATAGACTCGTATTAAATCTAGTGCCAAAAAGTGAAAAATATAATAATAACTGTTATGCCATGTGTAAAGAGATTTATAATAAACTAGCTTTTGCCCGCGGCTTCGCTCGCGTAGGGGTGTAATTTATCAAAATCCTTTCTTAGGGGATGCCTACGTCATAGTAGCTATATGCATGCAAAGTCTCAGCCCGATCGGTTTAAAATTGACAAAGTTTCATACAAATTTTCATCCCCTATTTTATCCCTATGGGGGTAGAATTGATCACAATCCTTTCTTAGCGGATGCCTACATCATAACATCTACCTGCATGCCAAATTTCAGCCCGATCCGTCCAGTGGTTTGGGCTGTGCGTTGATAGATCACTATGTCAGTCAGTCAGTCACCTTTGAGTTATATATATTTAGATTGCCATCTGCACTAAAAGAGCTCCCGTTAAATAAATTTAAATCATGTCTGCGCAAATGGCTGCTTAAAAGAAAGTTTTATTCAATTAAAGAGTTTTTAGAATGTAAAGTTAAAGATTGTGAATTCGATGCATGAATAAATTAATTATGTATGCGTTAGAAAACTTTAATTTGCATGCTATTTAATATGGCTAAATAGGCTTTAAGCTACTTTTTCAAATTATATTTTTTGAAACACCTGTATTGTACACCCTATTTATTGCAAATAAATTATTATCTTATCTTATCTTATCACACAGTCAGACTACTGACACTTAGAGTCCATCTTCCTAAGTGTTAGAGTCACACTACTTAGAGTGCAACTCCTTAGATTTAGAGTTCAACTCTTCAGAGTCCATGTTATACTAACCCGTCCTACAGGCACTTCGACGGACCCAAAGTCTTCTTGATGCTCGTCTTTCACAACTCTATACTGGACTCCGGCTGCAAATTTCTTCACCAGCTGCGGCAGGTTTGAGTCCAGGGTGCCCGCCTTGAGGTTGGGGAAGCGGCGCTTCATGAGCCCGCGGATGGGCACCAGCTCCGTGATGATGTTGGGGTGCGCGATCACGAAGTCGTAGTCGCTCAGCTTGATCGTGCCTTCCTGGGAGATTTAGAATAGAATAGAATATCCTTTATTGTCAAAAAATACCACAACACCACCACAAGGTGGGTCAGACGCCCTGACCAAGGTCACTAGAAAGCATTGGCTGCACTGCTCTTGATCAGTCATTTTGGAAATCCTTCGGAGAGGCCTATGTCCAGCAGTGGACGTTGTGCAGCTGAAATGATGATGAATGATGATGACCACAACACTATAAAATAATAAATAAGTGTAACAAAATACATCAAACAATAAGATAAGAATGAAATGTCTCCTTCATCTCGTACATTTGTGCAGCATTGTCATAGTGTGGTATGGTTTTTCATTTCCCCCTTAAATGTAGGTCGTCCATTAGCAAGATGGGTCGATGACATCGAAAAGTTCGCAGGTCAGACGTAGATGGGAGTAGCTTCATAAAATTACCTGAATCTTTTTGATAAGCTCCGCTCCACCAGCTGCAGTGGCCCCTGCATCGATAGCCTGCTTCGTGATGTCCGGGTTCTTGCAGAAGGCGAGGATGGTGCGCTCCTCGTCCCGAGGGAACATGTAGGGCAGCAAGGAAAGGCGGTTGAAGCTGTCTACATATTTGTTCTGGAAAAAAAAATGGTTCTTGTAATTTCAATGTCAAAATAATTTATTTATCTTTGGATATTTGTATTGCTTGATAATTGTCAATTTTATTTCGATTTCATAATAAGTACTAAGTTGTTGTCGTCAGATCATTTACTTAGAACTAAGTTTACTGCCACATCCTAAGCACAGAACAAGCAGTAACAAACTGCTTATAATTACAATATTATACTGATAATTTCTTAATACCCAATTGTTATGTTATAAATCAATAGCTTTTTCATGCAATACTATCGTAATACTCGTATGATTCAGAACATAAAGTGAACAGCTCGTGGGATAAAAATACTTAGGTGATATTGATTAATTTGTCCAAATATAAGACAAATCTAAAAAAAGGGACAAATACAAATTAAATATTTTCCCTTTAAGAATGTACCGTTTTGGTTAGTAAAACCTAGATTTAGGATCTAGGAGGATAGATGAGATAAAGGAAAGACTAGATATTGGCAAATGAGATAGGTATAATGAACAAGTATTACATTACATTAGTTACAAAGATTGACAAGAACACTAGGTACAGATTAGGTAGTCAGGGTCGTGAGTTATAGGCACTAGATCCGTTGAGTAGCCCTTCTAGGTAGAAGAACTACTTAGCTTGAGATGCAGCCGAAGAAAAGAGGACGAGCGCCGGCCGCCGCGCCTTATATATGGGCATGGGCCCCCCCCCGCTGCGCCGAAGAGGGGCGGAGGAGTGCTGGAGCCCGCGCGATGTCACAAGAATACATCTATATAACATAAGTATTAATATTATATAGATGTAATCTACTATTACTAAGTATCAGGATGGTCACATACATATGTTATGCCGAATAGATTTTCTGAAATGGAATTTCACTTCAGAATTCTGTTTGTATGTGACTGGCCTTATTTATTTTATTCTATCCTGTTAAATTTCAATGATCTTTTCTGTATATACCAACACAAGAACTTACTTTTTTGGCTGCCTGCATGTTTATCTCAACCTGAGCAAACACCAATGCCTCTGGTTGATTATACATCGTCGGGTGATGGGTCTCTTGGTGAGCTTTGACTGCATCCTCAGCCGAGTACTCCACCTGACGGAAGTACTTCATGGGGAACACATCGTCTTTGGCGACCATCTTGTATGAGTCGTCTAAATGTTTATTAGCTTGGACTTTCTGTACTCTGCAATATGGGGCAAGAAATATTATTGTTGGGTACAATACAATAATACAATACAAAAAACTTTATTGCACCAAAAAACATTTACATATTCGAAATACTTACAAAGGGTTACATAGTAAAATGAGGTACAAGACCTTATCGCCGAAGCAATCTCTTACAGGCAACCAAAAAGAAAAGGAGTGCGAACTATATAATAAGATAACAGGTGGCGCAGTTAGAATTTTATAAATTAATATAGTAATAAATACAATAACCAATTCACATTCTAAATATACAACATAATAAATAACTTAATTTATATATATATATAACTATATAAATTTACATAGCATGACACAACATAAATAAATATAATTTCATTACATTCATACAAATAAATAAATAAATAAATACATATCACAATGATTCAAAATAAACCAGTACACGATGCTTAGGCAGGAAGAGGGAGAATACTGTAGGGGAAAGAAATTAGTTACAAAAGACTAAGAAAGTGATTTTTAGTTAGGGTTTTAAAGTTATTCAACGTTTTAGCGTATCAAATGGATTCTATGCTAATGCTTGGTACACAACAACCTAAATAAACGCCAACAAATGTGCTGCATGTCTTTTGTTTTGATATGAAGGCAATGAGATGCAGCACATTAATTGGTGTTCACTGGCCCAATGTGTACCCAGCATAATTAGCTTTTCTGATTAGTCAGAAAGGGCTGGGTTCTAACTCTGACACTGAACAGACAAACAGGAATGCTTATGCATTGACTTACATCCAATTCGAATTCAGTTTATAAATAAGTATAAAAAGAAACTTACTTATCCTTGCCTCTCTGGTTATGTGGAATAAATCCAACTTTAGTGACCTCCACTTTGACTTTCTTAGCACGGGCCTTCGCCCTCGTACCCTTTCGCGCAGCATAATAAACAGTGGCAGTGTGGAAACTTTTCTAAAAAAAATATTAGGTAGGTATCAAATAAGTTTGAAAAAGTAACTGTAAATAGTGACTAGGACTCCAAAGAAATATACTGTGTCGCTTACCAAATTTACAGCATTACTTTTATAAACTGAGAGAGAATTGTTGAGAACAGTTCCTAAAAACAATATAAGTAAATTATTTGTACTGTACATAGGTAATGAGACTTCTAAATATTCTACAGCAACCGAATATTAAATAACTTACGAAACAAAGTCCCCGCCATTTCTTTTAGGATAAATGTTAAGATACTATCCAACAAATAATTCAAATAAATTTAAATTTCAGTACGATTTCTTGGACTTTGAGGTTATCCATAGATAACTTTATTGACATTTCTTATTTTTTTCTATATTTTTAAGCACGACCGGCTCGACCAACTAAAACTGGATAAAGTCGAGATTTTAATGACAGTCAAAGACAATAAACCCAACTGTCATTTTCTAACTGAAATATCGTCTATGGTTATTCATTCATTTACAAACCAAAACAAACGCTCTTTTGAGCGTTATTTTTATATTTTATTGATAATTTTGAAAGCGACATGAATAAAAATTCATTAATATAAGTGAAGTGGCTGTCTAAAAGTGGCATCAAACAATGGAGAGGATTAATTGCGGTTTACTACTGATATCGCTCTGTGCTTTGTTGTGGGGTGTGGCCGGCCAGTATGAGTGGCAGCTTCGAGATGCATTTGATGAAGTTCGTGGCAAAATGGACAAGATTACTGCAGATAATTGTTATATAAGTCACTTGGATGACCTGTATTTGCCCGAGGACTCTGTTTCACACCATCCTGATGTAAAAGAGATTAACATTAACCCCATTTTTCCTAACCGTACGGCAATGCTTCACTTGCACAATATGGCTATGAATCGAGCGTTTTTCTGGAGCTACATCCTCCAATCTCGATTTATCCGTCCAGCTATAAACGATACTTACGATCCTGGTATGATGTATTATTTCCTTTCGTCCGTAGCAGACATTGCTTCTAACCCTTACATAAACGCTAGTTCTATATACTTCGCCCCCAATATGTCATATACCTCGTCTTATCGAGGGTTCTTCAATAAGACGATGCCGAGATTCGCTCCTAGAGCGTACCGAGCAGATGATTTCAATGATCCTGTTCATCTACAAAAGATATCTACGTTAAACACGTTTCACATTGAAGATTTGGGTGCGTTTGAGCCAGAAAGCCTGTCTAAGGACTATACTTCGGACTTCTATAGGATAAATGAGTGGTATACTAGATGGCTGCCTGACAAAGTTCAGAAACGGCATGATACGAAGACAACATATCAGGTGGAAATTAGATATTCGAATAACACTAATGAGACATTCACTTTCCACGGTCCACCAGGAAATGATGAGGTGAGTTGGGCAATATTTTTTTAAATTTAATAACTTAACCTTTCAAGCACCAATCGGCCAGATCCGACCGAGTGTACTATAGTCATGCGGTGATGCAAAACACCAATCGGCTGGATCCAACCGCATTCCTGTCTTACTATTTTCATAGTTTTGCAATTCAGAGGCAACTTTTGTATGAACAAGTTTGACCATAGAGAAACTTTACTAAATTTGCTACATAATGAAATGCAATTATATTACGTCAGCGGTGTTTTTAATCTATTTTTCTGTATCACAAGTGTCAACATTTAATTTTCGCAATTCCTTAGGTGACAGTTCATGAAATTTGACATATAATTCATGGTGACTGAAGGGTTAAAGGATTATTTTTTAAAATTTAATATGCAAACGTCACTCCTGTCTTATGGTGTGCATAAAGGTGATAAAAGGGAATCAAAATAGTGATGCATTGCTATTGCCTTGTATAGAAATCTAATATTATTGCTTCATCTTTCTCTTTTTATTAATCTCATAAAATTATGCTTGCGCTTGTTAGCGTTACTGTACTCCCAATGTCTTGCCTAGTTATAATTTTTCATAACTAAAAACTTAATTCACTTGATTTTGATAAAAATTTTATGAGCCACCTGACAAGTATACCCTTTCAAACAAAAAACGAATTTTCCAAATCGGTCATCTTTGAATAATCAGTGAACATACATTTAAAAAACTGGCCAAGTGCTAGTTGAACTCGCATAAACAGAGAGCGTATTTTATTGAATTCAACAGTTTATTTTCAATTGATAGAATTTTTGATAATTTTCCTGTAATTTACAAGCAATGAATGTAATTTTGTATTTTTTTTTCAAAATTTAAGGCTTAGTAGTTTTGGAGATAAGGGAATGGTCAATTTTCGTCTTTTTTCATAAAAAAAATCAAAACTATTTATTTTACAATAATAATTAAAATATATTTGAGAACCTTATAACGAGCCTTTCATTTGATATATGATACAGTAAGACTTGCAAAACTTTTTTTTTAAATTTCCTAATTTGTCCCACGAAAACAACCCTTATTTTAAAAAAATATTTATTTACTTTGCAAATCTGTGTTTGGGTCGTAGGATTACACCATCCTACTAAATTTCACCTGATTTGGTCCAGTAGATTTGGAGCTAATTGACTGTGACAGATGGACAGACAGACAGATGCACGAGTGATCCTATAAGGGTTCCGTTTTAAAAATTTTGTACCAAACCCTAAAAGTACAGGATGTGTACAAATGGACACATGGACGCAAGAGTGATCTTATAAGGGTTCCGTTTTTTCATTTTTTGTACGGAACCCTAAAATAGATCATGATGAATTGATAACCTCCTAATTTTTAGAAGTTGTTTAAAAATAATACAATTTCGACCACTTTGGTTGGCAATGGCGTATCAGTCATGTGACCCTTTGCAACTAAAGTGATTAATACAACTCAAAAGTTTAAACAAAAGAAAAGGCTTAAAAGCCCATACCAAATAAGCTTCAAACAAACATTCGCATTCATAAAATTAAATAGGATGCGGGAGTTATCTTCAATTGAAATGATATTTCAGGTCCCCGGCCCTGTGAATTGGACTCGTCCATACTATGACTGCGGCAGACTCAACAAGTGGCTAGTTGGGGCCGTGACACCTGTTGTTGACATCTACCCTCGCCACACACAGTTCAGACACATTGAATACCCCACGTAAGTTTATTATACAAAACTTTGCATACCCAACGTAAGTTTATTATACAAAACTGGAGGATAGAGGTAAGGGACCATCCATAAATTACGTCATACGAATTTCATGACTTTTTGACTCCCCCTCCTTGTCACAGTTGGTCACACACAATTTTGAGATCTAGTGTAAAGTCGGAGATACCGCATATTTTTTTAAAAACATGCTTAGCGAAACTGCTAAATATTCAACTGATAAAACTGGAAATATTTAAAAGTTTTATTATTTGTAAAAATTTTTTGCTTAGATATAGATTTTTTATTGTAACATCACAAACCTTATGACCCCTTCTTCTCCTTGTCACACTTCATTGACACCTTCCCTCTTCCTTAATCTCCCTTAAACTTTTTTAAACTAAAACAGTAAACCAGCTTAACAGTTTGAAAACATATCTAATACATATAATATTTTTTAAACACATGTTCAAATTTGGATAAATACTGTAAATATATATGGCAGTTTCGCCTACAGAACCTTTCACCTATTATAAGGTATAAAACCTTTCAGATACACGGCAGCTGTAGTGATGGAAATGGATTTCGATCGAATAGATATAAATCAATGTCCGCCGAGTCAAGGGAACGATCGACCGAATAGATTCGCTTCAACTGCACGATGTAAAATTGAAACAACTGAGGTAAGCCTTTCTATTCGTTAATAAAAAATTTCTAAATAAAAGCAGGCTCTTCACAGTTTAGGCTACGGGTTTGTAAGACGGCCTGGCTTCATGCGAGGCAGTCCTTGGGCCGGCGTACATATGGCGAAGCGCAGCGCAGAGCATTTTTCACTGTCGATTATCGATTACTATTATCGACATTGTCCTGTTTGAAATAATATGCAAAATCAATTACCACAATACTTAACTCCAAAGCAGCTCAAAAGTGCCGCTTGCGAGGCACTGGCAGGAGGCACCATTTTTTCCTTCTCATCTCTATAATTATTCTTTCTTATAGAAGAGGACTTCTTCCTATTCTACAGGTAAAGTAATCAACCGCATGTCCCAATCCATTATTTTATTCACGATTTAGTGCACGTTTGGGCTCTCAAAATGTTGCAAAACCAATGACGATGATGGTGTTTGAAGGACGGTGATGTAGTCTACCCATACTCGCGCGTACTCGCGCATACTGGCGCATGCTCGCGCATTCTCATGTCGGAATTCGACTAATGTGACGCATCCAGAAAAATTCGCGGGCATGCTCTGCGCTGCGCATCGCCATACGTGCGCCGGCCCCTACAAATGCAGGTTATTCAGAAACCTATGGTTGAAAATTAATTGAAATGCGTTTAAAAATAGACGCTACAAGTATATACGGACAAATAAAGTGTCGTTTATAATGAACTGTGAAAAGATTATGTCATTCAGCATTGCGTGATATAGACCAGGGATGTTGCGAATATTCGCATCCGCATCAGCAAATGCGGACCTTCCGCATAGATTTGGACATTTGCATCCGCATCTGCATCCACAATAATCAATGCGGATTTTCATGCGGATACAAATGTAAAACAATTTGCGACAACAAAGAAATTTGGCGGCCGGCAAATGGTGCGTGCCGTTCGCTCGTGACAGTGACCAATGGGAGCGAAAAAATTGGTGACAAGATTCGACGCGTTTGTTGTGGTGCATCATTTGTGTCTTGTAAATAAATCATTACGTGTTTGTTTACGCTGTGAATTACTTATCGTATAGATATTTTGAATGTTACTGTGATACATTGATCATTGTGTGTAAATAATTGTTTACTGAGAAATATTTATATTAGTCTTAGCTCAGCTTATTAAATTAAAATCGCCAGGTAAATGCCATTATTTTACACCAGTAATACGTTTTATTGTGGGTAAAATGTATTTTTTTATATAACCATATTCTTTATTTTTTCAGCGAGGATCCCGTTATTGATAGATTATCCAAGTTAATTAACGATGACAACAAATAATTACTTTATCGTTTTTTTAATTCTTAATTTATAATATAAACTATATACTATATTTACTTAAGATCTTAAACATCCGCATCGGCATCCGCGGATGTGAGCCTTTAAAAATCCGCATCCGCATTCACATCCGCGGATGTGAAAAAATCGTTATCCGCAACATCCCTGATATAGACATGCTCCAAGCTGCTCGTATATATACACATACAGAACGGAATCTCCTAAGATCCCGCGCAATATGCGTCCCCGTTCCCCGTCCTCACACCTCTCCCTCGTTGTCGCCTTGTGGAGGCGGCTGCAGAAGCCTGCAGCCGCCCGCTAAACACCCTCCACACGGAGCGATCGGGGGAGAGGTGCGTAGTCGGGGGACGGGGACGCGTATTGGGCGGGATCTTAGGAGAAAATTTGCTAATGTAATGTGAGTGCAGTGTAAGGCGGCGGGCCAGTTCGAAACTTGAAAAATAGTACGGTTATAGAATATAACTTAATTATTTGCGTTTATAACACACGCGTATTTTTTAAGAGGCATTACACGTTTGGTTGGCTGTCTCGCTCGCACAAATAAACATTTTCAAAGATTATTAAAAAATGTGACTCATTTGTAAAAAAGTGTTGCATGAACTTTCAATAAAATTACATGTTAGATATTGTAGACATGTTTTTTTTACTGTTTATGTATGTGTGTATCGAGAATAAAAAAAATTGATGACTTAATTTTCGATGTAATCAATGTCTACACAATATACAAACATGTCTAAAATATCCACAATATAATTATATGAATGTCAATGAAAAACTTTTTTTTACAAATTAGACAAATTTTTAATAATCTTTAAAAATGTTTGATTGTGCGAGCGAGACAGCCAACCAAATGTGAAATGCCTCTTAATAAGCTGCTTTAAAAACATATCTAAAAACGGTGAAATTAGATCCACTTTACGAGCAAGTGTGTTGAAAATATAGTAACTGTTTTTTTTTTAAATTTATAATGACAAATAACACTGATTGAGCTAGCCCCAAAGTAAGTTCGAGACTTGTGTTATGGGATACTAACTCAACGATACTATATTTTATAACAAATACGTATAAAGATAAACATCCAAGACCCAGGACAATTTGAAAAAGGCCATTTTCCAACTTGCCCTGACCGGGGATCGAACCCGGGACCTCTGAGTGGCGGACTAGCATTGTGACCACTACGCCACGGAGGTCGTCAAAATAACAGTTTTGACGTACCTGTTCTAAAAATGAAGTAATTGTTAGTGTGAGCCGCTCCACGGCTGGGGCTTCCGGCGCGGCGGCTACCAGTGCCGCTGCGCGCCCGGGTTCCGGCTGCCCGGCATCGTGCGCCGGCCCTACCTCGGGGAGATCATCGAGCGGGCCACCTCCGACCAGTACTACAACAACTTCGACTGCATGGAGATCGGCTGTGAGTTTTTCCTTATTGCTTGACTTGTCTTCCAGTCCGGGAAAAAATAAACAAATCTAAATATATATAACTTAAAGGTGACTGACTGACTGACATAGTGATCTATCAACGCACAGCCCAAACCACTGGACGAATCGGGCTGAAATTTGGCATGCAGGTAGATGTTATGACATAGGCATCCGCTAAGAAAGGATTTTGATCAATTCTACCCCTAAGGAGATAAAATAGGGGATGAAAGTTTGTATGAATTTTTGTCAATTTTAAACCGATCGGGCTGAGACTTTGCATGCATAAAGCTACTATGACGTAGGCATCCCCTTAGAAAGGATTTTGATAAATTACACCGCTACGTGAGCGAAGCCGCGAGCAAAAGCTAGTCAAATATAAACATTTTAAATTTATCAATGTTTATGAAAATTTAATGAATAAATAATCTTCCCGTGGATGTCGTAGAAGGCGACTTAGAAAACACAAGCTAATCTAAGCTTACCAACATCAATTGAGATCTCTCCAACCCGGCTGGCCAGCAAGGAGAGTGTAGGCCAAATCCTCTGGCTGCTCTGGCCAAGTAAGGCTCTAGTAGTACAGAGAAGGTCGTGCTCCTGCAGTGGAGACTAAAGAAACCTGATGATGAATGAATAATAAACTGGACAAAATTAACAAATGGCTACAACATGGCCGAAAATGCGAAACGTTAGTAAAAGATGCAGCTACCAACCCATCCATCACCATTTTGATTCATTCACTTCTCACCCACCATCTCACCAAAAGTAGCTTTTCGATCTTGCGGCCCTGGGCTCTGTCTATTTTAACTGCAAGATACAAAATGCTCTGGCTGCCTCATTAGTCGTGATAGTATGTATATATTTTCTTCTGTCCTCTGGTTGGAGCAGAGGGCCATCACAGTGATTTTCTACATTGTTCAATTCACTTTCACTTTGCATATAAATAAAAATATAGGGACAAATAACACTGATTGAGCTAGCCCCAAAGTAAGTTCGAGACTTGTGTTATGGGATACTAACTTAACGATACTATATTTCATAACAAATACATATATAGATAAACATCCAAGAACAAGGACAATTTCAAAAGGCCATTTTCCAACTTCCCTGACCGGGGATCGAACCCGGGACCTCTGGGTGGCGCACTAACATGGTGACTACTATGCCACGGAGGTCGCCACTTTCCTAGACTCCTAAAGAGCGGAATGGCGCGAGGGAGGTTTGAGATTATGAGATTCGTAATAATAACTGTGTTACATCTAGTGATATGAGTAATTTTAAACAAATACAATATGTAACAAAAACCCTGTCCGAATTCCGATCCTTGGAGGAGCAACCTCAGACCGTCAATATGAACAACTTTTCCTATGGGACCAATGCTAGAAACTCGAAAGAAAATCGACATTTTCATACAAAAGTGTTCGGCCGGCCCGGCAATTTGTATGAAAATGTCGATTGTATAACACTAGTATACTAGTGTGCAGGTTTCCTTCTTACTATTTTTGATATTTTAATTATTGATCAGAGCCTACCTTAAACAATATGAACCCGTTCTTGTAAATTAGGTATGATAACATCATTACATCATATTGAAGAAAATAGGTACATTTCTCACTTTGCCGTCATTATTAGAGTGGCACAGGGTAGACACATTTGTATTTATCTGTATGGAAGGCATGTCTCTGCCATACATAAGTACAAGTTCAGAGGTACAAGCATGGGCGTAGCCACAGTGGGGCACGGTGGGGCGCTTGCCCCACCCTGGCTCAGACCTTTAAGTTACCGAACCAAACCTAAAAATTAAATTATCTAGGTACTTACTACAATACTTAATATTCGTAAGAAAGTTAACACTCGACATTTTATATGTAAAAATTAACTGGGGTAAGCGGCGGACCGTGTAGTTTGCTAGTTACATATTATTTCAGATTGCTGCCCCACCCTGAGCCCATGGCTGGCTACGCTTATGGGTACAAGTTCTATCTCTCAAAAACGTAGAGACCGGTTCTTCTTATATGATTTGATTGACTCATTTTAAATATCATTTGAAAGCTTTTTTTTTTAAGTCAATATGTTACTTGATATTCTTCCCAGATATCCAACGGCTGCCAGTAGAATGGCTCAAGGCGCCCCCGTACATCCGCGCCCTGTATATGGACCAGTACCAAGAGTATGTGAACGCCACGTCGGGCCCGGCTGCGTTGCACACAGAGAAACCGAACGTGTTTGAGATGCTCAACTTCATTAGAGGAGTGCAGCCACACAACTGTTCCAAGTGAGTCACTTTCTTAAATATTCATCATTATAACAGAATAATTAATATGTTATAACAAAATTAATAACGTAAAAAACCAATTAAAAATGCAATTAAAACAATTTTCAACTTCTACGCCGACGAATACGTCGGTTAAAGCTTTATTTTTATTTTATTTTATTTTATTGGATAAGGTACACCAACAGTATTTACATACAACATTCGAGCATGATACACACTTACACACATAATACTTAGGTTCTAATGTAAATACCAATGACAGGTATACACGACATTGACTAAAAGATCAAAATAAGCTTATCGAGAGTTTAAAATTATCTAAATTTGTGATTTTCAATTATTAAGAAGATTCAGCATCTTATGTTTAAAGACCTTCAAGCTATCGCAAAATATGTCCAAATCCACTGAGCCGCGATTAAAGGTATTATATGTATTACACATACGGTTAACTGGAGCTTGTCTACCCAGATTGGTTCTAGACGGCGGTCCACTAAGTATTGCAAATACAGGATAACGCTAGTAAGGAATTAAGATGTGATTGCTTGTATGTATGTTTCGTGTTAAGTCAACTCGTGAACGGATGCTGCCAGGCTCGGATTCGCTTTTTTACTTCTTGGAATTTTTTATAACGTAATTCATGTTTGTCAACTTGTTCGCAATCATTACATGTTACAATATGTACATTGTATTATAAGTGTTAATTAATTTAAAGACATAATAATATGACAAAGCCCTTCTGGCGAGTAGGCGACCAATACTGTGAAATTGAGTTTCTTTCGGCGTTTCTTCTCAGCAGTGGTCGTTGGAAAGCGGTGGTATTGGTAGCTTGAACTGAATTTCCCACTCCGGAGTGGTCGCCGCGCGCATAGTAATAATGTTATGGTATATGGTACATTTTCGATACCTAAACGGGGGATGACATAGGCCTGTTGACGTGTAAAAGTGCTTGTAAAGGTCTAATTACTGCATAAATATATACAGTGTGTTCGGTTATGAACCAGCAATAATTTAAGAACATGCTGTCGTCATCTATACGAACAACTTTTACTGAGGGAAAAATTAAAAATCGCGAAAAAAAATCGCTGCTCCATAGTAATTATACCTATCGCATAAAGTATGGAGCAACAAATTTTTTTTCGTGATTTCGTAATTTTTCCCTTAGTAAAAGTTGTTCGTTTAGATGACGACAACATGTCCTTAAATTATGGCTAGTTCTTGTCCGAATATCGCATGTGCGATAAGTCCGCCTTTATATCATAATTCTGTCTTCTTTTTTTCTGTTATTTGTTTTTCTTTTTGTTTATGGTGCAATAAAGAGTATGTGTATGTATTGTATTGTATTGTAAACGTTTGAATATTGAATTTTTGAATTTTAAGGTACAACGCTACCGACCTGTTCCTCAACGGCGACATAGCATTCGGCCACGAGGAGCAGTTCGAGAACCAAGCCAAGATGGCGCTGCGGCTGGCCAACTTCATCAGCGCGTTCTTGCAGGTAAGGGGCCGTCCAAATATTACGTGATAGCGATAGAGGGAGGGGGGGGGGGTTTCATGTCAACGTGACTACGTGACATAATACATAAAACCGGCCAAGTGCTAGATGTACTCGTGGAGAGGGTTCCATAAAATACCGAAGATTTTTCGTAAGTATATTTAATTGGAGTTTACCACTTTCTATTCAATTGATAGAATAGGCAATTTTATGATTTTTCAAAATCTACTTTAATATGTTCTTAATGTTACGTTAAGACACCTGGCATTTTTATTTCCTTAAAATTAAGACGCTAAATGCTAAAAAATACAATTTGAAAATTACGCAAAACAATCTGGCGCCGAAACGACAGCCGCCACCATCTTGACGTCATACCAGCAGTTACAAATGCTAGATTATCAACTTTTCATCAATAATGCACAGTATTATGTCTTTTGTATTAATAGCTATCTTTACAGATGAAATTAAATAAAAGTAGGTACTTACTTCTGTTAAATATTTCTGCATTCAGTAGAAAATAAGTCAGTATTATGAACACAGAACTTTGCTTATATCACCGTGTCTATCCTCGGTAGATTTTACTTATAAATAATCGACGGCTATTGTTATAAATCGTGTACAATGCAACTAAATACAATGCAATTTTCACCTTCTTCCATGATTAAATCAAAACTATTTATTTTACAATAATAACAAAATTTTGGCCGTGACAGACGGACGGACAGACAGATGCATGAGTGATCCTTTATGGGTTCCTTTTTTTTCATTTTTTGTACGGAATCCTAAACATATTTTATCTATCTGGGTTATGCGTACCCATCGCCTTATAAACATAATAATTTCTCTTCCTTGTCACTAGATGGCGCTATAGGTATTTATTAAAACATTAAATTCTTTTATTACTATTATTCAAATAAAGATGTACTGTAATTAATTAAATAATGACTTATATGAAATGCAATAAATCTTAAATAAAAGCATATTCAATTTTCTTTGTTACTTGTTTTTTTGTTAGTAATGTGTGCTGCCATCTCTGTGTGCCTACCCGCAACTCCAGTTTTGCCTACTTACAGACCCTCCAATAGTTTCTATCGCGCAGGGTATCTGTTACGAGTGATTATATTATCTTTACCTGGGTCTGGAATGTTTATCTATATATGTATTTGTTATGAAATGTAGTATCATTCAGTTAGTATTCTTAACACAAGTGTCGAACTTACTTTGGGGCTAGCTCAATCTGTGTGATTTGTCCATATATATATTTATATATGTATTTGCAGGTGTCAGACCCTAAAGAGGTGTTCAGTGGAACACGCGTCGCAGACAAGCCGTTGACAGAAGACCAGATGATCGGTGAAACTCTGGCACTAGTGCTCGGCGACTCCAAGATATGGTCGGCGGGTGAGTCTTCCATATGTTATAATAATTATAAGCAACGTCTATCGTATTAGAGTAACCTGTAAAGATAAATATAAGAATGTAGAAATAAAAAAAAAGTCGGTAAGGTTCTATGATGACGAATTTTAACTTCTCCAGGGCCTTTCGGGATAAAGCGTGGTCTCGAAATGTACCGTATCTAAAGTTTAGCTAATTAATAATAATAATTTGAGGAGCTCGGTGGCCCAGTGGGAGAGCGTGTGGCGACCTCTATGGCCACTACGAGGAACTACAATCAAGAGACAACCGACAATATAGTTCACAAGAAGCATATGAGATGGCGCCAGCAGAGTATCCTACATCTCGATCTTAGAGTTCGCCCGATTCGCTGCATATATACAACTTCCGACGATACACCGTTGGAGCCGCGGTTCCCCAGGCGCAACAACATGCCTGGCGGGAAGATCTTCCCTTTGTGGCGGTCGAGCATATCACCTCGCTCCCGCTACAAGCGCATTGCTAGGGCTTTCGCAAGTAAAGTGACACCGGGCGTGGTCCGCACTTGGATGGGTGACCGCAAGTGGCATAAATATTTCTCTAGCTCCTCCGTGCTTCGGAAGCCACGTATAAGCCGTTGGTCACGGCTGTCATTGTTTGGCAGTCGGCAAGCTATGTCAGATGCCTTTAGGCAGCCTGAAAAATCTAACACCAGTGTTGGCCACTTACACACACGATAAACAAACAAACGAGCTAATTAATTTATAAGTTAGATGCAACTTTAAATACCTACGGTACTTTTCGAGACCCACGCATTATCCCGCAAGACCTTGGAGAAGTTAGAATTCATCATTCACATGTTACGCAATGTATTTACCCGATTTCAGAAGGAAGTTTATTTTTTTAGAGAGTATGTATGTATGACAACCTCCGTGGCGTAGTGGTCACCATGCTAGTCTGCCACCTAGAGGTCCCGGATTCGATCCCCGGTCAGGGCAAGTTCGAAAATGGCCTTTTTCAAATTATCCTGGGTCTTGGATGTTTATCTACATATGTATTTGTTATAAAAAATAGTATCGTTGAGTTAGTATCCCACAACACAAGTCTCGAACTTACTTTGGGGCTAGCTCAATCAGTGTTATTTGTCCCTATATATTTATATATTTAGTAATAAATGTAATAATATGTATAACCCTTTTCCAATTAATAAATTACTACTGTCTTAAATGTAATGTATTCTTTCAGGCACATATTGGGATCGTAACCAGTTCACCAACCGCACGTTCTTCGCGCCGATGGCTTACAAGACATCTCTAAACACGAGGAAGTACAAGCTGGAGGATCTGGCACGCTTGAATAAGACAGGTAAGCTATAAATACAATATTTATGAAAATTAATTCTAATAAAATGTAAACAATCTTGACATGTCTTTTTTTATTGAAATATACACTTTATAAAACAACTAGCTTTTGCCCGCGGCTTCGCTCGCGTAGGGGTGTAATTTATCAAAATCCTTTCTTAGGGGATGCCTACGTCATAGTAGCTTTATGAATGCAAAGTCTCAGCCCGATCGGTTTAAAATTGGCAAAGTTTTATACAAACTTTCATCCCCTATTTTATCCCCTTGGGGGTAGAATAGATCAAAATCCTTTCTTAGCGGATGTCTACGTCATAACATCTACATGCATGCCAAATTTCAACCCGATCCGTCCAGTGGTTTGGGCTGTGCGTTGATAGATCACTTTGTCAGTCAGTCAGTCACCTTTGAGTTACGAGTATATATATTTAGATAACTTCGCAGATTACAAATTATTTATTTTATCAATTATAAATTACATAATTTATTTGTAATTTGCAAAGGTATTAATTTGTAAAGTGTTTCAATAGAAATACATGTCAAGATTGTTTAAATTCTTTCAAATACCTAAACAAATGGACTATAGCTTATATCAGTAAACTGCAGCCCTCGTATAGTCCATTCGGTCTGGGTGAAAAATGAATTTATCATCATCATCCGAGCGTATTTTCCCGGTTGCTTCCTCAGCAGTAACGCTTCAGAGCCCGGGGTCCGCTACCTAACCAAGGAGATTTGACGAGGTTACTGGTTTTTACACAGAGCGACTGCCGTCTGACCTCCACAACCCAAAGGGCAAACCAGGAACCAATCCTTGGATAGTTTGATGTTCAAACGTTAGATGGCGTTCGGGACCCACAGTTTATACGTGCTTTTCGAAGCACGGAATAATCTTTCTTTTCGGATAATCAGGTGATACACGCCTGCAATATCCTAACCAGACTGGAAACAACTTTTCACAAAGTATGCTTCCCAGTGGGATTTCAACCATGACCAAGGCGAACGTCTTGATCTATAATTGTGACGACCTCCGTGGCGTAGTGGTCACCATGCTAGTCCGCTACCCAAAGGTCCCGGGTTCGATCCCCGGTCAGGGCAAGTTGGAAAATGGCCTTTTTCAAATTGTCCTGGGTCTTGGGTGTTTATCTATATATGTATTTGTTATAAAATATAGTATCGTTGAGTTAGTATCCCATAACACAAGTCTCGAACTTACTTTGGGGCTAGCTCAATCAGTGTAATTTGTCCCTATAAATTTATTTATTTATTGTATTAACCTATAGGGACAAATAACAGTGATTAAGCTAGCCCCAAAATAAGTTCGAGACTTGTGTTATGGGATACTAACTCAACGATACTATATTTTATAACATATACTTATATAGATAAACATCCAAGACCCAGGACAATTTGAAAAAGGCCATTTTCCAACTTGCCCTGACCGGGGATCGAACCCGGGACCTCTGGGTGGCGGACTAGCGTGGTGACCACTACGCCACGGAGGTCGTCAAATTCGGTCGGTGTATTGGTAACATCTAATGTACTTTATGATTTGCAATGAAATATTGGGTATTGAGTATCCAAACGCAGACCAGGGTTGTTGCGGACGCAACAATTTCGACATCCAAGGATGCGAATTATTAGGGGTTCACATCTCCGAACGCGGATGTGGAGATCAAGATTTTTTAAATATTTCAATTAGCACCTTACTTAACTAAATAAAATCGATTAATTTCAACAAGCAAGTGAAGCGAGCAAAGTTCTCCGAGTCTATTTGAACAATCCAGCGTTTGTATGTACGTTTGTTCGACGGTAACTTGAGCATCTTTGTTCGGAACTTCATGAAATTCGGTAGGCGCTTGTTGAAGTAGCCAATAGAATTTTTAATTTCGAACATAAGCCAAATCAGTCAAGGGGTTGCCGAGATATGGGGTTCGCGAGTTAACAGTTTAAATTAAACAAGCAAGTGAAACGAGCGTCATAAAATAGCGGTTGTACACTGTACGAAAATGCCGAATTTTTTTTTGTGTTTTGCCTGTTATTTTACGGGCCGTTTCGATTTATTACGGGTATGTCCATTCCGCGTTGTATATATTTTTTTTCAATCATTAAATAAATATATAGGGACAAATTACACTGATTGAGCTAGCCCTAAAGTAAGTTCGACACTTGTGTTATGGGATACTAACTCAACGATACTATATTTTATATTAAATACATATATAGATAAACATCCAAGACCCAGGACAATTTGAAAAAGGCCATTTTCCAACTTGCCCTTACCAGAGATCGAACACGGGACCTCTAGGTGGCGGACTAGCATGGTGACCACTACCATTGAACAGCGGATTCAGCTAGTTGTAGGTATAGTATAGTAACCAAAGTATATCTGTCTTAGCCGCATGTAACGGCACCACAAAAACAAACAACAACAAAACGAAACTCGGCAATCCTTTTTCCTCTCTTTAGCAGATTTGAAAGGCTTATAGCTTATTTATTTTTGAGCGGGTTTAAAAAATCTTTGTTTTTCGGAATCGGATTATATAAACTTTTGATAATCATAATAATAGTAACCCCGCCTCTCGGCCATACGCTCCAGGGTGGAAGTGTATTGCACGTAATGGCGTAAAAGCGGGGAAACCCGCTCTCGGGGGTAAGCCCCGTGGTGAAACCGGAGCCGCACCTCTCGACACCCTCAGCTGCTGACATTGTGTTGCGCCCTGGCCGCAGTTTCGTGGCTAGTTAGGGTGCCCACAGGCAGTGTAGCCAACAAGCAGCGAGTCACCATCTACCAGGCTTAAATAGTTGTGAGAGATTTTTAGTTAGATGTTCGTATCTCACTCCATAACCCAGTTATCTGGTCCACTAACATACCATTCACATAGCCCAAACCAAGTAGATCCCTCCTTGGCAATAGTTCGGCAGCTGTGGAGGACTGTCCGTTAGTGCATCTCAATGGTACATTAAAGGACAGACCTCCAGAGATGTGGCCATCTCACTTTTTAGATAAAAAGGTACTACAAGCCTCTTCATGTTGGCTTTGGCCCCATGACCGCCTCGAAAGGACCGGGTCTCCATGGGCCATGGACAGTGACTGAAAATCATACCCAAGAGTCAAAAAACATATACTCATTGCAGACGAACTCTACACAAACAAGCAATGGTTCCAACACCTAAAACAACGTTGGTCGACCAACTTCGACAGTCTCGAGAAATTCTTCCTCAAAATGAAGATCAGAGAAGACGAAATGGGGAAGTATCTGATGCGGTACGAGAGATTCCCGACGTCGTACAGAGCGGCCAACTTGCGCCACGGGTACTGGACGCAGCCGTACTACGACTGCGAGGGGCATCTCAAACAGTGGGTCATCACGTACGCTGCGCCGTTCTTCGGGTGGGACAGCGTCAAAGTCAAGTTGGAATTCAAGTAAGTATTCTTTTAGTTTTAGTCTGTGTTCATCCTTAGGTGCTTTAGAGCCTGTTAAAATGAAGATCAAGGAAATTTCTGATACGGTAAAAGCGATACCCGACGTCGTACAGAGCGGCCAACTTGCGGCACGGGTACTGGACCCGGCCGTACTACGACTGCGAAAGGCATCTCAAACAGTAGGTCATCAGAATCACCTACGCCGCGCCGTTTCACTCAAATTGGAATTCAAGTAAGTATTCTTTTAGTAAGTTGTGTTGCTTTTGTTTTGTTTTTCGTGTGTGTAAGTGGCCAACACTGGTGTCAGATTTTTCAGGCTGCCTAAAGGCATCTGACGGAGCTTGACGACTGCCACGTTACCACTTCTACGTGCCTTCCGAAGCACGGAGGAGCTCGAGAAATTTTTGTGCCACTTGTGGTCACCCATCCAAGTGCGGACCACGCCCGGTGTCGTTTAACTTGCGAAAGCGCAAGTAATGCGCACTCCCGCCGGGCCACCGAGCTCCTAATTTACATCTTTAGCTGTGAGCCTGGCAAAATGTAGATCAAGGAAGTATCTGATGCGGTACGAGTGATAATCGACGTGGCCGCGTCGTACAGGGCGGCCAACTTGCGGTACGGGTACTGGACGCGGTTGTACTATGACTGCGAGGGGCATCTCAAACAATAGGTCATCAGGTACGCCGTGCCGTTCTTTGGATGAGACTTGGATAGCTGCTTTGGAGTATAAAGATTGGCGGCGCGACGGGGGGTTATAAGTAAAACACAAATTGGTGAGTGCTGGTTTCCCAACTGTAGAGAACTCATTTATTGTAGGTTTTCCTTGGCTTATAAACCACTGCGTAGATTTTCGTCACATGACGTTGAGCTTATAAGATAAAAAACAATAATAATAATAATAATTTATTGGGAACAGTATACAGTAAATTTTTAAAACATCATGTACGATGACACCTGCAGTAGTTAATAAAAACTGTGTCGCAGGCATCAACGCCCACCTCCGAAATAAATACAATCACTATGTTCCTGTACATTAAAAATATATCAATTATAATTCCATTTTTAAATAATTATTATTATAAATTACGCTTAAGTATAAAAAATATGTGTTACTTGTGAATTTAGATAACATGGTTTCGCAATATTAGGTACTATTTTTTAAATTATAATATAATGCCTAGGTATAGCATAATAACAATAGGTAGATTGCAAATAATTGTTTTGGAAATAAAAATAAAATAAATCTTGAATTGGAAGTAAGATTGAGGTGTGTGTGTGTGTGTGTGTGTGTGTGTGTGTGTGTATGTGTGTGTTTGTGTTGAGTGTGTGTATGTGTATGTGTTTAGATGTGTGTTATAAATCACTCTTTTGTCTTTATAAGGGCTTCGGTAGCATCATAGGATAAAGAGTTTAGCCATTCTATGCATACCTTTTTACACTTGTACATATTAAGTGGATAAATAGTGAGTTGATCGTTTGTTCGGTTGTACAGTGTAGAGCTAATGTGGTAAAAATGTTTGGAAGCTGGATCTGTTCGGCGGCATTCAACAGTACATTCTAAGTCAGATCTGCGTTTGGAACGAGTGAAGCTAGGATCATAGGGACCCTGAGAATGTTTTCGCAATACAGTATGGAGAATAAAGAGCTGCCGAACCGTCAGAACTTTGCATAAAGAGTATAGGTCTGTAGTAGGGAACCTCATAGGATTATTTGTGAGCACTTTTAAGATACCCTCTGTGTCCTTTCTGCTCTCAGCATGTGTTTTATCAGTGTCACCCCAAACCGTTATGATCAATGGATTTCTTTATTGAAGTATTTATCAAGGTTGTGTGCCGTCACACTGCGTAGATGATCGTAGACTTCTTCTTTATCGAGTCTTAATCAAGGTTGGGCTGACAGCGTGTGTCGGTGACTGAATTAGTGCTCCAGTACACACCACAGGAGACTGAGGAAATGAATATCAGGGAAGTATCTGATGCGGTACTGGACGCGGCCGTACTACGACTGCGATGGGCATCTCAAACAGTAGGTCATTAAGTACGGTACGCCGTGCCGTTCTTCGGGTGGGACGGCGTTAAGGGGATTCATAAATTTCTCGGGGTTCAGTGCTGCCCCCGTTTAAAATAAATTATTTGAAAGGAAACGAAGATACCATTTTAAATTTTGTCTTGATCATGCCCTAGATAACCCTTCAAACTATTTTATGAACTACTGTTTACAGTTTAAAGTGAGAACGTGAAGCTTTTCCTCGCATATTTGCTAAAAGTGGCAGTTTTTCGCAAATGTGCGAAGAAAAGCTTCACGTATTTCATAGACTACAAGTGACAGTAAATGGATTTCTTGACATTTCTTTGTTTTTCAGGGGTGTGGTGGCAGTGACCATGGCTCTCATGTCGCTGGACATCAACCAGTGTCCGGACAAGTACTACGTGCCAAACGCCTTCAAGGGGACCGACAAGTGTGACAGGCAGTCTTCCTATGTAAGTAGTTTAAATTGTTGCCTCTTGTCAAGTTATGTTTCTTTTTCTTGACTAAGTGGCCAACACTAATAATAAATAAATAAATAAATATATAGGGACAAATAACACTGATTGAGCTAGCCCCAAAGTAAGTTCGAGACCTGTGTTATGGGATACTAACTCAACGATACTATATTTTATAACAAATACATATATAGATAAATATCCAAGACCCAGGACAACTTGAAAAAGGCCATTTTCCAACTTGCCCTGACCGGGGATCGAACCCAGGACCTCTGGGTGGCGGACTAGCATGGTGACCACTACGCCACGGAGGTGGCAGACTTTTGAAACAGCTGCCGAAAGACATCTGGAATAGTTTGACGACTTCTATATAAGGTCTAACGACATATACTACAACAAATTGAATGGTAAATTCGGTCCGTCATAGTGAACAACTTTTCCCAAAGAACATATGGCGAAATATGAAAAATATTTTTGGTTTTCCACACAAACTCGGATCAGTTGATCGGTCGACTTGTATGGGAGGCCTAAAATTATTTTTCATATTTCGATACGTGTTCCTTGGGGAAAGTTGTTCAGTATCATGGACTGAACTCACCCTTAAAATAGTTTGAGTATATATTTTTAGACCTTATATAATGATGACAGCCAGAGAAACGGCTTTACGTGCCTTTCGAAGCACGGACGAACTATTAGTCATATGGTCTAGGTTTTTTTTTACAGCATTATTTCCTATGGGAATGTGGACTGGGTCCAAGAAATATTTTATTTAGTCCGTCACTTAGATAATCCAAAAATAATGGACCCATATTTTTTCGTATAGCAAATTACAAAAAAAAAAAAACAAAAATACACCACATCGTAGTTTCGGCATTTTAGCGGATTTACGTCACCGTGTAGTGTTCATCTTAGTTGACCGTGACGTCGTGCAAAAGTTAAATGCGTAGTATCTTCGTGATTATTAGCTTATCAGAGAAAAGAAAACATACGTATACAATATTTTTTTATCATTTATTTATTTATTTACCAATTTATGTACACGAAAAATGTATACAGAGAATACATCAAATGAAAGTTGTATAAAGACACCTGTGAGAGATGTTTATGTATTTAAAAATAAGTTAATGAGCAAAATGTTTTTTTTTGTCTACATCCATACTAAACCCAACACAATATTTCTCCAATCCAGTGCGTCCCAATTCTCGGGCGTGGCTTCGAAGCTGGCGGCTACAAGTGCGAGTGTCTCCAAGGCTACGAGTATCCCTTCGAGGACCTGACTACGTACTACGACGGACAGATCGTCGAAGCAGAGTTCCAGAACATTATCAATGATAAAGAGACACGTATAGACATGTTTAAGTGCAGATTAGCGGGCGCGGCGGCTATACAGAGCAGTTTTGCCATCATCGTGGCGGTGTTGGTCATTTTGATGAAGATTAGGTAATTTTAGCCTTTAAACCTAACGTTTAAGGCGCAAGCCGTACTGGATTTGGCGCGGATTCTGATTTGGCGCTAGTGTATTTCTATTCTATTCTATTTTCGAACAAAAAGCATGGAAATGATTCCAAATTTGAACATACCGAATGGTAGGACGCCGACGTGGGACGAACGCAATGTCGATTGCGTGTGATAAAATTGCAACTTTAATTCAATGCGTTTTGGTCGAAATTTGAATGAAACGGAAAGACGTCCATGCCATAATTGACTGCGATAGATTTTGTGGCTTGCACCTAAATCATTGAAGCGCCTGTAACATTTAACGCGCTGTAGTCTAAAGTGTTAACAACTTTTTTAAAATTTTATCGTGCTTAAAAGCACACTCTTCGCAAAAAGCATCGATTCTAGACAGATTTAAAAATAAAAAAAGATTTGATATCGTTTTTTTTTACCGAAAAAAATAGGTATCCATTGCCAATTAATAAAATTTAAATGAAAAAACAATTAATCCAAATTAGATAATTTCAGTTTCACCCCTTGTATACTCCGAACTTGAGGGAATTTTGGGAAGCTTTACAGTAACTAAAGCAACTCAAAATATCGTGTACTTTTTTGTATAACACACAACAGCAAAAGACCTATTTGGCAGCTGAGAATTTAAGATAGAAAATATTTTAGTGAATTGTTATATATATATATGCCAAAAATTTCTAAGATTGATTAAGCTTTCTTGTTTACCGTAAAGACTCCCAAAATCAGCTAAAATTTGGAGTATACTAGCGATTAAATCTAAAAATTATAAATAATTTGAATGTTTATTTTCATATTATCTTAGCACATCACAGCTACATTTTTCTTTCTAAATATAAGAAAAAGAAGGCTAATATTTAAGTGTAAATGGTTTTGAAAACTCAAACTTTATGTGCTTGAGTTTGGAAAAATCTTTACAGAATTTTAAGCAATATAATAAATGTACAATTGTACACTCTCAGTGCTTTATTTTTAAAGTGAATAGTTAATACGGCGTCCGTCCTTTATTAGACTGAATATCCATACTTAATTCCAACAAATGTAGATAACATTTAAGATCCATACATAGGTAATTATAGAAGCAAATGTATAAATATTTCTACTCGTAAATCTACAATAGGGACTTGCCTACGGCACGCAGCGTCTTAGTTCGTATACTTTTAGAAATATTTATACTTGTGATTTTAGTAAACATTATTTCTTTTCTATAACTTTTTTTTTAATATGTATTTTCGTAATCAAGTCTAATACTTCCATCAGTTATTATTTACCTTGAATCTTTTTCTTATCTTGATCTGGTTTAAATGTGTGTATTTGTCTTAGGTTAGTTATAAGCAATGACATTTTCATTCCTGTTTGACGTACGACAAAGAATAATCTCATCAGTTACACCCTGAGTTACACCAAATGAAAAAATTGTAGAGCCGTTATAGTTGAGTTAAATTATAAAAGTAGACGGTATATAAAATAAACGTAACGTTCAAAATATAATGTAAACTATCGGCGGACATTGTGCATTTTTTACTATGTCTTTTCGCGCGTTGCGAAAGAGAGTTAGACGGAAAAAATTGAGACCAAAGTTGTAACGACACTTTTTGTTCATTCAAATTTATGAAGATAATAAAAACTTGATTTTAGAATGCGGAAAAGAGTTTGAATGTAATTTAGACCTATTTATATTTTACTTCGTTCCATCCGGGTGTCCCTTGACACCTCTCAAGTTTTTTTGAAGTTTGTTCTTGTAAATACGTTTCCTTTTCAAATAACAAAAACTGTACTTTAGCACTTTTTCTCTTGGTGTATGTACGATTGTCCTAATTTGTGTAACTTATATTATTATAAAGTATATTTATGACTGCCAAAATTGATAGCTCGTAATGATAAATGAATCTCATATAAAATATTAATCTATCCTCAACTAAAATAATGACTGATTGCAGACAGCTACAGTAAATAAAAACTCAAAAAGTTATTTTGTAAGTACTAAAATACCAAACATGTATGTATATTTTACACTATTTCATAAGTTAAATGATTTTTAAATTTTGACTTTTGTCATTTTTTTTTTATTGATTTTTCGTTTTATATTTTCATATTGAGCGTGAATGAAAAGAGTAAAGTGTTGACGAAGCAAAAGAGGTTTGCAAGAATCGTAGCAAGTGGAAAGTAGCAAGAAGTCTCTGCCTACTCCATGGGAAACAGGCGCGAAAATATGTATGTATATCAAACATTGACTTTATTATAAGAATCTCTATAGATTTTATAAATAAAACAAAGGTGAATTGACATTATGTATTCTATATTTTACTATTTTTCTTTCCATTTATTTTTAAGTTATAATATTTCTATGTTTTTGATGCATTTTTATTATAGGATAATTTAGTAACATAGATTGGAATTGTGCATTTTTATCATTATGTTTTATTGTCTTATGACCACCATAAGAATACATTTTATATGGGTAGTCATCAAAATTTTTTTTGTATTCTTATCTACGTTACTTTACATGGTATCATATGATGTAATATTTTAGTGCAATTCATATTTCTAAACTTTGCAACTTTGAATGTATTATACAGGTTGACTTTTTACTGACCAGCCAAATTTTCGGAGCAAATACAGTACGTGATACTAAACTATTATCTATAAAAAATATATTGATGAAAACAATTCATCCTTCCATACAAAATCCGTTTGGCTGAGTGCTGATTTATATAGGAAGGCAAAAGTTTGACTGGTGCTTAAAAAGTTAGTCAGTATACATATCAAAGTATTGAATTGCCATCAAAATGTACAATTTTAGTAGACTGCACAAAAATATATCGGAAATGAACAAAATGTATTTATCCAGTTAATTTCAGTGACTTATTTGAATACCGTCCATGTTAGTGCCTTTTTCATATTAGAACTTTAATAAAATGAATACTGAACATCTTGACTTCTTATTTATTATTCTTGTGTGTATAATTCTTCTATACTGAAAAGGGAGATAAGATATAGTTTAGAAATAAAGTAAAGTACGTTCTTTCAATGCCGTAAGCGAGCCAGGCTTTAGTAAGCGTCAAGCCCGGTTTACATATTGACAAGTGCGAGTGACAAGTGGCAGGTAAACACTGACAAGTGACAAGTAGGTGTTCACGTCACTGACTAGTGGCTTTCTTGCCACAGTTGACAGTGAGGGTTTGTGATGTGAGTGGGATTTTGTTGTTCGCCACCATAATCAACACGATTCCTACACCACATCAAGAGAATAATCCTGTGGGTCCAATAAGCTTATGATAACACTAGCTGATGCCCGCGACTTTGTTCGCGTGGACTTTATGACTTCCGCGTATTAATATAAATACGAACTAATAAACAACGTAGAAGGGACATACCCGTAATAAATTGAAGTAAGGGCTATACTATATTATCACTATAGTATAATGAAATTAAAACAGTCAAAAAACCAAAAAATTATTCGACTTTCCCATACAAATTGCCCGGACGGCTGCACACTTTAGTATGGAGGTGCCAATTTTTGAAGTGAAAACTTCTATAGCGGCGTTGTACACTATTTTGGTAATGGGTAAAAAATGTTAAACTCGCGTCAGGGCGTCAGGACGCGTGACCTGATCGAAAATTCGTAAGACGGATGGAGAGTAGACAATACCGGCGCGGCGTAGGAGAGGAAGTATCCCCCTGTCTTTTTACAGCGCGGCGAAAATGTATGCCTGCGCCTGTTGTTTTGGTTGAGGCGGCGCAGAAGTGCGATTTCTGAAACGCGGAGTCACCTAAACAGGTTTTCCCATACAAAAACCATACGTTTAGGTGACTCCGCGTTTCAGAAATCGCACTTCAGGGCGCTTGCGCGAATGTTTATGTTACAGCGTGCCACGCGCATCCATGGAAATGCACAACGTTAATATTCAAGTTTTCACTTTTGCCGGCACTCCCGGAGTGCAACCCATCGTTTTTTTTTTTTTCATTTTTTTACTCTTATTTCATTATACTATAGTGATCTAGTGCCCGAGGTTTGGTTTATTACGGGCATGTCCCTTCCATGTTGTATAAGAAAATACTTGTAGCAGTGTTAAATGTTGTCAAGAAATTATTATTTTTTTTATTTTCATATCAACTTTGTTCTGCATCAGGTGGTCCAGATCTTCGATATATGCTTATATCTCAACCAAAATGCTCATCAGGCTGAACAACTTTTGCTAAGGTGTCATTTTTAGGGTTCCGTAGTAAACAAGGAACCCTAAAAGTCCGCGGTTTTACTCAGCGGCTATGAGTACTAGAAAGCTGTGATTTGACATGGATATGTTCATTAATTATGCAGAAAAAGTGATAAAATATCGAAAAAAACTTTTTAATAGCGTATCTTCCATACAAGTAAAGTGGTAAGTCATTTTTTTCTCGACTAATCAATGATGTGGGGTATCGTTGAATAGGTATTTTAAAAATATGAGCTTGGAAACACTGTTTTTCGATTTAGGGATCCGTTGCTGAAATATTTGGTTTTAAAGTAAAATTTTTCGTTGGAATCAAATGTCACCCCCTCTTCTGCTAAACGGTGAGATATGTACACGTGAAAAAATTCACAGCTATAGTAAATATAACAAAATTTAAAGGAAAACTATCAGAGCTAAGTAGGGTTTACAAATTAAAAAGTTATAAGCGACCAACTTATAAAATGTACTCTAAAAAGGAAAAGTTCATACAAATACAATAGAAAATTATTTTTTAGGTTTTTAGTGGCGTGAACTCAAAACGGGCATTCGCAACTACGGAACCCTACACTGCGCGTGGCCCGACACGCTGGTCGACCTAGGTGAGCTGGGTTTGCATTAAGTTTCCCTTTTTACCAAAATCAATAATTATACCCTATATTTACCAGCCCAAGGCCTTTAGTCTGAAAGTAGTGATCTCGATCTTTTTTTTTTACAATATATTGGTTTAGGCATTTGTCCTCAATCTCACCTGATGGTAAGCGACGATATAATACAAGGGCCCTATTTAGCAAGTTCTAAGTGCAGGTGGTAAGGATATCATAGCTGTTATATTAAAAAAAATAAACAAAGCTGCCTGTACCTATATATTTACTATGAAGTCGAAGTCGGGCAATCAATACTTTGGTATAAATCAACATTATAAAATTTAGCTCTGCGTACTTGTAATCACGTATGTACATGCTTCGGACGTAAACAAGGGCTCCTACCACGCCAAAGTATATGGCGATGTACAGTAGTATGTACGATACGATTAGGACGCGTAACGCACCCATTTTTATCTGTTTTCCGTGCTTTAAGACATATTTTTGGCTATTTATTGCTTTTATTGATATGTTTGTTTAGAGCAGAAGATGACATTGAATATCATTTTGATAGGTGGTCGAAATGACAAACATCAGAAATCACCGAAATATAGTTTGAAATTGGCGCCACAGATTAAATAAGTAGCAAATTAGCTCTACCTTCTATAAGGTTATAATTTTATGGCCCAACCCATTGGTTAACTAACATAATGATTTCTCTCTTTCTGGTCACTGGTAACATTTTAAAGCATGTATGAAAAAAATTGTAACGAGTGTTGACGAAGCTAAAGAGGAGTTATACGTGCCTTCCGAAACACGAAATCATCTCTCTTTTCGGATAATAAGGTGATTCAAGCTTGCAATATCCTAACCAGGCTGGAAACAAATTATCACAAAGAATGCTTGCCAGAGGAATTTGAACTCATCACCTCCAATTCACAAGGCGAATGCCTTGACCACTGGACCACAGAGGTAGTAAATTATTCTATTTTATATTCTGCTTCAAAACTAATATCATCATCATCATATCAGCCGCAAGAAGTCCACTGCTGGACATAGGCCTCCCCCAAGGTTTTCCAAAACGAACAATTGTCAGCGGCTCTTCAATCTTGCTAAGGTCACCACCTAGTTGGTGGTTGTCCTACGCTTGCCGGTACGTGGCCGCCATTCGAGAACCCTTCTGACCCATCAGCCATCGGTTCTTCGTGCTATGTTACCCCCCCCCCCCCCCCCCCCACTGCCACTGCAATGAGCTAATCTAATCCAATGGGCCATGTCAGTGACCTTCGTTCTTCTACGAATCTCCTCATTTCTGATTCTAGAGAAACGCCGAGCATAGCCCTCTTCATAGCTCGTTGGGCGACTTTGAGCCTTCTTATGAGATAAGGGTTGCCATCTCTAAAACTTGGCAACCAGATCAAGACGCGTGAAAGTCCCGGACTTTAGAGCCCGACCCCGGAATTTTTTTAAACATAGTCAGTTGAAATGTCGTTAATCACATTTTTATTTATTTTCAGGTTTAAAGAATCTTTATTTCTCATAAAGAACATAAGTTACTCACATGAGATACAAACATTTTACTATTTTATGTTTAATCACGGATGCTAGTGTATCGAGTTAGTATTGAAGAGTTACAAATAAGACAAGTCAATTACAAATTTAGTAACATTAACAATATCTAAGAACAAAATAAATAAATAACTACACTTCTATCACAAACTAACTCTTATTGGCATGTGGTAATAATTGTTTTTTAAATGCATCAAAGCTTTTATTATTATATTGAATGTTTATAACAAAACGAAATCTTATTACTGTTTGGTACAAATTGTTTTAAAATCAGTTAGATTTTTTTTATTCTTTAAATAAAACACAAATGATTGATATACCCTGCTATGAAAAAAAAAATTAAAATATTAAACCTAAACAAATTCAAATTTTTGAGGTACCTACCTCTTTTAACGTAATAATAATTATCTTCTTAACTTTTTTATTAGCAGCTATTATAACAAAATATCTCATAATTAACATAATAATATGAACTCACGGGCGGCGGCATGCGGGCAAGACTAGTTAAATAAATTTTTAAACCTAGACGAAGAAGAATACGAAATTCCGTCCGTGGCCACCTATATATGTCAATTTAAGGAGAAAAAAAACCGCAGTCTACAAACCGGACGCTCACCGGATGCCCTCTAAACCTCTTATGAATATTTCGCAAAGTAAAAAGGCCCAAGGGAAGAAAAGAAAAATCTACGGGAATATACTTTTTATCAGCTGGTAACCCAATATTTACTAATTATTTTGATCTGACATGAATGACATTGACAGTGACATTCTCACATAGTGGGTAATATTAATCTTCGAAAAACTGGACTGGACTGACTGAGCTAGTTTTGTGCAGTGTTTGTTCATTAAATATTTTTTGTTTAAATAAATATAAAATAGAAAATTACCAAAATCGTAAGTACTTTCTTTACTATTTGTGATAAATTTAATCATAGACATAATTTCAAGAGTTACGTGATTATAACCTTGACATGTGTATCTAGCTGGAAGGTAAGTAATTTTAGAAGAAAAATTACCATATTGTGCTTTACTTTATGGTTATTCATGTTTCTAGTTATAGAATAATCTACAATCTTTTAGTTTTGAACTTTCTGTTATGTACCATAAGAGAAATATTTACTGCAATAAGTAAATCATTTTGTTTCCAGAAAAATGGGTTCGATGGTAAGGAATTTGTTCAACCAGCTCAAGAGCAAAGAATTCAGAGAATATTTAATGAGGTTAGTGGTTTTTATGTCCTAACACACACAAAGTAGCTGACCCCTTCTTCAAGAGAAAAAGTAAAATAAGCTGACCCCTTCTGCAAGAGAAATGGGAAATAGCAAGAATTATTGGGAGACTCTAGTAATATAATTATTGTTATTTAATCTGATTATTGGAGATGACGTGATAAACATTAAGTAAGTATATTTTCTTTTTTAAGTCAAAGTCTACTTGGGATAAATTATTTTAGTCTAGATCAGAAATAGGCATTAATGATGGTTCATTTGAACTCTATATGAAGTTCTCAACCCTCAACAGTAGAGAAAGTGAGGTAGCTAAGAAACAATGGAGACCTTTGTACCCTTGTGTGTACTCAATCCTCAACAGTACAGAAAGTCAGGTAGCTAAGAAACAACGGAGCCCCTGGTACCCTTGGGTAAACTAAACCACGGGCAATGACTGGCGATAATCCCTCATTTTGTAAGATCAACAGCAATATTTGTTAGCAATCTTCTTGGTATCCTTGGGTGAACATCCATATTATTATATTTGGAAAGAAAAAGTGGAAAACTGCACACTTCATCTTCTTCATTATGGATTCGAAGCAGCGCAGCTGAGGATGAAACCGGGAATCAGATTCAGATTTATTGCAAGTCACAAGTTTAAGGTTGTTACATGAAGATAAGTACAAGTGACACTCTGTAAGGGCACAGCAAACATGAGGGCAACTAGATGCACTAGAAAGCACTTAGATGAAGATGAACAGTAAAAATTGATAGAAATTAAAACTTTTTTTTAATTTTTCATTATAGCACACATTTCTGGGGACCTGTAGCCAACTGGGGAATACCTCTCGCAGCACTAGCGGACATTCGTAAAGACCCGAGTTTTATCAGTGGCAAAATGACATTTGGTAAGATTTTGTTTCTTTTTTTTTTCATTTTTTTTTATTTTTCATAAACAGACCATCAAATGTCATACCTGAGCAGACATAATAGGCCAAACAATACGAGTTATAGTCCATTTGTTTAGGTATTTAAAAGAATGTAAACAATCTTGACATGGTTTTTTATTGAAATATACACTTTATAAATCAATACCTTTGCATATTGCAAATAAATTACGTAATTTATAGTTTATGAAATAAATACTTTATAATTTGCGAGATTGTTTACATTCTTTTAAATACCTAAACAAACGCACTATAGGTATGTTTAACAAGTTCAACATTTCAAATAAAACCAAGTACTTGGTTGCCTGGAAGAGATTGAAGTTGTAATAAAGCTGCATTTTGTCGTCTGTTTTCTGTAATCCTTTATTCTGTACCATATTGTTCAAGTGTAATAAAGATGTTAACTAACATCAAACAGTTTTATCTAAAACAATATTTTTTAAAGTAAAAACATCATTAGGTGCGTTGGGCATGTTTTTTAAATGTGATAGAAAGCAGTGAACTCGCGACACTGTTACCGTAACCAACACCAAGTTTTCACTTCTGTCGGCACTCCCAGAGTGCCACTGTATTTTTTTTATTTGTAAATGGTTTGATAATAGACCATAAACAATGTCTAGTATGATTGGTTATCTTAATAAGTTGGATTGCATGATATAGCAATAAATGCTTACTGATATATAAATTTTAATTTAATATTTTATTTGTGAAAAAATAGGATTTTTTATTTAGGAATTTATTTATTAAAATCTTTATTGATCACAAAGGTACAAAAGGTGAACTTAATGCTGAAGCATTCTCTACCAGTCAACCTGTAGGACAACAGAAATACTAGCTTAATAGCGATAGGCCCTTAAAGATGTACTTAAAATACATTAAAATATATACAAGTTTACTTAGATACATTCGTAAAATACACATAAATACTCATACACATACATATACAATGTGTATTTTTTATACTTGATCAAACGAAATGTGCAGATGTTAGACGAAATATTATTAAACAGTAAGACATAAAATCGTTATGTAAGTTATTTACAAAAATTCAGGCACTTTAATTAATTAATTAATTACTTTTTATTTAATTTTCTGTTTGGCATTGTTAGTTATTTTTTACTGTCTAAGCTTCTTAAACTTTGTAGCTTTGAAATGAGACCAATTTGAAGAAAATACACCGTTTACAAAAAGAGAAAAAAAAAATTAAATCCGAAACACGACATTTACGTTTTAAAATTTAAGTGTTAATAACGATATTTTTTCCGGTTTTTTACCGATAATATTTCCTCTTGTATCTGCACTTTTCGTTTGATCAAGTATAAAAAATACACATTGTATAGGTACAAAAATACACATACATATACACATACACAGTACAAATGTTTTTGATATATAATGACTAGTTCTGCTGTAACAAAAAAACAGAAAGGTGTGTGTGAACTTAATTAAAAAATAGAAAAGTGTCAATTTAATTATAAAAAAAGGTAGCGGTTTGTTGCTATGTAGAAAACTTAATGTGTAAAGATTTTTTTTTATAAATTTATATAAAGAGACAAAATTTGAATTGATTTATGTGAGAAATTTATGTTGATGTGCTTATTGCCAAGGAATTTCATTTTTTAACTGTTTTGATTTCAATACTTAACAATGGAAAGAACAGCATTGTGATTGTTGTGAGAAATTGACAAGTATTGTTTTTGAGGGCATCTATCTTTTTACAATTTGAAAAGTAGTTCTTGTCGGTGGAGCAGTTTGACTTCCCTCAAACTACTCCACTGTCAAGATTATCGATCTATATCTCTTTTTATTAGATAGTTATTTTAGGAAATTAAATTTCTCTTAACCTCAAAAGCACCACATTTGATTAAATCAAATGCGGTCCTCTTAAGGTTGTCACATATGAGATAAATCAGACATCAGACACAAATTGTTATCTGCCAAGACCTGTTATCAATGTTCTCTAGCTATATACTACTTCAAACAGTAAAATTTACGATTAAGTTTTATCTATTACATGTGCTGATAAAATGCTTAGACTTAGAACAGATTGACAGATTTACATATTGAATGATATTTTATTAATATATTACTTATACACTCATTGGAAACATCATTTCAGCCGCATAACGTTCCGTTCACTCAGGGCTGGATTATCCATAAGGTGAATTAGGCAATTGCCTAGGGGCCCTGCATCTAGTAATAAGAACACACAAAAAATCTGCGTAGAAAGAGAAGTAGCTTGTTTAAATAGGGTATTTGGTATTGTCAAGTGAATAAAACGTCAGAATCTGTGAAAAAATTCAAAAGTCTGGGTAACACGGTTCATGAAATACAGTCTGGTGACAGACAGACGGACGGACAGCGGAGTTTTATTAATAGGGTCCCGTTTTTACCTTACGAAACTTTTAATCGATATCTATGGTCAAATGGTAAATTTTTGCCTCCTATAATGAATAAAATCAAAACTGTGTATTTTACAATAATAACAAAAATATATAAATTGAGATCCTCATAACAAGCCCTTTCATTTGATGTATGACACAGTAAGGGTTGTAAACTTTTTTTTAAATTTCCTAATTTGTCCCTCGAAAATGACTCTTATTTAAAAAAAATATTTATTTATTTTTCACATCTATGTTTAGGTCATAGGATTACACCACCCTACCAAATTTCACCTGATTTGGTCCAGTAGATTCTGAGCAAATTGGCTGTGACAGACGGACGGACAGACAGACGCACGAGTGATCCTATAAGGCAGTCTTTCCCAAAGTGGGTGATAACGCCCCCTTGTGGGCGCTGGAGGCTTTAAGGGGGGCGGTAACGGGCCCAGAATAAAGTTGGGGGGCGCTGATGTGATTTAAGCAATGAGTGATTTATAACTTCAGCTATTTCATATTTTAAAATTAACTGAAATTAAAATCCTCTTACTACACAACATCCATTTATTAGTTCATATTTATATCCTTTTTTATTGTTCAAATATAAACTAAAAATGTAATTAATATTTATTATTTTAATGCGTTCACAACGCTATTTATATCGTAAAAGGAATCAAACACTGAAAAAATTTCCGATACTCTTTATTATTGTAAAATTGTATTATTATTGCTATTTTTTTATTTAAAATTAACAATGTTGATTATTGTTATTTTTTATAAAAGATACTCTAATGTACTGGTGTATGTATTATTATTGCTTTCTCTTGTAAAAAAGTCTAGTTTAGAATATAGGTTGAATTAAACTACAGGCAAGACAAATATGTGATTCAGGTTTTTATGGTGAAAAAAATGGGGGGCGCTACAAAATAACAGATTTTTTAAAGTGGGCGTTTGACAAAATAAGTTTGGGAACCTCTGCTATAAGGGTTCCGTTTTTTCACTTTTTGTACGGAACCCTAAAAATGATGAATGGGCAATGTATGAATCTAACTTAATTTACTTGGAAACGTATTTTTCTTAGGAGTATTGTTTTTGGTCGTATAACAATGCAGCACGGTACCATCTTTCCAAGGTCAGAAAACTTATGAATTAACACAGTTTACAATTAGAAAAATCCAATTTTCGTGTGTCACAATGTAAGCCAGGTTTAGGTCAGTTTAGTACTCATTCAAAAGTTGGCTCACGTCACTGTGATCGTTATCTCTTTTGCTCTTGTAAGGGGGACCATTAACGTATAGTGCGACAAGCACTCTGCTTGTTCGGTCTTTCTACGCAGTAAAAATAATTCTAGGTCTATTGAACACACTAAGTATAGGTGTGTTATTATAATATACAAAATGTAACAAAAACGCTGTCCGTTCCTTGTAGGAGCAACTCAGACCGTCAATATAAACAACTTTTCCTATGGGACCAATGTTTGAAACTCAAAAAAATCGACACTTTCATACAAATTGCCGGGCCGGCCGAACACTTTTGTATGAAAATGTCGATTTCTTTTCGAGTTTCAAGCACCATATATAGGAACCATAGAAAAAAGTGGTTCATATTGACGGTCTCAGTTGCTCCTTCAAGGATCGGACAGGGTTTTTGTCACATATTGTATAAGTTTTTGAGTTACGATATCCCATAATCAGGCATATACTCATATTTATGATCTAGCTCAGTCTGTAATTTATCCGTTGGTTGATAATACTTATTTGTTATCAACCAACGGAACCAGAGTCCATTCTTATGAGTGTTATACAATGCAAAACGTTTACATAGTCACGTAAACTGCATTCGATCGCGGGCAACAAGTTTGCCCTTGTAGGTATGCATTCATGCTCATCAATTTTAATGTTAATGCCCATGTCACTTGTGAAAGGACAGTGACATCGCTGCATCAGGCACACCAGTGTTCTCATTGTATAAACTAATGTAAAATTCATTATTCAATTGAAGGTTTTCTGAAGTTTTGACAAATACCGTGTTTCCAGCCTCTACATAAATAAATATATCTTTAGGGTTGGGCAGTATTTGAATTACTTGTAATTAAAATACGTAATTGAAATACAAATACGTATTTGGTATTTTTTAATTTGTATTTCAATTAAAGCAAAGCATGTATTTTGCCCAGCCCTGGGGACTAATTACACTGATTGAGCTAGCCCCAAAGTAAATTCGAGACTTGTGTTATGGGATACTAACTCAAAAATACTATATTTTATAACAAATACATATATAGATAAACATCCAAGACCCAGAACAATTTGAAAAAGGCCATTTTCCAACTTGCCCTGACCGGGGATCGAACCCGGGACCTCTGGGTGGCGGACTAGAATGGTGACCACTACGCCATGGAGGTCATCGTGTTATGGGATACTAACTCAACGAAACTATATTTTATAAGAAATACAGATGTATAGATAAACATCCAAGACCCAGAACAATTTGAAAAAGGTCATTTTCCAACTTGCCCGGACTGGATCCTCTGGGTGGCGGACTAACACGGTTACCACTACGCCACGGATGTCGTCAATGACGACATGGCGCGGCATATACTTTATCCCTCGTAAAAAAAGTGTTTTTTTTATATATTTTGTGTTGTTCTAGTTGCTTCCTGGGCATAGACTGCTAGTATACAATGTGGAAGGGACATACCCGTAAAAAATCGAACCACGGGCAGTACCGTCTTCGCCATAAGGGCACACGGAGCCCGTGCCCAGGGCCCCCATTCTCAGGGGGCCCCGAAGGACCAACAATTTCTCTCACACATTTATTCTCAAAACATTTTTGTCGGGCACATTACACTTTTTTCCCGATGAAATCCCAAAAGAAACCGTTATCGTAATCGTAATCAAAAAACTAGCAGCATTGTAATGTCATTAATGACATATTACATACTGTATATCATTATAATAAACGGTCATACTTAGTAAAAAATCTAAATATATATAACTCAAAGGTGACTGACTGACTGACATAGTGATCTATCAACGCACAGCCCAAACCACTGGACGGATCGGGCTAAAATTTAGCATGCAGGTAGATGTTATGACGTAGGCATCCGCTAAGAAAGGATTTTGATCAATGCTGCAAATCCAAAGGGATAAAATAGGGGATGAAAGTTTGTATGAAACTTTGTCAATTTTAAACCGATCGGGCTGAGACTTTGCATGCATAAAGCTACTATGACGTAGGCATTCCCTAAGAAAGGATTTTGATAAATTACACCCCTACGCGAGCGAAGCCGCGGGCAAAAGCTAGTGTTATTATAATTCGCTTTTTTACTTCAAAAAGGGCCCCAAATTCTTGTGTGCCCAAAGGCCCCAGCCTAGTTTAAGACGGCCCTGACCACGGGCTGTACTAGATTATTATAAGAAAGAGAAAATCGACGTCCCCTTCAAATTGCCTGGGCGGCTGCACACATTTGTATGGAAATGCCAATTTTTTTTTTGCGTTTTGACTGTTATTAATTTCCTTATACTATAGTGATCTAGTACAGCCTATGGTTCGATTTATAACGGATATGTCCTTTCCACGTTGGATAATTTTCAGTGTGTTTATTTATTAACCTTTTGCATGTCAGCGCTTGTTAACGTTACCTTACCCCCGACGCCAAGCCTAGTAAATATAGTAAAATTTCGACAACTTTAGTTTAGTTGGCAATGACGCCTCAGTCAGGCCTGTATCACCACCCGTTTTGGTAAAGAAAATATATGTAACTACTTTGTTACCATTACTATACACGCGGCGACCACTCCGGAGGGGAAAATTCGGTTACATTAATCGTTTAGTAATAAGAATGAAATTGGCTTGAAATGGATGTCGTTCGATGTTCGTCATGCCTATTAAGAAAGAAAATCATATTCTACCTCGTTAGATATCGCGTTTCTTTATCTAAACGTAAATGATGATTTTAGTATCTTTGACATGTTGACATAAAAATCCGATTTGATCCAATTTTACGGTGCCTTATCATATCATATATATGACTATACGTATATCTGGTAATAAAGTATACGACCGCAATTGTCATATTTATATATTACTTGTAGACAGTTCGTGATATGTAAGAGATTATTTTAAAGTCTGCTACGAGTTAAATAAAAATTAATATGTATTGTAAAACGCGCTGTTAGGCTACCGACTGAATGAAGCAGCAATTAGCATTTGAAATATTGGTATCTCTTTCGCACGCGCGTACCGTAATGGCAGTGACGTCACATGCCTATAAATACGTGCATCCTTTTCTGTTACTTGTCAGTTATACTTTCTAGCAGATGTGAAAGTGGCTTATTTATGATTTCTCATTTATGAGCGAATAAATTTTATTTTTATATTAACTAATCTGTTTCTTACCACTGCTGGGCAAAGGTTTCTGCCATTTCATTCCATCTATCTCAGTTGATTGTCATCGATGATTTGAAAAGCGTCATTATCGTCGCTCCATCGCTTTCTCGGCCTAAATAAAGTTACTTTTTAATATTAATGATAAAAAAGGGGCCAAATACGATATTGTTTTTGTTCCAGCTCTCAAGGTGTACTCGATGATATTCATGCGCATCGCGTGGCGACTCTTTAATATAAATATTTAAAAAAGAGTCATATGGGACCATCCATAAATTACGTCACATGAATTTCATGAATTTTCACTCCCCCCTCCTCCATGTCACAGTTGGTCACAATTTTGAGACTCTCACGCCCTATTGTGACGTCAAAGATACCGATTCTTTATTAATTTAAATATTTACAGATAAAGCTGAAAATATTCTAAAGTTGATTTATTATTAGTTAAAATTATGTATTTTATTGCTTAGATATTATGTAGATTTGGTATTGTGACGTCAGAAACCTTATGACCCCTCCCTTCCCCCTGTCACATATTATCACACTTCATCGACCCCCTTCCGCCCCCTTAATGTGTGACGTAATTTATGGATGGTCCCTATATCGTATTACATATTGTTATTTCGGCTCTCACGGTGTACACGATGACGTTCATGCGCTTCGCGTGGCGGGACCTTTAATATAAATGTTGGGCTGGGTGTAAATGTTTACTCCCAACTTTGTTTATTTTCTTTTGTTTTTAAATAAACTGCGAACACAATTTTCGCATGCACTTACAATAGCGTCGTCTGAGCGAAAGAGCGAATAAATAAGACAGATCATACAACGGAAGTACACGTTTAGAAACAAAAAGAACTACAAAACTATGGTGTCCGTTCAGAAATTCCTATATAAATATAAAAAAAGAGTCAAATATCGTATTATTGTTGTTCCAGCTCTCACGGTGTACTCAATGATGTTCATGCGCTTCGCGTGGCGCGTGCAACCGCGTAACATGCTTCTGTTCGCGTGTCACTTCACCAACGAGTGCGCGCAGCTCACGCAGGGCGCGCGCTTCATCAACTACCACTACCTGGGCGGCAAGGAGAAGCCAGAGGGCAACAAAGCGAGGGCTTGAATAGTAGAAAAGTTGTGAGTAGGTCACTGTTTTCAGGATGCAGCGTTTTGTATAGTGGAATATCTTGTCGTAGTGTACCAGGCTAGAAAAAGGAACTAAAGGTCGACTGGAAGAGAATGTTAAAGCTACTGCTTTAAGTCGATTTAATTTAAAATAAAATTTTAAAAAATTTCTTTTCTTAAAAATTTACGGAAATTTTCAACATTTTCGAAAATATGAGTTGAAAATTTCCCTGAAGAAATTTGTTGCGGGAAAAATTTCAGATCGTGTTGAAAATTTCTGGAAATTTTCAAGAACGGCACGTCACTACCCATAGCACAAGTCTCGAACTTACCTTGGGGCTCAATCTGTGTAATTTGTCCGTATATATTATTTATTTTAATCAGTTCCATGTGGAAGTTTTCATATTCAAAATTGTGTCTTTTAACGATTTGCTGATTTAAACAAACACGGAAAACCTGTTAAGCTCTCTCATATAAATGCGTGAGCCGTTCATCCATTTGGTAGTTTGTTTCGTATCTTTGTGTTTTTTTTTTTAACCTATGCAGTGTCCCATTGTTGGGCAAAGCCCTTCCCTTCTACCTTCCATGATTCTCGATCCAAGACAGTGTCGATATATCATGCGTCGATAAATATATAGATAAACTCTTTTGGACGGAACTTGGAATGGGCATGGAATGAACTTAAAATGTCTTTTAGTCAATAGACTAAAAGACATTTTAAAATTAAAAGACCTTTAAAATACAGAAAAACCGAACCATTATCTAGACGCACACTATTACGCTAAAGGTGGCCTTTGAGTCTTGCGGCCCTGGGCTCTGTTTGCTTAGAACTTCAAAACTCAAAATGCTCTGTCTGCCTTGGCAGGAATACAGACGTATATATTTATATAGAAAAAATTAAATCTTATTTAATCGAATGCTCATTGATAGATTGTTACTTATAGCTCATTATTTATTAATAAACGTTATCAATGTTATCAAGCTTCTCATATCAATGTCAACGCTTCCTAGGTCGCACGACCCGTGTTGCAAGTACAAAGTGTGTGCAATAGTATAAAACTGCTTGAAAGTAACATTTTTGCTTTGTAGTACAGTTATTCTTGCAGATAAATTGTTTCGGTTGATATTTGATCCACCGTACCAAATAATACCAAGTAAGCGATTTGCTTGGTTGCCGCTAAACAGCCATCCCTTTATTTTTCATGCTTTGCTTGCCATGGCATTTTAAAACCTTTGCCGTAACGCTTTCCAGTTTTTCTTGCAGTTTGTCTGCTATGTCACGGACACGAAGGCTGTCGCTAAAATGTCATTATTTAGAGCAAATCCTTATTCTATCGGTCTGTCGCTAAAATGCCATTATTTACAGTAAAACCTTATTTAATCGGTCTGTCGCTAAAATGCCATTATTTACAGTAAAACCTTATTCAATCGGTCTGTCGCTAAAATGCCATTATTTACAGTAAAACCTTATTCAATCGGTCTGTCGCTAAAATGCCATTATTTACAGTAAAACCTTATTCAATCGGTCTGTCGCTAAAATGCCATTATTTACAGTAAAACCTTATTCAATCGGTCTGTCGCTAAAATGCCATTATTTACAGTAAAACCTTATTTAATCGGTCTGTCGCTAAAATGCCATTATTTACAGTAAAACCTTATTCAATCGGTCGATCGCTAAAATGCCGTTATTTACAGTAAAACCTTATTCAATCGGTCGATCGCTAAAATGCCATTATTTACAGTAAAACCTTATTCAATCGGTCTGTCGCTAAAATGCCATTATTTACAGTAAAACCTTATTCAATCGGTCTGTCGCTAAAATGCCATTATTTACAGTAAAACCTTATTCAATCGGTCGATCGCTAAAATGCCGTTATTTAGAGCAAAACCTTATTCAATCAGTCTGTCGCTCAAATGCTATTATTTACAGCAAAACCTTTTTTAATCGGTTCGTCGCTAAAATGTCATTATTGACAGCAAAACCTGCCTCCTGAAAGTATTTGATATTCAACAATGTGATGGTAATGACGTTGTAGAACTGTTTTTGTAAAAGAGTTCGACTCAAGTGAATTATTAAACATCTAGATACATTGTATGAAAAGCTTAGACTAGTTGTAGGGCAAAAATGAATGCCACAAAATATCAAATTAATGTATATTGTTCTTGATTAATTAATTTGACATTGTTTCCCAATTAATTTTTGAAGAAAACTATAAATTAAGTAGTAAATATATTATAAGGAGCAGCACATCTTCCAAGCTCAGTAGTTTCTATTTTGAATTATTAAAAGGGCCCCGTCATTCCTGTACTTTGATTGCTGAAAGTTTTATTTTGGCTGGCAAAAGTGACACGATATCAATATACGTACAGTCAAGAGTACGTACGGTCAAGTTTTGATTCTTTGACTCTTGAATCTTTGAATCATTGAATCATTGAATCTTTGAATCTTTGAATCATTGAATCTTTGAATCTTTGGATCTTCGAATCTTCGAATCTTTGAATCCTTGAATCTTTGAATCTTTGAATCTTGAATCTGCGAATCATTTGAATCTTCAAAAATGGACTCATAATTCCTCATACAATTAGTATTGAGAGATTATGAGTCCGTTTTTAAAGCGTACCGAACATATCTACTTTTGCTTGCGACCGTACATACGTATAGCTACGTGCTCGGCCCGCGTTACAGTGTCAAGCAAAATTGAGTTCTACCAAATGATGATATAGTCTAATAATAATACAGCACCATCGGATGGCTGTTTTAGTGTTTCATAGAGTCATGGTCTTGGCTGTTGGTGTGGCGCTAGAAATGCCAAAAAAATTACGAATGAGGGTATTCAAAAATTTGGGGCTCGAGATCGCAGCACAGTGAAGTTAGGTCCAATAAACTGCTGTTATTGGATACATTTGACGGAGCAAAACAACTGATGGTCCAATGACAGCCGCCGATTGGACCTGACGTCACTGTGTTGCCAGCTGGTGTCACATACTTTTCAAAACCCCTTATTACCACGTACGCCCGTTTGACTCGGAACGTTTCACAGGTGTGACGGGACCCTTATTTATATTTTAATTCATCAGAAATAAGTTTATCGAGTACGTATACTATATAGGTATCATCAGTATAAAAAACGTTTGTATACCTTAAAACTTTACGTGACTGTATTAAATCTTTTAAGATGAAAAACATTTCACAGAGACATATTTTAATATATTTCAATGTCAAATATCAGTGATTGTTCTATTTATTCGATCTTGTTACTAGATATCTTGTTAGTAGTTGTTGTTAAACGAATTTTTATGTTCGTACAGTGTGAATAATAAATCTAGGAACGAAAATGTATACATGTTAAAGTAAAGACGCTTCGAACAAAAAAATCGTACATTGACATCCTATATCTATAGGCGCATATAATTTGCCGTCCCGCTCGCATAGCGGCGGCCAATGCCTATGTGCGAGAGGGACGGCAATATAATTATGCTTAGTGTCTTTACTGTATAAAATTATTAATGTCAAGGAAATTTTGCTACTTATACTTTTGGTATGGCAACACCGCCACAGGAATGTTAGTGGCTGGGGCGCCTAAATAAGGGTATTTTTCCTAGTTTTATGAGTCAAACTGAATGCTAATAGTTCATAAGCATGATAAATTGATTATATTGTTGACGTTATGTGAATTTGAGACGTTATGTGAATTTGAGTATTGTTGATTTTGTGGAATTGACATTTGACATCCACTTATCCCATCTGATGTACCGCTGGCGGCATAACACGAACGACTAATTTTATTCATTCATATGCAGGAAACCTTACGGCCGTTGATATAATGAGAGTCACCTGAAACGACACGTTTCAGGTGTAAGTACGTCACTATTGTTTCATGAGTCAAATGCACTCATTATTCCATGAGTGGCTGGCTGGTAACTATATTACATACCTTAATTATAAATATGTGATGCATGAGTATTTCCAATTGGGTATTTTCCTGGCTCTAAAATAAATTATTCAAGTGCTGTTAAGAAATTAAAACGTCGCAAAATTACGTCACTTGTCTTTGGACGTATACATTTTAACGTGATTTTAGATTTACTATTGCGGAAAAACTGATATGTAATAAGAGCGCTATTTGACTACGAGAAACTATGACGTCATCTGCCTGTATTTCATACAAATCCCACAGACAATGTTTGTTTTGACGTTTAGAAAAAAGTATCTGATTTGACTTGTTGGAAAATAGCGGATTGTATAACCGTGACTCAGTGCACTTAAAGGGCTACATGAATTTTTAGGGGTCCAGTGCTGCCCCCATTTAAAATAAATCATTTGAAAGAAATCAGAGACATCATTTTAAAATTTTGTCTTGATCAGACCCTAGATAACCCTTCAAACTATTTTATGAACTACTGAATACAGTTTAAAGTGAGAATATGAAGCTTTTGTACGCACATACGCCAAAAGTGGCCGTTTTTCGCAATTGTGCGTAGAAAAGCTTCATGTTCTCACTTTAAACTGTAAACAATAAAATAGTTTGAACGGTTATCTAGGGTCTGATCAAAACAAAATTTTAAATGATATCTCCGTTTTCTTTTAAATGATTTATTTCAAATGGGGGCAGCACTGGACCCCGAAAAATTCAGGTAGCCCCTTAAAGAATAGACTTGAGTCACAGAATAAGTACTAGTTCTCACGTATAGAATTCTTACTCAGAAAATAAATTCAAAGAAATATCTACTTAATGTGGTTAGAGCTATGGTTTAATTTAGCTCGCGTCATAACGCCTCACCTTTTCGTTTAGATATCTAGACATTCATTGCAAGCCAATTTCATTCTTTTTGCTCTGGACTAACGATTCATGTAACTGAATTTTCCCGTCTGGAGTGGTCGCCGCGCGCATAGTAATAATGTATATACGATATCTAAACGGAGAGTGACACAGGCCTGTTTGAGTGGCGTAAGTTCTCACTCCGGCCGAAAAATTTTCATCACATATTTTTAATTAAGATATTGTTTCGAGCATTGTAATGCTATTTAGATTAAGACGAAGTGGTAGATTAAGTGGCGCCCTCATTTGAAATAAATTGCTTAAAACAAAATATGGTGATAATTAAAAATTTGATTTGTATAAATGTCTAGAAAGACCTTTAAACTGTTTTATGAATTACTTTTGAAAGTAATATTGGTAGTCCATCTTGTTTTAAAACTGTTTTTCGCCAAAAGTGGCCACTTTTGGCGAAAAACAGTTTTAAAACTAGACGGACTATTAATAATAATTTCAAAGATTATTCATAAAATAGTTTAAAGGTCTTTCTAGACAATTATACAAATCAAATTTTTAATTATCACCATATTTCGTTTTAAACAATTTATTTCAAATGAGGGCGCCACTTTAGCTACCACTTCGTCTTAATAATATTACATACTTTTTAATATCAGAAACACGCAGTCATTTGAGACAGCCGCAGACATCCATCTTATTTGACAAAATGGCGAACCTTCTTAGATCTTGGAGGTACATAATCGATGCCGCTAGGGGAAAATAAATTGTAGATTTACTTATGTTGTGAAAAATGAGGAAAAAGTTACACCGTAGTATAAAAGTATGTACGTAATAGTTTAAAATGATGCCAATTTTTAATTATGTTAGACATAATGTAGAAATTAATGAATTTTGCTCCTTATTATATGTAAATGAAAAGATTACCTAAAACTTTTATTGTAGCTAAATGACTTCAGCTGTAGAATTTATCAATGTTGTTAACCCTTTCAACGCGAACGTCGGATTTATCCGACAAATATTGTCGTGCCCATACCGCGAGCGTCGGATATTTCCGACCAAAAAAATGAACATTTTGCACATAACTGAAGTATCCACATCCCTTTTCGGTTGTAGGTATTTATTTTAGATTTACTACCCCTCGCGTTGGGGGCACGACCACTGATATAAAGTCTCGCGGTGAAAGGGTTAAAGTGCTTACGTATGAGAACTTTTTATGAAAGAAATGTAACGCTTTCAAGACTTACGTATGAATGTATGGATCGAGAGAATCTTAAAGTTAGTAGACCTGAGATGGTGGCGCCACCGGTCATTTTAAGCTGTTATGGACGAAGCCATGTTAAATTTAGTGCCGATTTTTCCGCTATATGGCGACGTTTACTAAGTTATTTGTTTACCTTTACGATCGAAGAAGCTTCGTCGCGCACAAGTGTGCGCGGGCTCTTAAGGTTGAACTAGTCGCGGGTTCGAACTCACAGGTGGGCATGGCCTAAAAGCATGCTGTCTCACCTAACATTGAGTTCGGGCGAAGCAGTGAGTTGAAATGCACGATAATTCATAGTAACCCGAGCGCGTAATTAAATACGTATAGTCTTTTGGGAAAAGGGGTTTTATGTAAAAACTATTGCATTAATCAATTACAAATAAAATTTATTAAAATTTTCGATAATTAGATATACTTGTATAGAAAAAGTATTGACTAGTTCAACCTTTAGTCAATAAGCTGAGAAGTTGACAAGAGTGTTTAAACGTTAGACCATATTTGGCGATGCTTAGTAAGGCCTTGGGCCAATGGCTAAGCGTGTATAGTCAACAAAAGCATAACTTACGCTTTACTGCACATTTAGCCATCAGTTTACTACTCCGCTACAGCTACTCGGGTGGTCCTGGATTCGATCCCCGGTCAGTTCAAGATGGAAAATGATCTTTTTCTGTTTGGCCTAGGTATTGAATGTCTATCTAAACATGTATTTGTTATAAAATATAGTATCGTTGGGTTAGTATCCCATAACACAAGTCTCGAACTTACTTTGGGGCTAGCTCAATCTATGTGATTTGTCCCTATATATTTATTATTAAAGTGGCGAAATTGCAATTCTTTTGGGGTGGGTTGTGCTGTTGACTGTACTACTTTGTCCTTATTATGTGTGTATTACAAATCACTGAAAAATGTAATGTCGCAATTCTATGCCTTTATACCGATGGCGTACCTATCATTCAACAAATATTAAATATAGATTCTTGAGAGAGACCTATGTCCAGCAGTGGACGTTATATGGTTGAAATCATGATGAAATCGATGGCGGTTGGGGCAGAAAGATTCTCGAATGGCGACCATGTACCGGCAAGCGTAGCGTAGGGCACCTGACTGCTAAGCAAGGACAGGAATACAAAATACTGATATCGGGTATCGATACATCGATACAAAATATCGGTATTCCTGTCCCTGCTTTTAGGTAGTCAGACGACCTGAGCAAGCTTGCAAACTAGGAAGCTAGGAATCCTTTTCCTGCGGGAGTAAGAAAATGCTGGACGCAGGCCATAATCAGTCATTTTAGAAACCTTTTTGTTTCAAAGACATTATTAGCTGTTGGCTTCCTGAACATTACGTTGATACTAAAGAACAAGAGTGGGGATGTAGAACTTACCAGTGTCTCCAATGTGATGGTAGTAGTAGTTAAATCTGTAAAACATTGTGTTTTATCTATGAGGGTATATTTTTTGAATATTTATTAAATTATACGTTGTTGATCTGTTTGGTGTGTTTTATTTAATCCTATAAATGAATAAAGTCCGCTTTTGATAAAGAATAGAGTGAAGAGCTTAGGGCACGTGAGGGTCGTGGGTTCGAATCCCACTCGTGGCGAAATTTCTCATCAAATGTTTTAATTTGGATAATACTGCGAGCATTAAAATGCTATTACAAATCAATATTTATAAGGGGAGGCTTTTGCCAAACTTTGAGACATAAATGGCAAAAAAAAAGTTAAAATCAGCCTCCGTAGCATGGCACCGACGACGGCGTTTATCGAGTGCTATCATTGACCGAGCGAGCGAAGCGTCTCAGTTTCGAGATTCACCAAAAACCTTTGTCCGTCTGTTAGTTTGTCTGTTAGTCTGGCAGTCTGTTCTCTGATTCTTTTGAAATTTTGTGAGCAGGTTTGATATTAATATGGATTCAGTTTTTCGATTTTTTTTCAAAATAGCGGTATTACGGGGGTTGAAAACTTCAAAAATATCACATTTCAGCCATAGTAAAAATTATCATTACGGCGTTTGGACGACCTCTGTACCCTATTGGTCATCATGCCCCGCTGTCACACCGGAGGTTCCGGGTTCGATCCCCGGTCAGGTCAAGATGGAAATTGATCTTTATCAGATTGACTTGGATCTTGGATGTTTATCTACCAGGGGGGGTTACTCCAAAAGCGGTACGCAAGACTTACGTTACTGCGTACCTATCCGCGATTCAGTGTCAAGCAAAATTGAGCATTAAAATACGATGTCAAAGTCCAATTTGGTTTGACATAGAAATAGGATGTTACTATCGGACAACTATCGTATTATTTTATGGAGTAACCGCCAAGGCCACTCAGTATTGCGAAAAAAAGTTTTTATGTATGTGAGACTGGCCAGTTATAATCTATTTTGAAAATATAATTATTTTGTAAATAAAAATAGGAATCTGCTAAATAGGTTTTCGTCGCCGGAAGATGCGGTGTCAGCGATTGAGCAGGCTGATTTTATTTATTAGATTAACTTTTTATAGAGGCTGGTGGAGAGTACTTTGAAAAGACCTAATAAAAAAAAATATCGTTAGAATATCATTTTATTATGCAAAACTTTCTGAGTGTCCAACGTATGTACGGTAAGCCTAAAAAATTGGAGTCTCAATTTCTCATACAATTAGTATGAGAAATTGGGACTCCACTTCTGAGGCGAACCGTACATACGTATTTGTTATAAAATAAAGTATCGTTGAGTTTATGTATCCCATAACACAAATCGCGAACTTCTTCGTCGCTAACTCAATCTGTGATTTGTCCGTATTATTTTATTTATTAAAACTTTTTTGTTACCTTATTAAGAGTGAACGTCAAGACGACGGGATTACGGTTTTATGAATATCATGTACCTAATTAGGATGTAGTACATTATTAGTGCTATTTTATAGTGACATAGTTAAATTCGTACACTCATATGATTTCAAAATATTCAACAAAGAAAGTGGTCCCGCTATTCTGATATCAAATGAAATTCGTAAAACCGTGCGGGGTCCTGTCATCATGACGTTCACTATTAAGACGCAACTTTTATGTCTGAACATTTTTTTATTCAATAAACTTCAATGGTTTACGAGCTTGTGGTGACTCGCGAAGTCTACAGATCACAAACTAGAACTGCTAGTAGGTAAAATTTTGTGTAAAGTTCGATAAATTACAACTAGAAAGAAAGTGTCGATTTTATCAACGACAGCGAAAACTGTCGCTGGCAGACTGACGCCGTTTGTCTGAACACTAAAAGGTATATAACTAGGTACCTCTTACGATTTACGATACTTACCAACAGACTACTAGCTAAAGACACAAACAAAAATAGCCACACTCGTTCTATATCGCTCTACGTAATAACAACAGGCGAAATAGCATATTCCGCCCCGCGATATAAACTTTACCGTCTAGGTTTAGATAAATAGACGGCAAACTTCTCAAGGAAAATGTGCCGAACTAAAGTGCAGCTGGAAATTTGTAAAAGATCCCAATTGCTGCTGCGGGGATATTATAGTCTAGATCAGAGGTTCCCAAACTTATTTTGTCAAACGCCCACTTTAAAAAATCAGTTATTTTGTAGCGCCCCATTTTGCCCCATTTTTTTCACCATAAAAACCTGAATGACATATTTGTTTTGCCTGTAGTTTAATTCAACCTATATTCTAAACTAGACTTTTTTACAAGAGAGAGCAATAATAATACATACACCAGTATAATAGAGTATCTTTTATAAAAAAATAACAATAATCAACATTGTTAATTTTAAATAAAAAAATAGCAATAATAATACAATTTTACAATAATAAAGAGTATCGGAAGTGGGGACCTCACCTGCGAAACTTTAAAACACGAAATTTTTTCAGTGTTTGATTCCTTTAACGATATAAATAGCGTTGTGAACGCATTAAAATAATAAATATTAATTACATTTTTAGTTTATATTTGAACAATAAAAAAGGATATAAATATGAACTAATAAATGGATGTTGTGTAGTAAGAGGATTTTAATTTCAGTGAAATTTAAAATATGAAATAGCTGAAGTTATAAATCACTCATTGCTTAAATCACATCAGCGCCCCCCAACTTTATTCTGGGCCCGTTACCGCCCCCCTTACAGCCTCCAGCGTCCACAAGGGGGCGTTATCGCCCACTTTGGGAAAGACTGGTCTAGATGTAGGCCCGTTTCTATAAAGACGACTTATACTGTTGGATTCCTTATGTACCTACTGTAGCCCACACATGCCTTTACTTAATTTATATTAGGTTAAGTTTTTCTTTATTATGTACAGTCAGTACCAAGATACCTGACCAGGCCCTCTACTTATATCTTGAATTTGCTCTTAAACTAAAAATGATATTAACATGAAAATTTATATTCAGACAGATTTTACTTAAGTTTTTCTCAATATAAATTTTCATGTTAATATTATTTTTAGTTTAAGAAAAAATTGAAGATATAAGTAGAGGGCCTGGTCAGGTATCTTGGTACTTGACTGTACCTATAGTAGTGTGCTATACTATAGATGCAATAAATAATTTATCTATCTCTCTATTTGATGATGTCATATGATGACCTTTCTTTTCTCCACGTTTCGTTGCCGCCCTTGTGCGCTGTACGCCTTGCACGCCCGTACCCAGCGGGCCTGAGTCTATGTCCCACCTGCCTTGTTGACTATTGTCAATTGAGGGTGGCATTCGGAAAACACAAAAAACCGTTAAGGACGAAACTAAATAGGTACCTAATGATGACAACCTACCATTCTCCCCCTAATGTTACATATTTATTTAGAAAACCATTCGCATATAATGATTATCAACTAACTACATAAATTATAAAAAATAAAAAGTACTTACTTAAGTCCTCTTCATTACATGAAGCAGGTGGAATCGCGGGCGCGTATTCACAAACGTCACAATGCGGCGCGGTCTTTGTTCGCGCTCTAAACTGTGACTATTGTTTGCATTAAACGCTGCCGAGTTCGCGGAAACTAGTGAGGAGGTTTACTGTAAGAAAGAATTTACTACGATTCACTTATGAAAGTAAAATAAATTAGGTATGAAAATAATGAAGTAGGTATGGATTAGGATTGTAGAGGTAAATTCTTTCAAAAAATTTAATTTTATCTAGATAGTGTTCTTTAGTTTAATTCGCTGACGACACAACGTTCACCTTCCACCAATCGGTACCATTTGTACTATTAATGGTACTATAGTAGGATAAATCACAGGCACAGGTGGTCCGAAGGTCAAGAACCACGTCAGGTGTGCATAAACTCGAAAATACGAGTCTGCACTAGCACAGAAAGTGTCAGAAAACAACAATGGCTGTGTGTGGCTCTGTCATGAACATTTTCTCTTTGGAAGTTAAATACTAGTGCAAATCGTTGTAATGTTTTCATTCACATAACAAAACCCAAAACCTCATTGATTTCGATTTCTCGATACAATACTTAGTTATCGAAAATCAACCCCATTTCAGATTTATGTCATTTCCTTATCAGCACAACTTTTCGCGAGACAAAGTTACCATTTCCATTTTGTTATGACGATACTAGCTGTAAAATGAAATGCAAATTTTATTGTTTGTGCTGCAGCGGTAAAGTTGTAAACACCATTTTAATGTAGTAAAATAATTGGAGTTGTTTGAGATGCTTTTGTGGCTACAGTCTGTGAAAATTACCTACGCTTTGTTGGAAGAAACCCTAAAAATATGTATCAGGTTGGTGGTCTCTTACATACGAGTAAGCAGGTGTGCCGTCTGCCACACGCGCGTTCCCGACCCTAAATAAGTCCTTTTACTCCCTCTGTGGTGAAAATGATGTGGCTTTTGTGAAAACCGTGTCAGAATAGTTCATTGGTATATACCCTAGATTTTTCTATACGAAGGTAATCTAGCTAAAATTTGAAGCGAAATATGTACTTAATTTTTTTTATTGCACTGATTTCGATCTCGCCCTCTTCTCGTTAGCACTACAGTAGTACTACCTAAGAAATTACTCAAAAATTATTAAATCTGAAAAATCAAAAAAAATGTATCGAATGAGAAAATTTCTCAGAAACCGCAATCCGCTAGTTTCCAACAAGTCAAATCAGATACTTTTCCTAAACGTCAAAACAAACATCGTGTATGGGATTTGTATGAAAAAAGCACGGCGTGACGTCATAGTTTCTTGGAGTCAAATAGCGCTCCTATTATCGGTTTATCTGCAATAATCAATCTAAAATCACGTTAAAAATGGATATAATCAATGACATTATTTTATGACGTTTTATTCTCTTTTCTCGTTATTTTTGACTCTGGATATTACCCTAATCTAAGCATGGTGTTAGTAAATTATTATTGTGTAAGGCATCAAAGGATGAATTTCATGTGACCATGTCGATAGCGTTAGGATAAAAAATAACCAGCTAAGAGCGTGTCGAACTCGCGCACGAAGAATTCCGTACCATTATATATGAAAAATTACGTTTGTTGAATGGGATCCCCACTTAAATATATATTTTATTCTGTTTTTATTATTTTTTGTTATAGCGGCAACCGTAGTTCTGTTGCCGCTGTGCAAATTTCAACTATCCAGCTATCCGGGTTCATTATATCCAGCCTGGTGATAGACAGACGGACGTGCAGAGAGGTGGACAGACAGACAGCAAAGTCTTAGTACCTAATAGGGTATCGTTTTTAACCTTTGGGTACGGAACCCTAATTATGATGAAAATCTGTTAATACCTAGTTGTTAAAACATTCCCGCCGTTACCGGCACCGTGTGGTCACAGGTTCCAGCTGAACACAGATACGTGCTTGTTTAATTAAAATTACTCCTGTCTAATTAGTACACGTTTTATGCGCACTAAATATGCTACAACGGGTAGCGTACATACAAACTCTACTCGTTTTGTTCTAGGAATTCGCTTTCGGGGGTTTAGATTCGTTGGAATTACGTGCTTTTACATGCAACGTTTGTAGGTACCAATTGCAACGTTAATTATGTTATTAAAACTTATTCTAATAATATTTACTTACCCTTAGTCATCTTTTTTGCGTATTTTACATTTGAAAGGGATGGTAAGTATTAGGTATTTGTATAAGGGGCCATTTATATATTTCGTCGTATTAGTGTTAGTGTAGACGCCTCTTACTTAACCCGCTTTTTCCGAAAATTATTCCTACATAGATTCAAAGATTCAAGATTCAAATGTTTATTCAGTAATTAGACTTTTACAGGCACTTTTACACGTCAATAAGTATAATTTATGTTGCGTGTAAAGTATATTACAATTTAATTTATTTTTAAAGAAAAGCTACCGATACCAGCGCTTCGTAACGACCACTGCTGAGAAGAAACGCCGAAAGAAACTCATTTTCACAGTATTGGTCGCCTACTCGCCAGAAGGGCTTTGTCATATTATTATAACTTATAATATAATACAATGTTGACACATTATAACATGTAATGCTTGCGAACAAGCAAACAAACATAAATTGCGTAATAAAAAAAATATATATTAAGTAGTCAAAAAAGCGAAGCCGAGCTGACCAGTCCCTCCCGGCAGCACCCGTTCACGAGTTGACGCACGGATCAGCCATCGTTAAACTCAACCATATTAGAGGGAATCCAACGACCCGACCCGCGACGCCACCACCGGATTGGACATTATATTCTATCCTATAGCAAATCAGATCTTAGATTCCAACCTTTTACCTACCGGACGCCAAAATCAAGGTTTTTGGTAACTAGGTACTTTGAAACATCCTCATTCCTCATTACATAAAAATAAACGGACAAGGGTTCTGTACCATTATCTGAAAAAAATCACGCTTGTTGTATGGGAACCCCACTTAAATTTTTATTTTATTCTGTTTTCTAGTATTTGTTGTTATTGCAGTACCTAACAGAAATGCTTTGTCTGTGATAATTTCAACTGTCTAGCTATCACGGTTCATGAGATACAGCCTGGTGGCAGAGAGACAGACAGATGGATTGACAGACAGCGGAGGTTTAGTAATAGGGTCCCGTGTTTACCCTTTGGGTACGGAACCCTAAAACAACATATTTTTTCCGGATTTTAAACCGAAAAGCCAAATCCGGTGCTAGGTACACCTATATGTTTGCTTAAAACTGATATTGATCATTAGGTATAAGATTGTTGTTGAGAAAAACTTAAATACCGTTTAATAATTCAATACCTACTTATGAATCTACCTTAGTAATGTTTCGCAAAATGATTTGTTATCGCCAACAAAAATAATTACAAAAAGAAATTACCTATAAAAAACAATGCGTTAGACAAATCTATCCCATTTGCAAACAACGATACATTGAATAAAGTGAAAAACAGCTATGAATGGCCACCGCTCAGCAGTTCCGGCGGTACGCTTCTGTATGCAGTAAACAAACATATTAGAGAGCTCATAGCGGACATATACTTGCATAATAAGCAATTTCCCGCCTATCAAAAGTTTAGGAAAAATAATTTCAGTACAGTTCATAAAATAAAACGTCACAAAATAGTGTCACTTTTTATAGATTAATCCATTTTCAACGAGATTTTAGATTTATTAAAGCAGAAAAACTGATATTATGAGCGCCATTTGACTCCAAAAAAGCATGATGTCACGCTTTTGTAGGTATTATGTTTGTTTTGACGTTTAGATAAAAGTGTCTGATTTGACTTGGCGTTTTTGGCGGGAAGTCAGGGGGTTCAGTAGAAGTTTGCTTTAAATTGTTTTGCAAATTGATTCTAGTGGACTTTGGTGTAGTTTAGTGTTATGAATGCTCATGCTCACGGACAATATGTAAAATATTTAAAGTGGACACTCATAGTGCGGCTGTAGTGATATTTATTTGCGGACTGTGGTGGGCGTCTTTAGGCGCCGTCCGCCACTCAATCAGCTTTGAAAACCAGTGGGCTCGTATAGATTGGTCGCCAGAAGAATCAAAGGACCTACACCAACTTTTGATTGTACAGTTAGGGTTAGAGTTAGGAATAAAGAAGTGAATAAATAAAGATAGGCTCTTAAGGACTAGGTAGTATCCAGAACCGTTAAATAATTATAAAAAAATTATCTGATTTGACTTGTTAAAAAATCTAGCGGATTCATAAGTAGGTCACACACGACTCAATTTAGCATACTATACACAGCACCAATCTGCTGCTGTACTGCAGTTTACATCCTTAGGTATACACGTTACATCTTTACATGTTTTAAAACCCTAACTTACTGTCGGTATTTAGTTTCTCACTCATAGGTACTTACTCTTGATCGCAATTTGCGCGGGAAGAAATTGGTACATTATACCAGCGCATAGGAGAGTTAAGCCTTTAATCGCGGGATATGTGTATTATTGATGACACTTGCGGCATGTAAGGATATCAGCAGATAAGTAGTTAGTTATTCCTAATTCATAGACTTGTATAATAAAATAATTGTATTTGGAAGATACGAGTACTTTAATATGAAAAGGAGATCTCAGTTTGACGCTATTGTCCACGACGGAACTCAAAACTTTAAACCAAACTTCCATCCAGTTTTCATTGTACAAACTTGTATTTCACAAGGCGTAGAGCGCATTCACACTCGATTGAATTTCGAGTGAGAGTTGAACGCACCCATCCGGCGTTTCCGAACGCGGCGCCGCCTCGACGCCGTCCGGTCCCAAGCCCAACATGGCGAAAAGCGCGGGAAAAGAAAAGATGGCGATTTACACAAAACACACCCATTACCGGCTACTCATGTATGTTAGTTATTGCCGGCATTTGTATTCTCGCGTGGATCGCCGAGTGCTCTGATTTGGCACAGTTTATGCTCGTTATTACAGTCTGTGATGCCATTTAAAATTGTAACGGTCTTTACCAACGTATTTTCGCAAAATGTGTGGCTTTTAGAGATGACAATCTGGTTGGTTGTAGTTGCATTTAAAATATCTAAAGTGGAATCTAAAGTGGCGGAAAATGGGCGAATTTTTTGATAGGTAATGTAATTTTAGCGGATTTATGCATATAATTTGTAGTTATTTTGTTTCTTAGAATGAACCTAAGTTAGTACTTAGTAGTAAAGCCAACTTTTGCCTTAGAACATATTTTTGTTATTTTCAGAGGTATGTGTCCACAGTTTCACACTGTTCACTGACACAGGGCATGTGCCCTATTCCTTTCTTTTTTAAACGTAGTTAAAAGATTGTCATCTCATAAATTAATTCCCAAGTTAATCCAAAGAATTATTATTATAAAAAATACTTATTTTTTGTTGCCAATCTGCTCCATAGGTATTTAAAATTATCCTCAAAGTAGTCCATTTATTTATAAGATTTTAATTCTCAAACTGCTCCATCTAAATAACTATTAAATGTTTCATTAGGTATATACAATCAGTAAAAAAATCTTTAACATTATCTTAAATATATTATAACGTGTATCGTTCTGATTTAAGTTTCCTTTATAATAAAATAAAAAAGCCTTTATTTGTTCCGGATCCCATTTAACGCTTTTTTTCTTATATAATAGTATTAGTCTAGTTGTTATTTTTATTTAAATTTTTTGTAGTTTTGGTTTATTTATTTATCACTATCACTTTTCACAAGTGTCATTAAGATATGTATTTATATTTTAAATAAGATTTTATTTTTTATTATTTTTATACATATTTAAGCTTTTAATTTTTGGGTGTGTTAGTTTATTCGTTTTCACTGGATATGTCCTCCAACCTGCTCCATTGTCCTCTTTCCTGTGCCTTTCTTTCTTTACCACTTCTTGCCGGCTAATGCTACGATATCATCTGACCACCGAGTTTTTGGTGTACCTTGTTTTCTCTTGCCGATGGGGCCTTTCTACCTCGTGATGAGCGTGGTCCATCGATCGTCTTTATACCTTGCCAGCTGTCCTGCCCAACGCCATTTCATTTTTTTTCTGTATATAAGTGCGTCTATTATATTTGTTCTCTTCCTGATGGTTTGCATTTTATTTTGTGCATTTTCCTTATGTTTAGAACACTTCTCTCCATTGCTCTTTGGCAAGCGTTAATTTTGTTTTTTATTTTTTGGTAAAGATCCATGTTTGGCACCCATAGCTCAACGTTGGCAGTAAGCAAGTTTCTTTATGGAAACAGGGTAGTCGCCTTTTGGTACCTCCTTTGTAGCCCAAAATTTGTTCCAGGCTATAGCGATGCGTCTATCTATTTCCTTTTCTATATTTTCTTCACTAAAGGATACTCGTTTGCCCAGATATATATATCAGACCACCTTGTGGGTGGGTGTCCTACGCTTCGCTTGCCAGTACGTGGTCGCCATTCGAGAACCTTTTTGCCCCATCGGCTATCGGTTCGTCGCGCTATGTGTCCCGCCCATTGCCACTTCAACGAACTAATCCGCTGGGCTATGTCAGTGACTTTTGTTCTCCTACGAATTTCCTCATTTCTGATTCGATCACGTAGGAAAACACCGAGCATAGCCCTCTCCATAGCACGTAGAGTGACCTTGAGCCTTCTTATGAGACCCATATTAAGGGACCACGTTTCAGAGTCATAAGTCATCACTAGTAACACACATTGATTAAACACTTTTGTCTTCTCGTCCAAAATACCTCAGTTTTGGACGAGAAGACACTGCGTAGCTTCCCGAACGCTGCCCAGCCGAGTCGGATTCGTCGAAAGACCTCTACCTCGAAGCTGGAACTTCCTGCCTGAATCAATTGACCCAGGTAGATATACTGGTCTACAAATGTGAGGAGCTCCCAACACATACAGGGGCACGACATGGACATTCGACATTACTTTCGTTTTGTCCATGTTCATTTTTAGACCCACCTGTTGGGAAACTCGATTTAGGTCTCCGAGCATAGTACTTAAGTCTTCCATCGATTCTGCCATGACAACGATATCGTCGGCAAATCGAAGGTGAGTGATATACTCGCCATTGATGTTGATGCCAAATTCTTCCCATTCCAGAAGCTTGAAGGCATCTTCCAGTGCAACGGTGAACAGTTTCGGAGATATAACGTCTCCGTGTCTTACACCTCTTTGCAGTTGAATAGTCCTCGTGCACTGCTCCTATACTCGGACTGACATAGTGGCGTTACTGTATAAGCACTTCAACACTTCGATATACCGATAGTCAATACGGCAACGCTGGAGAGGCTGAAGCACGGCCCATGTTTCGATCGAATCGAAAGCTTTTTCATAGTCCACGAACCCTAAGTATAACGGCCGGTTATACTCCCTCGTCTTCTCTATAACCTGCCGCAGCGTGTGAATGTGGTCCGTGGTGCTAAAGCCTTTACGGAAACCAGTTTGTTCGGGAGGCTGGAACGCATCAAACCTGTTTGCGAGACGATACGTGATGACACTGATGACCCTTGAAAACAACTTATATACGTGACTCAGAAGCGTGATAGGCCTATAGTTCTTCAATAGAGTGTTATCACCCTTTTTGAAGAACAGGACCACCACGCCCCTGTTCCATGCTTCTGGCGTTACGCCCTCGAGCAGAACGGAATTAAAGAGCCTCTGAAGGACTTTCAGTACCGGCGTTCCGCCCGCTTTCAGAAGCTCTGCTGTTATTCCATCCTCGCTCGGCACCTTGTTGTTTTTAAGCTGTTTAAGGGCCATCCTTATCTCGTACAGGCTGATGTCCGGGATATCTTCGGTACAGTGTCGGGTTAGCTTGGCTCTTGGGTCTTTAGCCATTTGTTCGCTGGGTTGAGAAACTGAGGTATATATCTGTCCATAAAACCTCTCGATCTCCGCTAGAACCCCTTCCTTTGTCGTCACCACGTCACCGTCATCCGTCTTCAGCTTCATCAATCGGCTTTGCCCAACCGACATATCCCTTGTGAACACTTTGGAGCCTTTGTTCTGCTCGATCGTCATCTTAATACATTTTGTATTAAATGAGCGGATATCGTGTTGCAAGGACTTTTGTATATGTCTATTGAGCTGCCGATATGATTCAGCATCTTCGGAAGTCTTTTTTACACATTATATAATTATACTCGTATAAAATGTGTAAAAAAAGACAGCATGAAAAGTCTCAAATGTCAACTATATCCTTAATTCTATTTCATTTAAACATTATTGGGAATGGTAATGCAGTTTTGCACCACTAACCCTTTTCCTGTAACCTCCTAGTTCGTTTGCATGGCTAGCGTTAACAATTACTCAATGATTTTTTTTTATGCTTGAAAAAATATTTAAGCGAACCTTTTGAGCCTGGCTGTATCAGCTACCATTTTTGAGTGAAATGCAAATAAAACCTGATACTTATTTAAATGAATGCTATTTGATTAAAATGGCGTGGAGTACTTTGAGAACATTTTAATATTATCGTCGAGTTATTATCCCATAACACAAGCTTAAGCTTACTTTGGGGCTTGCTCAATCTGTGTGATTTGTCCCTATATATTTATTGTTATATTAAGTTTTTTTTCTTGGAGTTCTTTGAGAACTATTTTGGAGTAATTTGGGAATAACCCTACGTCAGGACTTTTAGTATGTTTACTCCCTAAGCATCCTGAACAAGTTTCTGTAGGAATCGCTAAGGTTCAGCTCACGCACTCTACAACCACTTCGTTGATTGAACTTACAAGCGTCAGACTAGAATCATACCTAATAACCGCAGAGGTATAGCATAATATACATATCTTAAAATTCCTTTGAGTAGGTATTTCGCTATAAGTTTATACATATCACATTGAAAGTTTTAAGCTAAAAATATCTAAATTGCACCTGCCGAACGCAACGACAGAGTTGTTTGGTATCAGGCAGCCAACCGAGTTAGCTGACAAAACGAAGGAATTCTAGGGTTCCTCGGCTAAATGACGAAACGAATATTTAGACCGACTATATACACACATAACTCTTTCGGTCTCTTCTATTGTTTATCCTTCCTTCCAGTATGTTTTTAATTAAGAATCATGTCGTATCAAGTGGTCAAGTCAATCATAGAGATCATAGGTATTTACCCGAAAGGTATTTTTAATAATACTCAATACTCAATCATTTATTGTTTTCTTAATGTACAAAAAGGTCTTTTTTAAAAAATGGGATTAATTAAGGGCCCTGACGGGCGCTGCAATGAGAGACGGGCAATAAAAAAAGAATGGTTAAATTAATGTATTCTCATGCAAAGGTAATATTAATTTTTAAGTAACTAAATATCGTATCTATTTAGTACATAGTTTTCCACTTTTATTAATTTTTGAATATGCATATGGAAAATTATAATCGTATTAATTTATTTAGTCAATTAATAAGACAAAACTCAGGTTCATTATGACATTTTTATGCTACATCTAGAATGCCTAAGAATCCCATAAAAATAAATATCATATAGCTATCCAAAAAGTCAAAAATAGACTTGTGAGGTCTTCAGCTCACAGAGCCACAGTTTCTCTTTCTAGTTATACATAGGGACAATACAGGGTGGAATTGAATTCGTTAGCATCCTTTTAAGTATCTATTATCCCCATGATACAAAGTAATTTAAGACTAATAAAACGTCAATCAAAAGTAGTCATTTTCATGATAAAGGAAACTTCTAAACATGCGTCAGACTCTTCGATCCATCATTGACCATACAAAATATCCTTTATGTAAATAAATTAATGAGTTAAATTAATGCTAATGATTTCAATTGCACCCTGTATATATAGGGACAAATTACACTGAATGAGCTAGCCCCAAAGTAAGTTCGAGATTTGTGTTATGGGATACTAACTCAACGATGCTATATTTTATAATAAATACATATATAGATAAACATTCAAGACCCAGGAGAAATTGAAAAAGGCCATTTTCCAACTTGTCCTAACTAGGAACCGAACCCGGAACCTCTAGGTGGCGGACTAGCATGGTGACCACTACGCCACGGAGGACGACGAGGATTATATTTTGGAACCTTCAGTGAACGTACCACGATCGCGCTTAGCCAGTTTTATTTTTTGTAGTTTGCATCACCGGTACCGTGGCTGGAAAATGCTACGGTGAAATTGTCTCCTGTCAGGTTATTTTTTATTTGGTCCTGCATGTCAATGCCGGGACGGAGATTAGCTTATGAAAAAGGAAAACTTCGTTTGGCGATTGGTTTACCGAGAGTCCGTAAATGGATCACACAGCAATATATATGGTCCATAGTTCCTAACCTAACACTGTGGGAAACAGGTGTAATAATATGTATGTTTATTAAAATTATAAAAACACATTTGTGGCGACCTCTACGGCCACTATGAGGAACTACAATCAAGAGACAACCGACAATATAGTCCACAAGAAGCATATGAGATGGCGCCAGCAGAGTATCCTACATCTCGATCTCAGAGTTCGCCCGATTCGCTGCATATATACAACTTCCGACGATACACCGTTGGACCTGCGGTTCCCCAGGCGCAACAACATGCCTGGCGGGAAGATCTTCCCTTTGTGGCGGTCGAGCATATCACCTCGCTCCCGCTACAGTGGTGACCCCGACGTGATTGGAAGCAACCTTCTCCATCATCAGCAGCTAAGCAACCTTCTTCAGCATCGTCGAACTCTGTCAGCATTGCTCCTCTCTCTCAGTCAATATTGGTCAGCAGCAGTCTCACAGCAAGCCAGTACAACGGGTCAATCTTCAGGTCCATCGCAGCTGACTCACCGAGCTTCCTGGTCCTGATACCAAGCACCCACAACTCACTCGACGACTTCAGCGACCGGCGCATCCCCCGTAGCATCGCACCCTGGATCTGAGGCATCTACTCTCCAGCGTGGCATTCCGGCAGAACATCATTCCGGCGCCAACAAGTCGACAACGCTCTACACAGTCTCGACTCACCGCAGACTACGAGCACACTCAGCACGTCCTCGACTCACCGCAGGCCACGAGCAAGCAATTCACTTCCGACTCACTGGAAGGCTCCCGACTCACTGGGACAAAAATCATCTGGCACTTGCAAGCTACGACATGAAGCACAGACTGCACTTGAAAAAGCTATCAGACCTTCAGTCTTGGGAGGGAGTCCTGTGGCGACCTCTACGGCCACTATGAGGAACTACAATCAAGAGACAACCGACAATATAGTCCACAAGAAGCATATGAGATAGCGTCAGCAGAGTATCCTACATCTCGATCTCAGAGTTCGCCCGATTCGCTGCATATATACAACTTCCGACGATACATCGTCGGAGCCGCGGTTCCCCAGGCGCAACAACATGCCTGGCGGGAAGATCTTCCCTTTGGGGCGGTCGAGCATATCACCTCGCTCCCGCTACACATTAATAGCGATAAGTCCGCCTTTGTGCCTACATTGTTGTTTTGTAATTTTGTGTGTTTACTTATTACCAGCTGCGCCCCGCGGTGTTACCCGCAAAAAAAGTAGCCTACGTGTTAATCTAGGGTGTCAGCTTCCTGCATACCAAATTTTATCAAATTTGTCCAGCCGTTTGCGCGTGAAGAAGTAACAAACATACCTACACACTCACAAACTTTCGCCTTTATAATATTAGTGTGATGATGTGATAAGTTCATTTGTATCGGTACGACCACGTCCGTCCGCGGCGTAGTGGGCACCATGCTAGTCCGCCACCCTAAGGTCCCGGGTCCGATCCCCGGTCAGAGCAAGTGAGAAAATGGCCTTTTTCATATTGTCCTGGGTCTTGGATGTCTATATATGTATTTGTTATAAAATATAGTGTCGTTGTGTTAGTATCTCATGACACAAGTCTCGAACTTACTTTGGGGCTACCTCTATTAGTGTTATTTGTCCCTTTTATATATTTATTCATTTATTTATTGAAGGTATTGTATTTAGTCTGTACAGCCATATCTTCCTTTAAGAGTCACAAAAAGCGCAGGGCACTACCTGCATTTTCACAAAGCGTTTCGTCGTATTTTTGAATTTTGTTAAAGCAAATCTTCACTTTATAAATTCGTTAGATCTTCAATCAGCTAAATGTGGCTTTTTTGTCCTACGGCTCTGGGCCTCAGTCAGATGTGATGTGTCTTGCGGATCTAAAGCCGCAAAACACAAAATGGCCAATCGATAGTAAGTATAGAGTCCACCATTTCTGAGACGTACCGTACCTACGTCACTGCATGTCTGGTCACGGCACTTCGAGAAGCGAGCGCACGTGCTCTTTACTCCACTGCCCAAGCTTTTCAGAATTGCAAACTATTACCCAACAAGTTCATTCTATCAGCCTAAGTACAGATTACATAGTGTAACCATTCAGAAGCCCGACCTCAAGATGTTTCAGTCCATTTCTGTTGGATTATGAAATCCACGTCGCGACCACTAATCTGCCTTTTGTCAACGAGATTGTGCGGAGATAGAACGCTGCCGGCTTGCTGGTATTCTGCTGATATTAGTGCCTGGACTGCCTGGTATCGAATGCGAGCTATGAATCGTAAGCGGTTCTATTTTCGGTTCTGTCTGTACTACCTACTTATAAGCAGAGTTGGGCAAAATGTGATTAAACTACTAATTACTAACTACAATTACATTTTGTAGTTAGTAATCGCAACTACATAATTACAAAAAGTAATTACAAAGTAGTTGAACTATAAACTACAAAAAGTAGTTGTAATCACAATTACAAACTACTTTTCGAAACTACATATTTTATAAAGATTAACTTACTTATAAATTTTCGTTTCTTGCTTACAACTTTTTACACTTACCATTTTGAAATACAACACCTTTAACACACGCCCGCGATAGTAAATTCTTATTGTAATTTGTAGTTATAACTACTTAATTACAACTACAGTAGTTTCGATTGTTGTAGTTAAATTAAATGTAATTTCAACTACTTGTAGTTAACTACATGTAATTGTAATTTGTAATCAAACTACACAATAGTAGTTAACTACGCCCAACTCTGCTTATAAGTATAACTCGGTCAGGCAGAACCGACAATGAAAATTGAGTACAGTCAGGTACCAAGATATCTGACCAGGCCCTCTACCTAAATCTTAAATTTTCTCTTAAATTTAAAATGATATTAACATGAAAATTTACATTCAGACAGATTTTAATTAAGTCTTTCTGAATATACATTTTCATGTTAATATTGTTTTTAGTTTAAGAGAAAATTGAAGATATAAGTAGAGGGCCTGGTCAGATATCTTGGCGCTCGACTGTACTTTACCGGGTAATTTTTTTGTGCTGTTATGAAACTAAAACATCTCAAAATAATGTCACTTGTTATGATCATATGCATTTTAAATGTAATTTTAGATTTATTGTTGCAGAAAAACTTGAAACAAGAGCGCTATTTGACTCCAAGAAACTATGACGTCATTAGTGTATATTTCATACAAACCCCTAAGAAACTGTTTGTTTGACGTTTAGGAAAAAGTATCTGATTTGAGTTCTTGGAAAGTGGCGAATTTATCAATCTATAGAGGCTGGTTTTAAACATTCTTTAGTTATATTCAAGGACAGTACTCTGGGTATCAACTTACTCAGTACGATTTAGTGTTTGTTAATAGGCATGATGAATGGAAAAATATTTTTAGCTCACCGGTTAAATTATTAATAAAAAGTAAAAAAACTAAAACCCAACTACGACAAAAAACGACGCTGAAAAAGTATAAAACAAGATTTTCAGAATACTGAACTGAACAAAGTTGCTAATGTAGTTACAAGTAAATGGACACAGTAGACTCTACCAAGATGCCTTCGTTGTAAATTGACAATAATGTCATACAATACTATTCTGAAGTATGCAATATTCACTATGTAGAGATAAATTTTCATGTTTGGAAAGGCGTAGTCACACGTTGTCAAAGTGCTACGGTAGGTAGGTATATGTAACGTGTTGTCGTATTTGGGTTTTAGTTTTTTACTTTTTATTATTTCTACTATTTTGGTGTTAAAGTGTATTTGTGGCCCATAATATTAACAATAATTACAATACCAGCAATATTTTTTATTAATTTATTTAATTCGACAAATTTTTTACAGTATATCGAAGTAGGATGGCTGTGGTTGCTTCCCTGCGTTACCGGGTACACAACGACACAACGAATAGGCAGATAGATACACACGCACATATAACAACATAAGCCCGAAGGCATATAGTGCAGAGGACATTTTTATGGGAGTTTTAGCCAGTTATCAAACTGTTTCCGCCTTCACCGCGTGGAGATACCCCCAGCTTATGTCGACATTAGTGCATTATATATTCTATTAACGTTCACACTGCTCTACATTGCTTAAAGCGATTCCCAGTTCCCGTGATCCGCGCTTTACTCTTATCGCTCATATTTAACATCATTAAAGCATTCTTGTAATTATGTACAAGCATAAAGTACTCGTGAAGCTCTTTCAAGTGATACCAAACACGGTATATTTATTTTAATTTTATATTAACATAGAACTTTATGTCCGCTAGAGGGCGCAATACTAAATTTGGTGACAAGCTTTATAGCTCATAACCAACAGAATATCAAGCCCCTTCTAATGGTACTGCAGTGGTCTTATCCTGATAAGTAGTAAAGAAGCTATGAACGAAAAGATGTGAATTATATGCAATCAGCCCATGAATACAGGTAAAGTCACAAGCAAATGCTAGTAATATATATATATTCAAAATGTACAAGTAAAGCGCTTTTAAATGATACCAAACACGGCATATTTATCTTAACTTTATTTTTTTACTCTGTATGTTTTGTCCGCTAGAGGGCGCCACATTAGATTTTGTGAAACCCCATATAGCCTATAACTAGCGGACAATTAAGACGCTTCTAATGATATATCATTTGTTGAATTTTGAAAAGTAGTTTAAAAGTTACGAGGGAACAAATGAACATACATACATACATACATAGCCTGTCAAAATCATAACCCTCCATTTGCTTTGCCGTAGTCGGGTAAAAAATATAGTAAACTTATTTTTTCCTTTCTTTGAGAAACAAACAATGACAAAGATACAGCGCTTTGAAATTGCGCATGACGTCACGGCTACGTACGATTTTTACATAGAGGTGATGTCGCAAGCTTTCGAGTAATGCAGACAATATTCGTCTTCCATTTTGATCAAATCTTCAGATTTTATCAAAATGGAAGAATCTTTATATTTTCATTTTATCAGACTTGTATAACGCGCATTGCCTATTAACATAATTCGTATTTTCGCCCATTTCCTTGATCTTCTTCTCAGCAGTGGTCGTTGCGAAGCAATGTTATCGGTAGCTTTTCTTTAAAAATAAATTAAATTTTAATATACACTAACTAGATGTTTACTTTATGTAAATAAGGTATACTTATTGGCGTGTAAGAGTGCCTGTAAAGGTATTATTACTGAAAAAAAAAAACATTTAAATTTGCAATTTTTCAATTTTACTCGTGGTTTATCTTTCTCTCTCAGATCAATATGGAAGAATCTTATAGATTACGTATATCTTGTACTAGGTCGTTAGCATCCAATTTGACAAAAGACAGTAATTGCGAGCTAAGTGATCCAAATCAGCACCTCATCATGTCGCTCGTTACACATTAGTTATTCCATCTAGGGCCTATTTGCCTACCTAATCAATCTAGAGCAGCCTGCCATAGGTCTATTCAATGACTTAGTATGTACCTATTGCGACATCTGGCTTATAAACGTAGAAATTAAATAGTTAATAGATTCAGGTGTTACTTTGCGGAAGTCAAAGTTACATACTACATGATTTGAATTACTTTGTGCAATTCCGCCACCAGTTAGTTCATGCAAACTATTGCCGGCCGGCGCCCACCCACTACTGTTAGTCCCAGCATACCTGCCACCAACTGCCGAACGATCAACAAGTTGTTGATCGTTCGGCAGTCAAGCGTCGATTGACTGCCGAACGATCAACAACTTGTTTGGTGCCTGAAGATGCCTCGTGGAGAGGCGAAACACGTGTCGCGTATGCGGTGTCCGATATTGCTGCAGCCGCAGCGGATGCAGCAGTATCGGAGGGAGCATGCATCAGCTGTTGGTGGCGGGTGCACACGGGCTGTTGGTGGCAGGTATGCTGGGACTAACAGTAGTGGGTGGGCGCCGGCCGGCAATAGTTTGCATGAACTAACTGGTGGCGGAATTGCACAAAGTAATTCAAATCATGTAGTATGTAGAAATTAAACTTAAAATTATTTGTGTCTTCAAACAATATAAGTATGTACAATACCCGGCACGTAAGTTTAACAAAAATGGCGGTCGTTGTTGTACGTTGTTTGTCTGTTTAGAATCACATTTCTATTACATTTCTACCCGAACTTCAGATAGAAATGATTTCGGCTTTGAAGAAAGACCAAAAAAATCTCTTTTAACAATTTTATCTCCAATGAAACTTGTGCCGATGGCCGCCATTTTTGTTCAACTAAACTGTAAACGAAGGGGTCGTCGTAGCAAAAAAAAAAAAATCGCATCTATTGTACAACTTGATCGAGTTAACCTTGCTAGTATGACCACAGAATAAGTGCTAGGTATGACGGCCGTAGATGCCAGGTTCGGATTTTCGGAGTTTACTTGATCGGGATGTAGTTGTGGCGACCTCTACGGCCACTACGAGGAGCTACAACTACAAACCAATCAAGAGACAACCGACAATATAGTTCACAAGCAGCATATGAGATGGCGCCAGCAGTATCCTACATCTCGATCTCAGAGTTCGCCCGATTCGCTGCATACAAACAACTTCCGACGATACACCGTCGGAGCCGCGGTTCCTTAGGTGCAACAACATGCCTGGCGGCGGGAAGATCTTCCCTTTGTGGCGGTCGAGAATATCACCTCGCTGCCGCTACATTCTTGCATGATAAGCAGGTTTAGGGGGTTGCTTACGTCATATCTCACATACTTATTGCTCTTGGTAATGGGTCTATTGGCATTGCCCTTACCGATAATGCAGTGTTATTGAATCCGCAATCCCCTTCTTCTTATCGAGTCAAAATGCTTTCAGTGTATCTTCAATTTCAAATCATTTTTGACTAGTATGTGGCCACGGCCATCCCACTGTCATAATTTTTTTTATTTAATAAATCACGTGATTTTTCTGCTCTTTAAAATTAATCTCGGGATTTGAGGCATATCCACTTTATTCTTTCGCTATATGAAATGAGTGTAAGTACATAAATAAATAACTCCACCTAATTCGGACCTCTGGTTTATCCTTATTAAGGTATTCTATGGTGCATGACGTAGGGCAGTTTGGAAACATCGTTTACAATCATTTTCGTCATCATTTCAGCCGCGTAACGTCCACTGCAGGACATAGGCCTCCAGCGATTTTCAGCGACCTTGGTCAGGGCGTCTGATCATTTTGTTGATGGGTGTCCTACGCTTGCCAGTGTGTAATCGCCATTTGAAAACCTTTTTGCCCCAACGGCCATCGAGTCGTCGCGCTATGTGTCCCGCCCACTGCCACTTCAACGAGCTTATCTGTCGTCTGCAAGCAGCTTTACTTTATTACTACGTTGTGAAAATGCGATCTTAGCAATTCAACACATTCATTCAAGTATGAAGGTACTGTCTATTTCTATTTCCGTTTTCTCCGTGACTGTTTATCACATTCATTTGGTATCAAAGTTACCCGTACTTTTTCAGCTCAGTTATGGGTTGTCATAGTGTCGCCCGACAAGTTGTCATTTTCAAGTCTAGTCTTTGTAATGCTACGTAGGTAAATTGTGTCGCTTTACTTCAAACTCGGATAAATTCAATTGTGAGAATTTTGAGATTTTGGTATCAAAAAAAAAAAGGAAAAAATACCTATATGTTTTGAAACAATTTTGTTAGTTGCTTTCACATCCGCATAACTCTTGAAAAATAAACTGTCTAAATCATTATATTTTATCTAAGTCAGATTGATCCAAGCATAGAATACCACTACTTGTATATTCTAAATCTTTGTAGAATACCCTATATGGGTATTCTACAAAGATATTCTATATCTCTTATCTCTGGATCCAAGGGATTTTTTTACAAATGTAGATAAATAAGTCCATGAGAGCCAATTAGCGACTTGCGTTTGTGCAACATGGCCGACAGTTAGGGTTGCCACCCGTACTTTATAAAAAAGTATATACGTTATTTTGGGGTAATTGTACTCTTTACTTTATGAGGAACATAAAGTACGCAAAAATACTTTATTTCAAATGATTTGATTTTTTATTATTATTTAGTGACAAAGCCGTATAGTACCTAGATAAATGGTTGGTTAATGACACAAAAGGGTTATTTAAACTTGACAATATAAATTTAAAGAAATATGATTAATTTGATAATATTGATCTTTATGGAGAAATTACTTTATTGAACAAACTGTATGATCAGATTGATCAGATATAATAATTCTTTTGAATAAAGTCTTTTGAAATAATCAACTGTACAAAAATGCAGCTCGTTCTCAAATTAATTGAAAAGACTGATGATAATTTTTCAAACATGTGTAATGTAATTTTATTTTTAATGTCTATTCCTTCGACATCAAACAAGAGTTTTTTTTTTCGATAAGTAACAAATGGCGAGATTACCTTGAACCTTATAAAATACGTATTTACTGTAACTTTACAAGCAAATGTTAAGATGTTGTGCAATTGTGTCGCAATGCTAATAATTTAAGAACAATTTCGAAAAGGAATAAAAAATAATTTTTAAATAAACTGCCAAAGATGCTAGTGATGGTACTTTATTCTGACACTACATATATACTTTTTTTCTAACTCTTAATCACCAATGTACTTTAATTGCACAAAAAAAAGGTGGCAACCCTACCGACAGTCGACGTTGACAAAATCCAGACTTATTAAATCAGAATTCTATAAATCCATATTGAGTTGAAATATTTTAACTGCATTCCATTATATCGAATGAAGGTAAATCTAATCTAATTATTAATTTTTTGAAAAAATGAATGATTTTAATACTAAATTTGCTGAATAGGAGGGGATTTTCCCATTAAAGCTTTTCTTTAAAAATAAATTATATTTTAATATACTTTACACGGAACGTAAATTATACTTATTGACGTGTAAAAGTGCCTGTAAAGGTCTAATTACTTAATAAACATTTGAATCTTTTTTTCAAGACTGTTGTCATAAAAAACTGCCTTATAAATAATGGAATTAAGATTAGTTAGTTCTTATCATTATTTTAAATATCTGCATGGGACGAAGTACGCTTAGATAAGGAAGCCATCGTTAACTGCTCGCCGATACCGCAGAGCTACTGCATCCGCAATCCCGTGATCCGTCGTCTGCAAGCAGCTTAACTTTGTTACTGCGCTGCGATTTGCTCGCGTTTAAACGGAATTAAATCAAATCGCCTTTCCGAAGAGAATTCATTAATTGCGGAAAAATAAGTGGTGGAAATGGTAATTTACAGTGCTTAAAACAATGTTAGGTATAGTGAAGGAATTAAAAATATATTATTATAGGACGAAAAATCTCATAATAATTAAAAATTAAAAAGACGGACTACCAATATTACTTTCAAAGGTTATTCATAAAATAGTTTAAAGGTCTTTCTAGACATTTATACAAATCAAATTTTTAATTATCACCTTATTTAGTTTTAAACAATTTATTTCAAATGAGGGCGCCACTTTAGCTACCACTTCGTCTTAAGCATTTTTATCAAACATTTAAGTATCTAAACTGTTCAGATATTTACCACATGTAAATTGACACAGCTCATTTAATCATGATTTCGAGATAATAAAAATAACAGTCAGAAATTGTTAAATGTCTATAAAGTTGAACCGGGAGCGTCGAGGGACGCCACAATTACAGGCGGGGAACTCGATTTCCCAGCAGAATATAATTTTCGAATAAAATCGTCGATACATCAGTCCCATCGAGTTCCTAATTGGTTTGAATCTATCGATTTTGCCGAACGATAACATCACTATGGAGAAGTGAATCGTTGGAAGCTATACGGTTTGATTAGATGTTATATTAACTATAGTCACCCCTATTTCTAATCCTCTTCGCCACTTATTTTAAAAATCTGTGATCTGTCTTCTTCGTAAGAAAAGATGTCTATGTTACAGTTACAGGCTGCCTAAAGGCATCTGATAGTTGACGACTGCCCTACAATGATGACAGCTGGGACATTATCACCTCGTCCCCACGAAGAGCGACGTAAGACGTGTGTAAGTGGCCAACATTGGTGTCAGATTTTTCAGGGCATCTGACATGGCTTCATGACTGCCTTACAGTGATGACAGCCGGGACCAACGGCTTTTAAATACGTGCCTTCCAAACCACGGAGGACCTCGAGAAATTTTTATGCCATTTGTCCATCAAATCATCAAATTCACCCAAGTGCGGACCACGCTAGGCGTGCTTAGCTTGCGAAAGCGAGTAATGCGCACTCCCGCCGGGCCACCGAGTTCGACGTTTATATTTATTATCTTGGCTCTGTACAGTCTGCTATCAGATGAATTCAATAAATAATACTTTATAAGGTTCCTAAAACCACAAATTAATAATATGTCGCAGAGAGGCCGAGTAAAAGGGGGGTAGGTAGAGCATGGCGTGGCGTGATCGGCATGTGACATCCCGAATGACGTGAACTACCCACTTAGTTACTTACAGTACGAGAACAGACTATAATGTCAGGATGAAAACTTACTTACAGTCGCGTCACCTTACCGATGCCGCCACATGAGAGACCTTACGTGAGCATTATAAAAATGTGAAGGAAATCCAGTGCCCCGCCTCCGCACTGAATCATGAATCGCAACCACCATGTCTGGATTCCCTGGCCCCACAGAATTGAATACTGTGTATACACCTAGGCTTACCGTCTTGCTTTAAACAAACTGTCATTGTAATAAATCGGTTCACCAATCCACATCTATTACAATAATCACAATTAAATGAGTCATGGCCAAGCCACAGCAAACAACACAAACGAGTTGTGCACAGTACGGCCGCTTGAACAAGACTGTCCCCACTGTCGCTAGGTCGACCGGTTTTATATCTTGTTGCTAACTGAATGTTGCCATTTAAAATCCAACCGTTGCATTTCATAGTAAACAACTTTCTCTTTGCACGTGTAAAATAATAAAAAGGGAATTTTACATTGAACTCTCTGACAAATATATTACGTCTAAAACAATAAACAAAACTTGAACTCATAATTTTTTCATAATAAAAAAAAATAATTGGTAGATACTAGGGTCCGCTAGGGCAAGCTATAAGGAATCGAGTTATATTGTATTTTCGCTACTGTTGTGTAAGCTCTAAATTCGTTTCAGAATCTTTAAGTAAACAACTTTATAGAATACTTAAATACTTACTTACCTTTTTAGACCTTTAGAATAAATAAGAATGAATTTACAAAGAATTTTTGTGAATAATTCACAAAGCGCTAATGGTAGGCTAAATGCGGTATCGGAAAACTCTAGAGAATAGACCGACGCGATAATTACCGGAATGTTACACCATTCTAAAATCCCGCACGAAGTCAATACAGAAAAATATACAAATGCGAGTTTATTACTGGTATCAATTAAATTCATTTAATGAGAGTAGAGTATCTATTGCATGATGTTAAGGCACTGGTATCTTGCGTGTTTATCCAACTATCCAATCCAACTAATATTATAAATTATAATTATAATATTATAAACCACTTGGATAGTCGGCAATCAACCACCGTACGTTTTAAAAGGAACTTTTTACCACGTACGACCGAACTGTGGAATCAACTTCCTGCAGCAGTGTTCCCGGACCGATACGACATTGAAACCTTCAAAAAACGAGTCTATATCTTCTTGAAAGGTCGGCAACGCTTCTGTTACACCCCTGGTGTTGCAGTTGTCCATGGGCAGCGGTGATCACTTACCATCAGGTAACCCGCTTGTTCGTTTGCCGCCCTATAACATAAAAAAAATATGCGAAAGTGAGTTTTTATATTTGTTTATTACCTCTTTATATTTGTTTTTATATTTGTTTTTATATTTGTTTATTACCTCTTTATGCTTCGTACACTGAACCTATTTAGATGAAATTAGGTATAGATATCGTTTGAGACCTAGGGAAAGACATTGGGTAGTTTTTATCTCGAAATTCCCACGGGGAGCGAAGCCCGCGGGCCTAGCTAGTCTATATACAATATGTAACAAAAACCCTGTCCGATCCTTGTAGAAGCAACTCAGACCATCAATGTGAACTTTCCTATGGGACCAATGCTTGAAACTTGAAAAAAAAAATAGATATTTTCATAAAAATTTTTTCGCCCGGCAATTTTTATTAAAATGTCGATTTTTCTTCGAGTTTCAAGCATTGGTCCCATAGGAAAATTTGTTCAAATTGACGGTCTGAGTTGCTCCTACTAGAATGGGACAGGGTTTTTGTTACACATTGTATATGTCATCATTTCCTTACCTCTTTCCCATTTGGAGTCGGCTTTCTATGTCAACTGTTTCCACTTATTTCTGTCATTCAACTATCCAATCCAATCCAATCCAACTTCTAACTTATATTATCAATGCGAAACTTAGTTTGTATATTTGTTTGTTACCTCTTCACGCTTCAACCACTGAACCTATTTGGATGAAATTTGGTATGGATAAAGTTTGAGACCCAGGAAAGGACATAGGATAATTTTTAAAATCTCGGCGAGGGTGATGCGATCGAATCGATCGAATCACCTGCATTCCGAGAATGACGAGTGTGTGCGTAAGCAACGAGATTTATGTGATCAAGTAAATGTTACAAAAATAAGTGATTCTCACATAATTTATTAATGAAACACTGATAATAAAAATCTCGTCAAGATTCATCACAATTCACATGTAGTTACAGCGCGACAGGTATAAAGGAAATAGAAACGATTCTTTCGGTGCGGATAGATATGCGAGGCCTTAAAAACTTCGATCGATTCGATGCGTTCGTCTCGGATAAGTGTGCGTTCACCTCAATAAATAAACAAATAAGCCTCCGACAAAAAACATGTTTCCAAAATAACGTTGCATAACTATCGATAATTGACCTTGAAAAACAGTCACAATATCGATAGGACTATCGATAGTATCGAATAACCGATTCTATCGATACTATCAATAGTATCGATTGTCAATAGTTTGCAATACTATTGATATAAGGTAAAACTATCGATAGTACGAGTATCCATACTATTGAATTAAGATAGTATCGATATACTATATAGATAGACGACCTCCGTGGCGTACCATGCTAGTCCGCCACCCAGAGGTCCCGGGTTCGATCCCCGGTCAGGGCAAGTTGGAAAATGGCCTTTTTCAAATTGTCCTGGGTCTTGGATGTTTATCTATATATTTATTTGTTATAAAAAAAATAGTATCTTTGAGTTAGTATCCCATAACACAAGTCTCGAACTTAATTTGGGGCTAGCTCAATCAGTGTTATTTGTCCCTATTTATTTATTTATTTATTTATTATTTTATTTATTGAATTAAGATACTATCGATACTATCGATAGTATCAAATACTGTCGATAGTATACTATCGATAGTATCGAATACTGTCGATAGTATCTAAATTCAATAGTATCGATACTCGTACTATCGATAGTTTTACCTTATATCCATAGTATTGCAAACTATTGACAATCGATACTATTGATAGTATCGATAGAATCGGTTATTCGATACTATCGATAGTCCTATCGATATTGTGACTGTTTTTCAAGGCCACGATAGTATCGATAGGCTCTCGATATTTTATACTATTGCTTGCAACATTATTCCAGACTCAAGGCTGACTTTCCAATGGAGCGATTATTGCTGTAGCACACCGCGCCGGTCTCTGGGGCTCCCGACCGATTATTGAGTTTAGACTGCCTTAGACACTATAACGACGTCTGACATTACTGACAATTATCCGCCGTGTCTAGTTGATTATCTGATTCGAGTATTAAGTTAAAGTTTTTCGAATTATTGAAACTAAACGAGCATTGGCTATAAGTTTTTGATAAGTCTTCAAGATTTTTAGTGATTTACGCACTACATTCTAGAATTTTCCGCGGTCCAGTGCTGCCCCCATTTGAAATAACTCAATTGATAGGAAACGGAGAAATCATTTAAAATTTTGTCTTGACCAGGCACTAGATAACTCTTCAAACTATTTCATGAACAAGTGAGAATGTGAAGCTTTTCTACACACATACGCCAAAAGTTGCCATTTTTTGCAATTGAGCGTAGAAAAGCTTCACGTTCTCCCTTAAGACTATAAACAGTAGTTTATAAAATAGTTTGAAGGGTTATCTAGTGCCTGGTCAAGACAAAATTTTAAATGATGTCTCCGTTTCTTTGCAAATGATTTATTTCAAATTGGGGGCAGCTACGGAAAATGTATGTAGCCCCTTAATCTATATCTTGGCCATCACCATCACTTTTAATAAGTAATTTATGTATTCTTCTTGGTTCTTACAATTTCGATATACTTTTATATTTATCCCTTAAAATTTACGAACAAAATTATGATTTGTAAGTACTTATGTAAGTAGAGCAGATTAGCAGAATGTAACTATGTATACTTAATTACTATCGTATCTATACATAGAATCAACTGGGTTAATATGAAGAAATTTATTTCTGACTGGAGAAACTTTACCTACTTGGTTGTATCTGCATTATGACTTTTTACCTTTGTAGCTACCTATTTATTTATACTATTTCTTATACTTGGTAGTTTGTTTAAGCGAAGTATGTAGATAATTAATAAAATGGGTACATCTACGTTGTTAACTAACTCTAACAAGTCATTAAAAATACATCTTATGTCACCACGGGATACTACAGCGAGATAGCTGACATCGACGAAGAGGCCTTTGCTCAGCAGTGAGCGGAAGAAGGGCTGGAATGATGATGATGATGATGCCACTACGGCTAATGTAAGGATTCTAATGATAGGTACCCCATGCCTACATAAACATCTGTTCAGGAATTTCAAAGTTAAAGTCGCATAAAAAACTCACATACATGAACCCTAAACATATTCATATTACTCTCGTTTTATCCCTTTATTTATTTAGGTTTCAACTCCTTCCTATCCTCGCTGCAAACAGGCACATATCGTATTTGAATATAATGTTTTTTGCATAGGTACGTTTCACAAGCCAGCAGTCGTGCGTGATGTGATGGATGAGACGAACACCGACATCAAAGCGTTCACCTTAACGCACGGCGTTTGACACGTTCCCATGATTTTTCACTCGTTTACCTTTCCGCCATTTTGAAATTAGTTATGGGTTACATCGCTGGCACCTATCTACGAAAATAAACGGTAGGTATATATTTAATGCTGATACATAACAAATTTCTTCATCTTAGTTAAAGTGTAATATCGGATTTAATTTCATGTCATTTATATACTGTTGATTTATATTTTTTTAATTGCAAAAATCAATCTTTATTTTTGTCTATGGATGGCAACACTTTTTGATGCTGGCAACCCCCACTTATGTCATCTTTCTTCTCTCTTGCATTGTGATAGGAATCAGACATGTATTACTTCCAAGTCTTCCAAGTAAAAGTTAAAACAATATAATTTCATACTTCACCAGTTAAATAGTATTTTAATTTAGCCCAAACCGAACAGATATTCCAACAAATACATTATTTTTCAGGATCCAGTGCTGCCCTAATTTAAAATAAATAATAGGAAAGGAAACGGACATATCATTTAAAATTTTGTCTTGATCTTAGTCTTATATCCTAAATAACCCATCAATCTATTTAATAAACTACTGTTTATAGTTTAAAGTGAGAATCTGAAGCTTTTCTTCGCACATTAGCGTTTCTGAGTTCTAACATAATCATTTTTTCTACAACAAAAAAATAAGTAGGTATCATGACTATACTTAATTAATCGTTCATCAGTTAAAAAGCGTTTGTATGACTTGAATAACATCGCTATTATATTTACGCAAATAAGCAATTTGATTTAATTCCGTAAACTAGGAAATATATAGCTTATACCATATACTTTTTAGCAAATATTATCTAGCTTGTATCAACTACGTTTTAAGCACTGAAAATTACGATTTCATCCACTTATCTTTCCGCCATTAATGAATTCTCTCCGGAAAGGCGAATTTGATTTATTCCGTTTTAACGCTTGCAAATCGCAGCGCAGTAACAAAGTTAAGCTGCTTGCAGACGACGAATCACGAGATTGCGGATGCAGTAGCGCTGCAGTATCGGTAAGCACTTAACCATTGCTTGCAGTTATACCTAGAACCTTTTTAACCGACATCCCAAAAGAAGGAGGTTATCAATTCGCCGCGATCTTTTCTTTTTATGTATATGTCCCCATTTGGAAAAATCTATAAAAATAGTCCTATAGAAATGTTATCCAAATTGGTTGTGCAGTTTGGGAGCGAAGTCGGCTTTTAGTATTGAAAATTAATAAAAATTATTAATGTCAAGTGCATCTCTATCCTTACTTTTACCCAAGTATTTTCGACCTCAAGAAGCAGTAAAAAACAGGTTATCAAATAGACAGAAAAATGTGAAAGATGTCGGCTGTATAGTTATGAAAATTAAATCATAACTGTTTACAGTTTAAAGTAAGAACGTGAAGCTTTTCTACGCACATTTTGAAGGAAACGGAGACATCATTAAAATTTTTTTCTTGACCAGGCCCTAGATAACCCTTTAAACTATTTTGGAAACTACTTTTTAAATTTTAAAGTTAGAACGTGAAGCTTTTCACATTTGCGAAAAACGGCCACTTTTGGCTAATGTGCGTAGAAAAGCTTCACGTTTTCACTTGAAACTGTGAACAGTTGCGATTTTATTTTCATAAGTATCAAATAGTTTAAAGGGTTATCTAGGGCATGATCAAGATAAAATATTAAATGATATCTCCGTTTCCTTTCAAATAATTTATTTTAAATAGGGGGCAGCACTGGACCACGAAATTCGTGTATCACCTTGATTTTCCGGGGTCTAGTGCTGCCACCATTTGAAATAAATCATTTTAGAAGAAACGGAGACATCATTTAAAATTTTGTCTTGATCAGGTACTAAATAACCCTTTAAACTACTGTTTACAATTTAAAGTGAGAACGTGAAGCTTTTCTACGCACGCGAAAAACGGCCAATTTTGGCGTACGTGCGTAGAAAAGCTTCACGTTCTTACTTCTGTACACGGTAGTTCATAAAATAGTTTGAAGGGTAATCTAGTGCCTGGTCAAGACAAAAAATGATATCTCCGTTTCCTTTCTAATGATTTATTTCAAATGGGGGCAGCACTGGACCCCGAAAATTCATGTATCACGTTATTTATGGTCTTACATAAAATTAGCAAATCAAATGACTCAGAACTATTTATTCCGTCTAAAAATACTTCTTTTAGGAGATAGGTACTTGAGCTCTAGGTAATAAATCTGTTTAGTGGTGGGAGTCTATTAAAATTCAATATAATGTAAATGAGCCTTTCAACAATAGATTAGTCTGCAAGACGTACCGAAGTAATTTAGCGCTTAGTTTGAGCTTGCATTGGTTTACACTAATGATTATTTTAAGCCTTATGTTTACTAATAGATACTTTAATTACGAACAAGCATGGAAACAATAACTTAAATTAAAATATATTTTTTTAACATAACTTTTTTGCATGTTTTTTTTTAAGCGGTTGTGAAAAATTTTTTAGGTAACCACAAAACAGAGAATTAAAAAGAAATTGTTTCCAATTCATTACAAAATAAGCTCAAAATGGAAGTGTGTATGTCGCTTCAATTCATTTTTTCCTTCTCTAATAAAAATACATTCGCATAATGTATGTTTTAAGTCATTAAAAATATTGACTACTTTTGCTCTACGTATTTATTTAGCTAAATATCTAAATATTCGATGCTGGTCTGCGTAAAAGCCGATAGAGGGAGTGGACGAAAATGCGAATCATGGGTAACAGGAGAAGCGGCTAGCAACCCATTACTATTTTGATTTAGATGACCTCTGTGGCGTAGTGGCCACCATGCTAGTCCGCCACCTAAAGGGTTCCGGGTTCAATCCCCGGTCAGGACAAGTTGGAAAATGGCCTTTTTCAAATGGTCCTGGGCCTTGGATGATTATCTATTTGTATAGCTATGTATTTGTTATAAAATATAGTAACGTTGAGTTAGTATCCCATAACACAAGTGTTGAACTTACTTTTGGGGCTAGCTCAATCAGTGTTAATTGTCCCTATATATTTATGCGAATGTAGACATCAAGTATTACAAAAACCATACATAATATTATGAATTAATAATTATTATTATCTAGGCGTAAAATATCGCCATATTTCAATTTTATTTTCCGTTGTTTGCCGAAAAACTGTCTTATTATCCCAAAATAGTTTAAAATACAATAAATTAGCCATCAAACGTCATCTAGCGTTTGCTCAATAAACTCATCCAAGGATTGGTTTTAGACCAGAACCAATCCTTCCCTTTGGGTTTCGGAGGTTAGACGGCAGTCGCTTTGTGTAAAAACCAGTAATCTCGTCAAATCACCTGGGTTAGGTAGCTGCCCCGGGCTCTGAAGCGTCACCGCTGAGAATGCATCCGGGATGATGATCAATGATGACAATTAACTATTTGTTTATCAAAATAAGTAATATCAGCAGACTGCAACTAAAAAAAAACGAAGTAATCACAAAAAACTCACGTGAAATAAACGCTTCCTATTGATCGAAATAATCACGTTATGCGCGAATCATCGACACGTTGAGATGCAGCGCGGTGGCGTATCCGCGAGGCCGTGGGCATGTCATGACTGGCACACAATCGCATTCGCATAACATTCGCATTGATTGATGCGAATGCGAATATTCGTAACATCCCTAATACATACTAGCATAGAACTATAGTTTAAATTTTAAAAGTATAATTATATTTATGGTCACTATCGTTTCCTCTACATATTGAGATCGAATCAATACGACCGACACACCTAGTTTTGAAGAGATTTCGGAATTCATCGCGCTCTCGTCAGCAACAGGAAATTGAGGAATTCAGCTGCAGCATTGAAGTGCCGACTTTCAGACTAGATTAGGCTAGTAGTTCATCGCAAAACTATCTTGTTCGAATTTTTTTGGTGTCCGTTAAATCTTAGTGGGTAAAATGGTCTAGAAGATGGATGACTACAGAGGTAGAGGGCGACTTATAAAGACGTGTGGGGGGAGGGGAGTGGTGTGTGAAGCGGCACCTGAAGGGAAATGAAAAGGAAAAATATGGTAAGTAAATGATATAAAAGGACGGAGGGAGTTATCATGCTGACGCAGACGCATTGAAGGAAAATGATGAAAAAGAAATATATGGTAGGGAAATGATAGTAAGGGACGGAGGGAGTTACCATGCGACGCAGACGTATGGAAAGAAAAAGATGAATAGGAAAAACATGGTAGGGAAATTATAGTAAGGGATGGAGGAAGTTACTATGCAGACGCAGACGCATGGAAGGAAAAAGATGAAACGGATAAAACATGGTAGGGAAATGATAGTAAAGGACGGAGGGAGTTACCATGCAGACGCAGACGCATGGAAGGAAAAAGATGAAACGGATAAAACATGGTAGGGAAATGACAGTAAAGGACGAAGGGAGTTACCATGCAGATGCAGACGCATGGAAGGAAAAAGATGAAGAGGAAAAATATGGTAATTAAACGACAGGAAATTACGTTACCATGCGTCTACATGGTAACCCCACTCCGTCCTTTTCTAACCGACCACAAATACAGAAAAGGCAGGGTACATGGATGAATAAAAATTGATTTGTTTGATAAATAGGTAGAGGTCTTTGGTAGCTTATAACGCGTAGTAAATCGATGAACCTGAATAATAATATTGATTTAAAGCAGTAAAGACCCCTTCCTTAAACTAAACGTCAACAATCAAAATATTGGTATAATTAATTTTACAGACCAATTTGACTTCCCCCAGTTGTAACGTTATTAATTACACAATAGTAGACTTTATAGGTAGAGACATAAAGGTGAAATAACTGTGCGATCGGTAGCGAGAGATTCTCTTTGGTTGAGGGAGCTGGGAGATCGGAGACGTTCTTAGCGACTCTAAGATGTATTCTGTAACGGAAATCATTTCACATTTTTTTTTCATTTGATTACGTACTAAACAAGGCAAATAGGATTATTGTCTAATGGTAAGTAGTATATGTTGTGTTTTTCTTATGTTGTCGTTTTTTAGAAAAACTATGACAAAGAGTTGATTCACAACTTTTTTACGGAACAATAAGCTTTCGAATGATGCACAAAAGTGTTCTATTGGCGAGTTCATTTCAATTTGTATGAATAAACAGCTGGAGTCAAGAGTCTCCTGGAGACAAATAACATTTCACAACATGATTCGTAACAGATTGCGCGTACTACAACAATAAACGGTAGGTATTCAATTCACTTTAATTCAATTCAATGTATATTTAAAAGAAAAGTTGCTTTTAGAATAGAGTACCCGACAAATCATATTTGACAACAAGATTCGAAGCAAATTGCGACTACATCAATTAACGGTAAAATTCACTTCACTTTATCAAAAACAAAGGTGAAGTGAAGTCAATTGCTTTTAGAATAGGGTACCCGACCAATCACATTTGACAACAAGATTCGAAGCAAATTGCGAGGACTACATCAATAAACGGTATAATTCACTTCACTCTATCATAAACAAAGGTGAAGTGAAGTGAGTTGTTTTTAGCATAGAGTATCCACAAATCACATTTGACAACAAGATTCGAAGCAAATTGCGAGGACTACATCAATGAACGGTATAATTCACTTCAATCTATCAAAAACAAAGGTGAAGTGAAGTGAGTTGTTTTTAGGATAGAGTATCCGACAAATCACATTTGACAACAAGATTCGAAGCAAATTGCGAGGACTACATCAATAAACGGTATAATTCACTTCGCTCGGGTTCATAAACGCGGTGCTTCGAGGATTTTCGTTATCGATACTATTTTGTACGCGTCGATTTTAATGTTTAGGTTAATTGATAGAGTATATCCTCTTTTTAAAATCTGCTTTTCACTAGTTTCGCCTGTGAATGTGAAGCACCTAGTACTATTTTAATAATAGAAAGTAAATTAAACTATATAAATACGCACAAATGAAACAAAAAATTGACGCTATGTTTTCTAATATTTGTCTTTAAAGAAACTCCTGGGATGAAAATTCGGAACAAAACGCTTAAGAATCTCCGAACCGTTTGCTGATTAAAGATAAATTCAAATTGTCTGAAAATGAAAGCTAATAAGGCTGTTAAATAATTACAAATGGGTCTAAGATTTTATGCTTCTTAGTACATATTTTTCTCTTGCCATTAAAAAAAAAACAATACAGAATAGACCGATACTAAAATACCTAAATCATTTGCTAACCTTTGTGATGAAGATAAATCGAAATTATCTGAAAATGAAAGCAAATTGGGCCGTGTAAATACGGCTAATTCAAAAGCAGTGAAACAGGTAATTCAGTCCCCGGCGGCCGCGAATCTGCGATATCAATCGACTCGATTATAACTCGACAAGAGTATCGATACTGTTTGGACAATTAACTCGAATTGTGTGCTAATGTTCCGGAATAATAAACGATTTCTAATTTTGTCATGGATTTGAACCTACTCTTTTTAACACTATTCAATAGAACGTGAATGCGTGATAGTCGTAAGTTCCCCGAAATCTCATTTCTACTATTGGCTAGAACCATTATATATTATAAGTATGTTTATTATATTGACCACCCCGCACTCTCTAATTCCCATCACATTTTTCTATATAGAGAGGTTGCCTAAAAGAAATTGCTTAGCGATATAAAGCCGCCTTTTGCGCATTTCCTAGTTTTTAAGATAATTATGTCCTGTATGGGCGCCTACAATTCTATAGAACACGTATTAATGATTGATAAACACACATACAACAATTGCAAGTAAAATTAAAAATTTATGAGCTAACTGCCAGTCATTTTGAATTAAAAATCCTTAAAGTGATTTAGAACCAAAAGAATCAAATGTTTATTCAGCAATTAGGCCTTAGGAGGCACTTTTAGACGTATAAAAGTTAATTCATAATGTTGATCAATGTTTAATTATCTTTATTATAAAGAAAAGCTACCGATTAGTGTTTAAAAAGGATCACTGCTGAGATAAAACCCCGAAATATACACATTAAGACAGTCCTGGTAGCCTACTCGCCAGAAGGGTTTTGTTATAATGTCTGTGTCAATATACAAAGATAATATAATACAATGTTAACACATTATAACATGAAATGCTTACAACGGAACTGATATCCCTCTTACAAAGTCTAAAGGTGAGTTACGTCAAATTTTCAAGATAGTGCTATCCCAAATTAGCATACAAGTCCTTTCAAATGCCCTTAATCTTGGAATTATACAGGGCTTCTAAGGGACAATGATAGACCTAATTTTGAGTCTGATGGAAACTAATTTACTTGAACAATAGATAGAATCGTTCTATTACGAGGAAGTCAGAGTCTACGTTGATCAGGTCACGCTCTTACTATATTGCTTTTGGTAGTATTCAATGGCCTAAATACATAGACTAACGCATTGGGTAGTAATAATATATTTTTCATGAACAGATTCAGATAGAATAAAAATTGTTTCCTAAAGAAGAATGCGGAAATGAGTATCGGGCCTTAGGGCTTAGACAAAGTGTTCGGTGTTGAATTTTGCACACTTTACATATTATTTTAAGACGTATATTGCAAACCAATAAGTTTGTTTTGATAACCTAAGATTGAAAATTGACAAATATTTATATAGGTTGAGGATTATAATAGTACTATAAGGAGTACAATAGTAATAGAGGATACTTATAATAATATAATAAAGTAGACATACTGCGACTTAAGCATTAACCAATTTTAAGTCTCTGGTGTATTAGGCACGCCAGTTCTTAGAAATAAGAAGGTGCCATTTTGCTATGTATACGCACATGATTACTGTTAGAGTTTGTATACTTAGTTTATAAGAAAGTCGAAATGTTTTTCACAGAGTAAGAACAAAACGTACGTTCGTTCGTTCATTAATTGGAATATTGGCAATATTTAATCGACGGAAATGTCAGTTAACTGTCAAATAATAACAAGGTCTTGACTGTCGTTAGTCAGTGACAGTTCTTTCCATTGCATTTTACTTGTTTTTGACTTTTCTTCTCGTTTCACTTGTCAACTCCTTGACAAATTATTTTCAAGAATTATTTTACTGTCTTGGATATGAGTTTTAATCATAGGGTTGTTTAGGTGTACAATATTTTGATATTCTAATGCTTATTGATTATAAAATGTTTCACATCAACTATCAAAAAAGTCGGCAAAAAAGATAATTGGTACAGTTTGTAGGTTATTTTAGTAATATATCAATCATGAAATATATCATATCAAGAATTAGCCAATATTTTATAAGAAAATGACGATACCGTCTCTGCCATTTGCCTTTGCTTCTTTTGCAATAGTTAAAGTTTTTTTTTAATGAAACAAATAAGTAAGTAAATTATTATTACCTGTCAAGTATAATATATATAAAATTACCAAAATAACTGAGGTCTATAGAAAAGTTTACCCAATTATAGTGTTTACAAGTTGAGAGCTTTGTTATGATTTCATTACGCTTGTTAGCAAGAAAACTCCGAAAGTTTCTTTAATCTTATTTCGATCATTTAACTCCGAAACTCCGAAACGAATGTATACAGTAAACCAATGAAAATTTTCAACTTTTTACTTAGTCTTTAGCAGAAATTAATTAAAAAGACAATGAGACAGGAAGCGAATTTAAATAATTTAAAAGTTGCCCGCCGATTTGGAGCCAAATGCGAACGCGGACCTTTGTTTCCTTTCTTCCGTTTTTTCCTTTAATTGTGCCTACAGAGCGGAACGGGGGGAATTATTGAAAAAGTTAGCATTATTCCGCACTGAGGCCAATCAGACGAGCGTATTTTACAAGCTTTAATTTAGCATTTTTATTTTCACCTGTCCCGTTGTTTGTCTGTCTGTAATCAAATCTTGCAAGTTGAAATCCCATCGAGTTTAGGCTCGTGTGATTCGTCTTGAGGAGCACTTTAAACGTATAGTTCATTGTTTTAGATAAAAGGTAGATTAAAAAAATACTTGTTTATACCGTGCGACGCTTTTTTTTTTGCAAAATAAGGCATTAGTGGGGTTAAGGGTACGCAGGCACGAAGCAGTTGTTTACAATAAGCATGTGCAGTTCATAAATAATAGGGTCAAATTACACTAATTGAACTAGCCCCAAAGTAAGTTCGAGACTTGTGTTATGGGATACTAACTCAACGATACTATACCTTATAACAAATACATATAAAGATGATACTATACTTTATAACAAATACTTATTGGCAAAGCGCACAACCTTGCTTAACCGACTTTCAAAAAAGAGGAGTTTACCAATTCGTCGTGGTTTTTTTCTGTATGTTCACCGAATTTTCGAAGACGCCTAGACCAATTTGGAAAACTCTTTTTTTTTTTAAGGTATACTTGTCCATAAAAATTTTATCAAAATCGGTCGTGAAGTTTGGGGATGAAGTTAGGTTTTAGTTTCGAAAATATATTAGGCGCAACGCACACGGAGGCGCGGACAGGCGCGGACAATTTTGTCCGCGAGGATAGAACACTATGAATCCTATACTTCCAACGCACACGGTGGCGGACAAAAATGTCCGCGCCGCCAGTGTCCGCCGTGTGCGTTGGTAGTATGGGATTCATAGTGTTCGATTCTTGTCCGGCCCGGCCCGCGCCCTCGTCTGCGCCGCGGCTTAAGGGGCTACATGAATTTTTAGGGGTCCAGTGCTGCCCACATTTAAAATAAATCATTTGAAAGAAAACGGAGATATAATTTAAAATTTTGTCTTGATCAGACCCTAGATAACCCTTTAAACTATTTTATGAACTAGTGTTTACAGTTTAAAGTGAGAACGTGAAGCTTCTCTACGCACATACGCCAAAAGTGGCCGTTTTTCGCTATTGTGCGTAGGAAAGCTTCACGTTCTCACTTTAAACTGTAAACAATAGTTCATAAAATAGTTTGAACGGTTATCTAGGGTCTGATCAAGACAAAATTTTAAATTATATCTCCGTTTTCTTTTAAATTTATTTCAAATGGGGGCAGCACTGGACTCCAAAAAATTCAGGTAGCCCCTTAAGGCCTTAACACAGCTTTCGTACCAACCTCGGCAACCCTTCTCGTGCCACAACTACTTTCTGCAGGAAAGCTGACTTCAGGCAGACGGCTGGTCGAAAAACTATAATTAGCTAAATTGTTTAAACTGTTCCGGCTAAAATAAGGACAAGTTTCGAGCGTCTGTCCAGAAGGATTTGAAGGGTCACTGTATACAAACATTTTGTGTTTTATGCATTATAAGCATTTTTGCAGAAGCTTGTATCAGCTAAGAGAAAACCAAAAACTTCATATAATTTTTTTTATGCTTCCCTGTGGAATTCGAACCCATGACCTCTGGGTCACAAGGCGAGAGTTGACCACTGGACCACGGCAGTCAACTTAGTGATCGTATATGTTTCAGAAAACCATTTATCATCCCGTTCTTAGTGGCACTGTATAGAGCTGGTGTCATGAGAAATTGCAATTCATGCTAATGTCTGAAGTTCTCTGTTTTGCTGTCCGTACAATTCGAGTGTGCAACCATACTAACGCCATTAGAAAGTGTATTGCTCAATGGTGTAAATAAATAACAATATCCCAAAATTAGAAATTAATTTAACTTGCTTGTAACTGTTTTTTACAAACTTTATTTAACTTGCAATGTATCTTGTATGTTTGTTTAGGTCAAATCTTGCAACCCAATTTTCAATCAGTTATCCTCAACCGATTGAGCTGGAATTTCGATACTCGTATAAGTCGAATAACAATACTATATTGTCATTGAGCTGTTCTGATGATGGAACGAATTTATTAATTTTCCCTTACCTGTCGCAAATTCGTTATAATCGCAAGTCCGTGCCGGGAGGGTTCTTATCTTAGAATCACGGGTCGCAGTTGCGTTGTTTGCGTCTCGACCTCACATTAGTAATGAATGCGAAAATTTGAAAGAAAACCACTCTGTAGGGATAATTTTCTAAAAAAATGTGAAGTATCTAACCCGAATCGTTTTCTCTCTTTATAAAAAAACCTGAAAATGTCACATAAAAGGCAAGTATATGCCGTGAGAGTACGCATCGTAGAATAACGGGTCGCCGTTGCGTTTTGTCGGATCTACCATACTCTCTAATGGATGCGAAAATCTTGACACCTCGCAAGTTTATTTGTTTAAAAAAACTTGAGAGGTGTCAAGGGACACCCGGATGGAACGAAGTAAAATATAAATATAAATAGGTCTAAATTACATTCAAACTCTTTTCTACGTTCTAAAATCAAGTTCTTATTATCTTCATAAATTTGAATGAACAAAAAGTGTCGTTACAACTTTTGGTCTTATTTTTTTGCGTCTAGCTCCCTTTCGCAACGCTCGATAAAGAATTTCGTTCCAAAAAATGTGAAGTATCGTGCCAGAATCTACTTCTCTCGTTATCAAAATACTAAAAATGTCGCATAAAACGCAAGTATATGCCGTGAGAGTACGCAACCGTAGAATCACGGGTCGCCCGTCGCGTCGTTTGCGTCTCCACCTCACCCGTAATAGACGCGAAAATCGGAAGGAAAACAACTTTTGCCATTACGCGCCGCCCTGTTACCAAACGCATGGCGCAGAATGGGGAAGAGAGCGAGATCTGAGTTCTGACACATAATGTACCGGGGTCCAATGCTGGCCAAATCTGAAATAAATAATTTGAAAGGAAATGGAGTTATCATTTAAATTTTTGTCTTGACCAACCTCCAGATAACCCTTCACACTATTCAATAATATATATATATGGAAAAATAACACTGATTGAGCTAGCCCCAAAGTAAGTTCGAGACCTGTGATATGGCATACTAACTCAACGATACTATATTTTATAACAAATACATATATAGATAAACATCCAAGACCCAGGACCAATTGAAAAAAGCCATTTTCCAACTAGCCCTGACCGGGAATCGAACCCGGGATCTCTGGCTGGCGTACTAGCATGGTGACCGCTACGCCACGGAGGTAGTCGATTTAATGAACTACTGTTTACAGTTTAAAATGAGAACGTGAAGGTTTTCTACGCACATACGCCAAAAGTGGCCGATTTTCGCAATTTTGCGTAGAAAAGCTTTACGTTCTCTCTGTAAACTGTAAACAGTCGTTGATAAAATAGTTTTAAGGGTTATCTAGTGCCTGGTCAAGACAAAATTTTAAATGGTGTCTCCGTTTTCTATCAAATGATTTATTTCAAATGCCAGCATTGGGCCCCGAAAATATCATGTATCCCCTAAATATTTGTGTGTGTTGGACGTATGCTAAAATAGGTATTTTCTAAATGTTTCATACGTGTGGCACACACACCGGACACCTTACAAGTGTATTATAGGTTTTTTCGTAAAGTTATTGTTTCGGGCGATAACTGTTTTATTAATATCGGCAATATTAAGAAAATATCTTATGCCTATGCTCATGGGCGAAAGGTAGACTGGGATGATGATAATCTAATATTGAAATGCAATCAAATAACATAATTGAATAAAGTTTTTAATGAAATAGACATCGCTTCCACTCTTGTTTTGTACTCAAGGTAATGCTGTTTCCACCAACTTCCAATTTTTAGCGCAAAAACGTAAATGTATTATTAAAAGAATTGGCCACTTAACTTCGCTGTGATACACTCCGATAGCTGTATATTTTACCAGAGGTGTACTTTCAAAACACGCTGAAAACAGTTACTTTATATCCCTTTTTAAGTGGAGCAAAGCAGTAGAAATAAATATAAATATATAGGGAAATCACACAGATTGAGCTAGCCCTAAAGTAAGCTTAAGCTTGTGTTATGGGATACTAAATAAACTTTATTGTATGATTCTCCTTCTTTTCATGTCGATTGGCTATGACATCCCTTTCCCATTACACAAAATTTTGTCCCTCCAGTAGGTTGACACTCGTATGCCTCTTTCCGACGCTGCGTAAAGGTTGAACTTTGTACAGCTGGTCGGGCTCAGTGGGCACGAGAGAAGGTGCTGCATGGTCTGATCACATGGCAGCGAGCCTCCGATTTTTCAATATATCGCCACTTTGCGAGCTCGTGACCGCATCTGCCCTTCTCAGTACGTTGTTGATTTAGGCAGAAATGCTTTCAGTAAAAATTTTAGCTGTTATCTACGTTTTTACAAGCTTTTATTTAGTTTTATCTGTCCCGTTGTCTGTCTCGAAAATCGAGACATCAATTTAACAGAACTATTGTACGTCCATCTGGGCAGGGTACAGTGATATTTATCAAATACTCGTATTACACATCTTTTTCATACCTGTGGATCCACAATAGAGATATTTTCTATTTGTACTTATTTGTATGTATTTATAATTTATGTGCTTGAAGTACTGGAAAACTCATCAATAACGCAATTTTGGTATACTTCTGCGCCGCGCGCCCCCCTGAATTTGCGGCCTTGGGCTTGCCCCCTTTTAGTTCCAGGGTTGCATACTCATACTTCGTAACCGTTTTAGGAGGTCTTCAGAATACCTCTCTTGGTCACGGAGGAGGAGGGGGGGTCTATGTCTTCGTCACGTAGTCAATATGGGGATATTGACTATGGAAATCTCACGATTTTAAGAGCTTTATTCAAATTATAGCGTCATAAAAAATCCGCTCCGCTGCGCTCCTCTCTGTCTGAACTGACCCTTAAAAATGCTGACAGCGTTCAGCGAGCGCAGCGGAGAGGATTTTTTTATGATACTCGAAAATAAACTTTAAACTATTAGCATAAACTGCGAAATGCGAGGATGCTCGCGCGGTCTCGAGACCGCGCGGGCATTTTGTCAAGTTTATAAGTTTATACACTTTAGGCTATGGTAATAAGGTCTTATTTTCAATTGCGTTACTTAATTGCTCAGGCATTTTTTTCTCTCTGTCTGAACTGACCCTAAAACTCACTGCGCACATGCATTCGAAGAAATTTTTTTCCTTTTAATCAAAAATTTTTGAAATTTTTTTTTATTTTTTTTTGTATATGATAGATATACACGCACTTTTTTTTTCATTTTAGCACTTGGCGGGTCCAGAATTCAAAAACTCTTTGAAAACCTTCACGAGAAAAGGAAGAGTTAAAGACACGTCGTCGCTCCTTCAAAAAGCGAGGAACTGCCTTAATTTATACGCTCATTAGAGTAAAACTCGTTACCTTTAAACACTCATTAGTTTCTCTGTGACATCGCCATGCTTGAAAGTTGAAATTTATCTTAGCTGTCGAGTTAACTTCTTTGAATTTTTATACGAGACAGTTCGTTAGCGGCATCTGTGAAAGGTTTTTAATAGCTAGATGAAAACAACTGTTAACTGGTTTAAGGGGCTACCTGAATTTTTCGATGGTCCAGTGCTGCCCCTATTTGAAATAAATCATTTGCAAAGAAACGGAGATATCATTTAAAATTTGGTCTTGATCAGACCCTGGATAACCCTATAAACTATTTTATGAACTACTGTTTACAGTTTAAAGTGAGAACGTGAAGCTTTTCCACGCACAATTGCGAAAAACGGCCACTTTTGACGTATGTGCGTAGAAAAGCTTTCTAGGGTCTGATCAAGATCAAATTTTAAATGATATCTCCGTTTCTTTTCAAATGATTTATTTCAAATGGGGCAGCACTGGACCCCGAAAAATTCAGGTAGCCCCTTAATGTGATTTACTAAACATAAATACATGCAAACCTATACTTCACGTAATGGGAAAGCTTTTTCTGATTCAGTCATTTCAATATTTAATGTTATTGGTTCATGTAAACTTCAAAATATAGAAATAAAATATTGATAAAAGTAAAATTAGTTCATAGAACATTGAAAGTGCCATTTCAAAGAAAGGACGACCATTATAAATATACATAAATATACACTGTATAACGGATGCAATAGATGCTTCGAAGACTCTCTGTCCCAATGAAAACTTCCCAGAGGCACCAAACCATCCAAAACTCTGGGATTTCCCTTTGGTACAGAGAGATTATAACTATCTGGTTCAATCTATCAGTGATTTAGACAGAGCGCGGCTTCTTGCCGTCTCAGAACAAAAATTTTGGACAATGGTTACACGCACTCCACTCCGCCAACCTCGGAACACTTTTCGACAATGGCAGCTTTCGAATTGTCGTTAGATTTACTGGGTGCTGCCATTGTCGAACGCCATACATGTTCATGTCATAGTCGAACGCCATACATGTTCATGTGGTAGCGTTGTCGACAAGAACGGACTCCACGGGCTACACTGCCAACGCAGTGCCGGCAGATTGTCACGCCACGGCTCCATTAACAATATCGTAAAAAGGGCGCTTGCCACCATCGACATCCCTAATTTGTTAGAACCCGTAGGGATAACTCGCAATGATGGTAAGCGTCCAGATGGATTAACCCTCGTCCCTTGGTAGCGGGGGAGGGCACTCGTGTGGGACGCGACAAGCGTCGACACGGTTGCCACCTCTCGCCTCGGGGCGACAATGTCAAGGGCCGGAACCGCGGCTGAAGCCGTAGGTCCGTAATATTCGTCTTTATCTAATGAGTAAATTTTTGTTCCGCTTGGCGTCTAAACTTTTGTTCAGGGCACAAGTACAAAAAAAATATTAAATAATAACCCCTCGGCTTGACAAGAGGGCTGGCTCATATCTCGCGCAGAGGAATGCAGTAGCTATTCAGCGCGGGAATGCAGCCAGTGTTCTTGGCACCACGCCACATGAACCACACTTAGATTTTTAATATAGTTTTATTTAGTTTTAATCTAGATATAATTCATTTTTGTTTTTTAAATACAAATATTTTAACGACCATTTGGATATAATATAATAAAATAAAATAATGGTCATGTCTATAGCACTCGTTGACAAACTTTTTTATAGCGCTGAAGCCGCATCTCCTGATTTCTTGATCTAAGGATTTACTCACATATATAGATCTATATCGGTGGATCTACTGAATCTGCAGAAACGTACTTTATTTTCCTTCCCAAACAAGGCCACCGAACCATCAATAAAACGTTGATTCATGACTAAAAACTTCCCAACAAAATTCCGTACACACGAACAAATGGAAAGCCATACTTAACAAGTTAACTGACAGATAAAAGGAACTCGTGCCAAAGGAATAAAGTTCACAGGGTCTTTGCGAAAGGCCACCAAGAAGTTTCTCCTCGGAGTTACATTCGTAATAAAATTTGCCGACTCAAGCGGGCCAAAGAAAGTGAGCTCTAAAGGCCACAAATATGATTAAAACATTATTAAAGTTCGAAAGTATCAAAATTGAGGGCCGCAAAATATTTTTATTATTCAGGAGCTCCAAGATTTGAGGCGAAAGTGTGCGAGCTCGGAAGTGTTAATTTTTAAGCGAGAGGACAAAATCTGCGATGGCCAGAAGTTGGCGGCGGAATGTACGGATGGTTATTTGGAGCGTACCGGCTAGAGCGGGTTATTGACCGAGCGAGCGAAGCGTCTCAGTTTCGACTGGCCGAAAATTCTTTTGTCCGTCTGTCTGTCTGTTCTCGCCTAAAGGTCGCATTTCTAAACCGATTCTCATGAAATTTTGTGAACAGATTCGGTAATTATATAGCACATTTTAGTCGAGCCAGTTTCTCGAATTTTTTTAAAAATGGTAGACATATTGGGGTTCAAAACTTGAAAAATCGCATATCTCAGCTATTAAAAAAAAAACATTAGACTTTTTTGTTATTCTTATTAAGACGCAACTTTTATGTCTGAACAACTTTTTTATACGATAAACTTAAACGTGTTTATAGTCGGCAAAAGTTGTCTAGAAATCGATTTTCTGTATATTTTATATTAGTGCATTCAGTATGATGTCGTAAATACAAATCTATGGGATGACAAGTACGAAAATCGTGGGTAGAACTGTGACGTCGGCGATACAGAGAAAAAGGATTTTTTTTTATATAAACATACCATGTGCGGTATCAAATGAAAGGGCTTTATGAGTAGATTACAGAGTAGTAAACTTCACTCCCATATTGGTCAAACCCATAGACTATATGTAGTACAAAAGTTAAATATAAATTGAAATGAAAGAAGTTGAAGTACGTGAAGTGGGAGAGTGAGTGAAATTGAACAACTTTCCCCAAAGAACATATATCGAAATATGAAAAATATTTTTTGGCTTTTTTTATTAAGGTATGATACTTCGAATCTTTTTTATTTATTTTTATTTCGGGATCTTAGGTTTCAGTGTTTTCACTGGTAGGTTGGTTTCAAAACTCTTAAATGGCTTTGTTAAACCAGAAAAAGGGTAAAATATCGATTATTTTGTGGTTGTAAGGGCTCGCAAGGTCTACTGTTCTCACAGAACTACTAGTTTTACTAGTGTCATGTTATGATAATTTCAATAATTTTTCAAAACTAAAAACCGTCTTCAACCCCAAACAACCCAACCGATTTTGATAAATTTTTCGAATCGGTCCAAGCGTCTTCGAATAATCAGTGAACATACACAAAAAAAAGGTCGCAACGAATTGATAATCTCCCCCTTTTTGGAAGTCGGTTAAAAAGATAAGAGTTTGTTGGTAAATCTATTTAGAACTTATCGACGTTATGTGTTAATAGTTTCATTCGTCATGTTAAGATGGAACTAAAGTTGACACTGAAGCGGCCACAATAAATAAATAAATATGTAGGAAAAAAATACCACTGATTGAGCTAGCCCCAAAGTAAGTTCGAGACTTGTGTTACGGGATACTAACTCAACGATACTATATTTTATAATAAATACATATATAGATAAACATCCAAGACCCAGGACATTTTGAAAAAGGCCATTTTCCAACTTGCCCTGACCGGAGATCGAACCCGGGACCTCTGGGTGGCGGACTAGCATTGTGACCACTACGCCACGAAGGTCGTCTATAATAGTATTTACTATTATTGCTACTGCTTCAGTGATAATAAATAAGTAATATAACAGTTCTGTGAAATTCGTCTCGAAAAATTACGCAGATTGGAAATATGTTATCCATTAGTATGTAATTAATTAAGTATTAATTATTATGTTCCATTTTATTGAGAATGCTGTTTGGTTTAACACACACGAAATGTTTTTTTTATTTAGCAATAAAATTGTATCTTTTACAACAACACATTCTCTTGTTTACTTACTAATTATTATGCAACAAAACGTTCGCGTTCCTAACGCGTGGTCAATCACTTTAAAACCACTATTTTTCTCCCGTGAGTTCTCGGTCAGGTAAATTTTTAATGCAAATATCATTACGGTGTTGCTTTAACGAGGTTCCCTCCCTGTTGGTTTGTCTGTTTCTCGTATTTTGCGGACTCCGGGAGGAACCTGGATGCTTGGGGGACGTGCTTTTCTTGTAATGCCGTTTTAGATATTTATGGGTTTAATTTTTGAATCATTTATTTATAAGTACCAGCTGATGCCCTCCGCATTGCCTGCGTGGTAACTTTTTTGACTACGAGTTTGATCTCTTGATAAGTCTTAAATACTTTTTGGGAGAATAACTTAAAACGCCGACGATGACGCGATATGACAAGCGGGCTTGCAAATTTTTATTACGATGCAGGAGTCTTTCCTTATTTAGAAATGGGGGGTCATATACAATGTAATTGTATATTATATAGTAATATTTCATTATGTAAGTTTATTTTTTGTGCCGCGTAATTTTTCCGTTTATGCCTATGGTTGACTGGGAGGAAATGCTTTTAGCATTAAGTCCGCCATTTGTAAAAGTATACTGGTACTTTGGAACAATAAAGTTTGATAAAAAAAAATAAAATTGTTCAAAAATAGGGGTTACATGTACAATAGGGGTATTGAAATTCATCCGTAAATACGCGGCACTTTTTATAGGGTATTTTTTAAATCCAGCTTATTTTACAACAAAATTAAAGCTTTTGTTAAGGCTCCTACTTACTATGTCGGCGGTCGAGCGGCTTTTGCCGAGTTGCTCTAAATCCGTCGGGCGCACAGCGGCTAGCCCAGGGGCACTGGCGGGAAGCGTGAAGGAGCCTTATCTTAAGGCTCCTTCACACTTCGCGCACACTGCTACACAATTATAGACACGAAAGAGAAAAAGAAACTAGCGAAAGTGCTAATAGACCACTAATTACAACAAATTGTCCTGGGTCTTGGATGTTTATCTATATATGTATTAGTTATAAAATATAGTATCGTTGAGTATCTGTTAGTAACACCAACATTTTGATGTAATATTTTTATATTTTATCTGTGGTTTATACTTCCGCTACAAATATTTGTGTAATCTGTAGTTTCCTTTTCCGTTCTTCTTGTCTTATTTGTTAATGGCAGAACACACGTGTTTACTTTAACTCCTCCGGACCTTTTATTTATTATCACCAGCCCCTAATCTACATACAGTCTTATCTAACTTTTAACATTATCCCATAACACAGGTCTCGAACTTACTTTGGGGCTAGCTCAATCAGTTTTATTTGTCCCTATATATATTTATTTATTATATTTGCATTACATAAAAAAAATCGTGTAATTCGTCGTTTTTATTTATATCAATAATGGCCCTTAAACCTCATCAATAAGATTTGTTTTGCTACGGTTCAAAAATTACTTATAATGTTTTGCAATCTGTAGTATAACTTTACGAAAAAGTTCTGGTACTTTGCCATAGATGGCGTTGTATTCAAAAGGAGCATTATTAAACTTAAGTGCGGCCTACCCGTTTTACTTTTCATACAAATGCTCGTTCGTGATTAAGGCGTTGTAACTGATCTTTTTTGAAAACTCTTGATTAAAAGATATTTTGAATGTTATTTCTAGGTTTCTATCTAATTAAAATTTGGAAAAACAAATTCAGTATACGCCTTCAAAAATCTGCTTTTTTGCACAAATTTTATCTGAACTTCGACCGCTCATAAAGTACTCATAAATTGTAAATGTAAAAATAATATTTCAATGGAAACCTTGTAAATGTAATGAAAATTTTAAATTAAATACATTTATTTCACACTCTTGTAAGGCTTACTGAGAATCACGTATTACCTGGAACAAGTGTTATGAACGCTATGAATAGTTAATATATCGGCGCAGAACCACAAAATCTAACCACGTGTACAAGCCACCTGCAGAAACGTGTTCAAATTGTCGTAAACAAGTGCACAGCTGCTCTAAGTATCAACGAGTATAAAAGCGGTCGCCCTAGCGACTAGTGACTCAGTCTTGTGCGGACCGCCATACTGTGAACATCTCGGTTGTGTAGTGTGCTATGGGCTTGGACGTGATTACTTTAATCGTGATTATTGTAATAGATGTGGATTGGTAAACCGATTTATTACAATGACCGTTTGTTTCAGCTGGACGATAAGCCCAGGTAAACGCAGAATATCTGTATGGGCTGGAGGGTTTGACTCATATGGTTGAAACTCATAGATCAGCGCGAGGTGGGGCGCTGACTTATCGTCACATTTTTTAATAAGGTCCGCGTAAGGCATCTCTTGCTCCTTCAAATATTCGTTCAATGGATAGTTAATAATAGTACTAATTTCATTAAATAGAAAGCAAACCGTGCCCTTAGGCGCTGTCTCTCTCTTTTTGCTTCGTCTATTTTTCTAGCATTGCCCTGGATGAAATACCAAGCTTTTCAAACTATACTCGTGTTGAAAACAGAGCGGCCGGGAAGGGCCGCCTTAAGGAAGATCAGTATAAGGTCTTAATTTGCGTCAAAATATACTTTCGGGATTGAGTGCAGTTGTGCTTAATTATGACACGCGCACCACGCCCTCTTGGCACTTTGACCTTTTTCTCTTCCGTGATTATATATAATAAGTCTGAACGGCAAAGATATCAACCGATTGTAAAGCAAACCGTTTGCAGTGGCACGACAACGTAAAAATTCAATTAAATCGCGTCACGTATAACTCGAAGCGCCGGATCCGTGGATTTGTGTCCAATTTATATTTATTTATACCAAATATTTGTTTTGACTGATTGAATTTGTATGCGGTGAAAAGTTGCGAGCTTTGTTGACTTCAAGGCTCTGTATTATATAGAATTTTTTCGTTCAGTTTCAGTTATTTTGAGGAATGCGTGCGGTCAGGTTTTAAAAATGTAGTCATAACTTTTTCTTACAGTTATCATAAGAGATAATGACTCCATTTTTGGTGTACTGTACGTACAGCGTACTGTACATCAAGCAACTACATAAATTCATTGTATAAAATCTTCCTAGCAGTGTTCGTATCTTGTAGCGTTTGCATTAATAATTTTTCAAAACTAAAAACCGACTTCATCCCCATACTACACAACCGATTTTGATAAAATTTCCATGGTACCACCTGGAAAGCATACCCTTTCAAACAAAAAAAGAATTTTTGAAATCGGTCCAGGCGTCTTTGAATAATCGGTGAACATACATAAAAAAAAATAAAGGATCGCGACGAATTGATAACCTCCTCCTTTTTTGGAAGTGGGTTAAAAATACTCGTAGTATATATATATATATATATATATATATAAGATCGACTTTAAATTTGACATAAATTCATTTATCCTACATTGAATTAGACATTAACTACTACTTACACATAAACATTACATTGCACATAAATTAATTTCAAGTACTACTTTTACTGATCAATTTTTATAGAAGGCAATCTGTTTCATCCCATAGGATCTGGTGAACTCTGGTGTCCTGAGATACAAGCTACGCTTAGTTCAGATATCAGTCTCTCATAATCTTCTACTAACCATGTACTTATGTCGATGATATTATTATTTTATATAACACTAGGTGAAACTTCGTTCGCGTGGACTTTATGACTCCGGCGTATCTGCCTCAGGAGTTCCAGATCTTCGATTTTTATACCTCAACAAAAATGCTCATCAGACTGAACAACCTTTGTTAAGGCGTCATTTTTATATCTCTTATAGTTTAGCTGGACCATTATGGTTCTGCATCAGGTGTGCCATTTTCCAAAATCATTTATACCATATATGTTGTCTGGGCTTAACAGCTGTGTAACAAAAAAATATTCATTACAATCCGTCCAGTATTTCCGGAGATTAGCGTGTAAAAATTTACAAATAGACAAACAAAAAAACAGACATCTTTTTTAAATTCTTATTCTGTTACTGTCTCCATCGCCCCAATTTTTTTGTAATATATTCATTGTACAGACACTTTTTTTTATACTGTTTTATTATATGTATAGATATAAATAGATAATGTAAGATTGTGGAGAAAAATAAAGAAACTTTAATATTTTTTTTAATTGTTTAGACATTTTTAACTTTGACATTGTTCTCGTACTATATTATAATATCAACACTAAGACGTGGACAGCACAAATGAGTTTAAATAAATTTTATACCATTATCGTCATACTGTACTGTTTTCAAACTACTTTGCTTTTTTTCAACTATTTAAAAGACCAAAGTGGGCGATAACGCCCCCTTGTGGGCGCTGGAGGCTTTAAGGGGGGCGGTAACGGGCCCAGAATAAAGTTGGGGGGCGCTGATGTGATTTAAGCAATGAGTGATTTATAACTTCAGCTATTTTATATTTTAAATTTCACTGAAATTAAAAGCCTCTTACTACACAACATCCATTTATTAGTTCATATTTATATCCTTTTTTATTGTTCAAATATAAACTAAAGATGTAATTAATATTTATTATTTTAATGCGTTCACAACGCTGAAACACACAAACACTGAAAAAATTTCGTGTTTTCAAGTTTCGCAGGTGAGGTCCCCACTTCCGATACTCCTTATTATTGTAAAATTGTATTATTATTGCTATTTTTTTATTTAAAATTAACAATGTTGATTATTGTTATTTTTTTATAAAAGATACTCTAATGTACTGGTGTATGTATTATTATTGCTCTCTCTTGTAAAAAATTCTAGTTTAGAATATAGGTTGAATTAAACTACAGGCAAGACAAATATGTGATTCAGGTTTTTATGGTGAAAAAAATGGGGGGCGCTACAAAATAACTGATTTTTTAAAGTGGGCGTTTGACAAAATAAGTTTGGGAACCTCTGATTTAAGGAACGCATAAAATTATAAGTATAAGTAAGTGTATACCTTCCACGGGCTATGAGTCGATTGATGCGTGACAATTCGTACTTTATTAGAAGAACTTCAGTAACTATAATAGTAGTTATTAGGAAATTTGTAATAAACTAAATGACATGTCAATTCCTGATTCCATTAACTCGACAGCGTTGCCCCAAACTTAGTCCATAACTATTCCCATAACCTTCAATCCCTCACTATTCATTACCCTATTAATCCTGTTACCCCGTACTACCCTTCTACTGCCGAGTCGTTACAGATTCAGAGTTAGTGGGTTTAATATGCTATATTGTGCTTATTTCAGACACAGGTTCCAGTCAAGATAACAACTATCACAACAATATTTAAAAAAAAAACACCTTTGAATCGAATCGAATAACATTTCGATAATGAAGGTGTTGTTCTTTTATTGGTTTCTTAATTTCTTCCATAGGGTTACTTTTTAAACACTAGCAACCTTTGCTTAGGCCTTAGAGCAAGTTCAGTCCATTATGCTGAGGTACTTTCCATAAACACAATCATTTAAAAAAAATTTAAATTCAGACTGCTCGTAACACAAATAAAAAACAACTAGTGACCCCATCAATTCAGGCCCACTAACTTAGTTTTACCAGAAATTCTAAATAACTCGGTATAAAATTTGCGAATATTGCCACTATACTATTTTATTTAGCTACAAGCGATCACTTTATTAAGTGTTAGTTCTTGGACATTTTGTAGTAAATTACCCCATCTGTCAGCGTTTACTCCAAACTTGCCCCATAATCTGCAATCCGGACCTACTAATCATAGCCTATTAATGTTCCGTATTACCCCGTAAGTACTACAGCCGAGTCATAAAATAGGTACCTATAGTACTTTGGACATGGTGCGCCAAATGTAGACTGTGCGAGTTTGTTGAGTCGAATGGAAAGTTTACTAGCAGATGTAAATGAAAGTAAAGCTTATAGGCGAGTTGATACGGTATATTGTGCCAGATAGGTAGATAAGTCTTTATTTTAAACCGAAAGAAAAACGTTTCACAAAGAAATAATTTTACATTACATGAGTATAATGGGCGGTCTTATCGCTTAAAGCAATCTCTTCCAGACAACCAGTGAATGGAGAGGAATGTCAGAAAGACAGCGACGGTGGTTCAATTGACTAAGAAGGAAAAAATAATATCTAAAGCAACTATTAAATAAAAATAATATCTGAACTAACTAGCACCTATTGCACAGACGCATAACCGTACTATGACATCTTATTAACCCTGGATACTGTCATCATTATATCCATTATGATTAAAAGATAAACAACTGTAAACTTGTAGAGTACATGGATATTATGATAAAAAATTAAATGCTTCAAAGTTGTACAGTAGGTACAGTTAATATTTTAACATCGACCTCTATGGTCATCATGCCACGTTGTCACACTGGAGTTTCGGGTGCAATGCCCTGTCAGGTCAAGATGGAAAATGATCTCGATCAGATTGACTATCTATTATATGTTTGTTATAAAATATAGAATCGTTGAGTTAGTATCCCATAACACATGTCTCGATCATGCCACGTTGTCACTCTGGAGTTTAGGGTGCAATGCCCTGTCAGGTCAAGATGGAAAATGATCTCGATCAGATTGACTATCTATTATATGTTTGTTATAAAACATAGAATCGTTGAGTTAGTATCCCATAACACATGCCTCGAACAACAAACAACGAAACATATATTTTGGATATTAATGGACGTCGTGTGGAATTACTTACATATTATTCTATGGTCGTTCCGTTTGTACATTCAGTGGTAATTCCGAAATTCTACAGGATTTCGGAACGACCACTGGACCATGAACCTAAAAGGAACTACGAAGGCCTAGTTTCTAAATAAATATTTGTTTTTTGTTTCACATTATAAATTACTACCTTGTAAAACTTTAATGTTATGTTATGTATTTTTTTTGGCAAAAAAAGGACACAACAGTGCTTTCTCTCTTATCTTTTGGTACCACGGAAGACCAGCGGCATGATGTACAGGCACATCATTGCCCTATGCTGAGTGGTGCAATTTCGGTGTAAAACTAATTTTAGTTATTTAGTAATCCTACTGATATATACTAATTTGCACAGAATAAAATATTTTTCTTTCTTTCTTTCTTTCAACACAAATACAAAAGAAAACAATACAAAGGCGGCCTTATCCCTTTAACTTTTTTGACTAGATTTTTCCTAGCTCGCCCATTATGAACATTGTTATGGAACCTACCTATAGTAATTGAGTGCCGGTGAGCCGTATAACTTTATACGACTCGCAGCAACTTTATAGTCACTAGTTAGCGATGGAGGGACGGTGGCCTTAACCTTACCCTGTAAATTAAACATATACAGTCTTATTATAAAAAAAGGCCATAATCGTGGTTTAGTCCCGTATTATCTTAGTCGGGGTTTAGTACGGTAACAAGCGATAAATCTACTTTAGACTTTCTTTTATTACAAAACCTGAACCAAACACAGAATACGATAGATCCAACTTAGTCTGACCGGAAGTAGAAAAATCGTTCCATTTTTCATAATAATATATTTTCGTCGAAAAGATTTTAATTAAAAGCGAAATAAGTTTAAATAAAATTAATTTAAAACTATGCAACGTACATAATTTTATCAATAACCTCTTATTTATTGCTCTGATTATTAAATAACAATTATTAAAGAATAATAAAGTAATTACAGTATCAAAAAACGGAACGAAGCTAAGTTGACAACTTTGACAACGTAATTCTATATTTAGTCTGTGGGCACTCGTCTTAATAAACTGTCATGGAGCCTAACCTATGATTTTGTTTAAATTTGTAAATTGTAAATAATCTTAACAAATATTGTTTTTATATGTGTGTTGTATTGTGTTATAAATATAAAATCGTGTTTTTGATGTTGTGAATGGAAATAAACGAACAAAAGTGTTGAAATTGTGTTTGTCATAGAAACTTGTAAAACAATAAAAACACATTTATATCATAATCATGGCAGTTTTAACACATTTCCTGGATATAATAATAATTGATTATCAGCTATCAAGTAAAATTTCGGATTTACTAAAATTTCACAATAATTTTTATGTTTTGTTTTGATTTCTGTCACGGTTTTGAGGTTAATCGTAGCTTAAACTAGCCTCCTAGCTGGTTTATCTTTAGGCCGAGGATCGTCCTCAGAACAAAACATAAACTTTGTTTTATAATAAGATTTTCCTTGTTACATAGTTTAGATCGACTTTAAAACTCGATCTATCTATAAACCTTGTTTTATAATAAGACTGACAAAAAACAAAGACGTGGTTCTCTATAGCAATAATTATTTCAATTGCTTACTAAACAAGATTCGTTATTATAAGAAATATACTATTCTGCAAAATACACATAAAAATGCTCCGGAATGATACGAGAACCGAACTATTATACTATATTTTATAACAAATACACATATAGATAAACATCCAAGACCCAGGTCAATTTGAAAAAGGCCATTTTCTAACTTGACCTGACTGGGGATCGAACCTGGTGGCGGACTAGCATGGTGACCACTACGCCACGGAGGTCGACATTTAGAATTTTGTTTCGATCAAGCCCTAGAACGTGACCGTGAAGATTTTCTCCGCACATTATTGATAAAAGGCCACTTTTGGCTAATGTGCGAAAAAAAGGTTTCACGTTCTCACTTTAAACTATAAACAGTGGTTTTTAAAATAATTTGAAGGGTTGGCTAGTGCTTGATCATGACAAAATTTTAAATGATATCTCCGTTGCCTTTCAAACAATTTATTTCAAATGGGGGCAGCACTGGTCCCCGAAAAATTCACGTATCTCCTTAAGTGGGGTTTCTCTAAAACCGATTGAAGAACAAAATTCAAACGTATATTCAATTAGACCCTTACAGACCTTTTACATGCTTATAAGTTAGTTTGCATTACGTGTACTGTGGCAGTAACGTTTACAAAACCGTTAAAAAATGGCGCCATCTAGTCTCGGAGGCCAAGATCCTCCTTGGGTCACTGCGACACCTTGGGCGTCCGCTAAGTGACACGGGCTCACGCGGCGGGTTTCAGTCTATGTCTGTCAGACACTGTAAGAGCGAAAGAGATAGCAAATCCAGTCACCTGTCTCTGTCTCACGTAGTTTGTGACAAAGATAGACTAAACCCCGAAAAGCGTCCGCTAAGTTACTGCGTGCGCCCGCGTCACTTAGGGCCGTAACAGACGAGGCGCAAGTTGCGCCGCGTAACAGCTAGTGATGGGAGTTGCATAAATACTCAATCCACCCATTTGAGTATTTACTCAGTAGATTGAGTAAATACCCATTAAATATCCTAATATATCCATTTGGTGAGTAGATTGATTTATATGAGTTGCGACTTATATTTATATTCATATTCATTATTTCATGTTTTCATGACAATTTTGAAACTTAAATCTAGTATACACTTGCAATTCTTGTCGGAAAGTGTGTGCATGTTTAAAATGTCGGTAAACGTTAAATACGACGCTAAAATATATGAAAATACCATACTAATCATACACTGAAAGTAGACTTCTTTGACTAATTATCATTTTTTGCTGGGAGGTGTGCAAAGACGTAATTTGATGTTAAAATAAGTAAACAGACATCAAATGCGATGTCTATATATGAGCACGCTCTATATACTCTATTTATTAAATCTAGTGAGCAAATACTCAAATGGGTAGATTGAGTACTATCCACTGCCCATCTCTAGCTGTTACGCGACGCAACTTGCGTCCCGTCTGTTGCGGCACTTATAGGACGCTCTTAGGCTGCTTTCAGAGTCACGCGTTCGCACGCGCGGGCGTTTAGAGTTGATCGTTGTGACTGTGGAGACGTTCAAATTTCGCCACTCTTCTTGTCATGCCCCAATTGACCAAATTCTTTTACAATTTACGACTAACTCTGCTAATAACTGGCGACTATAATACATTTGTTGAATTGGCGTGTATGCCGTCGGCATGCCGATAGCCAACCAACTAGCCGAACGGACTATAAGTGTGGCCAAAAATTGTTCCACGATCATATAAAAAGCTATTCCGACTCGCTATAAGAAAAATAAGTGTTTCGAAAATTTACAATTGTAGTAGATACACGAATTATAATAATTTAAATGCAATTTAAACACTAAATTACTCTGTCCAAACCAGTACAAAGGCGTCTCAGTCTGGTCTCAGTTTATAACTCGTAGGTACTACTAGGTTACCTAGATTCTGCGTTAATTTGGTCTGCATGTAACAAGATGTTAGCTGCCGGCGCTAAGATTATCAAATTTCACTATTTGGGCCTTAATTTGTGCCTAGATTATACTAAGATTTACATACATACATATTATAACGTCTTTATTCCTAATCGGGCAATCAGAGCTCTTTAGGTCTTATGTGGCTCTAAGCAGACAGAACCCAAAGCAGGAAGACTCAAAGGCCACTTTTAGTGTCGTGGTATGCAAGAAGGTGATGCATTGCTGGCTTCATGGCCTGTAAATATGATTCTCATTTTCGCTCATTCCCTAAAGCGGGAAGCGTAGTGCATGGAAGGACTAAGACGGAATTGATTTTTTAAATGGAATTATTAAATTATACGGCAACAGATTGAAAGTTACAGCTTGGGATTTGAAATAATATATATAATATTGTATTATATAATATATACCTATATATATTGCTAGTATATATATATACGGACCCATCACTCAGTTTGAGCTAGCCCCAAGGTAACTTGTGTTATGGGATTACTAACTCAACAATACTATATTTTATACCAAATATACATACATGGCGTGTCCATATCGTAGATTTGATCACTTTATGAAATGATCGAACATTTCATGAAATGGTCGCATTTCATGAAACGGCCAACTTAATTTGACCAGATCATGAAATCGTCAACGTTTCACGATTTTGTCATCCACGTTTGGCCGGATCGTATAAACAGGCTAAAAAAGCAAACAAAAACAAAAACTTGTGACAGAGCGCTATAGGTAGGTTAAGGTTGCGGCGGGGTACATGAATATATAGTGTAAACTAAAAATATAACAATTCTACGATATAATCAACCATTTCATAAAGTAACACGGTAAATTCATGAAATGGTCGAAATTACTAGATCATATCGAGAAACAATTTCTTATCATTGATCCTCCCAATCCACATCACGATGTGGCCAATAGCCAGAGCAACATTTTATGAAATGCGACCATTTCATGAAATTCTTGATCATTTAATGAAGAAATTAAATTTACGATATGGCTACGACATATAGATAAACATCCAAGAACCAAGTCAATCTGAAAAAGACCAGGGATCGAACACGGGACCTCCGGTGTGAGAGCGTGGCACGATGACCACTAGGCTACAGAGATTGTCAACATGACTATGAATGATGGACGTAAATATAATGATAAAATAAAGTCGCTTCCCGCCGTCTGTCTGTCTGTGCGCTTAAGGCAGCCCTTCCCGGCCCCTTGTCGTCAACGCGAGCATAGTTTGAAAAGCTTGTTGATTCATCCAGGGCAATGCTAGAAAAAAAAAACATACCAAAAAAGAAAATTAAATTAGTATTATTATTAAGACGAAGTGGTAGCTAAAGTGGCGCCCTCTTTTAAAATAAATTAAAAATTTGATTTGTATCAATGTCTAGAACAGTCTTTCCCAAAGTGGGCGATAACGCCCCCTTCTGGGCGCTGGAGGCTGGAGGCTTTAAGGGTAACGGGCCCAGAATAAAGTTGGGGGGCGCTGATGTGATTTAAGCAATGAGTGATTTATAACTTCAGCTATTTCATATTTTAAATTTCACTGAAATTAAAATCTTCTTACTACACAACATCCATTTATTAGTTCATATTTATATCCTTTATTATTGTACAAATATAAACTAAAAATGTAATTAATATTTATTATTTTAATGCGTTCACAACGCTATTTATATCGTTAAAGGAATCAAACACAAAAATTTCGTGTTTTAAAGTTTCGCAGGTGAGGTCCCCACTTCCGATACTCTTTATTATTGTAAAATTGTATTATTATTGCTATTTTTTTATTTAAAATTAACAATGTTGATTATTGTTATTTTTTATAAAAGATACTCTAATGTACTGGTGTATGTATTATTATTGCTCTCTCGTTTAGAATATAGGTTGAATTAAACTACAGGCAAGACAAATATGTAGGGGCGCTACAAAATAATTGATTTTTTAAAGTGGGCATTTGACAAAATAAGTTTGGGAACCTCTGGTCTAGAAAGACCTTTAAACTATTTTATGAATAACCTTTGAAAGTAATATTGGTAGTCTGTCTAGTTTTAAAACTATTTTTGCCAAAAGTGGCTACTTTTAGCCACCATATTTAGTTTTAAACAATTTATTTCAAATGAGGGCGCCACTTTAGCTACCACTTCGTCTTAACTATCCATTGAAAGAATTTATATTCCTAAGGTGCGGAAATTTCATAAAACTTGTTCCAGGAAATACGTGATTTTCAGTAAGCCTTACAAGTGTGTGAAATAAATGCAATGAAAGTTTTTTATTTAAAATTTTCATTACATTCACGAGGTTATCGATATATTTTTTCACTTTTACAATTTATGAGTACTTTATGAACGGTCGAAGTCCAGGTAAAATTTATGCAAAAAAGCAGATTTTTGGAGGCGTATACTGAATTTGTTTTTCCAAATTTTAATTTTTTATTTTGGTAGTAACCTAGAAATAGCGCACAAGATATCTGTTCAAACGTTTTCCAGAAAGATCAGTTACAACGCCATAATCGCGTACGAGCGTTTGTATGAAAAGTAAGACGGGAACGTCGCTCTTAAATCTTTTAAACAATGCAACGGGTTTAATTTACATGTCTTATTGTGTGTATTAATGACGGATGTAATGTTGCGAATTAGTTAATTTTATTATGAAATAAAAATCATACCTACCATACCGAAATATTTAAAGCGAGTTAAAATTTTAGTTTATTCATATCATAAAAGCGTGTTCATCCATGCTTACATACATTCGCAAATACCAACAGTGTAAGGATGAAAACAACACATTTCGTCCGCTCATACATATTCATCGGGCGGGAATAAAAAGTGGAGAGTGCCCTCAAAGTTTGTGTTTGCGAGCTCTGGGCTGCGGGGCGTTTATATGACCTGTATTGGGGTATGGGATACTATTATACAATATGTAACAAAAACCCTGTCCGAGCCTTGTAGGAGAAACTCAGACCGTCAATATGAACAAGTTTTCCTATGGGACCAATGCTTGAAAGTAAAAAAAAATTGATATTTTCATACAAATTGTTGGGCCGGACGAACATTTTTGCATGAAAATGTCGATGATTTTTTTCGAATTTCAAGCATTAGTCCGATAGGAAAAGTTGTTCAAATTGACAGTCTGAGTTGCTCCTACAAGTTACATATTATTTATATATTTAAAAAAAATATTTTTTTTAGGATTTCAACTGCACATTTCCATCATTTCCATCTCATTACAATGAAAAATAAAAATAAATTACAGCTTATAAATAAACTACCTATATCATTGCTTTTTAATCGACAATGAGGTCGTAAGTTTTCTACGTTTCCGACGTTTCCGATCCGACCCGTCGTCTCCAATGTCTTTATTGACGTGTAAAAGTGTCTGTAAAGGTCTAATTACTGAATAAACATTTGAATCTTTGAATCCAAAATCACTATCACTAAGATATTTATTTCACGATGGCAATTGAAGAAAAACTCCAGCGCACCAATAAGGCGGTATTGGCCAAGTTTTCTCATATTTCTCTCCTCTCGACCTCGCTAAGTACTCTCGCAGTTATGTGTTTGCGGAATGAAATCGAGATGCCTAATGATGCGTAGTGAAGTGACCGGCAGTAGCCTTCGATTTAGTGTGCGAATAGTTTTATGGTTTTTATGTTATTCTGGTTCGACATTTTATTGAAGGAGCGACGGAATTTCTCCGAGTCCTTGAACAATCCCACATATAAGGGGCGATAACTCTAGTATCTCGTTTAGTTTGGTTAAAATCTTTGCTGCACCAAAAATACTGAAATAAGGAAGTTTCCTGGGTCTAAAATAAATTATTTGGTACGTTCAAGAAAATAAAACGTCGCTAAAGGTCACTTGTCTCTGAATATATCCATTTTAACGTGATTTTAGATTTATTATTGTAGTGTAGAAAAACTGATATTAAGAGCGCTACTTCACTCTAAGAAACTATGACGTCTTTCTGTTTTAGTCTTTACTTCATACAAATCCTATATAAAATGTTTGTTTTTACGTTTAGAAAAAGTACCTGATTGGAGTTTTTGGAAACTTCCTTATTGATTACAGAAAACTGATTTATAAAGGCGGCCTAATCTAAATTCACAAAATTTGTAGGTACTTGTACTCACTTAAAGAACTCTTCCTCAGAGAAGAAATTACAAGAAATATCTAGGTACTTAATGTGGTTAGCGCTATGGTTTAATTTAGCTCGCGTCAGAACTTCTCACCTCTTCGTTTAGATACCTAGACATCTACTGCAAACCGATTTCATTCTTATTACTCTGGTCAAACGATTCATGTAACTAAATTTTCCCCTTCCAAGTGGTATTTCTGATACCTAAACGGGGAGTGAGTGGACACAGGCCCGTAAATTGCAATCTCTTCCAGGTAACTGAGGTAGGTACTTGGACTGTTTATTCGACGTGATTATTCGATGATATTTAAGCAATTGTACAATTCAATTCAAATTTCATTAAAATATATCTTTATTATCTATTATCTAAATATATATAATCTAAATATATATAACTCAAAGGTGACTGACTGATTGACATAGTGATCTATCAACGCACAGCCCTAACCACTGGACGGATCGGGCTGAAATTTGGCATGCAGGTAGACGGATGCCTATCCGCTAAGAAAGGATTTTGACCAATTCTACCCCCAAGGGGATAAAATAGGGGATGAAAGTTTGTATGAAACTTTGTCAATTTTAAACCGATCGGGCTGAGACTTTGCATGCATAAAGTTACTATGACGTAGGCATCCCCTAAGAAAGGATTTTGATAAATTGCACCGCTACGCGAGTGAAGCCATAGGATATTTATAATGTCTCTTAATAATCGTCACTTTGTTTTGTTGCACAATTGTTCACGTCAAAAAGTTACTTATAGCTAAATTTACTGTCGCCTTCAAAGCTCTTGTGCTTTTTCTTATTATACGTAAAGTAAAACGAAAGTAAAAAAGTAAACTTTAAAAACGAATTCAGTAATAGTCCAATAGTTTCAAATTCCTTAACAAATATAGCGAATTTTATTTAACACCGCCTTATTTATCCCAACCTGATCCATAAACTGTTTGCCTCTCACAATTGAAGATTTTAAACCTAATTTACAGCCCGTCTGTCTGAGTCTTAAAGTAAATACTCGTACAATTTACTTTACAAATTCCCCCCATTTGCATGAAGTGGCTTGGATAGATCTCTGCAGATATTTTACGAAATATGCGCCATAAAAATAATCGTACGGACGATATATGGCTGTTATTAATTATTGGGAGCCCGCGGCGTAATAACAAAACCGTTGCAGTTTATGCTCTCACGTGCAAGTACCTATTAATAAATCCTTTATGAAAGTGCTTTACTAAATCATCGTCTGGTCTGGTATGTATATTAAAGATAGATTTGTTTTCTTTGTGTTGTTTCCTGATTTCACAAAAGTTTTAATTGACCACGCTTTGAACAAAAATCGTTCAATATTTACGTATGTATGTAGGTACAGAAATGGCAACTAAGGTCTCAAAATTTTTTTACGTGCACGGGGATTTTCGCGACTTAACTGAGATGAATCTGGTACCAACTATACACTTTTTTGAAACCTGGGGTAGTATTTGCACGGCAATGTTTACCGATTTAAGCTGTATTATCAATGTGTTTAAGAAATATGTTCTTGTCGATGGCGTATTTTTCATGCCTCCCGATTTTCTGCCGAATGCTTGACCTCCCTATACGACACGACTTCGACTTTTCCTTTATTTCATCCATGAACATCCTTCTTGACCTTCTTGGGCCTCTCCTTGCCTCTTTCTTTCATGATATTTTGGATGACATTATCGTGTCGTATAAGGTGTCTAATTTTAAAAGTTGCTTCATTAGTGGACAACTTGAAAAGACATCGTGTTACGTGGTACGGTCAAGTCATGAGGAGGGATGTCGAACATCTGGCTAAGAGGATGGTCTATTTGGAGGTACAGGGCTGCAGAGGGATAGGGAGACCGAAAAAGACGTGGAAAGAACGTGTAGGACAGATATGAAGGAACGAGGTGCTAGTGCAAATAAGGTGAATGACAGAAGTGGAAACAGTTGACATACAAAGCCGACCCCAAATAGGGAAGTGGCTAGGAAAATGACATGATAAGGTGTCTAAACATTTGTCCTCTTCTGACGAGTACATCGATTGTCTTCATTAATGTTATTTTCTCTTTGATACAAACCCAGAACTTCTGTGTTGGTCCTGGATGCCGTAGACTGGGGTAAATTAAAATGTAATGGATAAAAGGAAAAGAAAAAGTTAGAACTATAATTATGAGCCTCTCAACCATCCTAAAAACGAAATTGTTGTGCGTCATGTTTATTTATTTAAGCTTTATTTTTCATCAAATACAAATTGTACAGGAACAGCAGGCGAACCTCACGGTAAAATGTTTGAGCTGCCTCTTACGACATCCACAAGAAGAGATGAACTGTTAGTTCTTATTCTAAGCCACACGGAAGCCAATAATTTCAAGATTTTAATTTTTTTTTAAAGATACGGATCTCTTAATGTATTAACACGGCTTTACTCACGTAGTGTAGTCGGAAAAGGCCGATTAGTTTCGATCGGTCCGAAATTAGTCGGCCTTTTCCGACTACACTACGTGAGTAAAACCATGTTGAAATATTTAGTTATGTCATCTTACGTTAGTTTTTAAAAAGAGGGGTATATGTTTGACGCTAATGTCTGTCTATTGTCTGTGCTACGATGCCACAGACAAACAGACAGACACTGTTTGTCTGTGGCATCGTAGCACTCGAACAGATGGTCCGATTTCGATGCGGATTTTTTAAAGTAAAAGCAAGTTCCCTTGCGGTGGTTCTTAGCTATGTTTGAGGAAAATCGGTTCAGCCGTTTAAAAGTAATTGAGGGTTATAGCTTGAAAGTCAGGGCTTTCCCTAAAAAAATATAAATGGCGCTATAATAGCGGAACTAGTTAGTAGTTCCGCTATACATCACTAGATGGTGTTCTTGACATTTTAGGTCGGGGGTTTTTTAATATGATTTTTTAAATAAACTTAAAATGGGGGTGAATGCCGGGGTATAAAAGTATAATTGTAATTAGTTCGTCTTTTAGATTATTCAAAAATAATGGACCCATATTTTTCAGTTTGCCAAAAAAGTAAAAATTCACAAAGATACGAAGCATCAAAGTTCCGGAACGGTGGCTTGCGACGTCACCTCTATGTTAAAATCGTATGTAGCCGTGACGTCATGCGAAATTTCAATGCGCCGTATCTTTGTAATCTTTTGTTTCTCAGAGAAAAGAAAAAATACGTGAACAATATTTTTTTATAATCTAACCGATGGGCTAAAGATATTTTTCCATTCGTCATGCCTATTATACGGAACTCTACCTGCAATTTGTCCCTCAAACAGTACATCCCGCGCGGCTAATTAGAAAAATCTCTCTAATCCGAAATAATTTTCGCTAATTAAGTTTAATTGCTGCAGTCGCTTCGCACCTGCTCCGAGGAGCCGCCAAGTGTTTTTGTGCTCGAGACACTCGAATGAGACGCAGCTGGGTGCTTGTTGGTTATTAATGTATTTAAGTGGCTTTATTCATAATAAAATAAGAACAAACATCTATTAAGTTATGCTTCCACACAGAACTATCACTAGCCTACTATTTTTACTAGCCATTCAGGTCATAACAAATAAATAAGGTGGGTGGACCATGGAAGGCCATGCTCCTTCGAAGGCCAATTAAAATTTCGTAGTTATTCCCATGTGATGAGAAATTCCTTCCATTTACACAAACACCCATCAAACTAGAAATCGGCGGCAAATCTCTCGCGCTACTATTTTGGCAGTACGGTCCCTCGCTTCTTCGATATCGGAAATCGACGACGTTAAAATAAGGTGGGTGTACCATGGAAGGCCACTCTAACAAATAAACAGTTATTATTCGTTTATTTACTGGATAAATGAAACTAACAAATATTTAAGTAATACTTTGTTTTATTACGTAACATATAAACCACTTCTTTTTATTGTAGATACATTTTACACTAAACGTTACTGAATAGCGATTAAGCTATTCAGTAACTTTTAGTGTAAAATGACTGATTTATTATGATGGCCTTCCAAGGAGCCTTGTTCCTAGCAAGGCCATTTGGAAGAGTTCAATGAAACTTAAGTTCAATCAATATTGATTAAATCTGCAATTTAAAAAAGTGGTTTATATGTTACGTAATAAAACAAAGTATTACTTAAATATGTGTTAGTTTATTTATCTAGTATATAAACGAATAATAACTGTTTATTTGTTAGAGTGGCCTTCCATGGTACACTCACTGTATATAGAGACAGATAACACTAATTGAGCTAGCCCCAAAGTAAGTTCGAGACTTGTGGTATGGGATACTAACTCAATGATACTATATTTTATAACGAATACATATATAGATAGACATCCAAGGCCGAGGACAATTTGAAAGAGGCCATTTTCCAACTTGCCCTGACCGGGGATCGAACCCATACATCATAGTTGGGTTGAATTATAATTTTGGTTTAGGGCAAAGGCCTCCCTTTGTTGTTTCCAGCTATTTCGATCTTTAGCTACTTCTTTCCAATGCTTGTCGAAAGCAGACAGGTCGTTACTCCATCTCATTTTAGACCTTCCCCTTGATCGTTTCCCGTCTCCTGGAATCCACATGGTCGTTATGTGAGCCCATCTGTCCGGCGCCATTCGGCAAACGTGACCGCCCAGTCCCATTTCAATCTGGCTCTTTCTTCCTACGTCTACCACTTGGGAGACCTATCATTATATTTTATGATATTCTTTTTACTCAACCAGGGGTTACTTATGTTAGTAGTTTGTTTTCCGAGGTGTAAGTGGCCATTACTTGTTTCAGATTTTTCAGGAAGGCATCTGCCAAAGCTTGACGACTGCCATACAATGATGACAGCAGGGACCAACGGCTTATATGCTTCCCGAAGCACGCGAGAAGTTAATAATTCATTATTTACGTAACTAATTAAAAAGATATATAATTTTCAACACCCTTGCTCGTAAACTGGTTCTAATTTCACCGGTTTTGGATATATAAAGCAGCTCATAAAACACGTGTGTTATGAACGCATATAGTGAAGTTATATTCTAACCCCCTTATTCATAAAAAATTACAAACGTTTGCCAAACCTAGTTTAGTTAAAATATGTTTTGTCTCGTTCTTTCAACGTCAAACATTTAAAAGAGGAAAAGGGACAAAACATGTTTTAACTAAAAAGGGTTTAGCTAACGCTTGTTATTCTTTATGAATTTGAGGGTATAGCCGCACTATTTGCTTTTTTCAAATTTCGAACTGGCTGCCGCACGCCGCTAGCCAGTATTCACAGTAGGTAGCGCGCTCATTTAAAAAGTAAGACGCCGGGAAAATAACAGTGTGCATCACAGTTTTATGGTTGAGTTTATTAAAAATTAAAAAGTTCCGTTTACTGGGTATTTTTCCTCGCAAGTATATTGACCAACGTCGTACGATATACGTGCGTATATTGGTTAAACACACTCGGCTCTATTACAACTAGTGTGTTATAACAACCATAACGCACTTATATCGCAATGTACTATATATAACAAAATATAGGTTTATACTATTTTGATTTTTTTTCCACCTTCTCGCCTACCATCACGCTAAAAGTGGCCTCTGAGTCTTGCGGCCCTGGGGTCTGTCTGCTTAGAGCTGCAAGACCCAAAATGCTCTGCCCCCCCTTAGGGATAAAGACGTGATAGTATGTATGTATGTACAAAAAATTTGGCCCGAACTGTAAACTCGCGGACCCCAAATCTCGGCAACCCTTTAGCAGATTTAGCTCATGTTCGATATTAAAAATTCTATTAGCTATATCTACGCGTCTACCAAATTTCATAAAGCTTCAATCCAAATTACTCGTCGACCAAATATATTTATTGATTTATTTTTTATTAATACAGCACGGGTTACTCACGTAAAGAATGTGTCGTGGAGCGGCTCTGTGCACGAGCGCGTCACATTCGCCCTGATGAAGACCTCCGGATGAGGTCGAAACATATCAGCCAGTAGCTGACTCTTTACGTGAGTAACCCGTGCTGTATTAATATTGTTTGTTTGTTTATAAAGCTTTATTGTACATAAAGAACACAGTTACAAATCAGAAAAGTAAACATACAACGGCGGACTTATCCCGTATAGGGATCTCTTCCAGTCAACCGGCCAGTCATTGAGAGGAATGTTGACTTATTATGTGTTTGGGGTAGAAGTGGAACAGTACCATATAAAGTTACAGAAGAATACTGTACAAATAATATATAGATGTAAACTACATAAATACAACTAAGAATAAACTTACATTTAAGAATACATACTAATATACCTAAAATATATATACATATAAAATATAAACTAGTAACATTAAAGTAATTTGTTAGCTCGGAGAAACTTAGGGTCGAAACAAACGAGACGCAAGTTGCGTCGCGTAACAGCGCAAGTTGCGCTGCGCAACTCGCGCTCCGTGTGGCCGCTCTACCCGCGCAAGATGCGCTGAGTACATAATGACGCACACAGATTATTTGGTCAATTTAGCTGGCCAAAAGACAGTATTGTCTTAGTGGATTGTAATGTCAATGGTTTCGTCTGAATGAAGGCAATCATTGGCTAAGTGGATTATCCCATCAATGGGTTCGTTCGAATGAAGACAGTGAATTGTCTTAATGGATTGTCATGTCAATGACGTTGTCTGAATGAAGACAATCACTGTCATAGTGGATTTTTCTGTCAATGGTTTCGTCTGAATGAAGACAATCATTGTCTAAGTGGATTGTCCTATCAATGGCTTTGTCTGGATTAAGACAATCATTGTCTTAGTGGATTGTCCTATCAATGGCTTCGTTTGAATAAAGACAATGAATTTTCTTAGTGGTTTGTCATGTCAATGGCGTTGTCTGAATGCAAACAATCAATGTCCAAGTGGATTCCACTAAGACAATAAACTGTTTAAGTAGGCTGTCCTGTCAATGGCTTTGTAGAATGAAGCCAGTCATTGTCTTAGTGGCTTATCCTTTGTAATGGCTAATGTAAACAATGAAGCATCTTAGGGATTGTTTTGCCAATCGCTCCGACTTAATGATGACAAAGACAATGAATTGTCTCAATGTATTGCCCTGCGAACGGCGTCGTAGGAATGAGACAATATTGTCTGGTGGATTCTCCTGTCAATAGCTTTGTCTGAATGAAGGCAATCATTGTCCAAATGGATTGTCCTATTAATGGCTTCATCAAAATGAATACAATGAATAGGCATAACGAATGAAAACTATATTTCGCCCATCGGTTAGATTATTAAAAAATATTGTACACTTATTTTTTCTTATCTCTGAGAAACAACAAATGATAAAGATACAGCGCATTTAAATTTCATATGACGTCATGGCTAGGTATTTTTACTTAGCGGTGACATCGCAAGCCCCCACTCCGAAAATTTGATGCTCCGTGTCTTTAAGAATTTTTACTTTTTTGGTAAACTGAAAAAATGGGTCCATTATTTTTGGATAGTCGAAAAGACGGACTAATTATGATATATTATTTTTCTTTACTTTTCCCATTATTTTCTCACCCTGTCGTCACCACTATTATCTCAATATATTTTTCTATCAATTGCATCGTATGAATAAATACGATTTTACCTAAAAAACTAAAATATAACATAGTAGGTAGGTAAAAGAACAAAATATAAACACAAATATGATATATAAGCTTAAGTAAGTAGGTTATAAATACCTAAACTAGATGACTGATAAGTACCTACCTAATTATTTCTAGTGACTCGTGAGGTCTTCTCCCTCACGAATTACCCCGACCCGTTAAAGTTTATCGGATTAAAAAGTTGTTTAGACAAAAAAGTTGCGTCTTAATAAGGGTAACAAAAAAAGTATAATTAATTTTTTGAAACATTTTTCAAATGACTGAATTATGATATTTTATTAAATTAAATATTAATAAGATTTGCCCGCTTTTTGCTATTTTGAACAAATTTCGAACATTTGAATTTTCCCAAAAGTTCTATATACTTTTTGAACCTTCTAACAAAATTTCACAAGAATCGATTGAGAAATGCGACCTGTAGGCGAGAACAGCCGGACAAAAACATTTTTGGCCAATCTCGAAACTGAAAATCTCGCTTCGCTCATTTCACTCGCTCGGTGAATTATTTGTACCTACCTCTTCCTACCTAACGTTGTCAGGCGTCCGGATAAAGCCGGACATAGCTAGGCTTTTTATTGCTTGTCCGGCCAAAATAGACAGTATCCGGCTTTTTTATGCATATGTACGAAGTACATATGCATAATAAAGCATATTATGTATATGTCTGAATGTATGCGTAATTAATTAACGTTTTAGTGAATTATATTGCTTTTATTCATAATAAAATTTAAAATATTGAAATCCCAGCACTAGGCTGCTGATTTATAGGTACTCTTCGTGGTCAAAAATAGGTGCCCTTCGTGGAATAGACTAGGTGCCATTCGCACAGGTGCCATTCAAACGGGTGCCCTAAGTAGAAGACCTCATTCAACTTTTATAAAAGTTTAACTTCCGTGGTGCTTATCATAAATTACGAGAAAAAAAAATGCCAGATACGCAACATAATTAGTAAGTAATACTTCTTTGTAGACCAAAAAATAAAAAAATAATTAAAACGTAGCATGGGCGGTCTTATCGCTAAAAGCTAATTTCTTCCAGACAACCAATGTATGGAGACAATATAATGCCACCATTTTTCAAAGACAAGTCCCATAGACAAGACCGATTTTGTATTTCAGAAATAAGTTTTTCAAAACATTTTTGTCCCGCTTTCTAACACTACGCGACCTCTGTGCAGGCGCGTGCGAGCACGCGTAACGCAGCGCAAGTTGCGTTGAGACGCAACTTGCGCGTCGTGTGAACGATTGGTAGAAATTGTATGAAATGATATGTAAGCGCGCAACGCGACGCAAGTTGCGCGACGCAACTTGCGTCCCGTTTGGTCCGGCACTTAGGATTCTGAAAAGTTCAATATTTTGTTTTTAAAGGAACCCAAGGACGATGCCATTTTAGTATCTAAGGGGAGTGAATTGCATAGGTGTGCTGCCATCACAAAGAAGGATTTTGAATAAAACTAAGAAGAATGAGGAGGTATATCAAAAAAAATATTGTCAGCGGAGCGTAGGCGGCTGTCAATTTGCCGAAAGGAGAAGTTTTCGCCAAGGTAATTAGGACAGGAAGGGTTGAAGAGAGCATTGAAAAGGAGAGAATATGGTAGTTACGACAGATTCGGATCAGTAGCCAATTGAGTCAATAAATTAATAATGTCTTTAACATTATTAATTGAAATTTATAATGTCTGAGTCTCACGTTAGTTTTAATAACAAGATTTATAAATTTCACATTTTTTTACCAAAAATCAATGAAATATATATATATATCTTTGTTTGTTAGTAAAAGCTTTAATGTACCCACATAAATACAAAAACGCAATTTAAGGAACAAGCACAGTCCAAAGATGGACTTATCCCAGACAGGGATCTCTTCCAGTCAACCTTGGATTGAAAGGAATAGGTTTCACAAAACAGGGTCGAGAGTGGGTACAATATGATTACATATACATAAACATAACTACATAATACACTTCTTTGTTAGGAACAGTAAACAAGTACATTTTAAAAACATCATGTACGATGATACTTGCAGTATTTAAAATTGGCCAAGTGCGTGTCAGGCCACGCGCAGTGTAGGGTTCCGTAGTTACGAATGCCAACTTTGAGATCATGCCACTGAAAACTAATTTTCTATTGAATTTGTACGAAATTTTCATTTTCCGAGTACACTTTATAAGTTGATCGCCTATAACTTTTTAATTTGTAAACCCTACTTAGCTCTGATAGTTTTCCTTTAAAGTTCGTTATATATACTATAGCTGTGAACTTTTTCACGTGTCCATATATAACCGTTTAACAGATAGAGGGGGGGAGGGGACCTTTGACTCTAACTAGAATGTTCACTTTAAAACCAAATATTTTATAAACGGATCCCTAAATCGAAAAAGAGTGTTTACAAGCTCATAATATTTTTGAAAGACCTATTCAACGACACCCCACATGATTGGTTAGTCAAGAAAAAAAAAAGACTTTTTACTTTACTTATATGGGGGCTACCCTAAAATATTTTTTTTTCAATATTTTGTTTTACCACTTTTTCCGCATAATTAATATACATACTCATGCCAAATCACAGCTTTCTAGTACTTATAGTCGCTGAGTAAAACCGCGGACGGACAGACAGACAGACATGGCGAAACTAAAAGGGTTCCTTGTTTACTACGGAATCCTAAAAAACTGTGTCGCAGGCATGAACGCCCACCTCCGAAGTAAATACTATCAGTTCCTCTACATCAAACATTTATCAAAATTAGAAATTACTAATTATTATAAATAATCACGAATTAGCATGATAAAATAATTTTAGCGGTACTTAAAAAAATTGACATTCCCATATTAATTTCACTACTAATTGCTGCACACTTGTATGGAAATGCCGAAAATATTTTTATGTTTTGGTTGTGATTTTAATTTCATTATACTATAGTAATCTAGTATAGCCTGGGTTCGATTTATTATGGGTATGTAATATATGTCTCCTATATTTTTTTGGTACACACGGCTGACTGAATCAGCAATATTTTAATAATTCATTATATTATAAAATTAATGCATAAAATAAATTAGAATGTAAAATTTGATAAATTTTAATAATATCTCCGAAACAAATAATAATTGATATTGTGATGTAACTGATGAAGTAAATTTTAAATGAATGTATATAATTTTATTGTAATTATAATTTAAATTGAGTACTAATATTGGTTAAGTTTACGAACACTATATGGATTTTTAAATGATCTGGAATAAAAATACATTACATTATTATAATGCATGTAATTATGAAGTTCTAAGTATTGTCCATTTTTTAAAATTAGTAAAAATTGTACCTTCATTTCGGAGGTGGCCGTTGACATCTGCGAGTGCGACACAGTTATCTTTTAACTAATGCAGGTGTTATCGTTAGTCAATGTTTACTGTCTTAACAATTTCCCATTGTTTAATAAAGATTTTCATTTTTATTTAATTTTCCATACTAATAGCATTCTCTACCAGGCAACCTTCAGGATAAATAGAAATCTAGCGTTGTAGTTGTAATATACATACATAAAAACGCCAGATTGTTCAAGTAGAAAAGAGACCTTCGCTCGCTTATTCAATTAGTGATTAAATAAATATAAATATGAAGGGACAAATTACACTGATTGAGCTAGTCCCAAAGTAAGTCCGAGACTTGTGTTATGGGATACTAACTCAATGATACTATATTTTATAACAAATACATATATATGAAGCGGATGACCAAGTAAAAGGGGTGGGCAGAGCATGGCGTGATCGGCATCTAACATGTCGAGTGACGTGAACTACCCACTTAGTTACTTACAGTACGAGAACAGACTATAATGTCAGGATGAAAACTTACTTACAGTCACGTCACCTTACCGATGCCGTCGCATGAGAGACCTTACGTGAGCCTTATAAAAATGTGACGGAAATCCAGTGCCCTGCCTCCGCACTGAATCATGAATTCCATCCACCATGTCTGAATTATCTGGCCCCACAGAATTGAATACACCTGGGCTTTCCGTCTTGCTGAAACAAACTGTCATTGTAATAAATCGGTTCACCAATCCACATCTATTACAATAATCACAATTAAATGAGTCCTGGCCAAGCCACAGTAAACCACACAAACGAGTTGTGCACAATACGGCCACTCGAACAAGACTGTGTCACTGTCGCTAAGGCGAACGGTTTTATAATTTGTTGCTAACGAATATTTCCATTTAAAATCCAAACGTTGCATTTGTAGTAAACAACTTTCTCTTTGCACGTGTAAAATAATATAAAGGGAATTTTACATTGAACTCCTCTCCGACATATAGATAGACATCCAAGACCCAGGACAATTTGAAAAAGGCCATTTTTCAACTTGCTCTGACCGGGGATTGAACCTGGAACCTTTGGGTGTACGCCAAGGTCGTCAAAATATTATATTATATATTTACTAATGATTACCAATATAATTTAAATGCACTTTGTGTCTGAATTCCGGTAATTTATCTGAAATTAGTCGCGAGTTACCGACCACCGGAGCGCGTCCACGAGAGCAATTAACACACCACAAAATAACTGTTACGAGTACATTTTATGGTCTCCCACTCGAGTCTCCGATGATTTTAACATTATTTGAAATAAACTATATTTAGTATTGTAGTATTGAGCTTATTGATTGTTGTTTCGCCTATAGGGTGTGTTTCATACGGACAAACTCTTAGAAAAAATTAACACTTGAAAATTTAATCATAATTTAAGAGCGGCCGTGGAGTTTCTTCAATTCTTCTCTATCTTCTGCTAGTCTTTTATTGACTTGTTATAAATGTAGCTGTGACAATTTTTTGCAGCTGTCCCTGGATTTTCCTTTTGCCTCCCTTTCTTTTCATAAATTCGTAATGCCGTATTGTCTTAAAATATTGCCTCGAATTTTTCGATGACCAGTACGTGTCTCTTTTGTATCTATTCTATTTAATTTGCACCTAACACTTCTTTGTTTGTTATTTGGTCCTTCCAATCAATTTTTCTCTAAACTTCTCTAGCACAATATCTCGAAAATTTTCATTTTTGTAAATTTCTATCCACGTTTTGCCACCAATTATTACAAGCTATGTCTTGGTACCTACATAAATATAATTTAAAAAAAAAACATACGGGCAAAGGTAAGGTACAAAAAGAAAACATACCGTTTCAAGTTCTTACAGTTTCGCTACAAGCAAAAGAGTTCATATTTTCAAAGCCGGGAGATATAATGATATAGAAAATTCTTCGCAAAGGTGTTGGAGAATCTCGGGTCTTAGAGAATAAGTGTTACGTTGTTAGATAAGATTATCTTGCTTTTTGTACACAAGTATATAAGAAGCTAGTGTTTTAAGTTACATTGTGCTAGCTTAGAAAAAGGTCAAAGTAATTCTGTTTTGAATTTCATAAGGTTTGAAAAATGTTATTCGAAATATTTCAGGAGTTTCATAGTAGCATACAACTTGGAAGGGGCATACCAGTAATAAATCGAACCAAGTGCTATACAAGATCACTATAGTATACCGAAATTAAAATGACGGCCAAAATACAGTATGAAAATTCGAATTTTCCGTACAAAAGTATGCAGCCACCATTGAGATAGTCCCAAAGTTAATTCGAGATTTGTGTTATGGGATACTTCTTCTTTTTCGTGTGTGTAAGTGGCCAACACTGGTGTCAGATTTTTCAGGCTGCCTAAAGGCATCTGACATAGCTTGACGACTGCCAAACAATGATGACAGCCGGGACCAACGGCTTATATATATTATGGGATACTCAACGATACGTGTATCTATCAAATTTGATAACAAATACATAAGTAAATAAACATCAATTCACAATTTGAAAAAGGCCATTTTCCAACTTGCCCTGACCGGGGATCGAACCCGGGGACCTCTGGGTGGCGGACTAGCATGGTGACCACTACGCCACGGAGGTTGTCATATGCATTATACTCAGGGCCGTCTTAAACTAGGCTGGGGCCCTTAGGCACACAAGAATTTGGGGCCCTTTTGGAAGTAAAAAAGCGAATTATAATAACATTTTTTTTTACTAAGTATGACCATTTATTGCAATCAAATACAGTATGATATAATATGTCATTAATGATATTAGCATGCTGCTGGTTTTTTTGGTTACGATTACGATGATGGTTTCTTTCGGGAAAAAAGTGTAATACGCCCGACAAAAATGTTTTGAGAATAAGTGTGTGAGATAAATTTTTGGTCCTTCGGGGCCCCCTGAGAATGGGGGCCCTGGGCACGGGCCCTGTGTGACCTTATGGTGAAGACGGTACTGATTATACTATACTAGTATAGTCTGTGGTTAGATTCATTACGGGTATGTCTCTACCACTTTGTATTTGTTCATACCAGCATTGACGCCTCTCTTTATTTTAACGACACGAAAAGAGTGGTGTTATAAATTTGAAAATGTTTATCTGTCTATCTGTCTGTCTGTCTGTGGCATCGTAACACGCTAGGATGTTATCCACCTTCGTTCCGTTTCGTTGTGTTTTGAAGAGAAAAAAATGAACGTTTAAGTTCTCACTTAGTTCCTCTTTAAGTAAAAGGAGAGCATATTTTCAAAGCCAAGGATAGCTAAGGCGGTATGCGGCTTAAAGAAAATTCCAGTTAAGGGTGTCGGAGAAAATACTGGGGCGGCGGGGTTGCTGCACTTTGTTTCTTAGTGACTGTAAGATTATGTTGCACTGTCAAGTTCGCAACTACTTGATTGATTCACAAATACAGTAAACTGCCTGCGGCCACAGAATGAATATGGTATCAACATGCCTACTCATCGCCTTATAAATATATATTTTTTTTCCTTGTCACTAGATGGCGCTATACGTATTAATTTATATTAAAATCTCAAATTTTACTATTATTTAAAGAAAGTAGTACTCTTATTGATTAAATATGACTAATATGAAATGTAATAAATATTTTTAAAGCATATTTAACACTTTCTTTGTCACTTTTTTGCTTGTCGTGTGTGCTGCCATCTCTGGGTGCCTACTCACAACTCCAGTTTTACCTACTTACGGGTCCTCCAATAGTTTCTATGGCATTGGGTATCTGTTATGTTAGTAATTATATTATCTTTGCTGCTGTCGAGCCGCCGACATGCCGCCGACAAAGTTTTCCGTCTTGCAATGACTGAAGCTAAAATATATGATACTTAAATATCTTCAACTTATACGCACTCTATAGTAATATAATTAGCCCACCTTCGCATCGCTTTACCGACCTCACCCTTGGTTCTGGCAGAACTATCAGCGTCACAGCTCGACCAGCTCGTCTTTGACATCATGCTGAGTCAGGACCTTTTTGCTCTCTAGGCACAGACTACTCAACCGCAAATCTCACAGTACAGCCGCATTGCACTAACATAATTAAATACTACTCTTGATATTTGTTATGTTCTTTATTTATTACAATATGTGGCATTTTAGCGAATAAAGTTTTTATCTATCTATCTTTATGTAAAAAGTTGCCGACATATGTCGGCGGGTTGGTGGCTTTGCTGTGTATTTTACATAATGCAGAAAAGATCAAGAAAAATAAATATTAAAAGCCTTATTTTAAGCTAAGAGGTGAGAACCGCAAAGATGCGGTTTAGAAAATTCCCGCTAAGGGTGTTGAGAAAAATGCCGGGGCGTTGCGGCAATTTATGTTGTCTTAACGCGAGGGTTATGTTGTAGAAGAGATTGGATTGCTTGTGTAAAGAGTTTAGCTCGTCGTATGTATATAAAAATTTTAGCTCATAGAAGACTGTGGTTAAAAATAATTTAGTCTTATCTCGTATATAAACGTACTCACTGACACACTTAACTCTAACATCATGTTATGAATAATTTTTAACAATCACGAAACAGGACAATTTTTACAAACACACACACATATGTATACATAGGGCGCACTATAAGTTTCCGGAACTGGCCACTTACATAAACAATATTTAAAAATTTATTGCAACATTTGAAAATAGAACTCTTTGGCTGTAGAATGCAGTTTGTTTCATCTGACTGTCTTTTGTTTTTACCTTGTGGCGCCATTTAAAATATTGTGTGTCTGCATCAACATGGATTTAACTCGGAAAAATTTTCGTAGTATGATTTTCTACGATTTTAAGTGTAATTTGACAGCTCAACAGAGCATCGCTCGGCTTGAAACAGCTTTTGGCAATGAAGCACCATGCAAGACAACTGTTTATAGCAGGTTTGCAGAATTCAAGCGTGGTCGTATCAATCTCAGTGACGAATCTCGCGATGGTTGGCCGTCTACCGCTGTGACCAACAAAAACATCGATGCTGTGCGCCGTATGATTGAAACAGACAGGCATGTGACCTACCATGAAATTCGCGCATCCTTAGAAATAGGCATGAGTCAAATACAATTGATCCTACACAAACATTTGGGTGTGAGAAAGCTGTGCTCGCGGTGGATCCCACACAACTTGACCGAGGCTCAAAAAACGGACCGCGTCACTTGGTGCAGTGCCATGCTTACCAGATTCAACGAAGGTGCGTCAAATTTGGTGTGGGACATAGTAACAGGTGACGAAACATGGATTTATTGCTACGATCCCAAAACAAAGCAGCAATCGAGCGTATGGGTCTTTCAAGATGAGCCGAAACCAACCAAAGTGGCGCGCGTGAAAAGTGCATCTAAGCGGATGATTGCTTCTTTTTTTAATAAAACTGGACACGTGGCTACTGTTGCTTTAGAGAATCGTCGTACAGTGAATAGTGACTGGTACACGACCATTTGTTTGCCGGAAGTTATTGACGAACTCCGTAAAAATAACCGTAAACGCCGTATCATCCTGCACCACGACAATGCTAGTTCTCACACGGCCAGACAGACAAACGACTTTTTGAAGGCGAAAAATGTAGAACTCATGAGTCATCCTGCATACAGTCCCGACCTGGCACCTTGTGACTTTTTTCTGTTCCCAAAAATTAAGAACCAATTACGCGGTCAACGATTTTCATCACCAGAAGCTGTCGAGGAGTATGAAAAACACGTTTCAGAGGTCACCACAGAGGAGTGGCACAAAAGTTTTCAAAACTGGTTTCATCGAATGAAAAAGTGCATAGACGCCAAGGGAGATTATTTTGAAAAACAATAAATTAATTTTGTACCTTTAATAGTATTTTTTCATATTCATTCCGGAAACTTATAGTGCGCCCCACGTATATATATATATATATATATATATATATTCAGATTTACCTGGGTCTTGGATGTTTATCTATATGTGTATTTGTTATAAAATATAGTATCGTTGAGTTAGTATCCCATTACACAAGTCTCGAACTTAATTTGGGGCTAGCTCAATCTGTGTGATTTGTCCGTATATATTAATTCTTTAAAAAAAATCTGGTCAAAACACTTGAAACTAAAGGCACAGATATTATTAATTATTTATATGCGATATACGGGTTACTCACGTAGAAAGTCAGCTACTAGCCGACATGTACGAATTCGTCCCGAACCGCACTGTGAATGTGAATTTGAGGGCGAGTGTGAATACGTAACGCGCGCACAAAATACGATTTTCGCGCTCGCGTTCCTAATCACTTTCGCCCTGAGGAAGACCTCCGGATGAGGTCGAAACATGTCGACCAGTAGCTGACTCTAACCCGTATATCGCTATCTGTCTACATTACTTAAGAGCTATGCTCTTGTTGGTGAAGTACCTATGAATTTTTTTCCTACATTTGTCTCTCTCCTCCACCAGTTATTTTTACTTCGCTGTACGAAACGATGTTCACTTTATCTGCTGCCAATATATATATATATTGGGGGACCGTTTTCTCCCAGTCAAACATACATAAAGATAAACAGAGAAATATACCTACATATATTCCTTTCATAAACAAAAATACAATCCATAATATATAAACAATAAATGATGATGGTGAAAATGAAAGGAGATACAGTATTTTAAAATAAATAAATGTATAAGGACAAATTACACTGATTGACCCAAAGTAAGTTTGAGACTTGTGTTATGGGATACTAACTCAACGATACTATGTTTTATAACATATACATATATAGATAAATATCCAAGACCCCAGGACAATTTGAAAAAGAACATTTTCCATCTTGCCCTGACCGGGGATCGAACCCGGGACCTCTGGGTGGCGGACTAGCATGGTGACCACTACGCCACGGAGCTCCTCAAAAAGGACACGGACAGGAAAAACAGAGGAGGTCAGAAAATGAGACTGTACTTTGTTTTGAAAGAAAATTGAGTGTATTTCTATTTACATTGAAAACAAAAGCGTTTAAATAATACGGGAATAGAATGGGAGCAATCAATAGGTCCTGATGAAGGCGCGACTAATCCCTAATCGCGGCGCAATTGTGTTTTGATGCGGGACCGGGAGCTGCCCCGGCGGCCGGGACCGGGCCGTAAGTCATGAGAGTTCAACCCGGTAATGTTTTAAAGTATTAACAAATTTCACCTAATATGTAAAATAGTGTTGCCACTCGATAGACTCTCGGTATCTAAAATAAAACCGATACTATCGATAGTATCGGTCGTTAACCGATACTATTCGGTTGGTAACCGATACTTTCGATAGTCTATTGATAATATTGCGTTTCATATATTATCGAGAGTACAGCGTAATCGATCGATACATTCGATAGTATTGTTGATTGTAAAACTTTTGATTTTTCGGCAACATTAAGCGGTGCGAGATAGGAGCTGTGACGTTTAAAGGCGCCTGCTATTTGGAGAATAAACTTGACAATGGATCCGGGAATTTCATTATAATAGGAGCCAAGTAATATCCGACCGTCACAAAGAAAAGATCTTCCCGCCAGTTGTTGCACAGAGAACTGCGGGTCGAACGGTGTATTGTCGTTGTATATGCAAGCGATCTCAAAAACTCTGTTAGCGTGATGTTAGATATTGTCAGCGCCATCTCGTATCCCTCTTGTAAACTATTTTCATGTTTGCATTCCGGCGTAGAGGTTGCAACAACACTCATTATATTGTAACGACCACTAGGCTACAGAGGTATATTTGTCGCTTTCGCCTATCACTCGCGCTGGACTCGAGCGGGATTACCCCGGATTTTTTCCCACTAAGCCGGACGTAATTGGATCCCAAATTGACCGTGCCGAGACAGTTTGGCATCAGACAAAGGATTGAACATTTGTATTCTACGTGGGAACCTGGCTTAATTGAAAATGCCGCCAAAAATGCCCATATTTAATATGGTATGGTACAACGCGGAATTGCCGCCAACCTCTTGGGGACCTTGCCTGTTGACGGTGGCGACATGGGAATGTTTTTTTAAGTAACTTGATGTTTTTATTTTTAATTTAGAGCATAGCATTTAGTTTAATTTAATTCAATTTAATTAATATATTTAGTTTAATATTGATCATTTAATAAAAAAAAATACCGTTTTTAAACTAGATGTATATAAATAATAATAATTAAATATGTCGAAATCGCGTTTAGCGATAAGAATGAATGTCTTTTCTGTGTGTTTCTTTTTTGATTATTGTTATTTTTTGGTGTACAATAAAGTATTACATAACATAACATAGGGACAAATCACGCAGATTGAGCTAATCCCAAAGTAAGCTTAAGCTTGTGTTATGGGATACTAACCCAACGATACTATATTTTACGATAAATACATATATAGATAAACACCCAAGACCCAGGACAATTTGAAAAAGGCTATTTTCCAACTTGCCCTGGCTGGAGATCGAACCCAGAACCTCCGGATTGGCGGACTAGCGTGTTACGCCACGGAGGTCGTCAACGTATATATGGTATGTGTTAAATTTAGTTTCGTTAAGTAATTAACCCGAAAGTGTGACGTTTGAGGCTTGTAAAGACTGTTTAGTAATGTTTTATTTTTATAAGCTCCCCAATTAACCCAAAAGTGTGACTGTTGAGGCTTGTAAATACTGTTTAGTAACGTTTTATTTATATAAGCTCTCCAATTAACCCGAAAGTGTGACTGTTGAGGCTTGTAAAGACTGTTTAGTAATGTGTTTTTTTTTGTAAGCCCTCCAATTAACCCAAAAGTGTGACTGTTAAGGCTTGTAAAGACCGTTTAGTTAGACGAATACGTAACTTACTTGTTGCACACCATTTTCTTGCAGCAATAAGTGATTTGTATGGCTTACGTTGCGTTTAGACCATGCAAGTTTACCATTTGCTTCAATAAAATGATATGCAAAATATACAAAAACTTGCACCGTCTAAATTGGCCTTTAGAGAATGCCTGTAGTAATTATAATATTGTTATGTGTGTAGTAAAATAATATTTTATGCAACAGTTGCATAAAAAGAATCAAAAAATGCGAGTGGCGCAGGTTACGATACGAGCTATTAGCGAGCATCGTAAAAAGACGCCATCGATCATTTTTTGACGTACTTATACAACTTTGCGTACGATAGTTTTGCTAAATAAAATACAAAATTATACTTAGAAAGTTATGAAAATAACGGTTGCTAAACGTTTTAGTTAAAATATGTTTTGTCTCGCTCTTGCAAAGTCAAATATTGAAAGGAGTGAAAGGGACAAAACATATTTTAACTAAAATAGGTTTAGCAAACGTTTGTAATTTTTTAGAATAAGAGGGAAGGTATAGGTATCTATGGTCATTTTTTTTTGTAATTATCGTCCATAAGTCTACTGAAAACGACGTAACGTACAGTAGGCTTCAAAATTGCAGTCACAATTTCCCGCCCTAATTGTATGAGAAATTATGACTCCACTTTTGAAGCCTGACCGTACATATAACAAAACAAACACAGTCGAACTGATAACCTCCTCTATTTTTTGCAAAGTGGGTTAATGTGTAAGTTCTTGAATGATTCTTTAATTCTACTTGTCTTCCTCTTTGAGCTATAAAAGTTCTAGCTCTCAATGACCTGCACTAAAAGCGTATTCCGTCGGCGTGCCGAAGAAACCCAATGAAAACGCCTTTTTACCAAGTTTCCGTATTTTCGACTTCACTGAGAACTCGCGCTACGTGCACCAAATAACGAAAGGTTAGAAGAATAACCTTCCCTCATACGTCCCAAATGTTTAAATTGGTGGACAGTGCGTTATTCCTATTGTACTAGTTGATACTTTTTTCCGTATTTTCGAATTCACTGAGAACTCACGCAACGTGCACCAAATAGCGTTATGTTAGAAGAATAACATTGCCTTCTCTCATACGTCCCAAATATTTGAATTGGTGGACAGTGCGTATTCCTATAGTACTAGTTGATACTTTTTTTCCGTATTTTAGAATTCACTGAGAACTCACGCAACGTGCACCAAATAGCGATATGTTAGAAGAATAACATTACCTTCTCTCATACGTCCCAAATATTTAAATTGGTGGACAGTGCGTTATTCCTATAGTAATAGTTAATACATTTTTCCGTATTTTAGAATTCACTGAGAACTCACGCAACGTGCACCAAATAGCGATAAGTTAGAAGAATAACAGTACCTTCTCTCATACGTCCTAAATATTTAAATTGGTGGATAGTGCGTTATTCCTATTGTACTAGTTGATAATTTTTTTTCGTATTTTCGACTTCACTGAGAACTCGCGCAACGTACACCAAATAACTATAGGTTAGAAGAATAACCTTACCCTTCCTCATACGTCCCAAATATTTAAATTGATGGACAGTGCGTTATTCTTATTGTATTAGACGATACTTTTAGGGATCCGTACTCAAAGGGTAAAAAATGGAGCCCACTAGTAAGACACCGCTGTTCGTCTTTTCTTCCTTTTATCTGTCACCAGGCTGTGTCTCATGAACCGTGATAGATAGACAGTTGAAATTTCTACAAATGATGTATTTCTGTTGCCGCTTTAACAACAAATACTAAAAACAGAATAAAATAAATACTTAAGTGTAATGCTTAAGGGGCTTCTATACAACAATCGTGATTTTTTGTAGATAACGTAAATACGGCATCCTTCATTTGCTAGTCCGACTCGCACATGTCCGGTTTTTTTGGTATTTAGCACTGTATCTAATAAAGCCGCACTTCTACACCTTCCTTATTTGAGGCTACGTGTTAGAACTTGTAATTACAATGTTGGGGCATTAAAGTTGTCAACTCTGAGTAATGCGCCACCTGCCGGCGCGCGGCGGAACTAAACGGAAACATCCGAATGAAAAATTGATCCAGGGACTACCGCCGAGCGATTACATGAAATATTTATGTGTTGGCCTCTCGGATTATTGCCATTTCTGTTTTTATTTAATTTGTGGATTAAAGTACATTCCATTTAGTTATATTCACATAATAGGATTTTGATAAATTCCACCCCTACGCGAGCGAAGCCGCGGGCAAAACCTAGTTTTTAATAAATAAGACCTACTATTCCGTTACAGAATATCTGCATGATTCCTAGCTCCGTCTTCTCCCATTGCAACGCCTGACAAGGTACATATGTATTAAGTCAAAATATGTAAAATATTTATGCACAAATCATATGTAATGCAATGTAATGAATGAATAAACAATCGTAAAAAGCGATCGAGGAAATGGGCAGAACTGCGAATCATGTTAATCAGCAAGCAGCCCATCATAACTTTGATTTGTTTTTAGGGTTCCGTTTTCTAAAAAGTAAAAACAGGAATCTGTTACTAAGACTCCACTGTCCACTCGGCTGTCTGTCACCAGGCTGTATGTCATGAACCGTGATAGCTAGACCGTTCAAATTTCCACAGACGATGTATTTCTGTTGCCGCTATAACAAAAAAAACTAAAAGCAGATAAGTGGGGCTCCCATACTTCAAACGTGATTTGGAACCCTACGTGCGCGATTCCGACTAGCACTTAGCCGGGTATTTTATATTCCTTCTCATCCACTATTGTGGATCTATACACTTGTGGCCCTAGACCTAGACCCTGACTTCCCCGTTAGGGATAAAGATGTGATAGCGTATCTAAATAAATTAAATTAGGTTAATTAAATATATACGGACAAATGACACAAATTGAGCTAGCCCCAAAGTACGCTTAAGCTTGTGTTATGAGATACTAACCCAACGATACTATATTTTATGATAAATACATACCTATATAGATAAACACCCAAGACCTAGGACAATTTGAAGAAGGCCATTTTCCAACTTGCCCTGGCTGGGGATCGAACCCAGAACCTCCAGATTGGCGGTCTAGCGTGTTGACCATTACGCCACGGAGGTTGTCTACATAAATAAATAAATATATAGGGACAACTTATACTGATTGAGCTAGTCCCAAAGTGAGGTCGATACTAGGGTTATGGGATACTAACTCAACGATACCATTCTTTAAAACAAATACATCATCATGATCCGAGCGTATTCCCGGTTGCATCCTCAGCGGTAACGCTTCAGAGCCCGGGGTCCGCTACCTAACCAAGGAGATTGGACGAGGTTACTGGTTTTTACACAGAGCGACTACCGTCTGACCTCCACAACCCAAAGGGCAAACCAGGAACCAATCCTTGGGTAGTTTGATGATGAAACGCTAGGTGGCGTTCGGGACCCACAGTTTTACGATCGAAACACGGAATCATCTTTCTTTTTGGATAATCAGGTGATTCCAGCCTGCAATATCCTATCCAGATTGGAAACAACTTTTCACAAAGTATGCTTCCCAGTAGGAATCGAACCCATGACCTCCGGGTCACAAGGCGAACGCCTTGATCACTGGACCACGGAGGCAGTCTTTGAAACAAATACATATATAGATTAATGGAAAGAGGATGTAGTCTTTCTTACTTAATAACCAGCTCAGTGCCCAGACTCGTGCACTAAGGGTCCCGTACCATTATACAAGGTCTAACAAAATATACTGAAACTATTTTAAGGCTGTATAAGGTCCATGATACTGAACAACTTTCTCCAAGAAACATATATCGAAATATGAAAAATATTTTGTGGCTTCCCATACAAGTTGACCGATCAGCTGATCCGGGTTTGTATGGACAATCCAAAATTATTTTTCATATTTCGATATATGTGCCTTGGGGAAAGTTGTTCAGGATCATGAACTGACTTCACTCTTAAAATAGTTTCAGTATATTTCGTTAGACGTTGTATATAAACAAATCACGTTTTTTGTATGGGGGCCCCACTTATATATTCATTATATTCTGTTTTAAGTAGTAGTCTGTATAGCGGCAACAGAAATATATAATCTGTGAAAATTTTAAATGTCTAGCTATCACGGTTCATGAGATACAGCTTGATGATAGACAGACGCACGGACGGAAGGACAGCGGAGTCTTAGTTATAGGGTCCCGTTTTTACCCTTTGGGTATGGAACCCTAAAAACCCCACTTACGTTCAAAGAGCATACGTTCCTTTTTCAGATGGGGAGTATTGTGCTAATTTGCTACGAACTCACTACAAACATGCTACGAAAGCTCTACACATGAGCTACGACTGCTGAATGCGCTACAAGTCTGCTACAAAGTTACTACGTAGATGCTACGAAAGCTCTACACTCGTGCTACGATTTTTTGGCCCTCATTTTCATGTGGGTTAGGTAGTCAGCCAGATAGTGATAGTAATCACTTTCTCTGCATCAAACCCGCTACTGCAACGCAATTAGTGAAGCCACCAACTTTTAACAAGGTGCATAAAGAGGTGGCAACGCCGCATTTTTTTGCAGCTTGTTAACTTAACTCATTATAAGCGTAATTATTAACTTCGCTACTTTGCAGCGCAGCACTGCCACAACTTACGCTTCAAGAGATTAAACCAGTTCTCGTCACATATTTATACATTAAACAACATAAGACTGAACTTTAAACAAAAGTAAACAAAGGAGGTGTTCTCTAAAATATCTCTGTTTTTAGAAACACACATAAACAATATAAACATTGGTTTTGAAACGTTCGTGGACCAAAATAGCAAATGTAGATAAGCATTTCTTTTTTTGATTTTTGATTTCACTTGTTAAATTTAAAACCACTTAAAATTACACAAAAAGTTAAGCTTTAACCAAACTAGGTATTTAGACTATTAGAATTTAGCTAGTCGACCTACCTATCATAGTATGGACTCCACTAAAGCGGAAACGCATTGAATTTACTATCAAAGATTCAAATTCAAAGATTCAAATGTTTATTCAGTAATTAGACCTTTACAGGCACTTTTACACGTCAATAAGTATAGTTTATGTTACGTGTAAAGTATATTAAAATTTAATTTATTTTTAAAGAAAAGCTACCGATACCAGCGCTTCGTAACGACCATTGCTGAGAAGAAACGCCGAAAGAAACTCATTTGCATATTGGTCGCCTACTCGCCAGAAGGGCTTTGTCATATTATTATTATTGTCTTTCGGCATCATCGAGTTCGTTGTCAGCTAAAAAATAGGAACTAGGTATAAAAGTAGTCACAATCTCGACATGCAACGCAATTAGTGAAGCCACCAACTTTTAACGAGAGGTGGCAACGCCGCATTTTTATGTAGCTTGTTAACATAACTCATTATAAGCGTAATTATTAACTTCGCAACTTTGCAGCGCAATGATGTCGCAACCTGTGCTAGAAGAGATTAACTAGTTTCCGTCATATATTTACACTTTAAACAACATTGGACTAAATTTTATACAAAAGTAAATAAAACAAGCATTCTCTAAAATATCTCTGTTTAAAGAAATACTAACAAACAAACTGAAAATTGGTTTTAACACGTTTGAGGACCTAAATGCCAAAAAAGATGCGCATTTCTTTTTTGATTGCACTTTTAAGACTTAAAAAAAAACTTAAAAATACATACAGAGTTCAGCTGTGACTTAACTACGTATTTAAATTATTAGCTTACTATATATTTTTCAAGATTTTAGCTTCACAATAACCATTACAGTATACACTCCACTAAATGGAAAAGTAACGAGCTTACTATTGAGTTAATTGTCAGCTAAACCGTAGGAACTAGGTTTAAAAGTAGGCAGTATCTCGACATGCAACGCAATTAGTGAAGCCACCAACTTTTAACGAGAGGTGGCAACACCGTATTTTTATGAAGCTTGTTGTATTATGCTTTTATTGACTTCGCAACTTTGCAGCGCACCGCTGTTACAACCTGTGCTAGAAGGGATTAACTAGTTTCCATGACATATTTATACTTGAGACTGAATTTTATACAAAAGAGGTTTCCTCCAAAATATCGGATCTCTTGTCAAAATGGGTGTACCTCAACGTCCTATCCTAGGACCGTTCCTCTTCTTAGTGTACGTCAATGATTTGCCTTACGCGGTTGAGAAACAGGCTGGTATTGTGTTGTTCGCCGATGACACGTCTCTTATTTTTGAAATAGACCGTCATAGCGAAGATGCTACTGCGGTGAATGACACATTATCGGTCATTTTTAATTGGTTCTCTGCCAATAACCTACTGTTGAATGCAAACAAGACCCAATGCATTAGGTTTAGTCTTCCTAACGTGAGGCAGGCCGTTGTTGTACTACTAGACGGTCAAAAATTAGATCTCGTTGATAATACTACTTTCTTGGGAATCACAGTAGATTCAAAACTTCAATGGGATGTCCATATTTCTAAACTCGCTAATAGGCTGAGCTCAGCGGCTTACGCTATTAGAAGAATTAGACATTTGACAGATGTAGCAACTGCTAGACTAGTTTACTTTAGTTACTTTCATAGTCTGATGTCCTACGGGATTCTTCTCTGGGGGAGTGCTGCTGATATACAGACTATTTTTATTTTACAGAAAAGGGCAATTCGTTTTATTTATGATTTAGGATCGAGAGACTCCCTAAGAGATTTTTTTAAGAAAATCTATATACTCACTGTACCATCCCAGTACATATTTGAAAATATGATGTATGCTAGGGAAAATATTGCCTTATTTAATAAAACAGGTGATATTACGGGTAGAAACTTACGTAACATAAATGTTCTAGTTACCCCGTATTATAGGCTGAAAACAGCCAGTAAATCGTTTAAGGGAAACTGTATAAAGTTTTATAATAATTTGCCAGAATCGGTCCTTGATATGCCAGATCGAAAATTTAAAGCTTATGTAAAGAAAGTACTTTGTGAGAAGGCTTATTACGGAACCGATGATTATTTTAAAGACAAGAACGTCTGGCTTGAGCTTGGCGCGGGTCCCTCTTAAAGGTTTATATTTGTACACCCACAAATGACATAATTTTAGTACAATCGGTACATGTACTTTATTTACAAATTGACATTAATTTTAAATATGATATCATTCTTAATTAATAATTATGACATAGCAATGTATTCTCAGTCCACATATCTAACTTTAATATCAGTATAATTGTAAGGTTGACGTTTTTGGAGAAAATGCTGCAGTACAGTTCGTTACCGCTTCTTCTGTACTTGCGATTTGGAGGCGGCAGTAAACTTAGTTGTAAGTAAATGATCTGACGTCAACAACTAACTATTAAGAAATCGAAAGATAGAAAAAGTAATGACAATTATCAAGTGATATAAATATCCAAAGATATCTTAATGATTTTTGACTTTGACTATCTCTATTTCTAGAAACACATACACACGAACATTGGTTTTTTCAATTTCTAGTTTTTGTAATTGAAAAAAAAAAAAACAGAAAAATCAATCTCTTCAAGTCAATCTACACAAATTTCTATAGTCAGTCAATAATGACGAATCAATTGAAATCTCATTTTTGCAAATTGGATGAGCGATTTGGATGCTACAGTAGAACAGACATAAATACCCATATACATGTAACATACAGACATACATACATACATTTATACATACAAAATCATTACCCTTCCGTTTGGCTTTGCCGAAGTCAGGTATAAAATAGGTACTAATGTGATCTCAGGATAAGATAAATTTCCACAATTCGCCAATTTCCAACAACTGAAATCAGAAATTTTTTTCTAAAAGTCAACACAAATAGTTTCTTTGGGATTTGTTCAAATAAACTTATAGCGTCATAATATCTTGAAGTCGAATAGCGCTTTTAATATCAATTTTGTCTGCAATAATAAATGTAAAATCACATTGAAAATGGATGTGATCATGACAAGTGGTGAGAATTAATAGATTGAGTCCTGTGCTTGTTGTAGGCGTGTATTTCTTCGAGCGTTTGGTATAGCAGGAACGAGGGCTCTGACATCAGGGACAGGAATACCGATATTTTTATTGATATATCGATTCCCATAATCGGTATATTATCGATATATCGATACAAATTTCGATATATCGATACTAAGTACTGGTATTTTATCGTTTTTTTTTCGATATGTACATGTATCGATAGAAATGTTGATAAAATACCGGCATTTTATCGAAATTTGTATCTATATATTGATATATCGAAAAAAATTCATAAAATACTGTTATCGGGTATCGATATATCGATAAAAAATATCGGTTTTCCTGTCCCTGTCTGACATAGCCCGCATTAGTATAAATAGAAAAGGAAAAGCGCCATCTGTTCGTAAGAGTAAAAACTGTTAAATGACTTGTCGCAGCAGTGTGTATGCTGTGGGAAAGCTGAGTCTAGTGCAATGCTACACACATTTTTGTACAAATTCCCGGCACGTAAGTTGAACCAAAATGGCGGTTATCGGCGCAGGTACAAATAATGCGTCGACGGCCGCCAATGTGGTTCAATTAACGTGTCGGGAATTGTACAAAAATGCTTTGAAGTCTGCTATTTTTGTTCAACTTATTATCGTCGCATTGTCCATATTGATTATTAATTAGAAGTGTTACGAGTAAAGAACAGATGTCGCTCTTTAAAATTTTAACAAAAAGTGACATTATTTTGTGACGTTTTATTTTCTTAAAAGTTACAAAAAAAAGTTTTTTTTGACCGAGGAAAATACCTTATTAATGCGTAATAACAAGTATGTAACATCCGTAAGAAATAATGATATCTGAAGCCACGACAGAAGGAAAAATAACTGGTTTTCACGAAAGGATCACAATCTTATCATCAAAGATACTATTACAGAAGGCTTACTTATTAGATACGGTTCTGTACCATGTAAACCAATTATTTCTTAATAGAATAAGGAGTTACAGCAACAAAAAATAGCAATAAAGGTTTTCTTTTTATACATCGTGTAAGGGACATATGCGTGATAAATCTAACTTCGGGTTATTAAAAATACAGTCAAAAAAAAAAAAAAAAAATCCATTCCCATATTAATTGCCCGGGCGGCTGCACACTTTTGTATGGAAATGTCAAATTTTGTTTGGTTTTTGACTATAATTTCAATATAATTATACTAAAGGGATCTAGTAAAGCCCGTGGTTTGATTATTCAATCCAATCCGACTCATATTATAAATGTGAAAGTGAGTTTGTATATTTGATTTTTTATCTCATCATGCTTCAACCACTGAACCGATTAAGATTAAATTTGGTATGGATATAGTTTTAGAATAGCGATAATACTAGAATAGCAATGGAAAAAGTAGCAATAAAAGTTTACTCACATCACACATTTCAAAATCGATCCGAAAAAGAATCATTAAGGTGTAAATCTGGAGCATTGCTGCGAGACGTGGACACTGACAAAGAAGGAATTTAAAAGGTTGGACGCGTGCGAGATGTAGTGCTGGAGAAGGCTTGAAAATTAGTTGGAAGGACAAAGTAACAATGATACAAGTCCTAAGTAAAATAGGCGAGCAATTGCCTCGCTATTGTTCATATTGTTGGGACACTTGATACGGCTTGAAAATTTTATGCGCATTATAATAGAAGGCAAAATGGAAGGAAGAAGGGAAGAGGAAAGCTCAAGCACAGCTTTATGAAGTAAGTCAAGGAAAAGGTGACAGCAGTGTCGTATCAAGATGTCAAGAGGTTGGCGGAAAACAGAATAGAATGGAATAAACTCCACGGACAAGAGCACCGTTTTTAAATTATGACGATAATAGTTTGAGACCCAGGGAAGGACATAGGATAGTTTTTATCACGAAATTACCATGGGAAGCGTAGCCGTAGTTACGCATAATTGTGTCAGAGGTCGGAATTAGGTAGAGTTATTTAAGTACTTGCATCGGAATGTTGATATTAATATGGATCCACCCGGGATTTCTAACGGACAATCCCATGTTGCCAACAATATTACAAATAAATAATAATAAAAACCTCAGATAAGACAAACAAAACAAAGATAATTAACATAAAATTTTGATTACTATTTGCATTATTAGTATTTTTATTAGTTTTTACATATTGGCAACGTCGCGCGTGCATTGATTTAAATTCATCATCATCATCATTTCAGCCGCATAATGTCCACTGCAGGACATAGGCCTCTCCCAATGACCTCTGTGGCAACCTCTACGGCCACTACGAGTAACTACAATCAAGAGACAACCGACAATATAGTCCACAAGAAGCATATGAGATGGCGCCAGCAGAGTATCCTACATCTCGATCTCAGAGTTCACCCGATTCGCTGCATATATACAACTTCCGACGATACACCGTCGGAGCCGCGGTTCCCCAGGCGCAACAACATGCCTGGCGGGAAGATCTTCCCTTTGTGGCGGTCGAGCATATCACCTCGCTGCCGCTACAGTGGTGACCCCGAAATGACAGATCTAGAGCGGCCTGCATCCAGCGCTTTCCAGCGACCTTATTCAGGTCGTCAGACCACCTTGTGGGTGGGATTGATTTAAATTGTGTAAAAGTAAATAATTTCTTAATTTATAAATCACGGGATTTTGCTACTCTTTAAAATTAATCTTGAGATTTGAGGCATATCCACTACCCTTTCGCTGTATGAAATCAGTATAAGTACATGAATAACTCTACCTAATTCCGACCTCTGGTTATGATACTTGCACGTTGTACATAAGACAATGTATACGGCAGAAAATTGTTTAAACAGACGCACAGACGGACGCCGAACTCGTCAGAATTCGGCGCAGAAGGGCTTCTTCATATTATTATGTCAATGAATAAAGTTAACTCCTACCATTTAGAAGTTGCTTTAAAAATGTTAGGCTGGCCACCCTATTTCCTACTTCTAAAACCGGATACCGGCATATAGTTTACTTCCATTGGGCAATAACATTAATTTATACCTAGTCGATAGCTGGTATAACGTAGCTAGCTTGACCAGATTGAGTAGACCCCTGGGAACTGCAACTAATTCAAGGAGGTCTTGGAAATATAGGGGGTCAGGTTACGCTGGGGTTATTAACAGTAAAGTCGTAATTAGCACCTGTGCTGTTAAGTTTGCAACGCATAACTTTGGGTATTGTTCTACATGTGTCCAGTCTACTTATTTGGCCCATTTAGGTATAAAAATAAGAACCGTACGAGCTAGCGTACAGGTTAGGTTTATGTTAGGTAGGTTTACCTTAGGTCTATGACCCTTTGACGTCACGCGGGCCGGCGCGTGTAACCTACATATTGCATGTTTTATAATTTGACTTTGTCCTACTAATTAGTGCAATAAACGCATTCCGTGGTACCGGTCGGGTTTTAGTTATTGCCGTCCTTGACTCCTGCATCCCGAACACACCGTGTCCACCTTACATTTGCATCATCTAAGTGTACTGAGAGCAAAATGTCCGGTACATTTTGGTTACTTAAAAATATACTTAACGTTTTAGATTTCAAAACTAAAAACCGACTTCGCCCCCAAGAAACACAACCGATTTTGATAAAAATTTTATGGGACCTGGAAAGTATACCCTTTCAAACAATAAAATAATTTTCCAAAACGGTTCAGGTGTCTTCGAATAATCGGTGAATATACATAAAAAAAAAATAAAAGATCGCGAGGAATTGATAATCTCCTCTTTTGTAGAAGTTGGTTAAAAGTAATTCGTACTTAAACTATTTTTATATTCAATTTTTAAATTCAATAATTACTTAACATTTTTCAAATTGAACATACATATTACCACGCTTTTTGTAGGCAGAGTCTATAATTTACCACTTGCTTCGATCCTTGTGAACCTCTTTCGCTTTGTCAACACTCTTTTGGGTAAGTACTCTTTATTTCACATATTTTCAGAACATCTGCAATTGGAACAACGTTTTGCTTCGGCCGCACTTGTGCCTATTGTCCCAAAGCAACTCGCGGCGAATCTTCGTACGTTTTGTGCACTAAAAAGTTATCGCGATAGAGCGCTGGTCACACTAGCGGCTTCGTTATTTTTCACGAACTATCTGGCAATAATCCAGGATGGCGTCATCTACGTGTTTTAAATATGGACGACGACTTTCTTTTTTTTAACATGTGTGCTAACAATTACATATGTAATGAATTTATTGAAACCTAAAAAGAAACCTAGAAAGAAAAAGCTAAAAATTTTAACACCATTTTATCGTTCCACTCCATTTTTACGCATTAACAACCGTGGCACCGTCGCACAGCACGCGTCTGAACAAGTTGAAAACAAACGTCAAAATGAACAACGCAAGTGCGACCACGCAGAGCGAATTCTTAGCGTGCTTAAATCCTTTGATATATCGCCACCCGCGCGATAACTAACACGAAGTCCGAATATTCGGAACGATACCCGATAACGGCTGGTCACATTTGCGTGTATCGTGTAATAGCACGAAGCTTCGTGACGATAGGCGCAGGTCCGGCCCAAGCATTTGAGAAATAGAACAAAGACAAATAACATTGTAAGTATATGGTTTATCTATTGTACATCTGGTTTAGATATTTAAATGTTATTATCATGTTTTGGTGCAATAAAGTGTTTTTATTTACTTACTTAGAAAAACATACACAGGTGTGTACAAAAATATATCTCACGCTGGGTGGTAAGATGTGTCTTTACATCGAGACACGCGGCAGCATGTCAGAGCCAAGTTAAAAAAAGGAACTGACGACTCAGCAGCCGTGTGTATATTACACGACCCATTTCGAGCTACTTTTGACCTCTTCACAACTCGAAACCTACTTAACCTAAATACATGGAATTCATCTAACTCATTCCGAACGCAAAATTTCAATAATGTAGCTCACTCAGTTATTGATATAATAATGTATAAAAATCCCGAAAAATGTGATTGACCACTTATCCATCATCAAAAAGGTAACTTATTTCCATATGACCTAGAAAGTTGATATTTGGCATCTAGATAGATTATTACGCGTAAACAAAGAAAAAAAATACAGTGAATTTCGTAGATTTGATTATTTTTCCTAAAAGGATACCCTACTTCCATATGACCTGGAAAGTTGATACTTGACATCTAGGTAGACTATTACGCGTATACAAAGGAACAATTCAAAAAACAGTGAATTTCGTAGATTTGTTTATTTTTAAATTGACCACTTATCCATCATCAAAAAGGTAACCCTCTTCCATATGATCTGGAAATTTGATATTTGGCATCTCGGTAGAATATTACACGTATACAAAGGGAAAATTAAAAATTCTCCTTTTTGGAAGTCGGTTAGGAATACTGAGCATCTCCTTCATAAAGCACGCTTTTTATTTGCGTACCTATTAGTAATTGAGGTTTAAAGAACTTTATTCTTATAAAAAAATTACATTACACTTTAAATGAGATAGCTACATAATTAGATAATTAAGTATCTTTTTGAATATATTTATGCTTTTGGCAATTGGTTATACAAATGTTTTTAATTTGAAGTCTACGTGGTGGACCCAAAGAGCAAAAACCCGTAACTTCAGCCGTTTTCAATGTGGTGACACAATCCTGAAGCAGTCGCTGCGTTCGACCAACTCACAGTTAATTTCGACTGTACTGGTATCGGAATGGCTGGTATGTGGTAATCGATTGACGTTAATGTGGTGTTAATCGAGTGATTGACGGTTATGGCATATTATGTTGCGCAGGCTGTGAGAGAGACAGTTAGTCACGAATTAAATTACCTGCCATTTGATTAGAACAATATGCGGGCAAATATACTTTCTGGCTGGCATTTATAACTCCCGACAAAAAAGCAGTGTGTTTGAAGTTTGTTGCTAATGCTTATCTGTCTGTGGCATCGTAGCTCCCAAATGGTGTGACGATAAGATTTATTTGAAAGAAACAATATTAAGAATACCAAACTATTTAATTCAAATTTTAACAATTTAGGTAATAAACACTGAAAATAGTCACAGATAGTCGTAGGTTAGCAGGCCACGAGATTCGTTGAACCAGGATGATAGGAAGTACTCAGCTTTGGTGTACTGCTGCCCGGCTTCACGAGTAGTGGAAAAGGAAGAGGTCCAGCTCGCTACCGCTTTTATATGGGCGGCGCGGGGTGCGGTGTGGAGCAAGAGGGCTGTCGTCACAATGGATTGACCGATTTCGATGTGTTTTTTACGTGAAAGCAAGGTTCTTTTGCGGTGGTTCTTAGCTACGTTTGATGAAAATCGGTTCACCTGTTTAAAAGTTATTATGGGTTAACGCCTGCAAGTCGGGGTTATTTAATTTACCTGGCAAATAATAGATGGTGCTACGGATATCAATTGTAATTTGAAGTTCTGCTATTCATCACTAGATGGCGTTCACTTAGAAGTCAAGGGTTTTTCAATTAGCTCGGCAAATAAACATGTTTCTAAAAGACTCAATTTAATATTTTTTAACAATTCCAATCAGACTACTAGACTAGGCATTGGTATGAAATATAGACTAACTAGCTGCGTCCCGCGGTGTTACCCTATTAAAAGTAGCCTATGTGTTAATCAAGGTGTCAGCTTCCTGCATACCAAATTTTATCAAAATTGGTCCAGCCGTTTGCGCGTGCAGAAGTGACAAACATACACACACACACACGCACAAACTTTCGCCTTTATAATATTAGTGTGTAGATGTCATAGTTTGTAGAAGTCAAATAGCGCTCTTAATATCAATTTTTCTACATAAAAAATCTAAAATTGAGAATGGATATGATCAACAAACTTTGACATCACATTTAAACTTATAACTTGACAATAATTTACAAATAATAAATATCACACAATCTTGCTAATAAATACTAATAATAATAATAATAATAATATACATATACATATACTATTCAATAATATTTTGTAAGCATTTATATTTATAAGTTAACTGCATGTCATAAATGTCGCTTGCCGTTCCACTTTATGTTTTGCGATACCCGACAGGGTTCATAGTGTACCTATTATAGAAGACAGTGACTTTTAATAGAACTGTTGTACTTTATGAAATGCAATAAATGATTTGAATTGAATTGAATTGAACAAGTGACATTATTTTGTGACGTTTAATTTTCTTAACAGTACCAAATGATTTATTTTTGACTTAGAAAAGTATCCAACTTCGCCTCGAGGCGATTCTGACGCCATAACACGTATGCATGTAGGTATGCATTAATACGTTCAATTTACCTCGATTTTATAGTTTCAATATATCGTAGCCGCTACCTCGCGCATGATCCCTTCCGGCAGTAAACCTCGCGTTACATAAAATGGTGGCTTTAGTAGGCAACAGCACAAACTACATACGATACAGAATCAGGGATGGGAATACCGATGTTTTTTTACCGATATATCGGTATTTTATCGACATATCCATATATCGATACAAATTTCGATATATCGGTACTAAGTACTGGTATTATATAGATATTTTGTATAAAATACTGGTATTATATCGATAATTTTATATATAATACCGGTATTTAATCGAAATTATATCTTGACGACAAAATATCGGTACTCCTGTTCCTGTACAGAACTGATGCAAAATGTACATTTTGACCAGAGACAAAAAATATAGGTGTTATAAGTTTGACGCTAAGGTCTGTCTGTCTGTCAGACTGTCTGTGTGTGTATGTCTGTGGCATCGTAGCTCTTGAACGGATAGACCAATTTCGATACAGTTTTTTTTTAAGTGAAAACAACTTTCTTTGCGGTAGTTCTTGGCTATGTTTGATGGAAATTGGTTAAGCGTTTCAAAAGTAACGGGAGTGAAAGCTTAAAAGGCGGAGATTTTTTGATTTGCCTGTCAAAAATTCCTTTGGGGTATTTCTAGCTTTGTTTTATGAAAAACGACTCAGCCATTAAAAAGTTATTTGGGGTTAACGCTTGAAAGTCAGAGCTTTCCCTAGCAAATAAAAGATGGCGGTACGGATATCAATTGAAATATGTAGTTCCGCTACTCATAACTAGGTGTTCTTTAGCGATTAAACTTGATAACAGATCAAAACGTCAGTGAAAATAAAAAACAAGCAAGTAAAAAATGTAACTAACTAAATAAAAAATAACCCGACTTACTATATAACGGTAAAATAGTACTTATTTAGTAACGGTAACGGACTTACTATATAACGGTAAAATAGTAACTTAGAAGATGAAAGGGTTTGAAATTCGTTGATTTCTTTTCAAAATTCAACTCAATCGGTGGATGCAAGTGATCCCATGCATATGCATTCCGTTTTTTTATTTTGAGTTAGTTCAGCTTCTAATAAGACATTAAATCAACATACAACGTGGAATAAATAAAACCACGGGCTGCACTAGATCACTATAGTATAATGAAATTAAAATAACAACGAAAAAAACGATATTCCCATACATATTGCTCGGGCGGCTGCACACTTTGATATGGAAATGCCAAATTTTTTTTTTGTGTTCAGGCTGTTATTTTAATTTCAATATAGTATACTATAGTGAAGTGGTGCCCGTGGTTCGATTTATTAAGGGTATGTCCTTCCCACATTGTATAAGGAAGTAAAAGACGACCTCCGTGGCGTAGTGGTCACCATGTTAGTCCGCTACCCAGAGGTTCCGGTTTCGATCCCCGGTCAGGACAAGTTAGAAAATGGCCGTTTTCAAATTGTCCTGGGTCTTGGGTGTTTATCTATATATGTATTTGTTATAAAATATAGTATCGTTGAGTTAGTATCCCATAACACAAGTCTCGAACTTACTTTGAGGCTAGCTTAATCGGTGTGATTTGTCCCTATCCGTCTTATTATAAAACCCAGACTAACTTTGTTACTAGGTTCACACCTTTGTACACTCACTTCTGTAGTTTCCCTAACTTGCGGTGTTAGTGGGCAACAATAACTAAGGGCTTGTTCAGCCAATGACGTCACAAATCCTAAGGGCGGCTATAACCGTAAACAGCAGCTCCGGCGGCTATGAATTGTTTCTTGGCAGATTTAGACCAGCTGGATACGGGGTTTTTATTTAGTCTTAAAGACCAGACTGTTCTTCAAATATTTTTCTTTATTAGGGTTTCGTACAAAAAATGAAAAACGGAACCTTTATAGGATCACACGTGCGTGCGTCTGTCTGTCCATCCGTCTGTCACAGCCAATTGCTCCGAATCGAATAGACCAAATCAGGTGAAATTTGGTAGGATGGTGTAATCCTATGGCTCAGACAAAGATGTGTAAAGTAAATAAATATATTTAGAGTTCCGTATAAAAAATGAAAAAACGGAACCCTTATAGGATCACTCGTGAGTCTGTCTGTCCGTCCGTCTGTCACAGCCAATTTGCTCCGAATCTTCTGGACCAAATCAGGTGAAATTTGGTAGGATGGTATAATCCTATAGACTCCTCCTAAACAACAACAAACAACAAAAATTAACAACATCCGACCCAAACACAGATGAACAAAGAAAAATTAAAAAAAAAGACGGGTCGCACTCCGGGAGTACCGGCAGAAGTGAAAACTTGAATATTAACTTTGTGCATTTCCATGGATGCGCGTGGCACGCTGAAACATAAAGACACACGAACATTCGCGCAAGCGCCCTGCGCCGCCTAAATGAAACAGAAGGCGCAGGCATACATTTTCAAAGAGAGGGGGATACTTCCTCTCCTACGCCGGCTGTCTACTCTTCATCCGTCTTACGAATTTTCGATCAGGTCACGTGTCCTGACGCCCTGACGCCCTGACGCGGGTTTAACATTTTTACCCATTAATAAAAAGTGTACAAGGCCGCTAAAGATAATTTCACTTCAAAAAAAATTTTGCAAACCTTACCGTGTTACTTATATATAAAATTAAAGGGCTCGTAAACAAATAGTTTTGTTTTTATCCATTAAAGATGAAAATTGACCTGATCTCCAAAACTACTGAGACTAAAATTTAGAAAAACAAATACAAAATATAGTTCATTCCTTGTAGATTACTGGAAAAATAATATGAGAATTCCATCAATTGAAAATAAAGTGGAAGCTCCAATGTAATACGTTCACTTACGAAAAATCTTCGGCATTGCACGGAACCTTCTCCACGCGAGTTCAACTCGCACTTAGCCAGTTTTTTTTTCTTATGCTAACTTTGAGACTTTTGTCAGCAGATAAGTGAGAAAAGAAATCCTCTCGCCTGTTGATATTCGTCAAACATCCAATAACACAAAACACAATCAAATTAAGCGAATCCATATTAATGAGGTGGAATTGAGCCGTTTCATTGCGCGTGTTGTTGCCAAATTACTTAGTCTGTGCCCTTCTCGATGAGATAATGAATATTTGATACAACAGCCGTATTGGAGCTGGCTAAAGAGTATGAACATTTTAAATTCTTGGAGGAGGCATGTAGTGTTCTGTATCCAACTGATGTTGTTGTCTCGTGCACACGGGTAGTCAAACGTCAGTTGCGTACGAGCCGTCGGCGAGAGCGGACGACGTTTCGATACTGGTGTGTGACCGAGCCGACATATAGTGTAAGTGTGGCGCAGGGAGCACTACAAATGGCGACGAGAATGTGATGTAGTGTTCTGTATCCAACTGATGTTGTTGTCTCGTGCACACGAATAGTCAAACGTCAGTTGCGTGCGAGCCGTCGGCGAGAGCGGACGACGTTTCGATACTGGTGTGTGACCGAGCCGACATATAGTGTAAGTGTGACGCAGGGAGCACTACAAGGCACACGTATCATTGCTGGTAAAGGTTGACAATTAAGTTTTGGCCCTCCATAATCGCGCCACCGGTTTTTGTTTTATCTGTGCGGTCACATATACTTGATCCGTCACTTTTTAGGGTTCCGTACCCAAAGGCTAGTCCGTCTGTCTCATACTACGCTATCTCATGAATCGTGATAGCTAGGCAGTTGAAATTTTCACATATTTATTTCTGTTACCGTTATAACTACAAATATTAAAAACAGTATAAAATACATACGAGGGCTCCCATACAAAAAACCTGATTTTTTATACATAATGCGACGGAAATCTTCGTGCGCTAGTACGTCTCGCACTTAGCTGGTTTTTTAATTTATTATTAAGTACACATATTTGAAGGGGTGATTCGGTCCACCATTTTAAACAACTTTTCCCGGTAAATTGCCTATATCGAAAAAGGAAAAAAAGGTAGAAAAGGTTTTTTCTTTGAGCAGATGATGTCAAATATTTTTTAAATTTTATTTCAATCACCTCGTTCTTATACAAATTAAAGTAGTCACATGATATTGCTACATTAGAAAATGGTTTTTTTTGCACGCCTCATAGCTGTCAGGGTCAAGCATTTTTAAATTTTTTCGATATACTTTTATTTGAAAAGGTTGTTTAAAATGGTGGACTGTATCACCCCTTAAAATATTTGTACTTGGTTAAAAAGGACATTGTTAATTTGCTTACTATACATGTATGAATTGAATTTCTAAAAAACTAAGATGCCCATGGGCGTACCCAGGTTCTAGGCCAGAGTGGGGCAAATCAGATATCAAAATAATCAAAAAGATAAACATAAATTATCTATGTTTATATAAAATAAATTCTTTAATTAAATAATAGCTATTTAAAAAGTAACTTTCAAAGGTCTTTGGCAAAACAGTTTATGACGTCTTCGACGGATTTTGAAGTGAAAACTTCTTTAGCGGCGTTGTACACTTTTTGTAATGGGTAAAAAATGTTACACTCGCGTCAGGGCGTCAGGACTCGTGACCTGATCGAAAATTCGTAAGACAGCCAGCGCGGCGCAGCGTAGGAGAGGAAGTATCCCCCTCACTTTTTACGGCGCGGCGAAAATATATGCCTGCGCCTGCTGTTTCGTTCAGATGGCGCAGGGCGCTTGCGCGAATGTTCGTTTGTGTTTATGTTACAGCGTGCCACGCGCATCCATGGAAATGCACAACGTTAATATTCAAGTTTTCACTTCTGCCGGCACTCCCGGAGTGCAACCCGTCGTTTTTTTATTTTTTTTTAATGTGAAAGCAAGTTTCCTTGTTCAAAAGTTATTGGGGGTGAAGTGAACGCTTAAAAGTCGGTTTTTTTAAATTTGCGTGGCAAATAAACTTGTTAAAAGTTGTATATTGTATTGCTAATGGCAAAAAGTTTTTTTTCTTAACTTTATCGACAAAAGTAGATAGTAAGTAGGGACGTAAACAAATCCAGGGGGGGGCAGCTGCCCCCCTCTGATCCCCCCTCGGTACGCCCATGAGATGCCGCATCTCCGCACTAATCCCTTTCTTAAATCCATGAGAATAGCGAACCCAACGAATGGTCGGTGCTGGTTACGTAAGTAATTATTTTGGATCGACGCCAAATAATATCGGCTGGAGCATAGGTGCTTGGATTTGGCAGCCGGGAGTCGTTGAATCCGGTCCGGGTCCGTTCCGGATCTGGTTCGGATCAGGACCGGACCTCCGTTCGTTGCGATTGAGACGACAGGATAACGCTTCGATAGTTGCCCAGGTGAAAGTTGATTTAAAGTACGAATATCACTTTAAATCATATTTCAACTTAACAACACATTGAGAACTTCGGAGTTATCGAATGAATTGAGCATTGTGTCGAAATAAACATCTCACTATCACATCACACTAAGGGCCGTAACAGACGCGGCGCAAGTTGTGCCGCGTAATAGCTAGTGATGGGCGATGCATAAATACTCAGTCAACCCATTTGAGTATTTACTAAGTAGATTGAGTAAATACCCGATAAATATCCTTATTTATCCATTTGGTGAGTAGATTGATTAATATGAGTTGCGACTTATATTTATATTCATTATTCCATGTTTACATGAAATAATGAATATAAATTACATTTGAATTACATTTTGAATTTTAAATCTAGTATACACTTGCAATTCTTGTCGGAAAGTATGTGCGTACGCCATAATATGCTTAAAATGTAGGTAAACGTTATATGCGAGCTAAATTATATGAAAATACCATACTATCATACACTGAAAGTACACTTCTTTGACTAATTATAATTGTTTGGTGGGAGGTGTGCATAGACGTAATTTTACGTAAAAATAAGTAAACAGACATCAAATGTGATGTCAATACATGAGCACGCCCTATTTACCTACTCTATTTATTAAATCTAGTGAGTAAATACTCAAATGGGTAGATTGAGTACTATCCACTGCCCATCTCTAGCTGTTACGCGACGCAACTTGCGCCCCGTCTGTTGCGGCACTAATATTAATATTAAATAAATAGGACATGGAGGAGGTATGGAGAGTACAGATGTGTGGTAAAAAACTATGGAGGAAGTTGACACAGAGCAGAATCAAATAGAAAGAAGGCGAGGGAGATGATGAAGATATATACGAAGCCATCGGCAGAGATTTCTTAACAAGGCATTTAGAATCGAGTTCCCGAATCCGATTTCCTTCATATTTAGTGACTGTGACCTTAGAGTAACGCCAAGTGAGCTCGGCTTCATCTTTGGTACTGTCTTTATAATCGCCCACAGTTCAGAATTAATGTATTACATACAGAACGAAACCTCTATGGCCCCGCGCAATATGCTTCTTTATTCTCCGTCCTCTCCCTCTTGACTTGTCGCGTGTATTAGGAGCAAACACACATATATTGCCGTGTGCACGGATGTAAACTTTCGTTTGTAGTAGCGCCATATGAAATGCCATGATTTCGATGACCAGATTATGGCTGACATGATCCAATTTGATACATCTGCGGCTCCGAGCAACCAGAGGAACGTCGCGGTCCGACCCCCCCGCATTCGTCGTAATCGAATACGTAGGCGTAGGAACATTAGCTCGTTTACTAGGTAGCGCCCGGCGGCCTAAATAGGCCCTTCTGGCACCGTAGCTTCGGCCCTTCCGGCAAAACATGGGTGTTGTAGCACCGCAAAATTTGCCATAGTCCCTAGTGCACCCAAAGCCGAGGTTTCCCCCTTGGGTGCCCTTTGCTGCAAGTAGTTTATAAATATAGGAAGCCGCTGGCTCGCTCCTCAAACCTTGTCCGGTGAAGTAGGAAATGCTGTCCAAGGCAATCTATGTCTGACATTTATAAAAAATATATAAATATATATATGAAATGCCATACCGGTGCCCACGGTATAGGTATACCTATACAATTTCATGGCCAGGAACTCAGGTAGATTTAACTGCATGCATTGAGCAAAAATAATTAATTTTAATAAATTGTCGTGAATACGCTCAAAATTTTAGAGGAAATGCATCGTAATTAACAAAACAGTGTATTCACAAACAATCCATTTTGTATGAACGTCGCGTCGCGTCGTCTCCTGTCGCAGCATCCAATTTAAACTGTCATCCGGTGAAATACTGTTCACAGCTAGATGCAGGAGACAATGAAATTAGCAATGTGTATTATGAAAACTGTATATTTATGTGAAAATCATTTTTTTTATTGGTTTGAGATTGACGAATCAGCTGTAGTGCGAAGGCAGGGCAGAAGTGGAGCCCACATTTGAAAAAATAATCAATTCTAGTTTCAAGATTAAAAAGAGTAAAAAGAGTAATTATAAAGACAAGAAAGAGGAAAGCTCAAGCACAGTTATATGAAGCAAGTCAAGGAAAAGGTGACAGCAGTGTCGTATCAAGATGTCAAGAGGTTGGCGGAGAACGCTCTTAAATTATGACGATGATAGACAAAATACATAAACTTATTTCATATTAAATAATTTAAGGTAATAATTATTATCTTATATTGTTTTGCTTTATATTATGTATTTATGTATGTATATGAATGTCGGTATTAATGGTATGTATGTATGTGTCTTGTATATGTATGTTTATAATATAGTATTATTTTAAGCGCCGTTCATTAATTTATTTCTGTTTTTCTAAAGTTTGGCTGGTAGAAAATGCATTAGCGTTAAGTCCATCTTTTGTACATTTTTGGTTAATGAAGATTTAATACATAAATAAATAAATGAACATAGTTTAAAAATTTAAACTTCTGATTGGGAAGGAACATACAGGTTTTGCCTAGTCTAATGCTTAGGCCGGACCTGCGCCTATCGTCACGAAGCTTCGTGCTATTACTACATACACACAATACACGATACACGCAAATATGACCGATCGTTATCGGGTATCGTCCCGATTATTCGGACTTCGTGTTGGTTATCGCGCGGGTGGCGATACATCAAAGGATCTAAGCACGCTAACCATTCGCTCTGCGTGGTCGCACTTGCGTTGTTCATTTTGACGTTTGTTTTCAACTTGTTCAGAGGCGTGCTGTGCGACGGTGCCACGGTTGTTAATGCGTAAAAATGGAGTGGACGATAAAATGGTGTTAACATTTTTAGCTTTTTCTTTCTAGGTTTATTTTAATACCTTTTCATCTCATCTACTCAAAAAACGATGTTTTCATCCCAAAACATTTGGAACTAAAGTTACTGGTTATTCTCTCGGGACAAAAACTTGAAAAAGAAGATCTCTAAGGATTAAAACCAATTTGAAAACAGAACACGAGTTTAATCTATGTAGAATCAAAACATATTTGTATTGAAATGTAATTATTAATGTAAATGTGAATACTTTTTCGTGAGTTTAAGTCAATAGTGGTTTACGTATAAAAATAAAAAGATATGAAGGACCACGCAAACAAAGTTATGAGAGAACATTTTATCTTAAGTTGGTGGTCTTCGAAAAAGTATTTCTTATATTGTATGAAAACGACATCAAACAAAGGTTGTAGGTGTTCTACTGTTCTTTATATTCTGTTTTGTATGTGCTAGTTTTTCTCATAGATGGAGATGAAAAGTAGAGTGTGCTACTCGGGTACGGTAATATTTTTATCTCGGGCGATATACATTAATCCCTCGCTACACTCAGGATTCCACCGTAGAATCACTCGCTCCACTCGTCATTCAACTGTGGAATCGTTCGTTTCCCTCTGGATTCAAAGTAGCCCCCTCGCCTTCGAAATATTACCTTAGCCCCTTGTAGCACAATCTACTATTTATGCCTTAAGAGGCTTTTCACCTTTGGTTGGCTATCTCGCTCGCACAATTAAACATTATTAAAAAATGTGACTCATTTGAAGAAAAGTGTTTCATAAACTTTTTAATGTATTATAGGTTAGATATTGTAGACATGTATTTTTATTTAATTATCGATGTAGTCAATGTCTACACAATATACAAATATGTCTACAATATCTAACATATAATACATTAAAAAGTTTATGAAACATTTTCCTCAAATGAGTCACATTTTTTAATAATCTTTAAAAATGTTTGATTGTGCGAGCGAGACAGCGAACCAAATGTGAAAAGCCTATAATTATTAGGTTACCTATGTGTTGGATTTTTTAGGTTATTATTTTGCGCCGCAACAAAGTCTCTGTTAATCCGTATGGTTGACTGGGAAAAAACGCTTTTAGCGTTTAATTCGCCAATTGTATACAATTGTATATTGTGGTTCACTAAAGTTTTTATAAATAAATAAACCCTATCAAACAATGCTAAGAAACAAAAAGAAACAAGTCACGTCGATGGCGAATTTACGCGGGAAAAGGGAAGTAATTTCGATCGCGTTCGGAAAACAAGTATTTTAACGTCCGACAGACAATCGACCGAGTCAATTTCACGGTGCTGCGATTTCCAAAAGAAAGAGCGGATATGAAAGTAGCTGGGACCAAACGGGACCCAAGGACATCGCCGCAAATTGAGTCTACCTCTACCTTCGGGAGAAATATTGAATTCAATCTGTAAATACGGTGAAGGTATTGTTCGTAGTGCTGTCTAAAAACGCGCCCTTTATTGAACCTTGTTTGTTTTGTGGTAAGGGCTATGAGGTGTTCTAATATATATTTTTGGACGTGCGGTAGAATATTTGCGTATCAGATCGGTTTGTCTTTGTTTACCAACTATGAATTGAGGAGTTCGGGCGAAATAAGGCTATTGAAATAAGTTGTCAATTTGAGGTTGGTATTGAATAGACAATAGGTTTCGTAGATACGAGCATGTTAGTCTTGATATGAATATTAAGGAATACTCTTTGAACTGAAAACAATTATATACTTGAGTGGGATTTTGTTGGAAAAATGTCGAATCGACGAAAACGTATAAATAAATGAATAAATATATATGAAAAAATAACACTGATTGAGCTAGCCCCAAAGTAAGTTTAAACTTCTGTTATGGGATACAACTCAACGATATCATATTGTGTAATAAATACATATATAGATAAACACCAAAGACCCAGGACAATTTGATGAAGGCCATTTCCCAACTTGCCCCGGCTAGGGATCGAACCCAGAACCTCCTGATAAGCGGACCATTTCGTCACGGAGGTCGTCAAGGTCGTATAGGGATAATCAAAGTATCCCTGCAGGTATACTTTGATTTATCCCTATAAGTGTTGCATGCTTCAAATAGAATATACTAAGTACGTAACTATTCACTGCGCGTGGCCCGACATGCACTTGGCCAGTTTTATTGAAAATACCGAAATCACAGTGCTCATAATAATAATAAATAAATAAATATTTAGGGACAAATTACACGGATTGAGCTAGCCCCAAAGTAAGTTCGAGACTTGTGTTATGGGATACTAACTCCACTATACTATATTTTAAAACATATACATATATAGATAAACATCCAAGACCCGGGACAATTTGAAAAAGACCATTTTCCAACTTGCCCTGACCGGTGATCGAACCCGGGACCTCTGGGTGGCGGACTAGCATGGTGACCACTACGCCACGGAGGTCGTCATAAACTAAACTAAACTTGCTCATAAACTAAATTCCACGCTGACGAAGTCGCGGACAACAGCTAGTGGAATATAAAAATGAAGTCGGTTAATAAGTGAGTACATTCAAAAAAGGCTTTAAATATTTTTAAATTTGTATGTCACAACAAAAGCCTTATATAAAATAATGAAGTCAATTATTTGGATATCTCTATATAAGCGTTTGCCCGTAAATGAGGCAACACATATTATAAATGCTAAAAATGGATGTTTGTTTACTTCTCTGTTGAAAATATTCAGTGTGAATAACTGATAGTAAAATTTACTGCTAGCAGAAATTCCATAACAATAATTATCTTTTTTATGACTATGTAAACATAATTTATATAAAAATATCATTATATATTTGCTTTCCTTCTCGGTTTTGTTAAACTAACAAGATCATGAAAAATTTTGGTAGAAGTGTGTGAGTTTTTTATAAACCTTCCAAAAGTTATATAAGTTTTTTTAAGTTTAAGTTATTTAGTTAATTAAATACTGTACATTTGCACCGGTAAAGTATTTTTCTTTCTTTCAAAATGCATTTTCTTAAGTCAAGCTTTTTTCAGAGTTTCAATTTGAAACGTCAGATAAAAAATGTGCCACATTTTTTAATGTACTTATTTATTTATTTTGAATAATGTAGGAACCAATATAAAGTTACCAATAAGGTATTAAGTTTAAATAATTTTAAGAACTTATTAGTATTATATCAAGATGTTTATCTTAAACAAATACTGTAGTAATTTGTACAAACTCTGAAAAAAATACTTTATGTAATGTTATTCCTCTAATAGGAAAAAAAGCGGACGTAGGTATCTAGTTTAAGTGTTACTCATTTACTCTAAAAATGTATGGTTGCTTTACAAACTGCTTGCTTTGTTACATTAAATTTAACTTTCGGTTTCACTTATAAAAAATTGTTTTAGTATGTATGCACTCTATAAACAAATAAACGTTATTTTATTTATTTCTTGCAGATATCAAATCGCTGACTTCGCTGTCTGTTTAAGTTTCCTAAAGGTCAGAAGGAAGAGAATGCTTTAGCATTGTTATTAAGATTATTTTGATATGATTTTGGTTATATTATTATTAGTTTCCTATCAAACTAGCGTGGTGAAATAAGTTATATGACTAATAGGTAATGGGCCAGATTATAAAAAATAAAAATAAAAAAAAAACAATAAATGCAAAATTCTCTTTTTTCTGTTTGTATAGTAACTGCGTAGTTTCATTATTTCACTTCTACTGTACAAGTTTATCTTGTACTTAATAGAATTATCGATGACATCCTACAAGCGAACGCGAACAATTTGTCAAGAAAACGTTTCTCTCACAATTCTAATATTATATTCCATTGCTGTAAGAAGCGGCAGATAGACATCATTAATACATAAAGAACTATTCGAGTCGATATTGCTGATTTAATATTGCAGTGCGCCTGGAGCTCGGTGGTCCAGGAGTACGAATTACAAGCGCTTTCGCATGTTAAGCAACCATGGGCGAGGGCGCTGATTGTATGGTTGACTTTAAAAAAATGCGTTTTTCGAAAGACATGACAAGTAGTCTGTCGTTAAGCTGTGTTAGATTTAGATGCCTTAAGATAGGGGTCTTAAATGGTTTTTTTTATTTTTTTGGACAAATTACACTGATTGAGCTAGCCCCAAAGTAAGTTTGAGACTTGTGTTATGGGATACTAACTCAACGATACTATATTTTATATCAAATACATATATAGATAAACATCCAAGACCCAGGACAATTTGAAAAAGGCCATTTTTCAACTTGCCTTGACCGGGGATCGAACCCGGGACCTCTGGGTGGCGGACTAGCATGGTGACCACTGCGCCACGGAGGCCGTCTTGTGACATCATTGTTGTCCATTTAAGCAACGTGGAAGGGACATACCCGTAATAATTCCAACCACGGACTATACTAGATTACTATAGTATAAAGAATTGAAAATAACAGCCAAAACACACAAAAAAATCGGCATTTCCATACAATAGTGAGCAGCCGCCCGGGCAATTTGTATGGGGATGACAATTTTTTGTGGCTTTCAGGTTGTTATTTTAATTTAGTTATACAGGTATGTCCTTTTTACGTCGTACAAACATAAGAAAAAAACAAAAAAAACTAAGACTAACTAGAAAAAGCGAACACAGAAAACATTTACAAAGTCTTGCAATAGTGTGAGTATTGTTAGAAAAATGTCACATATTTCGTATTAAACCATTTTACGCCTTTTGCGCATTTCCTAGTTTTCAAGATAATTGTGTCCTGTATTTATTTATCTTGTGCAACAAAGATCTTTGTCATAATCTTTATTTCATTATAAAAATACATTTCAAATACAATTATTAATAAAAAATATACAAAATTTACAAATAAAATAGAGATTCCAACGCGTCGCCGCGAGGCAGGGTGCCCAGTAAGTTAGCAGCATTGCGTCTCTGCACTGCGATAGAAATTCTTTGGGCGAAATAACTGCCAGCCCTTGGATCACCCGTAACCTCCCGGAGGCGCGCTGAAATCTCAGTCACTAGGGTTCTTGCTTCTGGGCCCCACGGACCCATTGTCTCAACCGCGAAGGGCACAAATAAATAGTTCGCCTCGAGGTGCTCATATTTCCTTCGCTTAACGGTTTCAACAAAGTGTATTGTATTAAATAAATATGTACGGACAAATCACACAGATTGAGCTAGCCCCAAAATAAGTTCGAGACTTGGGTTCTTGCTTCTGGGCCCCACGGACCCATTGTCTCAACCGCGAAGGGCACAAATAAATAGTTCGCCTCGAGGTGCTCATATTTCCTTCGCTTAACGGTTTCAACAAAGTGTATTGTATTAAATAAATATGTACGTGCCCAGTAAGTTAGCAGCATTGCGTCTCTGCACTGCGATAGAAATTCTTTGGGCGAAATAACTGCCAGCCCTTGGATCACCCGTAACCTCCCGGAGGCGCGCTGAAATCTCAGTCACTAGGGTTCTTGCTTCTGGGCCCCACGGACCCATTGTCTCAACCGCGAAGGGCACAAATAAATAGTTCGCCTCGAGGTGCTCATATTTCCTTCGCTTAACGGTTTCAACAAAGTGTATTGTATTAAATAAATATGTACGGACAAATCACACAGATTGAGCTAGCCCCAAAATAAGTTCGAGACTTGGGTTCTTGCTTCTGGGCCCCACGGACCCATTGTCTCAACCGCGAAGGGCACAAATAAATAGTTCGCCTCGAGGTGCTCATATTTCCTTCGCTTAACGGTTTCAACAAAGTGTATTGTATTAAATAAATATGTACGGACAAATCACACAGATTGAGCTAGCCCCAAAATAAGTTCGAGACTTGTGTTATGGGATACTAAGCCAACGATACTATATTTTATAACAAATACATGTATAGATAAACACCCAAGACCCAGGTCAATCTGAAAAAGATAATTTTCCATCTTGACCTGACCGGGGATCGAAACCATGACCTCTAGTGTCTGGCACGATGACCACTAGGCCACAGAGGTCATCAAATTATTTTTATATATTATAGTATTGTATTGTAACCCAAAGGGTCGTAAAATCCAAAAGCTAAGTTTAGCGCATTGGTGGGCTTGAAGATGGAGAAAGGAAATTAAAATAGTGATGAGTTGCTAGCCGCACCGTCTATACAGATATGTTTCATATTCTCGCCCATTTACTCATTCGTCTTTTACAATTTGCGTAGGAAGAGCAGCAGCTTGTACATTCTATGTTTTTTCTTTTCTTACAGACTAGCATAGAAGTCAGCAGACGGCAATCGTTAAAGCCAGCAGACGGCAATCTTTGAAGCCAGCAGACGGCAATCGTTGAAGCCAGCAGACGGCAATCGTTGAAGCCAGAAGACGGCAATCGTTGTAGTCAGCAGACGGCAATCGTTGAAGCCAGCAGACGGCAATCTTTGAAGTCAGCAAACGGCAATCGTTGTAGTCAGCAGACGGCAATCGTTGAAGCCAGCAGACGGCAATCGTTGAAGCCAGCAGACGGCAATCTTTGAAGCCAGCAGACGGCAATCGTTGAAGCCAGCAGACGGCAATCGTTGAAGCCAGCAGACGGCAATCTTTGAAGCCAGCAGACGGCAATCGTTGAAGCCAGCAGACGGCAATCGTAAAAACATTAAGAACAATAGTCGAGACGATTGCCGATTGAATATTAAAGGGCGTTAAACAGATATCGGGAAAACATTGGGAAATGAAACGATCTTAACAAAGAATCATCTAGGATTAATGAATAATTTGAAGGTCTTATACATTGTCCTTACTGCCTTAGATGTGGGAGTGCTAAATAGCATACTTAGTACTCCCACATCTAAGGCAGTAAAGTAGTAACCTTACATGTGGGAGTGCTAAGTATGCTATTTAGCACTCCCACATCTATGAGGTTAACATTAAATTTAATTACAAAATCATTTCTCTCCCTTTCGACCAGAACACACTCAACTAAAGCGTGATACACATTTTCTATTTTAAGACGAAGTGGTAGCTAAAGTGGCGCCCTCATTTGAAATAAATTGTTAAAAACGAAATATGGTGATAATTAAAAATTTGATTTGTATAAATGTCTAGAAAGACCTTTAAACTATTTTATGAATAACCTTTGAAATTATTACTAATAGTCCGTCTAGTTTTAAAACAAGATGGACTACCAATATTACTTTCAAAAGTTATTCATAAAACAGTTTAAAGGTCTTTCTAGACATTTATACAAATCAAATTTTTAATTATCACCGTATTTCGTTTTAAACAATTTATTTCAATTGAGGGCGCCACTTAAGCTACCACTTCGTCTTAAAACAATCTACACAGTTTGGAGTTTCGGTATTATAAATCTGGTGGAAGGATATGGCAGAGTACTGGCATTCATATACCGGTCCTTCTTTTGCCTCTACTGTATAAAATCGATGACTATATATATTCATATCCATGGACAAGAGAAAGACATATCGATGCGTCATTTAGTACTTGCAGCGTAGTTTGGTATACGAGTATACAAATATTTGTGTCCTCATTTATGTACGTATGTCCTATCTATCTAAGTATTTCGGAGATTTGCATGAGATTAATACACTAAAGATAATATAATCCAAAGATAACAAGAGGTAAGTATCAAATGTTTACGGCGATATTGTTTACTATGTTTTGTTACGGAAATTAAGAACAAACAGGAAATCAATAAGAAAACATACAAAGATGTCTAATATAAAGCGGAAGGAACGAAAAAGGGTTATCAAATAAATAATATTGTTTAAAGGGTTGCAACGCCGCCGGAGCTGAGATCTATATTAATCAAAAAAAGAAAATTAAAATTGCTTTTTTGTACTTTATTTTATACAGTTTAATTTATTTACTGCATTTCATAATGCACATCGGTTCTATTCTAAGAACTAAAAGTCACTGTCTTATAGTAAAATAATTTTATTTAATTTCTTAAATGATTATTTATAAATTATAGTCACACACATTATATAAAGGAAACAAAAATAAATGGTGCCTGAGCTAGGATGAAAAACACCCTGTGATTCAGGCGTTTACAAGCTACACTAAACATTCTCAATAAACAATTAATAAAGTAAAACAATGGTTTAAGGAATGGAAAATGGAAAAGGAAATAATAATTATTGGAACGAAGTTCCTTACGGCAGGCTTGGAGGAGATAGGGATTTTGCTGCGCGACCGAACTGAAAAAAATGTGATAGTAAAACCGTAAGGATGACCTCGTTAAATAAAACCGTTAAATGAGACGTGCGCAGGCGCGACAGTCGTATACACAAGAATTTTTGAACTTCGTTCCTACCTGGTGTCCCACGACACCACATTTCTTTTTTTTAATAAATGTAAGTGTACTTATGATAAACTGCTAGATATTCATACGATATATTCAGGCGGGCTTCATGGACTATTTATTTAATCACACTAAGAGTAATAATAGTTAGGAACGCTATGAATCCTGTCGGTTATCGCTAAACAAAAATGGAACTTGTTTCAGTTTTCATTAGGGTTGCATCGATACGCCTTTTCACCGATACGATACCGATACCGATACGTTAATTGAAACATGAAGATAAAATAAATAAATCACCAGTCGGATTCTTTTTTTATTAATATGAAAAGTAGTTACATAGGTCGATATTAGATAATTATTATAAATTTTAGTAGTTAACATTAATAACATTATTATTTAAAAAACAAAGTAATCTTAAGTTTTGCGGAGAAAGGCGATTTAAAAAAATAAGTATCGTTGAATCGGTCGTAAAAATATCGTCGATACCGATATATCGGCTAACCCGAAGTATCGCCGATATATCGGTATCGGTATCGGATGCATCGCTAGTTTTCATTAATATAATTTCATTATTTTACAAATGAGAGGCGAGGAAAGGAAAGGGAAGGCCAAGAAGGATGTTCGTGGATGAAGTAAAGGAAAAGGCAGAAGTCGTGTCGTATAGGGAGGTCAAGCATTTAGCTGAAGATCGGGAGGCATGGACAATACTCCACCGATTAGAATTTAGTATTTAAATAAATTGATGATGAATTAATAAATATTAACCTAGTATTTATATGTATTTAAATATTACTGGTAGATACTTGAAATATTATAGTTAGTATTTTTATTTTTTGCGAATGTTTATCATTGTAAGTGTTTAATGTCAGCCATAAACGTCGTTAATGTCAGGTTTTTAATCAAAACGACAATATTTATATTTTATTATTAATATCTAGTCTATTGTGTAATAATATGTTTTATTTATTAAAATTTGTTTGAATTTATTTATTTTGAAAGATTAGCAGTTTGTCTGCATCGATGCTATTTCCCCAGATAATTATTCCGTATGTGAGCCATGAGTGAGTATGCATACGCGTACTAAGCCGTTATCGCGGTTTATACGTTTGTGTTTTTTAAGTTTTCTGCGTGGTATTAACCGCTTACAAAAAAGAAAGGTGTTATAAGTTTTACGCTGATGTCGGTCTTTCTGTGGCATTGTAGCTCTCGAACTAATAGACTGATTTCAATGCGGTTTTTGTTTGTTTGTAATAACTGTATTGTACTATGAAAACACACTTTTACATAATATAACAACATAAATTATATGGTATTTATAATATGGGTCTCTGGTATTGTACATAACTGTAAGTACAATACTATTGCCTGAAATAAATGAATTATTATTTATTATTATTATAAAGAGTAAATTGACAACAAACTTATCCCATAATGGAATCTCTTCCAGTCAACCGGCGAATAAGAAGATAGGACAATTAATCACAAGAAGGGTATAAAAGTTCGTACTTACATAGGATAAATGAAAGTAACATTAAATTTACTAAAATAACTACACACGACGTATACTTTCAACAAGATATATACACTATATACATAAACATTGATAAATATACATAAATAAACATAAACATGCACAGTAGTATTTACATATATATGTATAAACTAGCTTTTGCCCGCGGCTTCGCTCGCGTAGGGGTGTAGTTTATCAAAATCCTTTTTTAGGGGATACCTACGTCATAGTAGCTTTATCCATGCAAAGTCTCAGCCCAATCGGTTTAAAATTGACAAAGTTTTATACAAACTTTCATCCCCTATTTTATCCCCTTGGGGGCAGATTTGATCAAAACCCTTTCTTAGCGGATGCCTACGTCATAACATCTACCGGCATGCCAAATTTCAGCCCGATCCGTCCAGTGGATTGGGCTGTGCGTTGATAGATCATTATGTCAGTCAGTCAGTCACCTTGAGTTATATATATTTAGATAAACTACCATACATATTAGAAATTTATTACTTGCAAGAAAATACCGAAACGTAAGTAAGGTTTTTTTTACGTGAAAGCAATTTCTCTTGTGTCCTTCAACAACTGCATATTTGCAAACCCATTGTTATTGATTCGAGAGGTCTTTCGACGAATCCGACACCGCTGGGCAGCGTTCGGGAAGCTAAGCAGTGTTTTCTCGTCCAAAATACCTCAGTGCCTTAAGACGAAAGTGTTTAATCAATGTGTGTTACCAGTGATGACTTATGGCTCTGAAACGTGGTCCCTTACTATGGGTCTCATAAGAAGGCTCAAAGTCACTCAACGCGCTATGGTGTGGGCTATGCTCGGTGATAGAATCAGAAATGAGGAAATTTGTAAGAGAAAAAAAGTCATTGACATTGCCCAGCGGATTAGTTCGTTGAAGTGGCAGTGGGCGGGACACATAGCGCGATGAACCGATGGCCGACGGGACAGAAAGGTTCTCGAATGGCGTCCACGTACTGGCAAGCGAAGCGTAGTACACCCACCCATAAGGTAAACTGACTAAGGTCGCTGGAAAGCGCTAGATGCAGGCCGCTCTAGATCGGTCATTTTGGAAATTCTTGGGAGAGGCCTATGTCTCGCTTGCTAAACCTCTTTTAGTTAAAAAATGTTTTGTCTCGTTCTTTCGATGTCAAATATTCAAAAGAAGGAAAGGGACAAAACATGTTTTAACTAAAAAAGGTTTAGCAAACGCTTGTTATTTTTTATGAATTTGAGGGTAAATCTTTATAGCTGGCAATAAACTTCTCAAACGTTTCTTACAAAGTGTAAGAGATGAGTTTTTTATTTAAATAGCTAATTTACATATAAAATAATTCAAATAAAAAACTATAATATATATTTATTATAATTTTGAATAAAAAATAATAAAATAATAAATTTATTTTTTATAATTTACATATTTACAAATAAAAAGAAAAAGTGAAAAACCTACTATAAATTTAATCTAGAAAATCGTGCCCATGCAGCATGGTGCCAAGAACGCTGGCCGCATTTCTCCCGAAGTGTATGAGATGAGTTTTTTATTTGAATAGCTCAGATAGGATAATTTTCATATTTACAAATAAAAAGAAAAAGTGAAATACCTACTATAAATTTAATCTAGAAAATCGTGCCCATGAGGCATGGTGCCAAGAACGCTGGCCGCATTTCTCCGTTGGATCGCAATACTGATGCCGATGCCGATGCCGATGATAATCTCTGCCGCTGCTTGTTTAGCGGCAGAGATCAATCTTGGGGAGATCTCTTTAAGGAGACCCCTAGCACTGGGGCCCCATGGTCCGAAAGTCTCCACGCCAAACGGCACAAAAATATAGTCATCATTTAACGAACTATATTTGCGCCGCTTGGCGATTTTAGCCTTTTTAGCAGTGGAACCAGCTTTTGAAGTAGATTTGTAAAGTATTTGTTGCATGATTTATAATTATTTTGTCTAAAGTGACCACTTTTCACCATCTCTCTCAACGTTTTTATTCTTTACTTTAAGACATTCACAAAAAATTAAGGGAACGTTATTCAATTATATGTCGCAAAGTAAAAATACGTAGGACACGAAGCGTAGGACACCCACCCACAAGGTGGTCTGATGACCTGACCTGCGCTGGAAAGCGCTGCATGCAGGCCGCTCTAGATCGGTCGTTTTGGAAATCCTTGGGAGAGGCCTATGTCCTGCAGTGGACGTTATGCGGCTGAAATGATCATGATGAAAGTAAAGCTGTCTGTAGAACTTTTTCTACAAGTGAAACTTCATTCTGCTCCTTGGAAATCCAAGGACGGTTGACGTAAGGCAGGCTTACGTCAACCGTCCTTGGATTTCCAATAAAGGCCGGTCGTAAATAAAGTTAAATCGTTTAAACTGTCTATTCCTTCTCAATTTCGCATGATTTTTAACATCTTTGGGTGACTTACATGCATATCTGACGACCACCGTGGCGTAGTGGTCACTATGCTAGTCCGCCACCCAGAGGTTCCGGGTTCGATCCCCGGTCAGGGCAAGTTGGAAAATGGCCTTTTTCAAATTGTCCTGGGTCTTGGATGTTTATCTATTTATGTATTTGTTATAAAATATTGTATCGTTGAGTTAGTATCCCATAACACAAGTCTCGAACTTACTTTAGGGCTAGCTCAATCAGTGTAATTTGTCCCTATATATTTAGTATTTATATATTATATGTGTAGGGCTACAATGCAGCACACCTGAGGATGCGATCGGAATTGTACGTAAATAAAGAATATTTTTTCCCTGAAATTAACAGCCAAATAGAAACTTAGTAATATAGTTATGTTAGCTCGCCACTAGTCCACCGACAGTATCATATTTTGTTGACTTTGAGTCACTGATTTACTATGAAGCAAATGTATAAATCTAAGTTTTAAATTGTCGAATAATAATTAATAAGTCGATTCGTAAATATAATTAATATAAACAATAATTATTAATTTATTAATACGTATTATTTTCATTGTATAAGTGATTTAATATTTATAAGTTGTGATAATGTTTTGACCGTAGAAAAACATAAGAGAGCTGTCTTTCTTGATTTGTCATTGGACTGTGAACACGTTTATAAAATAAATCATTGATCATCAAGGTGATCGTAGTTTATTTTAGGAGAATCTGCGAACTGACTGCCTCCTTGGTCCAGTGGTCAAGGCGTTCGCCTTATGACCCGGAGGTCATGGGTTCGATTCCCACTGGGAAGCATACTTTGTGAAAAGTTGTTTCCAGTCTGGATAGGATATTGCAGACTTGAATCACCTGATTATCCGAAAAGAAAGATGATTCCGTGTTTCGGAAGGCACGTAAAACTGTGGGTCCCGAACGCCATCTAGCGTTTGATCATCAAACTATTCAAGGATTGGTTCCTGGTTTGCCCCTTGGGTTGTGGAGGTCAGACGGCAGTCGCTCTGTGTAAAAACCAGTAACCTCGTCAAATCTCCTTGGTTAGGTAGCGGACCCCGGGCTCTGAAGCGTTACTGCTGAGGATGCAACCGGGAATACGCTCGGATGATGATGAATCTGCGAACTGAGGTTTCAGTTATAAGAAATGAATGAATCAAAGATTAATTACTATAACAAGACTGTATTTATTACAAAATGACAACTTACTCGTATTTCAAAAGCCTTATTTCGCCTGAACTCCTCAATTCGTAGTTGATAAACAAAGACGAACCGATCTGCTACGCAAATATTCTGCCGCACGTCCAAAAATATATATTAGAATACCTCATAGCCCTTACCACAAAACAAACAAGATTCAATAAAGGGCACGTTTTTAGACAGCACTACGAACAATACCTTCACCGTATTTACAGATTGAATTCAATATTTCTCCCGAAGGTAGAGGTAGGCTCAATTTGCGGCGATGTCCTTGGGTCCCGTTTGGTCCCAGCTACTTTCATATCCGCTCTTTCTTTTGGAAATCGCAGCACCGTGAAATTGACTCGGTCGATTGTCTGTCCGACGTTAAAATTCTTGTTTGTCGAACGCGATCGAAATTACTTCCTTTTTCCCGCGAAAAATGGCCATTGATTGCGACTTTTTCATTTTGGAGCGTTACTGTTATACTGTAGATGTTCTCAATTTTTAGCCCACGAAAGAGGGGTCTTATGAGGTTGACATATGGCCAATGTCTGTCAGTCTGTCTGTCTTTAACTCCTGAAAAAAGAGGGGTGTTATAAGTTTCAAGGTAATGTGTGTCGGTCTGTCTCTCTCTGTCTGTGGCATCGTAGCGCTCAAACGGATGGACCGATTTCGGTGCGGTGTTTACGTTGACAATAAACCCTGCAAGGTTTTCGTGATGGTAAATTGATTTATAAATATAATCAATTTACCTCAATTATTTTATGAATTTTGAATAACTGATTTTTAAAAAAGTTCCCTTGCGGTGGTTCTGTGCTATGTTTGTTGAAAATCGGTTTTGCCATGTCTGTCTGTCTGTCCGTCCGCTGTTTTGCTCAGCGACTATAAGGACTAGAAAGCTGTGATTTGGCATTTAGGTTTTTTAGTGAATTTTGTTGTTAGAATCAAGTGTCCTCCCTCTCTATCTGCTAGATGATTATATATGGACTCGTGGAAAAATTCACAGCAATCTTCTAAATATATTTATATTTTTATATTATAATATATAACTCAAAGGTGACTGACTGACTGACATAGTGATCTATCAACGCACAGCCCAAACCACTGGACGGATCGGGCTGAAATTTGACATGCAGGTAGATGTTATGACGTAGGCATCCGCTAAGAATGGATTTTGATCAATTCTACCCCCAAGGGGATAAAATAGGGGATGGAAGTTTGTATGAAACTTTGTCAATTTTAAACCGATCGGGCTGAGACTTTGCATGCATAAAGCTACTATGACGTAGGCATCCCCTAAGAAAGGATTTTGATCAATTACACCCCTACGCGAGCGAAGCCGTGGGCAAAAGCTAGTAGTATATATAACGAAATTTAAAAGAAACCTATCGGAGCTAAGTAGGGTTTACAAATTAAACAGTTATACAATGTACTCGTTAACTTATAAAATGTACTCGGAAAAGGAAAAATTCATACAAATTCAATAGATAATTTGTTTTAGACGTTATTAGTGGCATTAACTCAAAGTAGGCATTCGCAACTACGGAACCCTATACTGCGCGTGGTCCGACACGCACTTGGCCAGTTATTTATTTATAATACCCCTTTTTTACGACCACGGTTAATCGAAGCATGTAAAATAACGAATATTCAAGCGATGTCCTTTTTCGGAAAAAAAAATGATAAACATGTTTGAATCTCTAATCTCCGCTACCAAGAATTCTTTATTGTTTTTTTTCTTGTTAACCTTATCAAGGAAACTTCAAAATACGTAATTGCGAGAAACCAATTAAGTCGAATTAAAAAAAATACGTTCTTTAAAAAAATATCATAGGCTTTATTTACAGAGAAGATTTTAATAATAACAAAATATAAACGAATAATTTGCCTTGTTTTTTATGTCTTCTATTTCATATTTGACGTTACTTACGGAGAGGTAATGTAAAACTTTTCCGAAATAATTATACAAAATGAACGTCGACCTAATATAAATATAATCAAATGTCAATTTTAAGAGAAATTTTTTACAAATGTAGTTATGTGAGAACTTGGCAATTAATTTTTATAAGCACTAATGCACAAGATCTTTTAAATTGATAAGGTCGGTAACGTCTTTTAAAAACTTGTATTTGCGTAACACTTATACAAAATTATAATACATTTAATTTGTAATACTGATGTTAAAAATCCCTTCACTAAATTAAACAGAAAGAGAAGACAACACTTTTACTGAATACAATTTAAAAAATAAAAATACGTCGACATTAACTTTGTAATACTGATGTTAAAAATCCCTTCACTAAATTAAACAGAAAGAGAAGACAACACTTTTGCTGAATACAATTTAAAAAATAAAAATACGTCGTCATTAACTTTGTAATACTGATGTTAAAAATCCCTTCACTAAATTAAACAGACAAGGAAGACAACACTTTTACTGAATACAATTTAAAAAATAAATATACGTCTACAGTTTCCCCATCGATCTCTCATATATCCCTTCGGACAGTAAAACGGCACAGAAATCATCAGCGGAGCTATACATTTCCCTTCTTCATTCTTCTTAGATCCTTCTGGACAACCTTCACTATCTGTCTCATTACATGTAGTACATTTTTCTTCAGATTTCGGATCTAAAACTTCTACATCCTTACTTGGATCACCAGTCCACTCCAACGGATCAATTGGATCAGTTATTTTTACACGATCTTCAGTTGTTTCTTTAATGAATTTATCATATATGTAATGTTTGTAAAGAAATAGAGATTTGCTGAATATTGTTTTGAGGAACCCATTCTTTTCGTTTATTTCGTTCGTAAGTTCGTTTTCTTTATTGTTCGTTGTTCTTTTCACAGTGTTTACTAGTATATCAGCTAGGATGTTATTCCACGCTGATGCTTGCTCATTATTAAGTAATTTTCTTAATAATATTCCCTTTTTAGCTGTATTAACACTTGCACCTTCTTCCTTAGTGTTCACTTCACTTATGATTATAATTATGATACTGAATATATACACTAACTTCATTTTTAGATATTTAAAGCAAACAACAACACAATGGAGACCCTAACTGTGGTAACTTTGCAAGATAACAGTTCGAGACGAGGTGTTGTTTTGTACAGTCGTGTACACAAGTGTTAAGTACCTCTATTTCTTATTGAACATCGCTGGGTCGTGACAGTTTGAAAGCAATTATTTTATTTTTAGGCACTTGCTTGCCGAAATATTAAATGTAATAAAACGAAAACTGTTAAATTAGGCAAAAATTTTAAATGGTTAACTTTCTAATAGAAGCCTAAGAGCAAAAACTTTTCTTCTATTTAACAATTATTCTTATAATTTTAATTAAAAAACTCAGTTAATCAATTTGCCACAATTAAAATTAGTAAAAAAAGTAAATATTTTGATTATCAAAAGAAAATAAACGTAAGGGTTGGACCGAGAAAGCCTTTGCACAAAAATATTGATGTTTTCAGCAAAGTTTCTCAGAAACTGCACAAGAGAGAAAACCGAGACAAAAAATTATTACAAGAAAGAGACAAACCGCAGTGATACAGAAAAAAATCACATTTCATTTTAGGTACATATTTATTTGTGTTTTAACAACAGTACATGCCATATATTATGACGTAGGCTGGCTCAGATATTGTACAAACAAGTATATAACTTTTTACAAACGCAATTTCGTTTAGATAGTACCAAAAGCCCTAAAATTTTAGAAAAATGTTTAAAACATTTTAAAATAAAAAAAGACAGTACATTGTAACAGAAATGCTAAGGATTGAATTTGAAATGCTTGCTCTACTCGACAGTACCCGATATCTTGCAGATAACGATAACCGCAAAGCAAATATTGACCGACTGACGCACGGCCAACGTAGAAGCCAGGTCGATGTAAACTAATTTATCGGGAAAATTCGGAGTACCCGAAAATGAATCAAGGACACCTCTATCAGTTCTATCGCTCTATATTTATTATGTTTTAAGTGTTAAGTTACCTAATCTTTTTTCAGAACAATAATTCAAATAAAATTTTAATTCAATGAGAAAAATGGTGTGTAGTTTTTTGACGTAAAATGGTACATAACAAATATGTCGATAAAAAAAAATGCGACACTTTAGGCAATTAAGGTTGGGGAGTAGGTGGAAAAAAGGAATCTAAATAGTGATGGGTTTCCACTTTGCCATTTTTGTCCATTTGGATCAGCTTTTAAAGAAAAACAGCTAATAAATTTCGCTTTTCTTGTTTCCAGACCAGCAAGGAATGGCTTTCCAATTTTAATTAAAAGTAAAAAAAAAAACAATGGAGGTCTTAACATATCTGGAATGAATAAGTTGTCAAACAATATGACAGCATATTATGGCAACAGACCTAGAATTATTTACTGCGTAGAAAGACCACACTAGCCGAGTGCGACAGATAACTGTCATCCTAACAAGATCCACATGTCATTATATGAACAAAAAAAAACCCGATTGGCTTTTTATATACCCAGTGTCACTCTCAAAATGAAGATTCTAATGACACCTCTCTTTACGTTAAATGACAGCTTAAATCCATCAAGCAGTTCAGGCCGCAGAGCGTGCCAAACAATTATACATATACTAGCTTTTGCCCGCGGCTTCGCTCGCGTAGGGGTGTAATTTATCATAATCCTTGCTTAGGGGATGCCTACGTCATAGTATCTTTATGCATGCAAAGTCTCAGCCCGATCGGTTTAAAATTGACAGTTTCATACAAACTTTCATCCCATATTTTATTTCCTTGGGGGTAGAATTGATCAAAATCCTTTCTTAGCGGATGCCTACGTCATAACACCTACCTGCGTTCCAAATTTCAGCCCGATCCGTTCAGTGGTTTGGGCTGTGCGTTGATAGATCACTATGTCAGTCAGTCAGTCACCTTTGAGTTATATATATTTAGATACTTTCGAAAAACATAACCCTCCTTCTCACGTAGTCAGGTAAGAAGAGATAGAGATCAATTTGACAATGAGACAAGTTTTCATACAAAACATATACTTAAGCCATTAATCATTACCTTAGCTCGATCACAGTCACACGAAAATTGAATTTTTCAAATTGTTAAATGTGTTAAATTATTAAAGTAATCTTACCTTGGAAAGATGGTATTGTACTGCTTTACCGATAGTTAGTGTAGTAGGACCCTTTTAAATTCACGCAAAAATATTTAGTTCCTGGTCACATTTTACAATACACTACATCCTTAGACCTTCTAAATCTATGCCAAAAACAAAACAAAGAATTATCGTGCACAGTTCCAGAGAACTGGGCCGATTCTGATGGCTCCTACGGTAATAGCGGGCTGTTTATGGCGACCTTTCCGAAGCATTTGTTTCGCCCCATACATCACTCGAGGATGATGTATGGTTATGTTCTTTTACTCACTTACTACCTCTTAGTATCAACATATGGTTAGGATTCCGTGTACAAAGGGTAGCAACGGAACACTATTAGTTTTTTTTTCTACATTTAATTTAAAAAAAATAGTATTTTATGCATAAAATCATATGAATATCAACTTTTATTCGCGATACAAAACCACAGCACGACCTTTACACATATTTAAGAAAAATTATTTTCGATCAACACAATAATTTCTCTATTTCTAAAAGTAATTTTGTGTGTGATCCGGCTCGAAGGACCAATGTCCCGAACATTGGTCCTTCTAGCGAAGATTCGTGATAAGAAATGATAAACTTGATAACTGTGAAACATTGTATTGGAAAGCCAAAACTTAATAATTAGTACAGTATTGTTTGATGTAAAATGAGTACGCGTGGCGGCACTCTTGATGGCCAATTGCAAACTGAAAATAATACTAAGTGAAGTAATGAATTGAGTAAAAATGCTGACACTGTACGATGATAGCTCGTACAATGACAAAACAACGATAAGTACTAAAAATAATGACTCCTCTCAAATATAGTTTGTACAGACAAAGTATGAATATTTTACTAGCAAGCACTAGCGGAGTTTACTGCATGTTATCTCGTAAACAAGCAGCATAATCTCGCTAGTTTCAGGACGGCACTAAAAATGCATTGACAGTGTGTCCGTAGACTTGGATTATTTACCGCGTAAAATTTGTAATTATTTATTAATTACACTGACGATAGGAAAAGTATTCTTTTAATAAATGGCGGACTTAAATGAAATGAGCGTTTTTCCTGTCCACCTTGTATTATTTTTAAGAAAAAAAAGCAATATTATTTTTTTAAATAATATTATACGACAGTCGGTATGATATAGGGTTTCTAGTATATACAAAACTGTTCTGTCCAAGCCTCTCAAAGTTATGACGGAATGAAGAAAATTATATACACGAGCCCTGAATTTATGAAAAAATTTTTTTATTGATTTTCAGTAAAACATTTTATAGAAAATAATTTAGTATGCATGCACTAAACTTGCTCCGAAAATTAGGCTGGTGGTTATAAACTCAAACTGTAAGTATATAAATTATTCATGTTAATAATGCAATGACCCAAGTTTTGTCATAAATATAGTATACTTTGTCAAATATTGAATCCAATCCAAGATTCGGATTTGGATGTCTCTTTGTCTAGTGAATATTCTACGTCTATGTATTGCATTGAAAGTGTTGTGTCGGATAAGTGATCCGTGAAAACGGCCGGACGTCCGACGCCCGTGTCCGGCGTCCGGCGTCCGGCCCGGACGAGAACCGGAAGGTAGTATTTTGTCTTGTTTTGAGCTGGGAATACGTAAGACGTGTCTTTGTTTGCTCGTTGGAATACACTGCTATTTTCGTGTAAGAAAATATTTTGTTCAGTTTTGTGTGGAACGCGCACTCAAAAATCTTTTTAAATAGTATTTCGCTTAGGAATTTTGTGTCAAGTCGATTAAATAAAATAAAGTTTTTGAAACTTAAGAGTCGTCTTACCCAAGACAGAATCCTACTTTCCCGTACAAGTTAGTCTAGTTTTTATTTTAAAACAGCATGCCAGATATTAGCCCCTCTGGCGAATAGGCGACCAATCTGTGAAATGTTTCTTTCGGCGTTTCTTCTCAGCAGCGGTCGTTACACAGCGCTGGTATCGGTAGCTTTTCTTTAAAAATAAATTATATTTTTAATATACTTTACACGTAACGTAAGTTATACTTATTGACGTGTAAAAGTGCCTGTAAAGGTCTAATTATTGAATAAACATTTGAATCTTCGAAACTTTGAACCTAGCAAAATTATGTAATTTCAAAATTGTATGTCATTTTTTAATATAAGTTTTCACAGTCAAAATATGACCTTAAAAGAGAATATAGTGTATCATACGATTATCATATTTGACTGTAGGAAACTAGTTATATGCAATTTCTTTAAAATTAAAAATACTGCCGAAATCTCACATGCCATTTCAGAATAAAAGCTCAACTACGTTTGTATGGAAAATTCTAGGGTAACGGACTCAAGTGGGAAGGAATAAAAATCTAGAAGAAGATTTTAATTAATATTGGATAGAGCAATTTCGTGTCGTATGGTGTCTGCAAAAGCGAGACCACTACGGAGTGGTCCTTATTCTCGCCCTTATGTAGAAATCATTCTTTTTGTACCTACTTTGAAGAGGTAGCTAAAGTACTGAACACAAATTAAATACTTAGTGCAACAAATGTGTTCCCAAGAAGGATTGATGTTGACAGCGGCCGGTTGCAAACTTTTTACCCGACTACAGCAAAGCCAAAAGGAAGGGCAATGATTTTAGCAGTCTATATATGTACGAGTATGTATGTGGGTATGTGGATATGTGTCTCTATTCCACCGCAGTATCCGAATCGCTTGTCCAATTTACACAAATGATATGTCAATTGATTCGTCATTATTGACGGAGTGACATAGGCTACAATTTTATGCAAAAAAAGTTTATAACAAATGTTAAAGTCATTATTTAAAAAAAATCAAGAAACCCGACTGCCTTTTTATATACACATAATGTCACTCTCAGAATTAAGACGAATTTAATGACACCTCTTAAGCTTAAATCCATTGAGCCGTTCATGCTGCAGAGCGTGCCAAACATTAGAATTTGGCGCCGAAAATCCGCCATTTTGTTTTTTTATTTTGATATACCCAGTGTCCATAAGCGTAGCCAGCCATGTGCTCAGGGTGGGGCAGCAATCTGAAATAATATGTAACTAGCAAACTACACAGTCCGCCGCTTACCCCAGTTAATTTTTACATATAAAATGTCGAGTGTGAACTTTCTTACGAATATTAAGTATTGTAGTAAGTACCTAGATAATTTAATTTTTAGGTTTGGTTCGGTAACTTAAAGGTCTGAGCCAGGGTGGGGCGAGCGCCCCACCGTGCCCCACTGTGGCTACGCCCATGCCAGTGTCACTCTTACAGTAAATATAAATCTAACGACACTTCTCAAGATAAAATCCATCGAGACGTTCAGGCTGCAGGGCGTGCCAAACAATTATACATACAAATGAAAAACATATTTCTCCTGGCACAGACGGGTAAAAAAAAGAGACAAAAATATTTTTTTTTGTTTCTGTAGCGAGTAAATAAATAAATAAATAAATATATAGGGACAAATTACACTGATTGAGCTAGCCCCAAAGTAAGTTCGAGACTTGTGTTATGGTATACTAACTCAACGATACTATATTTTATAACATATACATATATAGATAAACATCCAAGACCCAGGACAATTTGAAAAAGACCATTTTCCAACTTGCCCTGTCCGGGAATCGAACCCGGGACCTCTGGGTGGCGGACTAGCATGGTGACCACTACGCCACGGAGGTCGTCTTAATTAGCGCATTTCCAAAATATACAATACGTAGCAAAACCCTGTCCGATTCTGGTAGGAGCAACTCAGACCGTCAATATGAACAACTTTTCCTATGGGACCCATGCTTGAAACTCGGAGAAAAAAATCGACATGTTCATACAAATTGCCGGGCCGGCCGAACACTTTTGTGTGAAAATGTCGATTTTTTTTGTTTCAAGCATTGGTCCCATTAGAAAAGTTGTTCATATTGATGGTCTGAGTTGCTCCTACAAGGATCACACAGGGTTTTTATTTTGTTACATGTTGTATACATTGTCAGCGTATATGGCTACCGTAGTCGGTTATAAGTTTTATAACGTTTATATCTTGTTACAGAAATGCATTCATAAAAAAGCGGCCAAGTGCGAGTTGGACTAGGCCATGAAGGGTTCCGTAGCAGCAAGTAACATAATATAAAAGTTCTTGTAGTTCGTGGTAACTTTGATCCAGATGGAAGTTTGCAGGGTAAGTACATCATATATTTTTTTTGTTATATTATTCTCCTATTTTAGAAGTTACAGGGGGGGGACACATTTTACTACTTTGGTAGTGTCTCTCGCGCAAACTATACAGTTTAGAAAAAAATGATATTAGAAACCTCAATGTCATTTTCAAAGACCTATCCATAGATACCCCACACGTACGGGTATGATGAAAAAAAAAATGAGTTTCAGTTCTAAGTATGTGTATTTTTGTGTGAAAATCTTAATCTGGTTCACAAAATACATCTACTTACCAAGTTTAAACAGTATTGTTTTTATAGTTTCAGAAAAAAGGGGCTGTGACATACGGACGGACAGACAGACAGACATGACGAATCCATAAGGGTTCCGTTTTTGCCATTTGGCTACGGAACCCTAAAAAAGTTAAAAGGCGGTCTCTAGACTCCAAAGAAACACAGCCAGCAGATGAGAAGTCTAATTCACTTACAGTATCGTTTCCTAAACCGAGAAAAGCCATTTTAATTACGTCCACAATTCAATCTTCCTCCCCCGACGATGCGAATACAATATGTTACCAATTTCTTGTCCTCTATTTATATTCAAAGGCCACAAACACAACGTTCTGACACAAAATAGATAGCGTACAGATAGGTGAAAATATTATTTTCACAAGCATCTATTTTGAAAAGACTTCCAAAAGGGAGGGGTTATGTATGTATGAGGGAGTCCTGTTAGAGAATATGCGTGTATTTTTGTATTTGCTTATTAAAATCCTTATTAACCACGGTAAAAAAATATGAAAGAATTTATAAAATATCTTAATAAGCGACGAACATGTGATACTTTAAAGTTTCAATTAGAAAGAGAAGTCCGATATGGACTGGTGACGTCAAAGTCCATATCATCGATATGTCGTGGCCATATCGTAGATTTGATCACTTCATGAAATGGTCGCATTTCATGAAACGGCCAACTTAATTTGACCAGATCATGAAATCGACAACGTTTCACGATTTTGTCATCCACGTTTGGCCGGATCGTATAAACAGGCTAAAAAAGCAAACAAAAACAAAAACTTGTGACAGAGCGCTATAGGTAGGTTAAGGTTGCGGCGGGGTGGCCCTTGGGCCACCCCAAGCCGCACAACATGATGTATAGTGAAAACTAAAAATATAACAATTTTACGATATAATCAACCATTTCATGAAGTGACACGGTAAATTCATGAAATGGTCGAAATTATTTGATCATATCGAGAAACAATTTCTTATCATTGCTCCGCCCATAAGGTCTTTTTTTTTTAATTTTGTCTATTGTTCCCGATCCTTACTCCTTCTCGAACTCGATTCTTTTTGGAAAATAAAAGAATCGAGTTACACATTAATTAATACACTAGAAGCGTGCTCATTTTTAGGTGAAAGGAAATTAAAAAGAAACTGACAAATGGTAATCAACTGATGATGCGCTATGTGTATAACCTGGTACAAGGTGATCAAGTTAAAATCACTGAACTGAAAAACATTAGATAGGCCAACTTGAACGGTAATTTTGAAAAAGAAATAACTATGAGTCTTATTCTCGAAACGAATGCGACTGAAAAAATGGTAATAATATAATAAACAGTTCCTTCTACGAATTCTTTACTTTATGGTTCCGGGATCTTCGTAATAACTATATGTGAAGGGCAGACAGAAAGTAATTTCCCTCGGGAGAACCAGTTCACATCTTCGTAATTATGAGATTTATAAGTAAAATTGTTTGTCTACAGGTTGGAGAGCCGGTCGGATAAAGCCGGAAGGCATTAAAATAATCTTGAGAATAATTTATTCAGTTGCGAGCCCTAGGGAATATTATAATTACTTCATTTCTTTTCATCTATATAATTTTGAGAAATTCCGTTAATTAAGGAACTAGTAAACTAATACAATATTACTTAATAAAATACAACCTAAAATTTAAAACCAACTGAACTAAAAATAACTTTTTAGTTGTAGTGTAAGTTTGGTTGCTAGGCAAATTTAAAAATAAAAACTACTTTTAAGAACGCCATCTAGTGATTAGTAGCGATACTTCATATTTCAATTGATACCCGTTAATCTATTATTTGCTAGGAAAATTAAAAGATTTTCGTCAAAAATAGCTAGGAACCACTGCAAAAGAACTTGCTTTCACATAAAAAGAAACCGCATCGAAATCGGTCCATCCGTTCGAGAAATATAATGCTACAGACAGGCAGACAAACATACTTAAGCGTCAAACTTATAACACTCCTCTATCTTGTCGGGGGTTAAAAAATATATTTTAAGGCCTGTGTTCAAGTGAAGCGCGTTGCTCAAGCAAGACAGAAAGAAGCTCAATGTCCCACTCAGGGGACAGTAAGTCATGGATGTTATTTAAAGGTATGCGACATGTAAGTAAGTACATTAGCAAAAAAACGACCACTTTTGGCTAATATGCGTAGAAAAGATTCACGTTCTCACTTTAAGAGGCTACATGAGTTTTCCGGGGTCCAGAGCTCCATTTGAAAGGAAACGGAGATTTCATTTAAAATTTTGTCTTGATCAGACCCTAGATAATCCTTCAAACTATTTTATGAACTATTGTTTACAGTTCAAAGTGAGAACGTGAAGCTTTTCTACGCACAATAGCAAAAAACGGCCATCTTTGGCGCATGTGCGTAGAAAAGCTTCACGTTCTCACTGTAAACTGTAAACAGTAGTTCATAAAATAGTTTGAAGGGTTATCTAGGGTCTGATCAAGACAAAATTTTAAATGATATCTCCGTTTTCTTTATAATGATATTTTAAATGGGGGAAGCACTGGACCCCGGAAAATTCAGGTAGCCCCTTAAACTGTAAACAGTAGTTCATAATATAGTTTGAAGGTTTATCTACCGTTTCCTTTCAAATGGGGGCATTACTGGACCCCGAAAAATTTAGGTAGCCCCTTAAACTGTAAACAGTAGTTCATAATATAGTTTGAAGGTTTATCTACCGTTTCCTTTCAAATGGGGGCATTACTGGACCCCGAAAAATTCAGGTAGCCCCTTAAACTGTAAACAGTAGTTCATAATATAGTTTGAAGGTTTATCTACCCCTTTGGCTATACTATTTGTACCTGGCTGGTTTTTGGTATCATTTAAAAGTTTAAGTTTTAAAGAAGATAATTCCTAATTTGAATTTGGAATTATCTTCTTTAAAACTTAAACTTTTAAATGATACCAAAAACCAGCCAGGTACAAATAGTATAGCCAAAGTGGTTTTATTACAAGTTCATACATACTATATGCGAAAAGACTTTTTCCCCAACGTAATATGTAGACCTAAAAGAGATGAAAGAAATAATAAATGCACGTAAAAGCACGTTCAAAAAAGATTTTAGAATGCAGCGGAATAGAATTTTTTATCGAATTGTTGATCACAGGTGTCCTTTATAGCTTTGAGCTTTGTTTCAGGTTTTTTATTGGAAATATAAAATTTTTGACACGGGGCACGTTGCATATTGAAAAATTGTGAAACCTAAAATAGCTGATCATTAATAAAATAGAATTTCAGCGTCCAAAGCTGAGACTAGGGTATATGCATGAAAAAAATATTTGTTATCTAACCAGTTTTTTCATAAATATTCAAAAGTAAATTACTAACAGTGAAAACAAAATAAGAATTGGTTAAAAAACGGACGAGATATAACAATTTTACGAAAATATGTCGATCTCACTCGCAAAAACGCTATTTTCTATGACTGATGTATAGATGATGTGGACTTTGACGTCACCAGTCCATATCGGACTTCTCTTTCTAATTGAAACTTTAAAGTATCACATGTTCGTCGCTGATGAAGATATTTTATAAATTCTTTTATATTTGTTTGCTGTGGTAAATAAGGATAAGGATTTTATTAAACAAATAAAAATTACGTGCATATTCCCTATTACTAGGGTTGACGCCAAGGCATGCAGAGCTGGAGGTAGAATTATTTCGTCAGAATGAACGGTCACTAGGTGTATGTATCATTGAAATTATTCCCAAAAATTGCTTCTTATACTCGTAAGTTGAGAATTATCCAAATTTAAATACGTGATAAAAAAATCCCACTCATAGCGAAATTTTTCATCACGTTTTACTTTGGATAGTAATCCGAGCATTTTACAATACCCGGCACGTGAGTTGAACTAAAATGGCGGCTGTCGGCGCATGTTTAATTGAAGATAAAAGTGAAAAGAGATTATTTGGTCTTTCTTCAAAGCCGAAATCATTTCTATCAAGTTCGGATAGAAATGTTATAGAAATGTTATTCTAAATGGACAAACAACGTACAACAACTGCCATTTTTGTTCAACTTACGTTCCGGGTGTTGTAAGTCTGTTAAAAATCAATAATTTAAACAATGTGCTGCCCCCATTTGACATATTTTTTTTTTAAAGAAAACGGAGATATCATTTAAATTTTTGTTTTGATCAGGCCCTAGATGACCCTTCAAACTATTTTATGAACTACTGAAAGAGAGAACGTGGAGCTTTTATTTGCACATTTGCAAAAAATGCCCACTTTTGGCTAATGAGTGACAATGTTGATGTACCGGGTTCTATTCCCGGTCAGGCCAAGTTGGAAAATGCCCTTTTTCAAATTGGTTCCTGGGTCCTTGGATGTTCATCTATGTATGTATTTGTTATAAACTATAGTATCTTTGAGTCAGTATCCAATAACACAAGTCTCGGACTTACTTTCAGGCTGGCTCAATCAGTGTAATTTGTCCCTATATATTTATTTATTTATTTATTAATAATGTGCGAAGAACAGTTTCACGTTCTTACTTCACTGCTCTTATGCTGCATAGCTTAGGATGCAGGTGAAAGCGATTAAGAAAATCACGTGCTTAGCACTCAAGATCTTCTCTAGCGTTTTATACCATCAGTTCGTTCATACATACATGCCTACTATCATGTCTTTATCCCTAATGGGTTACACTCAGCATTTTAGGTCTTACGGATCTAAGAAGACGGAATACAGGGCCGAAAGACTCAAAGGCTAATTTTAACGTGATGGAAAAAACTGGACAGCTAAGGTTAGGGATAGGATTCAATGGCGCAGACAAAGGCTTATGCGCAGCAGTGGGTCGTTGAGAGCTGGTGATGATGATGGTAGGCGAGAAGGTGGAATAACTGGCTAAGTGCTAGTCGGAGTCGCGCACGAAGAGTTCCGTACCATTATCTATAAACAGTCACGTTTGTTGAATGGGAGCACCACTTAAATATTTATTTTATTCCGTATTTAGTGTTTTGTGTGAAATACATCATCTGTGAAAAATTTATCTGTCTAACTATCACGGTTTATGAAGTACAGCCTCCTGACAGACAGACGGATGGACAGCAATCTTAGTAATAGGGTCCCGTTTTTCCCCTTGGGGTACGGAAAACTGAAAAGGAATCAAAATGGGTTGTTAGCCTCAGTTTCGCATATTCACTCGATTGACTTCTACAATCTAAGATAAGCAGCTAGACCATTCTAAGTTTATTCTTTTTTCCCTGACCAGCATGGAAGAAAGTAAGTAAATAATTCTAATCAAATTAAAACATGTGATGAAAAATTTCGCCACGAATTTCGGGCTCGAATCCCACTCGTAGCGAAATTTTTCATCACATGTTTTAATTTGGGTAGTAATCCGAGCACTGTAATGATCTTAAAAAACCAATAATTTAAACAAAAGCCTTCTTCACTTTAATCAATTTTCAATTCATCTAAATTGAATTAAGTTGAATACCACACTTCTAAATAGTGGGTAGTTGTGAAGAATAACGCATGCTTCAAATGTGTGTGTACTATGTGATGAGAAAATTCTTCAAGGTGATTCGAAGCCACGATAGCACAATTGGTAGTGCACTCACGGCGTTAACTTGAGGGACGCGGGTTCGAATTTCACTCGTGGCGAAATTTTTCATCACATGTTTTAATTTGGATAGTAATCCCAGCATTGTAATGCTATTAAAAAACCAATAATTTAAATAATTCTAAGTTCATCCAATTCTCATACCTTACCTCATTAAAATGAGCATTTCACTTCACCTAAAGTCGATGGTGAACTTCGCCTCTAATTACAGCATCCGTTGCCATTGAGTTAACGAGCGGAACTAGTTACCAGCGATGACTTGACAGCCGGGAATAGTTTTACGGGGCTTTGTAGCCTGGGAAAAAGTTTCCCGAGACATCTGCCTAACTTGCGGGGAGGGTTGTACCTATATTGTATTTTGTTGTGTTCAAGGGTTAGCTGCTTTATATTATATATGGCCCAAATTACAGATACATTCATAATAATCGCTTGAAGTCATAATAATAATCATCATTTCGAGCGTTTAATGTCCACTGCTTGACATATATATTTGTATATAAATATATATAAAGTTTCACCACCACACCACCCGCCTGAAATTAAAATTTCATCCACACCACTTGTATAGTTGGCAATCAACCACCGTACGTTTTAAAAGGAACTTTTTACCACGTACGACCGAACTGTGGAATCAACTTCCTGCAGCAGTGTTCCCGGACCGATACGACATTGAACCCTCAAAAGAAAGGCCGGCAACGCTTCTGTTACACCCCTGGTGTTGCAGTTGTCCATGGGTAGCGGTGATTACTTACCATCGTGTGACTCGCTTGTTTGTTTGCTGTCCTATAACATAAAAAAATAGGCCTCTCTCAAGGATTTCAAAAATGACCGATCAAGAGCGGCCTGCATCCATCGCTTTCCAGCGACCCTGGTCAGGTCATCTGACTACCTTCTGAAAGGACCTTTTTGCCCCATCCCATCGGCCATCGGTTCGTCGCGCTGTGTGATGACTTATGGCTCTGAAACGTGGTCCCTTACTATGTGTCTTATAAGAAAACTCAAGGTCACTCAACGCGTTGTGGAGAGGGCTATGCTTGTTCTCTACGTGATCGAATCAGAAATGAAGAAATTCGTAGGAAAACAAAAGTAACTGACACAGCCCAGCGGATTACTCGTTGATGTGGCAGTGGGCGGGACACATAGCGCGACGAACAGATACATTATTACGTCATTATCGTTTTTTTTTTTTAATTTTCTTTATTTTTTTCGTTTACATGCACTCAACATGGTTAGTAGGTAAATAAGTACATGAACCCTGGAAGGTTGCGAACTATAAACATGGAGTTAAATTTATACAATGTGTGAGGGACTTACCCGTAATAAATCAAACCACCTATACTAGACCACTTTAGTATGATGAAATTAAAATTACAGTCAAAAAACAAAAAAAAAAAATTGGCACTTCCATACAAAAGTGTGCAGCCGCCTGGGCAATTAGTATGTGAATGTTTGAACTGTTTTTGGTTTTATGACTGTTATTTTAATTTCGTTGTACTATAGTGATCAAGTATAGCCCGTGGTTTGATTTATTACGGGTATATGTCCCTTTCACGTTGTATAATAATAGTGTATTTGTATTTGAAGACCTCCGTGGCGTAGTGATCACCATGCTAGTCCGCCACCCAGAGGTCTCGGGTTCGATCCCCGGTCAGGGCAAGTTGGAAGATGGCCTTTTTAAATTGTCCTGGGTCTTGAATGTTTATCTATATATATATTTGTTATAAAAGATAGTATCGTTGGGTTAGTATCCCACAACCAACCCAAGTCTCGAACTTACTTTGGGGCTAGCTCAATCTGTGTGATTTGTCCCTATATATTTATTATTATTTAGATATTTAAAACAACAGGAACGCTCAAAATACAGAAGCGGAAAAGAATAACAATAAAGGATAACACTTAAGTATTTATTTTATTCGGTTTTTAGTATTTGTTGTTATAGCGGCAACAGAAATATATCATTTGTGAAAATTTCAACTGTCTACCTAACACGGTTCATGAGATGCAGTCTGGTGACAGACAGGCAGGCGGACGGACCGTTTTCTCCCTTTGATTACGGAACCCTAAAAAGGGAGTGTGTGATTGACGACGCGTGATATACTTCCATCAAAGTCTGCAATAAAACTAACTTGTAAAAATAAGTGGCACATTTTACGAGCTCGCCTAAACTGCTGCCCGATAACATTTTATCTCCAATCCGATGCAGTGCAGCATTGACATGAAGACGCTGTAGATACGCTCTTTGGTAGATACTTATTTTGTGTTAGGGAAAAAGAAAATTAAGAAGGATTGGGTTATTCAGCCTCCTTCCAGACAGACTTAAACAACCTCTTTCCTCTTGCATAGCATTGACGTAGATTATAATAGACCAGCCATCTCAAACATTAGCCGTCCTGTTCTATTTTTAATAATGTCTATCTGTCGGTCTATCTGTGGCATCGTGGCGCTCTAACGGATAAACTAATTTCAATGCGGTTTTTTTACGTGAAAACAAATTACCTTGCAGTGTTTTTAGCTATGTTTGATGAAAATCGGTTCGGGTGTTTAAAAGTTATTGGGGCTTAACACTTGAAAATCGGGGTTTTCGTAGTTTGCCTGGCAAATAATAGATGGCACTACGGATATTTATTCCACTATTTAGTTATTCCGCTCATCACTAGATACTTTCGAGAGGCATAGTGACTTCCTGAGTCTATAAGTAGATGACGAAAACAGACTGCCAGAATGTAGAATGGTATTCGGACAAAAGCCGACTTACCTGATAGATAAAGCCCGTGCCCATGAAGAAAGAAAGAATGTTATATTCGGTAATATTATAATATTATTATATATATTTTTTAATAGCTTTAGTTGGTGATATTAAGAATGATGGGCATGTAAGTAGAAAAAGAATCAAAATGGTGGCGACTTGCTCACTGCATCGTCTATTGACATTATTCAGGTTGTTGCCAATTCTTTCTACTGGCTTTTACTATCTGCACGGGAAGAAAAGTAGCTAGAACATTCTATGTTTTCTATTCTTAAAGACTAGCATGAAATTATTGTCACTATTTCAATATGAAAAATTTCAAATTTTACCACCATTTTCAATAAATTTTCTTATTATGTTACAAACTTCTAAATTTTTTAGGATTTGACTGGTTTTTCTGCTGTCTATGACGATATATAGTCAGTGAGTGAAGGGGTTGCCAAAGCTGAACTTTTTATGATGAGACGTGAGTGAAATTACGTGAGGTAAGCGCGTTACGTGAACTTTTTATAAGCGAATTACTGAGTTTATTACTTTGTTTCCTGCAGTGAGTTCTAAGGGCCGCCACATTTTGCATACAAATTGGCTACATATGAAAATATACAAGTTTTGTATGAGTAAGTTAGGTACTTAAATGTGAGTATTTTTTTATTAGTACTTATTTTAAATATTTATGTTTTACTACCTTTTCGCCCACTATCACGATAAAAGTGGCCCTGGGCTCTGTTTGCTTATAACCGCAAGACCCAAACGCTCTGTCTACCCCGTTCGGGATAAAGACGTGAAAGCGTATATGTTTATTTTAAATATTACAGGTAGATGATAATACCTTTGTACGCAAAAAGCCCTCGTTAAGAGTCCCTTTACCCTGGACAGAAACAGACTTTCCCATACAAACGTAGTCTACGTTTTATTTTGAAACGACATGTCGGATATGGGAAAAATTATATGATTTTAAAGAAATTGCAATTATCTAGGGTTATGAATGGTTTTCGACGTAAAATTATGAACTTTAAAGAGAATATAGTGTATTATATCATATTTGACAGTATGGAAAGCTTCTACACCCTTATATTTTCTTTCCAGTTCATAATTTTAATGTCGGAAACCAAGTATAACCCTAGATAATTGCAATTTCTTTAAAATTACAAATTTTTACTGAAATCTTACATGTCGTTTCAAAATAAAACGTAGACTACATTTGTATACCTAGCATTTGCTAATACAGATCCAGTAAGTATCACTTCTGCATTATTTATTGCTTAGACAGTCCTACGTAGACAGACATTAAGGCGATACATGAACTTTTCAGGGTCCATTGCTGCCCCCATTTGAAATAAATTTAAAATTTGTCTGAACCAAGCTCTAGATAACCCTTCAAACTATTTTATAAAATACTGTTTACATTTAAAAGTTAGAACGTGAAGCGTTTCTACGCACATTAGTCAAACGTGGCCGTTTTTCGGAACGAACTGAAAGTGTCACCATATGTGGCCAGCCTTATGGGTTTTTACTATCTCCATGGGAACTTATTTATAGCTACTCGATGATCCACTAAAAAGAGATTGTAAAATACTTTTTCTATGTCAGCAATAAAACATGATCGAAATATTTGAGTAACAGAAACCGAAAAATAAAAAGGTAGATCTGGCTTTGTAACCATTTTACTGTGAGGAGAAGAATGGAGACATCTCCACCCAACTCCACTGACAAGACCAAGCTACATTAATAATAAGAGAGCTAAATTAAAGTGACTTCTTCTCAGCAGTGGTCGTGAAGAAACGCAGGTAATTTGTAGTGCTATACTATTCATCATCATTTCAGCCGCATAACGTCCACCGCTGGACATAGGCCTTCAAGGATTTCCAAAATGACCGATCAAGAGCGGCCTGCATCCAGCGCTTTCCAGCGACCTTGGTCAGATCGTCTGACCACCTTGTGGATGGCTGTCCTACTCTTCGCTTGCCAGTACGCGGTCGCCATTCGAGAACCTTTTTGCCCCATGTATACTATTGACATGCTATATTATTGACTCATAACAATTGGTAACCCAAATATTTCTAGTTATAATAACTTCTACATCATTACATGTTGATTTATGATCTCATCGACTAGCCTTCTAAATTTCCTGAAGCTGTAATCAAAGATATACAAGCGTCTCTATTCCATTTTGACTCATATGAATTGGTTACCCAAATATTTCTAGTTTTAATAATTTCTAGTCAATACATACATATTTATATCATGATTTCTGATCTCATCGACTAGCATTAGAATTGGTAACCCAAATATTTCTAATTTTAATAATTTTTAGTCAATACATACATATTTATATCATGATTTCTGATCTTAAAGACTAGCCTTCTAAACCTGAAGTCTTGATAAAAGATAGACAAGCGTTGTAGTGTTTCCATTGTGACCCATAATGATTGGTTACCCAAATATTTCAGGTTTTAATAATTTCTAGTCAATACAAACATAATTACAATGCAACACAAATATGTTGAACAAAAATGGCGGACTTCAAAGCAGTTTTGTACAAATTCCCGACACATAAATTGAACAAAAAAGGGCAGTCGTCGGCGCATTATTTGTACATGCGCCGATAACTGCCATTTTTGTTCAACCTATGTGCTGGGAATTTGTACAAAAATGCTTTGAGGTCCGCTATTTTCGTTTAACTTATTTATGTTGCATTGTATATGAAGCCTTCTTAATTTCTTGAAGCTGTAACCTAAGGCAGACAAGCGTTGTAGCTCTTTTCCATTGTGAGTCATTATAATTAAGGTAACCCAAATATTTCTAGTTTTAATGATTTTTAGGCAATACATACCTATATACATATGTGATATGCTCATGAACTAGCCTTCTAAATTTCCTGAAGCTTTAATCTGAGTTAGACAAGCGTGGTAGTTCTTTTCCATTGTGACTCATAACGATTGGTAACCCAAATATTTCTAGTTTTAATAATTTTTTGTCAAAACATACATAATTATATGACGATCTCTCGTCTTATCGACTAGCCTTGTAAATTTCCTGAAGCTCTTATCTTAGCGTTTTAGCTCTTTTTTATTGTGAGTCATTATAAAAGGTAACCCAAATATTTCTAGTTTTAATGATGTCCAGGCAATGCATCTATAATTATGTGATAATCTCTGGTCTCATGAACTAGTCTTCTAAATTTCCTGAAGCTTTTACCAATACGCCTCGGAGATCGCCATAATATAATAACAAAGTGACTGCATACAGTTTGATATCAAACCACTACAGACCAGCGACAGACTGTCGGTGACGGCTGCCGACCATTACCGATAGTAGCGATAGTAGTCGTGGGAATACTGTCATTCGCCATTTAGAGTACTAATTGTAATTCGTGTCATGTTACGCACGACTAGATATAAAATGACTGAATTCTTTAATTAAAAAATAATTAAATCCAAGCAAACCTCTTCGCTACAGATTACATCTCACGCACTTCGCATTGCGGGATACTGGGGCGGAATAATTTAATTTGGAGCGATGTGAAGAAGTGCTGAGACTCCTATTAAAAATGTAGTAATGGAGTATTTATAATAAAGTGTCCTAGATAAAGATAAAAGCCGTTAATTACTTAACCAGACGTAGTTTAGAAATCAATACAGTAATTAATGAAAATAAATGAATGAAGAAACGCATATTTGTAAACATTCCTCTCAATTACTGGCTGGTTGACTGGAAGAGATAAAAAACAAATCAAAACCACAAATTTCTCCGAAATATGTATGCCAGAAAACTATTCTTAGATTTTGAAATTATTATATTTTTTCCAAACTGTATCGAGTTGTCTTGTCCGTCTTGAATCCCAAACAAAGTATCATCGAAGTGTGTCCCAGCATAATCAAAGTCCCAATTGCAATAACATCAAGAATCCTACTTGGGATTCAACACTTGTCCGTCACACCACGTACTTTGTGTGCATAGAGAATTTTCGCAGCTGCGGTCGCGACTTTTCGGAGCTACGAAATTTTTTAAACGGCTTTTTTTTAGAAATTATTTGTTACAACATAAACCTAGATTTTGATTGTGATTGCGAAAAATAATATAATACTTCACTATCCTTACAAGAGCAAAAGAGGAGTCTACCTCTCTTTACCGACAGACGAAATCTCGGTGAACGCTATACCGACAATTCATTAACTTTTCATGCATTAGACCGACAGAAGACGAAATCGAACTAGTTTATCCCGACTGTCAGTTTGACCGATACAGCATTAAATCGAAAAACGATTGATTGAATCTGATCCCCCCATGCTGTAGACCGACAGAATCTTATACCCCATGCTGAAGACCGACAGAATCTTATCTCCCCATCAAACTGACATGTGACAAGTTTTGGTACAAGATGTGTCAGGTCTTGGTGGCTCGGCACATCACGAAATTGGGGTTTCCAAATTATAAACTATGTTACTTTATTATAAGTTTAAGAACCTTGAAAATATGGTATCGTGCTGGACTACCGACTTTTGTATAGAAGGTTTATACAACCTTTTGAGGTCAACAAAAATATTTTATTACTGGTTACATTTTTTATTACGTTATGTGTATGTTGTACCTTTAGATCTATGATTTGTTATATTCGAAAAAAATGTATCAAACACCGATCGAAATGCACCTAATATCCAATCTGTAACGTCAAATTTACGGGAAAACTCCCACTGTAAATTTACGGGAATATTCACATTATTTCCGTTAATTTCTCCAAAATTTCCATTATTCGGATTATTGCCGTGAATGTTTACGGGAATATTGCCCAAAATTGGAATGGCACATCATCAAGTCTCGCCCTGATGCTTTTTAACCGACTTCAAAAAAGAAGGAGAATATCAATTCGAATGTACGTATTTTTTTTTGTACCCCGATATCTCAAAGAAGCCTGGACTAGTTTGGAAAATTCTTTTCCTTTTTTTTTATTTGAGAGAGCATATTTGTGAGGTGGTCTCATATACATTACAATTTACAATACACATTTTATCAAAAATCGGGTTTGTAGTTCGGGGTAAAAACTATTATCAGCTAATAGTATTCTGCGCGTGTTCACAGATCGATGGGACTCCCCACTACTGGGCCACTGGATGCGCCTTCATACTGAGGTTGATGTCCAGATACCGGTGACCAGTAGGTGGGAACCTAGCTGTTAGTTGTGTTGTTTTGTCTGTGTATGTGCTGTTTCCTGTTACTAACACTAGATTAAGTTTACTTTGTTCATTACTAACATAATATGGATTATGTCCGAAATAAAGATTATTATTATTATTATTATTATTATTTAAGTCCCACAGTTGGGCAATAGAATCCCCTTCATATTTCCAATAAAACAACAGCAAATAATGAAATTAAAAAATGTCTCAGCCCTCCACTTTTCCAAGCTCGGCGTCGGTCCTTAGAGACTACATCCACGCTTGTCGCCAGCTCAAAAGCAAATTCGCTCCGTGTCAAAAGCAAAAGCTGACTGCATTACCTTGCACCTAATATCCAGCCTTTTGAATCCAATAGCCTTGATATTCGATATTGGATACGATTTGTTTAGGAAATTTTCAGCTTTGTATTACTGTAGTTATATAACGACTAAAAGAATATTCTGAAGCTATTTAAAAAGAGAATTCAGTCCTATAAAAGACTGAGCGAAAGAGTGTCTCAGATTCAAGATTGGCTAAAAATGCTTTTCTTGGGCTGTCAGTTTGTCTGTTCTCGCTTTCAGGTCACATTTCTCAACTAATTCTCGCGAAATTTTGAGAGAAGGTTCGAAAATTATATAGAATACTTAGCTTTAACCCGCGACTTGGTCCGCGTAGAAGTCGAAAATGTTTCTAATAGGATTTTATATAAACTGGCAACCCCTATTTCACCCCCTTAGAGATGGAATTTTCAAAAATACTTTCTTAACGGACGTCTCCTAGTCACAATCTACCTTCCTACCAAATTTCATCTTCATGGGCCAAGTAGTTTTCGAGATTTCATGATGAGTGATGAACGCCATCTGATGAGTAGCGGAATTACATATTCCAATTGATATCTGTAGTGCCATCTATTATTTGCCAAAGAAAGCCCTGACTTTCAAGCGTTAAACCCCAATAACTTTTAAACATCCGAAAAAATCGTCATTTTTAAACAAGTTGCCGGGCTGGCCGAACACTTTTGTATGAAAATGTCTTTTTAATAGGAAAAGTTGTTCATATTGACGGTCTGAGTTGCTCTTACAAGGATTGGACAGGGTTTTTGTTACATATTGTATGCACACAGATTATAATACCACTGGCGCATTAGCAGAACCCAAGCCATGAGCTCCAAGGATACGTTGAGAGTGTCATTAACACTCTCAACGTATCCTTGGAGCTCATGGCAAGTAGTAAAAAATAATCAAAAGTGATGGATTGCTAATCACACCGCCTTTTTAACCGACTTCAAAAAAGGAGTAGGTTATTAGTTCGTCGGAATCTTTTTTAGGGTTCCGTAGTAAACAAGGAACCCTTATAGTTTCGCCATGTCTGTCTGTCCGTCTGCGGTTTTACTCAGCGACTATAAGTACTAGAAAGCTGTAATTTGGCATGAATATGTATATCAATTCGGCGGAAAAAACGGTAAAATAAAACATTGAAAAAAAAAATTTTTAGGATAGCTCCTGTACGACTAAAGTGAAAAGTATTTTTTTTTTCGACTAACCAATCATGTTGGGTATTGTTAAATATTTGCTTTTAAAGTGAAAAAAATTGTTAGAGTCAAGTGTCCCCCCCTCTATCTGCTAAACGGTATAATATACACGTGAAAAAATTCACAGCTATAGAATATATAACGAAATTTAAAGGAAAACTATCAGAGCTAAGTAGGGTATACATATTAAAAAGTTATAGGCGATTAACTTATAAAATGTACTCGGAAAAAGAAAATTTTATACAAATTCAAAAGAAAATAAGTTTTTAGACGTTTTTAGTGCCATGAACTCAAAGGTGGCTTTCGAAACTACGGAACCCTACTGTGCGTGGCCCGACACGCACTTGGCCAATTATTTTATGTATGTTCACTGATTATTCGGAAATCTATACTATAATAAAAGAGTAAAAATTCAAAAAATTTTCAAAAAAAAAATTTGGGGCGATGGAGTTATAGTAATAGAGTAAGAAAATAAAAAAAAATGTCTGTCTGTTTGTCTGTTTGTCTGTTTGTCTGTTTGTACACGCTAATCTCCGGAAATACTGGACGGATTCGAATGAAACTTTTTTTGTTATATAGCTGTGAAGCCTGGGCAACATATAGGCTATAATTGATTTTGGAAAATGGAACACATGATGCAGAACTATAATGGTCCAGCTAAACTATAAGAAATATTAAAATGCCGCCTTAGCAAAAGTTGTAAAGTCTGATTAGAACTTTTTGTTGAGTTATAATACAACTGGCCAAGCGCGAGTCGGACGCGCGCGAAGGGTTCCGTACCATAATCTATGAAAAATCACGTTTGTAGTATGGGAGCCCCCCATCAATACTTATTTTATTCGATTTTTAGGGTTCCATAGGGTAGGGTAGAAACGGGACCCTATTACTTAGACCGTTCGACTGTTTGTCTGTCTGTCTGTCACCAGGCTGTATCTCATGAACCATTATAGCTAGACAGTTGAAATTTTTATAGATGATGTTTTTTGTTGCCGCTGAACAAAAACATACTAAATGTATACTATAATAAAAGAGTAAAAAAAATGTTTCTGTACATTGAAATTTTTTCAAAAAAAAAGTTGTATCGTCCGAAGTTGAACTTATAAGTTCAGTATTTGCGGACCTTCAGAGCATAACACACCAGAAAATTCTTGGTTATGTGAACGCGCCATATTGACACCAAAAAATTAAAAATCAATTAATAAAGAACTTATGACGCAAATTATTGTTAACTAGCTTGTGCCCGCGGCTTCCCTCGCGTAGGGGTGTAATTTATCAAAATCCTTTCTTAGGGGATGCCTACGTCATAGTAGCTTTATGCATGCAAAGTCTCAGCCCGATCGGTTTAAAATTGACAAAGTTTCATACAAACTTTCATCCCCTATTTTATCCCCTTGGGGATAGAATTGATCAAAATCCTTTCTTAGCGGATGCCTACGTCATAACATCTACCTGCATGCCAAATTTCAGCCCGATCCGTCCAGTGGTTTGGGCTGTGCGTTGATAGATCACTATGTCAGTCAGTCAGTCACCTTTGAGTTATATATATTTAGATATTAGATATATATTTAGATTTCTTGGATAGTGTTGTTGACGACGCCACCAATTATCCAGTTGAGTTTCTTAATTCACTTGCAGCAAATGGACTCACGGCTCACAAAATAAGTCTTAATGTCGGAGGGCCAATAAAATTTGACTTCGCCGAAACTGTGTAACGGAATCCAACTTAATGTCTCAGCACTGTATGCCGAAGTTCAGCGGCTGAATTTCAGCCAATGCATGCCTGCAATGTTATTTGCATTACTAGCAACACATAACGCCGAACTTCCAATGCTTTTGCCTGAATCGGACCCGTACCTGTACCCGTACCCGTACCCGTACCCGTACCCGTACCCGTACCCGTACCCGTACCCGTACCCGTACCCGTACCCGTACCCGTACCCGTACCCGTACCCGTACCCGTACCCGTACCCGTACCCGTACCCGTACCCGTACCCGTACCCGTACCCGTACCCGTACCCGTACCCGTACCCGTACCCGTACCCGTACCCGTACCCGTACCCGTACCCGTACCCGTACCCGTACCCGTACCCGTACCCGTACCCGTACCCGTACCCGTACCCGTACCCGTACCCGTACCCGTACCCGTACCCGTACCCGTACCCGTACCCGTACCCGTACCCGTACCCGTACCCGTACCCGTACCCGTACCCGTACTCATACCTGTACCCATACCCGTACCCGTTCCGCTCCCGCTCCCTCTTCCGCTCCCACTCCTGCTCCCGCTCCCGCTCCCTCTCCCGCTCCCACCGCCGCCGCCGCCGCTGACGCCGCCGCCACCGCTTCCGCCGCCGCCGCCGCCGCCGCCGCCACCGCCGCCGCCGCCGCCGCCACCGCCGCCGCCGCTGCCGCCGCCGCTGCCGCCGCCACCGCTTCCGCCGACGTCGCCGCCGCCGCTTCCGCCGCCGCCGCCGCCGCCGCTGCCGCCGCCGCCGCCGCCGACTCCTCCGCCGCCGCTGCCGACGCCTCCGCCACCGCCGACGCCGCCGCCGCCGCCGCCGCCGCAGCCGCCGCCGCCACCGCCGCCGCCGCCACTGCTGCCGCCACCGCTCCCGCTTCCGCTCCCGCTTCCGCTCCCGCTCCCGCTCCCTCTTCCGCTTCCGCTCCCGTTCCCGTTCCCGTTCCCTCTTCCACTTTCGTTCCCTTTTCCGCTCCCGTTTCCGTTCGCCGCAGACGCGCCAAAGACGGAAGATTAAATTCTCATATCGGCACATCACTACTGTCCGGCGTTTCCACCGAACTTCAGCAGCTGAACTTCAGCTTATTTAGTGTGTCATCCCCACCGAACTTTAGACACTGAACTTTAGCCACTAAACTTCGGCATAGTCTGCTGAGACACTTAAAGCTCACAGTAAGTGAGTGATGCCAGTGAAACTGTATTTATTCCGCGTATGCCACTCATCCCCAACAATTTTCCTTTTGAAAATACACAGTTCCATATGTTAACTTGCTTTGCTATGAAAATAAGTCACAGTTTTAGAGGCTTAAAGCTGCTGATGTCGATCTAAGGACTGGTTTTTCGCATGGCCTACTTATTGTGGCTTTCTCCAGGGTTAGTAACACTTCAGCTCTTTTCATATTGGCTCCCGAAGGAAAGAATTAAAATTATATTGACTTTTAACTCCTAACACTGTTACAAGTACTTTCTCCCTCTGTCTCTCTCTCTCTCTCTCTCTCTCTCTCTCTCTCTCTCTCTCTCTCTCTCTCTCTCTCTCTCTCTCTCTCATTAGTTTTTATTTATATTTATACGCCGGAGTCATAAAGTCCACGCGAACGAAGTCGCGGGCATCAGCTAGTTATAAATAAAAAAAGGATTTTTCAAATCCGTCAAGCCGTATGCTTGACGGATTTGAAAAATCCTTTTTTTGTTTGAAAAAGAATCCTTGTCAGGTAGTATCATAAAAATTTATAAAAATCGGTTGTGTAGTTTGGGGGAAGTCGATTTTAAGTTTTTAAAAATTATTTTACATTGTTCTAATTTTCGCTCATTCCTCGATCGGCTTTTATCCAGGAAATAAGCAGTTGGTGATTTATAAGATCTTTCTTTTCTTCCAAGCCAGCATGGATATACTGCACCTCTTCATCTTAGCTCCTTCCCGGTTGCATCCTCAGGTGTGATTCTTCGGAGCCCGGGGTGCGATTTTCCGCTTCACCAAATATAACTTGAAGTTCACTTAAGTACACTTAATGGAACAATCTTAATGATTTGGCAAATTGTTTTTATTTGTTAGTTTTTCGTTTGTTACGGTGACGGATTTTTCAAACTGCCTTAAGGCATCTGACTTAGCTTAACAACTGCCATACAATGATGACAGCCGGGACCAATGGCTTTGCGTGTCTTCCGAAGCACGGAGCTCGAGAATTTTTATGCCACTTGGCTCGGGGTCACTTAACTAGCGAAAGCGCGTACTTCCGCCGGGCCTTCGAGCTCCTCAAATTTTAGGCTAATTTACATGGACACCCTTTGATACAAGATAAACGTTTAAAATTTAATGCCCGACTACGGGGGCTATGTGCGGCTAACAACGTATATATTTTTGAAATGTGCTAATTAAGGCGAAATGGTAGCAGAAGTGGCTTTCAAGAAGCCCTCATTTGAATCAAAAGTTTCCCCGTTTGGCGAAAACTCGTTTTAAAACTAGACGGACTATTAGTAATAATTTCAAAGGTTATTCATAAAATAGTTTAAAGGTCTTTCTAGACATTGGTACAAATCAAATTTTTAATTATCACCATAAATATGGTGATAATTAAAAAACTTATTAGTTTTAAACAATTTATTTCAAATGAGGGAGCCACTTCTGCTACCAATTCACCTTAAGACCTTTCATTTCATAGATGCTATATAGAAACAAAAGATTTTTTACTCTCAATTTGTAGGTATGTAATATTCGTTACATATAATTTTTTGCATACAAATCGTAGTCTATTACACCCGGGCAATAATGACGAATCCATTGACATATTAAAATGACATAAAAATTCGGATGCTACGGGTCGAACATAAAAAATACATAGACTGCTAAAATCATTACCCTTCCCTTGGGTTTGCTGTAGTCGGGTAATAACTAGCAATCCGCTCGGATTATACACGAGCATCTAAACAAGAAAACCTGTCGTAAAAATGTATTTACAAAGCTAAAATAAAGGCAAAAGAAGAAAAACAAGTATGGGAAATTGGAAATAAGTTAATATCGGAATAGCCCCGGGTCGGGACGTTCACATGCGCCATTGCGCCGCGTATGATTGATGGCGAGCGTTACACGCAGGCCCTACTTATTGAGAGCACATTTTTTTTTTCTTAGTGGTATTTTTTTTCAGAAGGCAAACTAAAGGTATTCTTACCTAATGACATGATTTAGATTTTCGCTCATTTTCTTAACCGGCTTTTACAATTCACGCGGGAAGAGAAGATTACATACAATACAATACAATATATATGTTTAAAGTTTTAGATAAGTATCAACATTTTGTATTAAACTTTAGTCTATTATCTACACGCCTATCACCACCTGTTTTCTTTTCTTTTCTTCTCCTGGGTCTGCTGGAAGAGATTTTTTATGAAATAAGCAGTATCTATGTACTCAATGTTCTTACTTTATTGGTTTCTGTTTTTGTATTTTGTGTACGGTACGCCTTAAAAGTGGAGTCCCAATTTCTCATACTAATTGTATGAAAAATTGATACTCCACTTTTGAAGCTTACCGTACATGAATTTTGTAAATAAATAAATACATATTAACTTTATTGCACCATAATAGGCACACAAAAATAACTAAACAACAAGAAACAATATATGCACAAAGGCGGACTTATCGCTATAAATGCAATCTCTTCCAGCCAACCTTTGGGTGGAGGAAAAATTTATTTGAAACAAGGTGGGCGCAGTACTTATACCTATAATTAATTTACCTACTTACTGTTACTTACATACAGGGTGATTCTGATTTCTTGACAACCAGCTAAATTTCTGGAGCAAGTTCTGACCATGATACTAAACTACTTTCCATTAATAAAAATTAACGCAAAATGAAAAAGTATTTGGCTTCCTATTTAAATGTGCGTTCGGATTTGTATGCAAGGGCGAATTTTTTTTAACGATATTGACGACCGTGGCGTAATGGTCACCATGCTAGACCCAGAGGTCCCGGGTTCGATCCCCGGTCAGGGCAAGTTGGAAAATGGCGTTTTTCAAATTGTTCTGGGTCTTGGATGTTTATCTATATATTTGTTATAAAATATAGTATCGTTGTTATCTTTAATATTTCTTTCAGAGAAAGTAGTTCTACTGAACAGCTTTCTCTAAAAAAAATATTAAAGATTTTTTACCCACCAGCCAAGGAACAACTTCAGTCTATGATACTTCATAGACTGAAGTTGTTCCTTGGCTGGTGGGTAAAAAGTCACCTGTATTATATTGATATGTTGAACATTCTGTTTTTTTTACAGATAAGCATGGAAGGTAGCTCAAACTTAGCTTGCAAATATAACGTAGGAGGGACATACCCGTAATAAATTGAACCACAGTCTATAATAGATCGCTATAGTATTGTGACATTAAAATAATAACCAAAACATACAAAAAAATTGGCATTTCCATACAAGACTGTCCAGCCGCCAGGGCAATTTGTATGGGAAGTAGATTTTTTTTACTGTTATTTTAATTTAATTATACTATACTGATCTATAGATCAGTATAGTATAATCAAATTAAAATAACAGTATTACTTAAAAACTTAAAATAATATTATAGTATCGCCCGTGGTTCGATTTATTACGGGTATGTCCCTTCTACGTTGTGGCGTGGCGATGCATATGCATCGCCCTATTTGAGAAACCAAAGACTGATATAAAATATATTTTGTAGCAAAATTATTACACTGTAGTTATTTAGGGGTAAGACACAAAAGTAATTAAGTATTTTGTGTAGCAAGTAATCCAACTATTTCCTCCAACGTCAACCGTTTTGCCCCGTGCCAGGACGAGGGGTATCACCGGATTACCGGGCCGGGGTAAAACGGTCTAAGTGCGGGTTTCTCATTATTCCAGCGTCCCCCGCTCTAATTATATTCGGATGCTTGATGTAGCGATTTTAACCAAATTGCCCCGTTTCCGGAATACAATGTGCAATTCATGTGGGCTTATAACGGTTCACGTTGAGCCCTAATTTCGGATGTAGACAATACTGACAACGTTAAGTAATCTTGGGTCTGTATTGTTAGTTTGCGAGGTGGTTTTAGATACGTTAAGATACTGAATGTTAATTGTAATAATATCTAGTAGTTTATTGAACATAAAATAATTTACAGTGGATTATTATGCTCTCGCCCTTATGTTTTCAGGGGTCTCTATTTCTAAACTAACGTCCGTATATCTGTAACCAGGCTGTATCTCATGAACGGTTATATTTAGACAGTTGAAATTTTCAGAGATGATGTATTTCTGTTGCCGCTATAACAACAAACACTAAAAACATATTGAAATAAATATTTAAGTTGATCTTCTTTGCAACAAACACGTTCTTTTTTTATAGACAATGGTACGGAACCCTTCATGCGTGAGTCCGACTCGCACTTGGCCGATTATTGTTAAGTTAAGGCCTTATTTCAGCAACTTACAATGTTAAGTGACATGTGACAGGCTGGAGAGATGGAAGGCATTGGTTGCTCTATGCCCTACAGAAAAGAGCCTAGCTCTTTTATAATAATTGGCCAAGTGCGTGTCGAGCCACGCGCAGTGTAGGGTTTCGTAGTTATGAACGCCAACTTTGAGTTAATGCCACTAAAAACGTCTAAAAACTAATTTTCTTTTGAATTTGTATGAAATTTTCCTTTTCCGAGTACATTTTATGAGTAGATCGCCTATAACTTTTTAATTTGTAAACCCTACTAAGCTTTGATAGTTTTTCTTTAAATTTCGGTATATATACTATAGCTATAAATTTTTCACGTTTCTATATATAACAGTTTAGTAGATATGACACTTGACTCTAACAAAAATGTTCACTTGAAAACCAAATATTTCAGAAACGGATCCCTAAATCGAAAAACAGTGTCAACAAACTCATAATATTTTTAAAAGACCTATTCAATGCTACTCCACATAATTGGTTAGTCGAGAAAAAAATATTGACTTTTCACTTTACTTGTATGGGTTATATGGCTACATTAAAAAAAAATATATTTTTTATTTTACCACTTTTTCCGCATAATTAATATACATACTCATACCAAATCACAGCTTTCTAGTATTTATAGTCACTGAGTAAAACCGCGGACGGACAGACAGACAGACAGACAGACATGGCGAAACTATAAGGGTTCCTTGTTTACTACGGAACCCTAAAAAGGTAACAGGCTTAAGAGTCCCTAGACTTTTCCATACAAACGTAGTCTAGTTTTTTTTTGAAATGACTTAAATGAAAGTATTCGGCAGGATTTTGTAATTTTTAAGAAATTGCATATATCTAGGCATATAACTAGTTTTATACAGTGAAATATGATTATGAAAAAAAAAGAGAGTGTAGAAGTTTTACATACTGATGGTCAAATACGATATGATACACTATATTCTCTTTTAAGTTCATATATTTACTGTGGAAACTAGTTATACGCCTTAACTAAACTATTTATATGCAATTTCTTTGAAATCACATAATTTCGCTAGTATCTGATATGCCGTTTCAAAATAAAAGCTATACTGCGTTTGTATGAGAAAGTCTGATTTTGTTTAGGGTAAGGGGACTCTTAAGTCGAATTAGCGCGACCGAACACCGGCGAAATTACGCTTTCACTTCCGTTGAGTTTTTCACAAGGAAATAAATCAGCCGTGGAACTTCGGCCACTACACTATGACGTGCCAACAAACAAACACAATTCGCATTTAGATCTAATTTGACCATGTCCAAATAAAAAATAATAATAAGATGTTTTTTCTAAAGCTTTATATCCTTATAGCTTGGAATCAATCCCACTATTTCACTCAGTCGTGTTATCTGGTGCCGGCCAGTAATCCCTTTATTTCGGTCCGGCGGACATCACCGGACTTCATAGCAGAAGTCACAAACATTTCAAACGTATTTTGGTGTTTTGTTTTTCTCATATTCATAAATAATATGCCCTCCTAATAGACATGAAGAATGGGAAAATATTTTCAGTCCATTGTTTAAATTATAAAAAAGTATTGTATACGTATTTTTTCTTTTCTCTGAGAAACAAAAAATGACAAAGATACAGCGCATTGAAATTTCGAATGACGTCACGGCTACAATTTTTACATAGAGGTGACGTCGCAAGCCCCCACTCCGGAACTTTGATGCTTCGTATCTTTGTGAATTTTTACTGTTATGGTATACTGAAAAATATGGCTCAATTGTTTTTGAATAATCTAAAAGACTGACTTAGTACAATCATACTTTTTTGACACTGTCGTAACCCTTATTCAGTTATATAGTAAGTGTACTATCAATAAAAAGAGTCATTTTTATGCAGCTGTCGTGTATTTATCAATTTATAAGGAAAAATAAAAGTTATAATACTATGTTGTACTCAACTTCTAAAGAAATATAGTTTAAAAAATATTTTGTTATGTATTTTAGTAACTATTGGTAGAGGGATTTGTGGTGTATTTATTAATATTGTGAAGGTAGACGCAACTCAAAGTGGCGTCAGTCTATTACCGAGTAATAAACGTTTTACATCGATTTCGTGTTTCTCTTCATAGTTTAGCATCAACACTTTAGCAGCTTACAGAAAAAACATTGCTTTGTAATTAAGTAGCGTAGCGTTATACTTTATCTCTATATTCTTTATAGATAAAAAAATATTCCATGCTCTTCCAGTTACCCAAAACGTGCAAGTGAGTCAAAAACTTAAATACTTAACACTAAATGGACAAATAACAATAAATATAAACCATTCTATTTTAAATTGTCGTAAAAAATGTCTACATTTAGCATTCGAGCAATCAAGGCGTTGAGCAAAGTAACAGCTTGGCTATTGGGCGCATACCTAGCGGTGTACGAACTTACCGCGGGCGGCGCGAGTATCGGCCTGCCACGCAACTGCCTGAACAAACACGGAACATAAAAACTACACTGCGATAAAGCAAGTGGGTTATTCATCTTGCCATTCAGCAGCAAATAATAGTAAATAAGTATGGCACATTTGCGCTTATGCCACTATTAGTTGATCAGAAAATAGGCACGTATTTTTTTATTTGCTTAATAAAATCCTTACTTTCCACAGATAATAAATATGAAAGTTTTATAAAAAATCTTAATCAGCGACGAACATGTGATACTTTAAAGTTTCAATTAGAAAGAGAAGTCTGATATGGACTTGTGACGTCAAAGTCCATATCATCTATAATTTACCATAAAAAATAGCGTTTTTGCGAGTGAGATAGACATATTTTCGTAAAAGCGTTATATCTCGTTCGTTTTTCGACCAACTTTTATTGTTTTCACTGTTAGTATTTTACTTTTGAATATTTATTGATAAAATAGTTAGATAACACATATTTTTTTCATGCATATTCTCTATTTAGTAACATTGTCTTTTTTTTGGTTTTAATTATGACTTGGAGTCTGTTACTTATTTCACTTAGCCGCGTTATCTGGTGCCGGACAGTAATACCGTTATGTCGGTCCGGCGGACATCAATGGTCTTCATTTCAGAAGTTATGAACATTTAAAATATCGAAGAGAAGTAGATTATGGTTATTATCTTTATTTCATGCATTATGCTCGTGAATACAGTTTCAGCCAGTATATGAACACATTGGTTTATTTTTTATGAACTGAACTCCAGTGTCAGTTGAAGACCTAAAATTAGGTGAAGAAACATTGTACGCGCCTTTGCTATTTGAAGCTTTCCCTCGATTGCTTCGGATTCCACCATAAGATCCTAACTTTCCGATGAGACCACTTCGAAAGTGCGTTCTTTTAAATAAAAAAAGAATTTTGAATATCGGTTCACAATTGACGGAGTTATCGGTGAACATACATACAAAAAATATATACAATCGAACATAGAACCTCCCCCTTTGTAGGTTAAAAAGTGAATAATTCTTTTTAAGTCATTATCATAATGCCACGAAACAATTCAATTTAAACACATTAAAATTTCCATTCATCTCTTACCAAAATAGTTGTAAAGTTTGAAGATCTCAATTACCGATCAAAATGGATCCATTCTCTAAAATAAATGCTTATTATTATAGCCAAAAGTTGAGAACCGGCTATCGGCTTTGCACGGCGTTAATCTTTAGAAGTAACTAACTGCCAATAGTAACTGTCTAATTGATTTTAACCACTATTGTTTTTGTTAAATTTGTAAAAACTAGCTTTGATTAAGTTAAAGTTTTGTTATCTCGGGAAAAAGTATTATGAGTTGGCGAATTTAAAATGATCGTATGCAATAAAAGAGTAATTTTATCGGATACCTCTAAAAATGTTAAACAAAAGAAGCAATGAATACTTGGCGAAATTTAAAATAAAAAAAACTTTTCACTAGCAGGATTCGAACCCAACTGGATCATTGCGACTTTAAACCTTCCAGTATCATTTCTTGACATAGTTACCCCAAGCACGGTTCAAACATTTGAATCATGTAGAGTAAGATCCCAGAGCGTTATGACATAACTTATTTTCTCAAAGATGAAACCTTAAGTTCTCAGTAGCGTCTCATGTACTTTGTATACCTGCGTGCTTGAGAAGCTTGTCCAGTGACACCTGGGCAGTTACCAGGTGAGAAGGTAACTAAAAATAAGAGTTGCTTAACTTAAATTTATATGGCTGATTTTTAGATATGTTTTATAGAATATTATTCTCATGTAGTATCAAAAGTGTCGGACACTTTCCATGGACCAAAACTTTTGTCAGACGCTTTAAAGCTCCACAAAAAATAAATGAACTTTACTTATTTTTTAATGTCTGATTTTTAAATATGTTATCGAGAAAACTAAGACAAAATTATATTCAATCAGTCAGACAAATTGGGATGACCAAAAATCCCCTAAACACAAAAAGCTTTAAAAGCAAAAAAACTTTTAAAGCAATCACAAAATGTGTCACCTTTATGGAGCAGCCCTTTGCGCGCTGTCAAAAAAAGACGGTGGTCTGAGACCCATTGCCATTGGCAGCGTATTTAGGCGGCTGATAGCTAAGCTGGCATGCCGCGCAGTCAAAGAAACGATGTCGGGATACCTTCAGCCACATCAGTCAGGCTTCGGCACTCGCCTTGGCTGTGAGGCGGCTATCCACAGCACATGTGCATTAGACGCTGGCAATGAAAAGTGCATCGTACTAAAGTTAGATATCCTCAACCCCTTTAATACTCTGGAGAGAGATGTTTTGTTAAGTGAGGTTAAGGTCCAAATACCATCTTTGTACCCCTTTCTTTATCAAGTTTATCAGTCCCCATCAAACCTCGTCTACAATAATAACTTGATCTTGTAACAGGTGGGAGCCAAGCAAGGGGATCCGCTTGGACCACTCATTTTCAGCCTGGCTATTCTCAAAATAGTTTCTGAGCTAAAGTCACCGTTAAATATATGGTACCTGGACGATGGCACCTTTGGCGGGGAACCAGATACTGTATATAAGGATTTGCTAACCCTAATTCCACGCTTTAAAGAGCTGGATCTGGAGGTGAATACCTCAAAATGTGAATTTTATCCTTGCAAGTTCCCACTCTGCACATTTTTGTTCAGGCAGTTCCTGAGGCCATCGATTCTCGTAGGCAACTTTTGCTTACGGTTACGAGTTACGAGCGTCTACAGGACATTGCAGCCCATAATATTATTACGAACATGTTTCACGTTGCCTAAGATCAACTTTTTGCTCTGAACCGCTCCAACTTGGCTCTGTTCCGAAGAGATCTCTGATTTCGATAGGACCTTAAAATCCACAATCCAGTCGGTCTTAAACGTCCACCTTGATGAGACTCAATGGAAACAGGCTACTCTTCCTATACGGTTAGGGGGCATTGGGGTGCAGTGCGCTCTTGATGTTGGTATGCCCGCTTTCTTGGCGTCGGCGCATGGGTTTGCTGGCTTTGTTGCTATCATCCTTTTTCTAAGGGTAGCAAGGTAAGCATACCTTATGCGTCCAATGCTGAGTTAGCCTGGGCGGCCATCACCTCGGGTGCGCCTAGCCCGATTGCCCTTTCAGTTCAGCGAGCCTGGGATGAACTTGCCGCGAGGAAAGTTCACGACGAGTTATTGGGTGTGGCTGCGGGGCCGGATCTGGCGAGGCTTAAAACTGTATCACAGCCGGAGTCGGGGGCATGGCTGGAGGCTCTTCCGTCGCCTCGCTTGGGCACATTACTAGACGACGACACCATGCGGGTGGCCGTGGCGCTCCGCCTTGGCAGCAGAGTGTGTGAACCACATAAATGCGTCTGCAGGTCCATGGTAAAGGGTGACGGCCATCATGCGTTGAGTTGCCGTCGCTGCTCGGGCAGGTTCCCTCGGCATCATGCTCTTAATGATATAGTCCGCAGGGCATTTGTCAAAGCCAATGGTCCCTGCGTGCTGGAGCCGCCAGGCCTTAATAGGTTGGATGGTAAGAGACCTGACGGGCTGACGCTTGTGCCGTGGAAGCACGGCAGATGCCTAATATGGGACGTAACCTGCGTTAGTACAGTAGCCGTCAGCCACATTGGGCGTACTGTGTGTATGGCGGCTGCGGGTGCCGAGGATGCGGCAGATAGAAAGCGTCTAAAGTACAGTAAGTAGTGGCTTTGGAGCCAAAATATTGTTTTGTGCCTTTAACCGTAGAGACTATGGGCAGCTGGGGATCGGATGCTAAGCGCCTTATAAGGGAGATAGGTCAACGAATTGCAGAAAAGACTGGGGACTTCCGCTTTGGCTCGTTTCTGGTGTAAAGAATGGCCATAGCTAATAGGGTTGTAAATTTATTTTGTATTTTTTTAAAATTTATTTTCATTGACTGTGTTTTGTAATTTGACAGGTTTTTTTTAAATGTACTTTAATTAATTAATCTATGAAAAATTAAATATTAAAAAAAAAATAATATTGATTTACTATTGTATATCACGCTCCACTGTTTTCCAGGTGAAAAATACTAATAAAGATTATAACCTTAAGTAAGCCGACAATTTATATACCAGATCAAATATATTCTCCAGTAGATCAACAAACATTTTGTTGCTGTCTGTACCAAAAATATCTTTGGGGATCCGACCGGAATACAATTTTTAATTATTATTTTTGATACCCTGGTCGGAGGATCAGATCGATATAAAAAATAATTAAAATAAATTGGATCCACTAGGGTATCACATTTTGGGGATCAGACCGGAATGACTCATTTAATGAGTTTAAATATTAGACTTCCAAAAAGAAGGAGGTTATCAATCAGTCACGTTTTTAGGGTTCCGTAGTAAACAAGGAACCCTTATAGTTTCGCCATGTCTTTACTCTTTATGTCTTTACTCAGCGACTATTAGTACTAGAAAGCTGTAATTTGGCATGGATATGTATATTAATTAGGCGGAAAAAACGGTAAAAAAAAATACTGAAAAAAAATTTTTTTTGGGTTGCTCATAAAGAAGTTAAGTGAAAAGGTAACTTTTTTTTCCTGACTAACCAGTCATGTTGGGTATCGTTGAATAGGTCTTTTAAAAATATTAGGTTGTCAACACCGTTTATCGATTTAGGGATCCGTTTCTGAAATATTCTGTTTAAAAGTGAACAATTTTGTTTAAGTCAAATGTCCCCCCTCTATCAGCTAAACGGTTATATATAAATACGTGAAAAAAATCACAGCTTTAGTATATACGAGTATAACGAAATTTAAAGGAAAACTATCAGAGCTAAGTAGGGTTTACAATTTAAAAAGTTATAGACGATCAACTTATAGAATGTTCTCGCAAAATGAAACTTTCACACAAATTCAATAGAAAATTAGTTTTTAGACGTTTTTAGTGGCATGAACTCAAAGTGGGCATTCGTAACTACGGAACCCTACACTGCGCGTGGCCCGACACGCACTTGGCCAATTTTTTTGTTCACAGTTTTGTAAACTATTTTTTTTGTTTGAAAGGGCTACTTGTCAGGTGGTCCCATAGAAATATTATCAAAAACGGTTGTGTACGAGTACTTATGGGGCGAAATCGGTTTTTAGTTTTGGAAATTATAATCGTGTAAAAGGGTTGTTCCATAATGGGCGAGGTCATTGTACACCAGCGCAAAAAATACTTTAAAATAGTAGGAATGTAATGAGGCTAACATTTTATTTTTATTCGTTGTAATCTTAGAGTAACTTAACTTTAAAATCGAATGTAATATTACATAATGGCGACATTATCATGGCGGCTACTTTTCAGTGCATTCAAAACTTGTAGCACCATTTCTAAGCATTTTCTGAAGTGCCATTTTTGAAACGCGTAGTCACCTAAACGAATGGTTTTTCCATACAAAAAACTGTTCTTTTAGTAATTCCGCGTTTGAAAAATCGCTCCACAGGATATATTCTGTCTAATTTGTGAAAATTTCATTCATATGTTAATGCCAATCAAAAGTCAAAGTCACTTTGGCAAGCGCAAAGTTGATAATGTTATTATTACCTCAATTACGGCATTTCAAACTAAAACTACATTAAAAATAGAATGATTTTTTGGAAATTATCCATAACATATTGCTTACCATGAATAACTACTAATTTAAGGTAGGTGTACCATGACCTCGCCCAGCTACCATACATTTCTGCAAGGACCCCTCAATTAACATTTTTGTTTCTCGTCAGACGAATATCAAAGTTTGACAATGTTGTAGCTCGCCACTAGTCCACAGACAGTATCATGTTTTGTTGACTTTGAGTCACTGATTTATTATGAAGCAAATGTATAAATCTAAGTGTTAAATTTTCGAATAATAATTAATAAGTCGATTCGTAAATATAATTAATATAAAAAAGACGTGTGGCACTCGGGGACTGCCGCGGTAAAGCTATTGCATAGCATTTTGTATCAACTTATGCAATTATAATTAATATATATATATAAATATTTTAAACAATATTAACTTTTTATTTATAACACACAACGCCGTTATTAATCGAAGACTGCCGAACTGAAACGACGTTAGACGATGCACGGCCTTCAAGCCACACCTCCGTGCCCGTCGAAGTGGGGAGCGTGAGGTTTTTTCGTTACAGAATTTCTGGATTCGGTCCCCGCGCTCAAGGCCCGCGATAGAAGCTATGCAATAGCTTAAAATAATTAATACGTATTATTTGCATTGTATAAGTGATTGAAGTTGTGATAATGTTTTGACCGTAGAAAATCATAAGAGAGCTGTCATTCCCGTTTTGTCATTGGACTGTAAAAACGCATACAAAATAAATCATTGATTTATCAAGGTGTTCGTAGTTTGTTTTCGGAGAATCTGAACTGAGCTTTCAAATGAAATAGTTAATTGCATATCAAAATAAACAACGACGTGTTTCAATGAAACCTGCACAGTTTTGGTCCAGCTCAGAGTTTGTTCGTGAATAATGCAACAATGGGATTTAAACAATTCAAAACGCACGAGTTTTGAGTACAACACTGGTAACTTTAAATGTGCCCACGGGCGTTCGAGCGCAAAATAAAGATATTTACAGAGGCATTAAAGCTTGTAATTTAGTTATAAATGTGAATTTAATAAATTTAGGTATTGAAGTTTCGGCGTGTAGTCCGTAGTATAGTTTTTAAAACATTTTAAATCAGGCTCAGTTGGCGTGGAAAATAAGAAACTAGCACCACTTTTCTCGAGCTAAAAATATTGCATTTCTTTAATTTTGCTGCGTCTTAACCTCTATATTTATACTTCAGTATGGTCAGTGTCTTTTTTAGGGTTCCGTAGTAAACAAGGAACCTTTATAGTTTCACCCTTTTCTGTCTTTCTGTCTGTCCGTCCGCGGTTATACTCAGCGATTTTAAGTACTAAAGTCGTATTTTTAATTAGACGAAGCCAACTGACAGTAGCTAATGTCACTTTGTAAAATAATGTTGCCATATTTAAAGTAATAGTGATGCGTTCAGTTCTCGTTCAATCAGATGAATGAACAGATGTAATAAGCGATGTTTTTTATTTTCATTACCTACCTATAATTGTTATATTTTATACATCTATAGTTTCAACTGCATTATGTGTTGAAAATAGGACAGTCTTACAAGTTTCCTCGCAATGTTTAAAACTCTCGGTATTCAGTATAGGTAGATACTATAGGAACATAGTCGTCGAAAACTCGTTGGTATGTACAAAGCACGACTGAAATTCGAACCCCGTACCCGATATCGGCAGTTCGGCACACTAACTATTCACTAGACAATCGAGGCAAATTCATTCATTCAGGAGTTTTTTCAATCATTCACTTTGTCACAACACTATTTTTATTTCATCAAAAACTGACAACACAGTAAACGTCAATTGACTTCGTCTAATAAAAAATACGACTATAAAAGCTGTGATTTGGCATGGGTATGTATATTAACTATACAAAAAAAAGTAGGAAAATAAAATATTAAAAAATATTTCTAGGGATTCGTTTCTGAAATATTTGGTTTTAAAGTGAAACTTTTTGTTAGAGTCAAGTGTCCCCCCTCTATCTGCTCAACGGACACGTGAAAAAATCACAGCTGTAGTATATATAACGAAATTTAAAGGGAAACTATCAGAGCTAAGAAAGGTTTACAAATTAAAAAGTTATAGGCGATCAACTTATAAAATGTACTCGGAAAAGGAAAATTTCATACAAATTCAATAAAAAAATAGTTTTTAGACGTTTTGATCTTCATGAATCGCATGAATTCGAAGTTGGCATTCGTACCTACGGAACCTACACTGCTCTTGGCCCGACACGCAGTTAGCCAATTATTTATTATTGCATTGTTACGCGATATACGGATGCGTGCAAAACTTCAGCTCAATCGGAAACCGGGTAGTGGGTCAAATTTAACTTGCAAGATTTGATTACAGACAGACAGACAACGATTTATAAAAGCTATTTATAAAAGCCTTTAAAAAGGTTTGCGTCAAGTATTTTGAGAAAACTTAATAATTTGGTCTCGTCTTGTACAGGAGATTATAGTCACTTAACGCCTCCAGGCGTTTCGCAGGAATTATAATTACTGGGATCGTGCACATTGATCCAGTCGAATAGGCGGTGATTAGGCGAGTCTTTAGGAGAGTTCGGTTGACATTTTGATTTTTCTTTTTTAGTACCTAAGGTAACCCGAATTCGGCAAAGCCGACAACCGATTTACTCATTTATTAATCGCTTACATGTTGCCTATGGTGACAAAATATTGGTGCAGTAATACATGTACCCAGTTTGGGTGTGGCGATGCAAACATTGAATAAAATTAACAATATCAGTAAATCAAACTTAAAGTAAATAAACATTAATATAAGTTACCTTTAAATAAGTTATTGATTTTTACTTTTTCTTTATTTGATTGTAGAGCTATATCGGTCGGTATTAAATGGATATTTCCAGGGTTGCCTTGCCTGCCTTTTTGTCTTCCGTTCATAGTGTTCAAATACTATTCCACTTTGAAAATATCTCATGCAACGGAGGCCAAAAAATCGCAGAGATAATGGGACGAGCCGCTTTGCAGACTTGTACAGAGTAATCTCCTACAATTTTCTGTTAGCAACTGTGTAGAGCGCGCTTGTCTTATTGCCACTGCTGAGTGGCAGTCGGGTTTGTGTTTGCAGGTCCTGCCTTCTTGGAACATTGGGACTTTCTTCGATGACTATTTTCTACCTTTCGCTTGGCGACATGCTTACGTTTAGGAGCCAAAACAAACGTCCCGCATCATTGCCTTTGTGGTGATACTGTCGACCAGTTTGGCCACCGCGGACTCTAGTGCTCTAAGAGCGCCGGCAGAATGGCACGTCATGCTAATTTCAATAATATTATACACCGTGGTCTTGTGACCATCGGTTTGTCAGCCATTTCAGAACCAAATGATTTGGCTCGCGATGATGGCAAGAGACCGGATGGTATGACGCTTGTGCCGTGGAAGTTGGGAAATCCGTTGATGTGGGATGCTACGTGTGTCGACACTTAGGCGGCCTCCCATCTTCACGGTACAAGATCCAAGGCTGGCGCAGCTGCAGCCACTGCGGAAACCCTAAAACGGCGCAAGTATGAATGCCTATGAATATGGTAAAGTAATGCTATAGTCCATTTGGTTAGGTATTTATGTATTTAAAATAATGTAAACTATATTTGTCATGTCTTTTAATTGATATATACACTTTATAAATCAATACCTTTGCAAATTACAAATTATTTATTTTATAGACAATATTTTTTTTTGGAATTTGCATTTAAAAAGTTTTGATTTATAAAGTGTGTATTTCAATAAAAATCCATGTCAAGATGGTTTACATTTTTTTAAATACATTACCAAATGTACTATAGCATTACTTTACCAATTTTAAAACTACTAGGTGTGTGCTCTCAAAGCATGGAAATGGACTTAAGGTTTGCTCGCTCGGTTAATTGACCAATGTGAACATTGTCTAAGAGTTGACTCAACTTATTTTGCGAGGACTTGTTTTAAGTCGTAGAAGCCTGCAGAAGAAAACTTTGGCTGTGTTTTGCTTCAAATCAAATTATGTCGTGTGTTTCGGCGTTGACTTGTTTGGGTAAGGGGTTGCGAAGTTATTCTTGGCTTATTCATTTTTGTTTAGTGTTACTTTTATGGATGTAAAGATTTTTTTTTTTTACAATATATTGGTTTAGGCATTTGTCCTCAATCTCACCTGATGGAAAGCGACGATGAAGACTAGGATGTAGCATGCCTATCTAAAAGATACCCATTCAATCTATTTTCTTTCTCTTTCACTTGTCTGTTGACTGCTGAGCGTTGTGATGAGCCCGACCTACCTTTTTTACGATCTCCCTCCTTGTTACGATCTTTTGCCTCGCTAGTGCCTTGCAGATCTTGGTGTTTTGTTGTTCTTTTATTTGGTCCGACCATCATATGGGGTTCCAACCCCTATATCTTTTTCCTTCCATCCTACCGGTAACTATGACGAAGGACGACCTCCGTGCTCACCATGCTAGTCCGCCACCCAGAGGTCCCGGGTTCGATCCCCGGTCAGGGCAACTGGAAAAATGGCCTTTTTCAAATTGTCCTGGGTCTTGGATATTTATCTATTTATGTATTTGTTACAAAATATAGTGTTGTTGAGTTAGTATCCCATAACACAAGTCTCGAACTTACTTTGGGGCTAGCTCAATGAAGTGTTATTTGTACCTAAAAAAAAAAATTACTGTATGTTTCTTTAGGTTATCAGATGGGTTCCTGGCTATCATATGACCAAAGTATTTAAGATAAATATATAGGAACAAATCACACAGATTGGCTCTGAAACATGGTCCTTCACTATGGGTCTCATGAGAAGGCTCAAGGTCACTCAACGCGCTATGGAGAGGGCTATGCTCGGTGTTTCCCTACGTGATCGAATCAAAAACGAGGAAATTCGTAGGAGAACAAAAGTCACTGACATAGCCCAGCGGATTAATTCGTTGAAGTGGCAGTGGGCGGGACACATAGCGCGAAAAACCGTTGGCCAATGGCAGACGACCTGACCAAGGTCGCTGGAAAGCGCTGGATGCAGGCCGCTCTTGATCGGTCGCTTTGGAAATCTTTGGGAGAGGCCTACGTCCAGCAGTGGACATTATGCGGCTGAAATGATGATGGTGAATAATGACACAGATTGAGCTAGCCCTAAAGTAAGCTTAAGCTTTTGTGGATACTAACCTTATGGTACTTTATTTTGTGATAAATACATAGATTTTTCAACTTGCCCTGGCTCGAACCCAGAACCTCTGGACTAGCGCGTTGACCAATACGCCACGGACGTCAACGTAAGAATAAGTTAATATGGTATTCTGTTAAAACGAAAGTCTGGAGAATTCTTCTCCGCTTTGCACAGTCTAGCATCCTTGGTAGTCAGACCTTTGGCAAGCATATTATCCTTGACGACATCACGCTAAGTCACTTTATAAATGAAAAACGGGCACATGTTGGAATATGACGTCACACGCTGAACGCAGGCCCCTATTTTTATGAGAATTTCAAATGTCTGTAAAATCATACATTGGTCTTTTTTAATGAAAAAAAAAAACGAATCTATTTTTAGGCAAGCAAAACTATTGTCGTACAAACTTTCAAACAATTCTGCATACCTTAGAGGCCAATGTTCAGAAGAGGACCCGCTGCGGCTTATCATATCATTACACTAATATAATAAAGGCGAAAGTTTGTGACTGTGTTTGTGTGTGTGTGTATGTTTGTTACTTCTTCACGCGTAAACAGCTGGAGTATTTTGATAAAATTTGGTGTGTCGGAAGCTGACACCCTGGATTAACACATTGGCTACTTTAGGCGCGAGTACCACCGCTAGGCGCAACTAGTATGATGATAAATTACACATACATTTTTAAAATACGCAGTATAATAAAAAAGTTAAAAATTCCAATACTTACCCTTTATTTTTGGCGTCAGAACATTTTCGCTTTGATTATCTCAAGCATAACTATCAGAGTTTCTTGAGGCGTCCATTTTTATGACAACAAAGCTTTGCAGCGTGATGTATTGGGCGGAGTGGCTTTGGGAGCCGACCGGGCGTATTTTAATGTCCGCCTTAGGTGATTAATCATCTTGGTCGGAGGCCGAAATAAAACGACCTTTCGACCTTTTGTCTTTCGATGAACCTTTGTGTTGTTAATTTATAGTTTTTACATACCGCCGTATTTCTGAAGCTTGCAAATGTATTAATCTAATCCATATTCATGTTGTAAAAGTGATTTTGATCTTCGCTTTGGCTTATAATAATATATTTATTTCGGTCATTGTTCAACCATATTATTGTAAGTAAAAAGAAACTTAACCCTTTCACCGCGAACGTCGGATTTATCCGACAAACATTGTCGTGCCCATGCCGCGAGTGTCGGATATTACCGACAAAAAAAAAATATGCTTGTATTGCACGTAACTTAAGTATCTACAATCCTTTTTAGTTGTAGGTATTTATTTTAGATTTACCATCCCTCGCGCTGGGGGCATTACAACTTATATAAATGTTAGTAGTGCGTTCATTCAAAATACTTATTAAATATATAAATTAAATTAATAAAGATTACAAAAAATCATTACCTAATTAATTAATTTAAGTATTTGGTGTGCAGACCCCCTGGGATACCCTCCACGTCACAGTGCATACGCGTCCAATCCGGCTTATTAGATGACTTTCAGAATGCTGTTACTACGAATTCTGGAAGGAAGGAAGCCGTTCTTTTGCGTAATATGGCAAAGAAATCGTCAGAACGTGCCTCAGCAAACATTTTAGATGCGCTACAGAATCGCGGGCGCCCCATCAGCATCCTGAAAGCATTATGTTATTGTAAACGAAGTACTTATTGTAAATAATGCAACGTTTCAAAGTTATTTTTGCTAGGTAGAAAGGTACATAATTAATTGTAATGACTGTCTCCGTGGTCAAGGTGTTCGCCTTGTGATCAGGAGGTCGTGGGTTCGAATCCCACTGGGAAGCATACTTTGTGAAAAGTTGTTTCCAGTCTGGTGAGGATATTGCAGGCTTTAATTACCTGATTATCCGAAAATAAAGACTATTTCGTGTTTCGGAAGGCATGTATAAACTGTGCGTCCCGAACGCCATCTAGCGTTTGCTCATCAAACCTTTCCAAGGATTGGTTCCGGTGTACCCTTTGGGTTGCGGAGGTCAGACGGCAGTCGTTCAGGTTAGGTAAGCGGACCCTGGGCTTCGAAGCGTTACCGCTGAGGATGCAACAGGGAATACGCTTGGATGATAATGAGAAAGGTACAGATAAATTAAATAAATAAATATACATAGGGACAAATCATACTGACTGAGCTAGCCCTAAAGTTGTGGGAACTGTGCAAGGGATAATAACTCAAAGATTCCATATTTTATGACAAATACTAACATAAATATAATAAATAAATATATACGGACAAATTACACTGATTGAGCAAGCCCCAAAGTAAGTTCGACACTTGTGTTATGGGATACTAACTCAACGATACTATATTTTATAATAAATACTTAAATAGATAAACATCCAAGACCCAGGACAATTTGAAAAAGGCCATTTTTCACCTTACCCTGACCGGGGATCGAACCCGGGACCTCTGGGTGGCGGACTAGCATGGTGACCACTACGCCACGGAGGTCGTCAAATATATAGATAAATACCTAAAAAAATTAGAAAAAAGGGCATTTTTCATTCAAAATTGCCCTGGCTGGGGATTGAATTCTTTGGCCAAGTGCGAGTCAAACTCAAAGCACTAAGGGTTTCGTACCATTATCTATAAAAAAAAAAAAACACGTTTTGTAATGAGAGCCCCACATAAATATTTCCTTTATTCTGTTTGTATCTGTTGTTATAGCGGCAACAGAAATACATCATATATGAAAATTTCAACTGTCTAGCTATCACCGTTCATGAGATACAGCCTGGTGACAGACGGACGGACGGACAGCGGTGTTTTAGTAATAGGGTCCCGTTTTTACCTTTTGGGCACGGAATCCTATGAAAGGACAATATATAATAACTAATAAAGGGCAATTTGGAAATAGTACATTACTGCAGAGGGCGCTGCAGTAATGTTCTATTTCCAAATTTCTCTAGCCGGGAAATGTACCCGGATTAAGAGATAAGATAAAAAAAAAGAAATGTGGTGTCGAGGGACACCAGGTAGGAACGAAGTTCCTTCGGCTAATGTAGAATCGACACAATTTGCAAAAGAAAAATCGTGCTCAAAGGTATTATACACTACTCGCTTGTGTATACGACTGTCGCGCCTGCGCACGTCTCATTTAACGGTTTTATTTAACGAGGTCATCCTTACGGTTTTACTATCACATTTTTTTCAGTTCGGTCGCGCAGCAAAATCCCTATCTCCTCCAAGCCTGCCGTAAGGAACTTCGTTCCAAAAAGATTACCAGATGATGAGACTGGGTAAGGTTGTATTCTTAGGTGTTCAGGAAAGAGCCATGTTTCTAATGTAAATGTGTGAGGTGACCCGTGGTCTAGATACCCTCTCGGTGGGGCCAGATGTCCGCGCTCCCGCGTTACTCACGCCGGACCTCACTTTGTGTCAACTTAATTTGTTTGCCCCCAATTTCCAACAAAATATGTTAATTCTCAAATTGGCGAGGCACTGGAGGTATGTTGTACACCCAAGGAAATGCTCGGAATTTAATTACTGAAAAGTTTCACAAGGTATAAAGTATAATTGTCATTTTTTCACGGCAAAGGTCTGTCCGGAATAAGAAATTAAGAAATTAAAATAGATTTTTTGCTTTAGTCAATACCTACTTATATCTCTACGAAAGGAGGTCTGGGAGAAAAAATAACAGTGCGAGTGGAGAGGGTTCCGTACAATACCAAAGATTTTTCGTAAGTGAACGTATTATATTGAGTTTACTACTTTATTTTTAATTGATAGAAATCTCATATTATTTTTCCTGTAATCTACAAGCAATAATATAATGTATTTTTCTCAAAATTTTTGGCTCAGTAGTTTCGGAGGTCAGGGATGGTCAATTTTCGTCTTCTTTCTTAAAATATTAAAATAAATAAAAATATTTTTAAAATCCTCATAATAAGTCCTTTCATTTGATATATGACAAAGTACGGTTTGCAAAACGTTTTTTTTTTTTAATTCCGAATTTATCCCTCGAAAATGACCCTTATTTAAAAAAAAGGTTTTGGGTCGTAAGATTACACCATTCTACCTAATTTCACCTGATTTGGTCCAGTAGATTGTGACAGACGGACGGACAGACAGACGCACGAGTGATCCTATTAGGGTTCCGTTTTTCATTTTTTGTACTGAACCCTAAAAATCTTAGAATGTGCTTACTTCTCTTCCCATACAAATCGTAAAAGCTGATAAAGGGAATGGGCGAATCATCCACCGACTTAACATTTCGCATTTCGACACCTGACCGACAGAATAAGATTGTCCGACACAACTAATAGGCGATGCGGCTAGCAGTCCATATCTGTTTTGATTCATTTTTAGGGTTCCGTACCTAAAGTCTGTCTGTCCGTCTGCCAGTCACCAGGCTGTATCTCATGAACCGTGAAAACCAGATGATTAAATTTTTTACAGATGATGTATTTCAATTGCCGCTAAAATTACAAATACTTAAAACCGAATAAATGAATTCAACAACCGTAATTTTTATAGACAATGGTATGGACTCGCACTTGCTCTGCTCTTCTGCCCAAAATGCTCTGTCTGTTCCGTTTAAGATAAAGAAGTGATAGTGTATGTATGAATTTAAATTTTTAAAGAGACTTATAGGCTGGATTTATTAATATACTCGTAAATTCAAAAGTCCTTAGTCCAACTTTAGTGTTTATATTTTTTAAGCAAGATAAATGGCTTAGATAAATTTGGGATTGAATAAGGGTTCATAATAACACTTTATCAGCTTTTAGGAGGTCGATGGCATCATCGCGAGATATGACCTGAGCCTGGCTTCACTCCAAAGGCACGTACGACACTAACACGTGAATACGTAGCCTTGTTTTAGTGTCAATCTCTCTAATAAATCTCTAAACTTGGCTCTGACACGCTGCCGCGTGTGTAGATAACAGAGTGCGCATTACTAGTGCTTGCGCAAGTAAAGCGACACTGGGCGTGCTTCACACTTGGATGGGTGGCTATAAGTGGCATAAAAAAATTTTAAGCTCCGCCGGGCAGACGCGAGGCCGGTGCAAGGCGGAAGCAAGGCGAGCGCGTGGCGTAGGCGAGGCGTGCGCGTGTGGAATTCGGTAAATGCAATTTGAATTGTACTGATGTGTGATAGGGCTCAAATTATATGCAACAAATTAAAAAAAAATCAAAGCGCGCTAGGCGTGCGCTTAACTTGGGCTTGGTAAGCGCGTGTCTTCCACTCCTCACGCCCTTACAATTTTGCTCCAGAATGATAGCAGTGTACTGTCGAATTTGGAGCACAGTGTCTACAGGATGCTGTTACTGCTAGCTTGTAAGTTGCAATTTGCGCAACAACGAAACTACTGATTTGCTTTTAATGGCCTAACAAGTTGATTTGCAGGCAAATTATAAAACCCCCGACGACACCATCTAGTGAGAAGTGGCGGAACTACATAATATTCTAATCAGTAGCGCCATCTATTATTTTCTATATAAATTATAAAACCTCAGCTTTCAGGCATTATCACCTAATAACTTTTAAACGACTGTACCGATTCATCATCAAACATGGCAAAGAACTATACAAATAAAAAAAAATTAAATCGGTCCATCCATTCGAGCGCTACGATGCCACAGACAGACAGACAATACAATACAATACAAATACTCTTTATTGCATCATAAAAAAAAGAAAAACAATTAACAGAAAAAAAGAAGAGAGAATTATGCTACAAAGGCGGACTTATCGCATAGCAATCTCTTCCAGTCATCCTTTGGGTAGAGGGAGAAGTGAATATTAAAAAAATAGGCGGTGCAGTATGTCAGATTTACTGTAAATAGTTACTATATAGAACCTGCCACAATATATACATACAAATACTTAAGTACACTATATACATACCTACAAATTAATAGACATACATATATACATATAAAATATATATTATAATTATAACAAAATAATGAAATACGAGCATAATGCGAAAGAATCCACTACAAAATAAATCATGAGTTGGACAGATAGTGAGCTTTTAATCGCGTTTTGAAGCTGCACAAAGTTTTAGCGCTATGGATATTAATAGGTAAGGAGTTCCACAGTCGAACAGCTTGAACGGAGAAGGATTTAGAGTAGTATGTGGAAGAGTAGGGGGACTTGAAGATGGAGATTGTAGAAGCTGCGTAAGGTACGGTTACCGCCAAACTTATAACACACCTCTTCTTTTTTATCATGCGTTAAAAATTGACTGTGAAAGCATCATACAATACGTACCTACTAGTACCCCTTTGTTTTGTTTTTATTTCATTTTTTCATAAATGTTTTTCTGTAGTCGTGTTCAGAAAAGTCTGGAATTCTGCATGTCCATTCAAAGTAGGTTTATACTCATTCGTTTTAGACGTTCAGATTGGTATGTTTTCATTGGATGATATCAAGATATTATCGCTAGCAGTATGCCAAGGCCTAATCCTCGAAGGCTTTAATATTTATTTAGGCTGAAACAATTAATCAGGCCCTTACGCCCTTCTAAACACTTTGTTTGAGATGTCGCCTTCATTTTGCGTCAACTTGATTTGTCTTTTAGCTGTCTGAACGCAGTATCTTACTATTGTTTTGTGATGGGTTCATAATATATAGGCGTTTCAGTAAATTAAGTAATTTAATCAAGCCCATTGCGTGCTTCTAAAAAATTTCTCAGCCCAGCTTTAAAAATCTCTGCCTTTTTAAACTCACCTATATCAGCCCACTGTAGGGCAAAGGTAAAGTCCTCTACCCATTGAAATTCCCGCCCAAACATGGTGAGAGTCCTTCAGGTCGTCGCGCCAACGCTTTTAGGGTCTGCCACTGCGGCGCCAACCCCCAACAGGTATCCTATCTTAGTCTCTGCCTTAGTCTAAGTGCGGTCCCGTCTATCCCAGTTTAGTATAGTAGACCTCGCATGAGATTTAGGTAAGATGAAGGCAGAAGAATTTTTTGACCCAATAGGTCAAAAAATTCTTCGACAGGAAAGGATAGATTACTAAGAAGTATGGTATACGTATTTTTTTTGATAAGCAAATAAAGATAAAGATACAGTGCATTTAAATTTTTTGACGTCACGATCAGCTACGATTTTAACCAAATCTTCTTCAAAACTTCGAAGCGCAAACATTTTTTAAAATTTTTAAGGAAAATTAATCAAATCATTTATTTTGCATAAGTGCAATACACCTGACTGTTTCCAGCATACGAAAATATTTAAAAAATACATTTAACTTGTGTCATTTTAGGCTATTTGATTTAGTTTGTTTTTGGACAATATTATAAACGAATAACAAATAATACTAACAAGAAGAAAACAGAAAGTAAATTGGTTATTATATGAGGCAGCAATTATCATCTATACTATAATAAAAGAGTAAAAAAAATGTGTCTGTACATTAAAAAATTTACAAAAAAAAAATATTTGGGGCGATGGAGATATAGTAATAGAGTAAGAAAATAAAAAAAAATGTCTGTCTGTTTGTCTGTTTGTCTGTTTGTATACGCTAATCTCCGGAAATACTGGACGGATTCGACTGAAACTTTTTTTGTTATATAGCTGTGAAGCCTGGGCAACATATAGGCTATAATTTATTTTGGAAAATGGAACAAATGATGCAGAACTATAATGGTCCAGCTAAACTATAAGAAATATTAAAATGCCGCCTTAGCAAAAGTTGTTAAGTCTGATGAGAACTTTTTGTTGAGTTATAATACAACTGGCCAAGCGCGAGTCGGATGCGAGCGAAGGGTTCCGTACCATAATCTATGAAAAATCACGTTTGTAGTATGGGAGCCCCCCATAAATACTTATTTTATTTGATTTTTAGGGTTCCATAGGGTAGAGTAGAAACGGGACCCTATTACATAGACCTTCCGACTGTTTGTCTGTCTGTCTGTCACCAGGCTGTATCTCATGAACCATTATAGCTAGACAGTTGAAATTTTTATAGATGATGTTTTTTTGTTGCCGCTGAACAAAAACATACTAAATCTATCTATCTATACTATAATAAAAGAGTAAAAAAATGTGTCTGTACATTGAAAATTTTTCCAAAAAAAAGTTGTTAAGTCCGAAGAAAAACTTATAAGTTCAGTATTTGCGGACCTTCTGAGCAAAACACACCAGAAAAATTCTTGGTTACGTGAACGCGCCATATTGACAACAAAAAATTTACAATTAAAAATCAACTTATGACGCAAATTATTGTTAATTTCTTGCATAGTTTTGTTGACGACGCCACCAATTATCCAGTTGAGTTTCGTAATTCACTTGCAGAAAATGGACTCTCGGCTCACAAAATAAGTCTTAATGTCGGAGGGCCAATAATGCTGATGCGAAATTTGACTCCGCCGAAACTGTGTAACGGAACCCAACTTAGTGTCTCAGCACTGTATGCCGAAGTTCAGCGGCTGAATACCCGTACCCGTACCCGTACCCGTACCTGTACCCGTACCCGTACCCGTACCCGTACCCGTACCCGTACCCGTACCCGTACCCGTACCCGTACCCGTACCCGTACCCGTACCCGTACCCGTACCCGTACCCGTTCCCGTACCCGTACCCGTATCCGTACCCGTACCCGTTCCGCTCCCGCTTCCGCTCCCGCTTCCGCTTCCGCTCCCATTCCCTCTCCTGCTCCCGCTCCCGCTTTCACTCCTGCTCCCGCTCCTGCTCCCGCTCCCGCTCCCGCTCTACCGCTTCTGCCACCGCCACCGCTTCCAACACCGATTCCGCCGCCGCCGCCACCGCTTCCGCTCCCGCCTCCGCTCCCGCCTCCACTCCCGCTTCCGCTCCCGCTTCCGCTCCCGCCTCCACTCCCGCTTCCGCTCCCGCCTTCGCTCCCGCCTCCGCCCCCGCTTCTGTTCCCGCTCCCGCTCCCTCTCCCGCTCCCGCCGCCACTACCGCCACTGCTCCCGCCGCCGCCGCCAACGCCGCCGCCGCCGCTGCCACTGCCGCCGCCGCCGCCGCCGCCGCTTCCGCTCCCGCCTCCGCTCCCGCTTCTGCTCCCGCTCCCGCTCCCGCTTCCGCTCCCACTCCCGGTCCCGCTTCCGATCCCGCTCCCGCTCCCGCCGCCACTTCCGCCACCGCTCCCGCCGCTGTCGCCGCCGCCGCCACTGCCGCCGCCGCCGCCGACATCGCCACCGACGCCTCACCCGCCGCCGCCGCCGCCGCTTCCGCTCCCGCCTCCGCTCCCACCTCCGCTCCCGCTTCCGCTCCCGCTCCCGCTCCCTCTCAGGCTTCCGCCGCCACTACCGCCACCGCTCCCGCCGCCGTCGCAGCCGCCGCCGTCGCAGCCGCCGCCGTGACAGCCGCCGCTGCCGCCGCCGCCGCCACTGCCGCCGCTGCCGCCGCCGCCGCCACTGCCACCGCCGCTTCCGCCGACGCCGCCGCCGCCGCTAACGCCGACGCCGCCGCCGCCGCCGCCGCCGCTTCCGCCGCCGCCATCGCCGCCGCTGCCACCGCCGCCGCCGAAGTCTTTGCCGCCGCCGCCGCTGCCGCCGCCGCTGCCACTCCCGCTGCCGCTTCCGCCGCCGCTCGCGCTTACGCTCCCGCTTCCGCTCCCGCTCGCGCTTACCCTCCCGCTTCCGCTCCCGCTCGCGCTTACGCTCCCGCTTCCGCTTTCGCTCCCGTTCCCTCTTCCACTTCCATTCCCTCTTCCGCTCCCGTTTCCGTTCGCCGCAGACGCGCCAAAGACGGAAGATTCTCATATCGGCACATCACTACTGTCCGGCGTTTCCACCGAACTTCAGCGGCTGAACTTCAGCTAATTTAGTGTGTCATCCTCACCGAACTTTAAACACTGAACTTTAGCCGCAAAACTTCGGCATAGTCTGCTGAGACACTTAAAGTTTACTGTGAGTGGTGCCAGTGAAACTGTATTTATTCCGCGTATGCCACTCATCCCTAACAATTTTCCTTTTGAAAATACACAGTTCCATGTGTTTACTTGCTTTGCTATGAAAATAAGTCACAGTTTTAGAGGCTTAAAGCTGCTGATGTGGATCTAAGGACTGGTTTTTCGCATGGCCAACTTAATGTGGCTTTCTCCAGGGTTAGTAATACTTCAGCTCTTTTCATATTGGCTCCCAAAGGAAAGAATTAAAATAATATTGACTTTTAACTCCTAACACTGTAACAAGTACTTTCTTATCTCTCTCTTTCTCTCTCTCTCTCTCTCTCTCTCTCATTAGTTTTTATTTATATTAATACGCCGGAGTCATAAAGTCCACGCGAACGAAGTCGCGGGCATCAGCTAGTTTTAAATAAAAGAGTAAGAGCGTGGTGGGGACATCTCGCTATCTCTTTCGTAAGCGTGACAACTAATGACAGTGACGTCACGCGGGTGTATGTGCATCCTTTTTCTGTTATTTGACAGTTTCCCCTTCCACCGGATTTGAAAGGCTTATAACTTGCTTATTTTTCAGCGGATTAAAATTATTATTTATGTTTTCGGTTTCGTAGCATGTTAGTTACTTTATGATATGAATAAGAAAAAAAATCGAGTCAGATACCGAATTTTGGTCAAAATTAACTAATAGTCTTCAAAATTATCTATAAGGATACTATTATTTGTGAATTTTTACGAATTTGATAAACTAAAAAATATAGGTCTTTTATTTTTGAATAATCCAGTTGACTGAAAAGACATTCACCCGTCCACACCCTAAATATTAATTTACTATTACATTACTGAATATAAAAATTTAAATTTAATAATATAAATAAAAATATCTTTTATAATGGAGATGGCAATTCTCCGATTGAATCTGAAGGAAGAATGTCAAGATGTGAATTTATGGAATGTTTGGCACATTCCATAAATTCACATCTACAATGAAAATCGAAATTTTTCCAAAAAGCGAACAGGATCATCATCATCCGAGCGTATTCCCGGTTGCATCCTCAGCAGTAACGCTTCAGAGCCCGGGGTCCGCTACCTAACCAAGGAGATTTGACGAGGATACTGGTTTTTACACAGAGCGACTGCCGTCTGACTTCCACAACCCAAAGGGCAAACCAGGACCCAATCCTTGGATAGTTTGATGATCAAACGCTAGTTGGCGTTCGGGACCCACAGTTTTACGTGCCTTCCGAAACACGGAATCATCTTTCTTTTCGGATAATCAGGTGCAATATCCTGCAATATCCTATCCAGACTGGAAACAACTTTTCACAAAGTATGCTTCCCAGTGGGAATCGAACCCATGACCTCCGGGTCACAAGGCAAACGCTTTGACCACTGGACTACGGAGGCAGCAAAAAGCGAACAGGATAAGATGTTGAAATGAGGTGGTGAAAAGGTGAGAACAAAAATCCATGGTGAGAATGATTTTTGTTCTCACCTTTTTCTATCTTGTCTCTGCTATGCTCCTAACTATTGATGTGCCGTTCTTGAAAATTTCGAGAAATTTCCGCAACGATCAGGAAATATTCCGAGAAATTTCTCGCAAGAAATTTTTCAATTAAAATTCTCGAGTAATGTTAGAAATTTCCGAAATTTTCAAGGATTTCCAACAACAGAGCATTTCTCGGCAGCACATCACTACTCTTAACTAAAATCAGTCTTAAACTAGAACATCTAAATAAATTTACAGTCAAAATAAAACAAACAATCGAAGACATCAAATGCAACGCTAATGACGACGTCTCTCAAACTTCTTAATGGAGTTAGCAAATAAATCCAGAATAAACAGAATTAATACATCAGTGGGCCGTGACGTTCCATAATTTTGTTTTAAATGTCTTTGTATTCTCTGGTCTTCGTTTACTTTGATTGGCGAGTTAACAATAAAGAAATCTATAGATGTAGTAAATACACTAATACTTTAAAAAATTGTCAATAACTGAGTTCGTTTACTTTGAACAAGCTTTCGATTGTTTGGATCGTCTTTGTTTAAGATTTGCTTTATTGATATTAAACTGTAAAATATTTATCTGTAAAGGTTTTACGAGGCCCTGTAAATATTTCAAGGATGGTCGGAAAACTTCTTTATTTGATTTCATAGGTGTAGTAATTTGTAAATTGAAAATATATTTTTGTATTTCGATTGAAAAAAGTTTTTAAGTATTATTAATTTATTTATTTATAATAAACTATCAGCTTGGAGTTGATATGTCTATTTCACACAGTGCTGAGAACCCATAAAGTTTTTTCACAGTTCATTTATTTATTAACAACACTTTATTTGTTCTTATCCACTTGTCGAGTCTGTTTTTAAATGCATATATGGAAAGCGCAGTTACAACTTCTTCAAGTAGTTTATTCCAGTTACTAACCACTCTGTTATTGAGAAAGTGATGTGTAGCTTTGGCTTTAGTCGCTGCACGAGTTAAACGGTAGCAGTGTCCTCGTATTGGTTTTGTGCCTTGTCTCATGTTGAAGATGGTATGCAAGTAAGGTAGGTAAATAAATATAAATAAATAAATGTATAGGGACTTAATAATATTGATTGAGTTAGCCCCAAAGTACGTTCGAGACTTTGGGGCTAACTCAATCAATTTTATAACAAATACGTATAAAGATAAACATCCAAGACCCAGGACAATTCGAAATTGGCCTTTATTCAACTTGCCCTGACGGGGGATAGAACCCGGGACCTCTGGGTGGCGAACTAGCATAGTAACATCTACGCCACGAAGTTCGTAGCTGAAAGCTGATTAGTGTTAGTGATAACTGAACTTGCCTTTAACAATTAATAGATGACCTAATAAAGTTGTAGGAGCTCCTAGTAGGTAGGTAGCCGCGGACTAGCTGGGGCAGTTGGAGCTCCTACATGAAGAGGTAGGTAAGGTACGTAGTGGAGAGCTTGAGAGAAACAGCACAGAGTTATTTTATTTATTATAACTTTACAATACTGGTATATATAAATTTACAATACTGATATAGATGTAATCAGCTCGAGAGATGATAGTGAAAATGAATCAGAATGATGAGGAAGGAATCTTAAATTTAAAATTGAATGTGAAATTATTTTTTAGAAAACGGAAAAGGAGGTAAACAGGAACATAAAGGATGAGGTTTATTGTAACATCGTTACAAAGTGATGAAAGTTGATAATTGAAATACAAGTATCGGTATTCAACATGTTTTTTTATAGCTTAGAATTAGTAGATGATGCAACATCTTGAGAAAAAATAACAAAGTTGGGCGCAAGTCTTTCAATCATCCTTTAAGTCCTAAGTGTCATCGGGATTTGGAGGTCATTGTAAATTGACGTCTGTCTATACCAGCGTTTCCCAACCTTTTTCAGTCCACGGACCCCCTTAATAAAATAAACAGCAAAAAAATTCGGATTAGGTATTTATTTTAGTTATTACAGATACAAAATAGGTACTCATAACTGTTTATTATGAAAAATATGAAAAAATTTAATGTAAAGGTTGGTATGTATGGGGGTCCGCGGGTGTCATCTCTAGACTCTAGAGATGACCCGCGGATACATATACTCACGGACCCCCAGGGGTCCGCGGACCACAGGTTGCGAAACGCTGGTCTATACGATGGAGGCTTTAGGCTGTAAAAAAATTCGCACCATTTTTTAATAGGACCTGCTTCTGAGATGACGTGACGGATGAAAACTTTTTCAATCTAGCTTAAAATTTTTGACATGATACCTATGTATTCTAAATAACCGACCAAGAGCGAGTCGGACTCCCACACGAAGGTTTCCGTACCATTATCTTTAAAAAAATTACGTTTGTTGTATTAGGGCACTTAAATATTTATTTTATTCTGTGTTTAGTATTTGTTGTTATAGAGACACCAGAAATACATCATCTGTGAAAACTGCAACTGTCTAGGTATCACGGTTCACGAGATACAGCCTGGTGACAGATAGACAGACGGACGGATAGCGGAGTCTTAGTAATAGGGTCCCGTTTTTACCCTTTGGGTACGGAATCTTTAAAACGAAGTGCTATTTGCTTGCTTTGAGGGCCACAAACCTCTATTCCTGGCCAATTGGATAGACATACATGCCGTCAGAGAAAACGAAAGCTTCAGACCGCACATGGCTTTGGATTCAAGTAGCTTAAATATTGCTTCGATTAGAAATTTTGACTATTTCAGCGCTCTGTATGGTGCTGGTTTGATGGGAGTATGCATTGCAGCACTTTAACTAGTTAACCCTTTCATCGCCAACGTCGGATTTTTCCGACACTGAGTTTTCTTAAATATATATAAATATATAAAGGGACGAATAACACTGATTGAGCTAGCCGCAAAGTAAGTTCGAGACTTGTGTTATGGGATACTAATTCAATGATACTATATTTTATAACAAATACATATAATTACCATCCAAGACCCAGGACAATTTGAAAAAGGCTATTTTTTTACTTGCCCTGACTGGGGATCGAATCCAGGACCTCTGGGTGGCGGACTAGCATAGTGACCACTACGCCACAGAGGTTACAAGAAGACTTTGGATTCTTTAAGCCAATCCCGAAGAGTGGCACGAAAATTTTTGTCAAATCTATCTGGCGTTTGCGATTCAAGGGGTATTGCCACCGGGCGTCGTCCACACTTGAATGGGTGACAATTGGTAAAAAATTCTAGAGCTCCTCTGTGCTTTGGAAAGTGCTTATTTTTTTTTATATAATTATTTTACGGCTCTGGATACTAGTCCTTTAGAACCTATCTTTGTTTTATTATTTCTTTATTTCCCCTTAACCCTAACTATGCAATCAAAGGTTGGTGTAGGTCTTTTGATTGCTTCAAGGGAGCTTATGGCTACAAATCTATACGAGTCCACTGGTTTTCATAGCCGATTGAGTGGCGGATGGCGCCTTAAGACGCCCACCACAGTCCGCAAATAAATATCACTACAGCCGGACGGACAGTCATAATTGTATGACAGTCGTCAAGCTAGGTGTCAGATTTTTGCCGCCTAAAGGCGTCTTGAAAAGTCTGACAGTAGAGTTGGTCACTTAGACACACGTATACGCTACAATGTCGGAGGTCCCGGGTTCTATCCTCGGTCAGGACAAGATGGAAAATGATCTTTTTCAAATTGACTTGGGTCTTGGATGTTTATCTATATATGCATTTATTACAAAGTATAGTATCGTTGAGTTAGCATCCCATAACACAAGTCTTGAACTTACTTTGGGGCGAACTCAATCTGTGTTATTTGTCCGAATATTTTTATTTATTTAATGTCTGAACATTATGAATAGTATAAGTCACTAGCTGGTGCCACAGAATAAATACTAGTACTGCTGGTGCCCGCGACTTCGTCCGCGTGTTATTGAGTCTTTGTTTGACATTGAAAATTCTGTCTGATAAAGCCATCAACTGACTCCGCTTGTCGACCTACCGTAAGTTCAAGTTAATTAATTACGTAATTAATATAAATTACACTCGTGCCGAATTCGCGAGCTCCCCGACGATTTATGATAGGAACAAATTACATTTGAATCAAGCCGCCATATTTCATAGACTCTCTTAATTATTTCGCGAGTGGTAATAAAGCGATTTCGTTATCGTGTTGGAAAACTCGCAAACATTTGACTCCGCATTTTGGTTTTGGGTTTCGGAGAACGAAATTTGGAGGCAACATTATATTCTATTATAGAATGATGGTGATATGATGATATTATAGAATCTTATTATATTTTTGTTAGTATTTAATTTATACTTTTCAATTTTCTTTACAGACTCTGTCGCACCGCCCAAATTATTTTTCTGGTTGGTCCAATGGTTGACTGGCAGAGAGCAGTATTTGGCGTTAAGTCTGCCATTTGTACACTTTTTGTGTAAGAAAGTTTAAATAAATAAATAAATGACGTTTCATGCAACATTTCAGCATCGAAGTGGTATTTTTAATGACATCACTCAGTCCCGAAACAAATCACTCAGTATGAGAATATGGTTCTAATTTTCAAAGCAAGTTGTGGCATCTTTATTTTTGAATATAACATACTAATATATTTTATTCAAACCAGTTTTTGAGAAAACTAATGTAATCAAATTTAGCTACAATAGGCATGACGAATGGAAAAATAATTTTAGCCCATCGGTTAGATTATTAAAAAATATTGTAGATGTATTTTTTCTTTCCTCTGAGAAGAAAAAAATAACGAAGACATAGCGCATTGAATTTTTGCATGACGTTACGGCTACGTACGATTATTACATAGAGGTGACGTCACAAGCACCCCACCCCAGAACTCTGATGCTTCGTATCTTTGTGAATTTTTACTTTTTTTGTAAACTGAAAAATATAGATTCATTATTTTTGGATAATCTAAAAGACGGACTGTTACAATTATACTTTTCTAACCCTGTCGTCACCCCTATTCATGAACAATTTCAATAAGTACTTTGCGAAATGTTTGATATGTGCCAGTGATTTATCTATTTTGAAAAACCAAGTTTATGGCAATGTTTATGAATAATATCTAGACATGTAAATAAGATTAATGCACATAGGAGTAGATACAATTGTTTAGATTCCACAAATTTTATAACACATACGCCAACACTTTTGTCACATACTTTGGTACCTATTCAGATCGTAAAAGTTTATCAGTAGAATCATTAATCAACGTAGGTATTTACAAACTGTCTAGCAATGAAATAAAAGGCTATTGACAATGGTAATTTAGTTCTTGTGTCAAGAAGACTTGGATACACAACATACCAGAATGATTTTTGAAACTATTTTACACGTACTTTTAAATATTTTGGGTCTTTCAGACAAATATATATCTTCGGATTCAGATGGTGGTAAGTTAAGATGGTACTTAGGTGAAACATGAGAAAGCAAGCTGATGGTAATAATTTGTTGTAAACAAAAAAAAAAACATTACGTATGTAATTTTTTTTATAAGAGTATAAGATTAAATTAGAAATAATAGTTTAAGTTTAGTTTAGAATTTAATCAATACATATATAGTATAAAATAAAGGCCGCCTTTTGTCCCTCTGTATGTAGATATGTGTGCTTACATCTTTTAAACTATGCAATGCATTTCAATGCTTTCATCAATATATAGAGTTATACGAGATGAAGGGTTAAATGCATGATACATACCCGTGCGAAGTATACTGTTTGTAAAATTATAAAATATACTAAGTTGTAATTCTTATTTATTTTTTTGTTTCAGGATTAGAATCCCGAATTATGTTTGGGACTGAGGCTTTCATTCAGAACTACCCATTTTTTGCGGGCATCACTGTTGATGGTCAACATTATTGTGGAGCAGCTATTATTTCCGATAGATGGCTCCTTACAGCCGCCCATTGCATGTAAGATTTTATAAATTTCAAGATTCCGAAGTCAAGAGACTCTTATAATCATGTCTGCCAGTCGGTCTGTCTGCCTGTCTATCAGAAATAAAAATTTACAAAATCGAACGAAAAGAACAAATTTTTCGTTACTTACGTAAAGGGTAGAAGTAACGAAAAATTTGTTCTTTTTGACGAAAAGAACAAAATATAAATTTGATACTAGGCTAGTAGTACACATAGTTACCTAATATCATTGGTACTAAGGTTTTCTTACGGTAAATATTTCAGATCTCCCAAGAACGTTTACATTGCTGGAGGTGCTAAGACAAATGACAGCTTTAAACTCGTTTCTGATAAAGTTATCATCCACAGTAATTATATATATGGTAATGGAATAATAGACAATGATATAGCTTTAGTGAGACTTGCATCAAAATTGACTTTTACCGACAAAGTTCAGCCGATACAGCTCCCGAGAAGAATAAAAATAGAGAGACCATTATTGGCTCTAGGTAGAGGACTAAATGAGGTAAGGAATCTATTTTCATTTTAGTTATATTGATTAACAAAGACACATATTAAGTGAAAGCGCATATAACGGGGATCTAAAACTGAATTAAGATTTTAAAGGGTTTTAAACTTTGTCAGAATTAACAGAAGTTAATCCCACATACCATGTTAGGCAGTCCCACATTGATCATTTATATGATCACCAAAAAGGGAAAGTTGAGTTTGATGGTATTTAAGTCACTTTTAAGTGAAAATAATAAGAATTACAATTTCATTTTATAGTAAAATAAATAAATACTTAATAGGCAATGATAAGTAAAGTCTATTCGAGGATTCATTAATTCAATGCCAAGCTTCTTAACTTTTTATAAATTGCGGCTCGCCAATTATTTAAAAACGAATACAATTTTAAACAATTATTAACTGTAACAAACGAATAACTCAAAGCGCACTTGAGAACGAAATGGCAATATAAGGTCACCGTGTCCGATTCCCCGTTTGGGTCGCGGTTGTCAACAACTGTGTGCCTCGTATCACCGAAAGTGGAAAACAAGCGACGGCTGCCATACATTTGGCAAAAATTAAGGGACAGGTTCTATTCGGAGACGAGTTATAATATTTATCTTCTCTCAGCGAACAGGCTTAAGCCAAGTGTGACCAAACCAAAATCTTTTTGCACCCTGTTTAGAGTGAGTAGGTACCATTCACAGCAGCATTATCGAAAATGTTCTTCTGTAACTATAGAATCATAGATCAACCGCTTTAATCAGTTTTCGTCTGCGGGGTACAGGGACGCGGGTGTACACGCTTGCACCCCCAAGTTAGGTTTCAAGTTTGAATCTTCTATTTCTAATATGTTAGGATGTCGATGACGACCTTCGTGGCGTAGTGGTCACGCCACCCAGAGGTTCCGAGTTGGATCCCCGGTCAGGGCAAGTTGGGAAATAGCCTTTTTCAAATTATCCTGGGTCTTGGATGTTTATTTATATATGTATTTGTTATAAAGTATAGTATCGTTGAGCTAGTATCCGATAACACAAGTCTCGAACTTACTTTGGGGCTAGCTCAATCTTTGTAATTTGTCCGTATATATTTATATTCATAGACCAACCACTTTAATGGGTTTTCGTCTGCGGGGTACAGGGACGCGGGTGTACACGCTTGCACCCCCGAGCTAGGTTTCAAGTTTGAATCTTCTATTTCTAATATGTTAGGATGTCTTTCTTTCAGTACGGTAACTCCCCTACTTTGTTGAAAGTAGACCTTACTGAAGTCCACACAAGACAATGTCATATTGACGACAACAGAGGAAATAATTTCATTTGTACCACAAGATCGCCTGGACCTTCAACAAATGTTTGTTTTGTAAGTATAAGTTAAGTTTCATTGAGTGTGTTAAGGTGGCCCTTCCCGGCCGCTCTGTCGTCAACGGGAGCATAGTTTGAAAAGCTTATTTCATCCAGGGAAATGCTAGAAAAAGAGGCAAACCAAAAAGGGAGAGATAGCGCCCGAGGGCTCGGTTTACACTCTATTGAATGAAATTATTATTATTTACTATCCATTGAACGAATATTCACTTTTAATTGGGTGCGAAAACTTCATAAAAAATGTTCCAGGTGATAAGAATTGTTCATTAAGCCTTACAAGTGTGTGAATTAAATGTTAAAATTTTCATAACATTTGCAAGGTTTTTATCTAAATATTTTTCTTTACCCTTACAATTTATGAGTACTTTATAAACGGTCGAAGTTCATGTAAAGTTTTTGGAGGAGAAATAATGCACAAGATATCTTTTAATTCAAAAAAGAGCAGTTACAACGTCATAATCACGTAAAAGCGTTTGTATGAAAAGTAAGACGGGAACTCTTAAGCTGCTTAAATATATCTGACGTAGCCCAACGACTGCCATAATCATTGAGCGTTAGCTTTTATTTTTAACACCTGACAAAATTGAGGGGTATCATAGGTTTGACGCTTATGTCTGTCAGTTTGTCTGTGGCATCGTAGCTCTCGCAGAGTTGGAACTGAAAGCGAATTCACTTGCAGTTGTTCTGAGCTATGCTTGATGAAAATCGGTTTAATCGTTTAAAGTTTATGGGGGGGTCAATGCTTGAAAGTCGAGGTATATTTAATTTATCTGGCAAATAATAGATGGCGCTACGGATTCATTTCAACTTAGTATCGGTTGGAATATGTAGGCAAGTAAATTGTTACAATCTAGTGATCTAGTATGTATGTACAGTTTAAATCTCAATGTTTATCTTCACCGAGTTCAGCCGTTTACAAAAGCGTTCACCTATTGCTCTGTACAATTTGTATTTGTATGGATTAAATATTATAGATTAAACAATCAAAAAACATAGAGGCATAGAAAAGGAAAAAGACTGAGTTTTTTTATTTAATAAGGTACAACACCCGGCACGTAAGTTGAAAAAATGACGGCCGTCGGCGCATATTTAATTGGAGATAAAAGTGTTAAAAGAGATTTTTTGGTCTTTCTTCAAAGCCGAAATCATTTCTATGTGAAGTTCAGATTGAATAGTGATGTGACACGGACAAACAGCATACAACGAGGACCGCCATTTTTGTTCAACTTACGTGCCCGGTATTGTATAAAGGCCTCAATAATGAAGGTTTTATTTTCAGGGAGACTCCGGCAGTCCTCTAGTAAGTTACAGCGATTCTAATGCCACTCTAGTTGGTATTACGTCCTTTATTACAAACGGAAACTGCCTAATTAATACGTATAGCGCGTTTGTAAGAGTAGCTCATTATGTACCTTGGATTAACCGGATCATGAAGCAATTTTCCGTGTAATTTTTTTTAAAACAATATTAATGTTTTTTCAATAAATGCCTATAGTAATATTATTTTTTATTGGTTAGTAAAAAGTTGATGGCGATTTTTATTTTACCATTACTATTTCACCATATGTTAAATATATATTTTTTTATTTTTTTAATTTACTTCGTCTAATAACAATTGCTTTTCTTCATCCTGTGTTTTACACAATGAACCTTTAAATGAAAATAATTTAGGTACAAAATAAGTTTAAATTTAAACGTCAATTTATCAACCGATAATATTTCCGTTTTAATATTACATTTTGAAAGGTAAAAATATATGACAAAAGAAACTAAATATACTCATTAAACTATCTAAAACTAATGTAAATAGGTTTCAGATAATATTTAGACACATTATTTACTTTTGTAGCTCCTTTTTTTCGAGTAAAGCTAACGAGATCAGCATGCCTGTTAACCTCTGTTAAAATTTTCTGATAAAAACATGCAGGAATATAAGAAAACAAGCAATGCAACTAAAAGTGCAGCGCATTAGAAGAGGTATTAGATATATTATTTATTTTGTCTATTCTTAATACATCTAATTTTTAAGCTCCCGAAAAGTATCTGACGTAGTCCAAAGACTTTCATTAAGTGACAACAGTCAATATTACACATTAGTTTTCTCTCATGAGAGGGATAAAATCACTCATGAGAGGGACAAAATCACTCAAGAGAGGAACATTTTATTTTAACAAAAAATAAGATAATGTAATCTCCATCCTTTTGTACATTAGTGTTGAGAACAATTTCAGGACACACAGTCCACGAGGGGAGACGTCGGCAAATAATTAGCATTTTAATTGTTCTAAAACAAACGAATCATAAGCGTTTTATAATCACCGCAAATTGTTCCTACGCGACTTTATTAAATGTCCACATACTCATACTGTCTTAAATTTAGTGCTTGGTAGAATATACATTACTTCATTTGTCATGCAAATTGATTCAGATTGATCAAAACCATAGATTTAGAAGTAGTAAAAAAAATCTTAGGTCTATGGTCAAAACAGATTTTATGTCAAATAAACCATTTTCCAAAACAAAAACAAAAGTTGTAATTTTCTTTATGAAATTGCCATTTTAGTACAAATAGTCTATCTGCGAACTGGCATGTACTGCCATGTACTGGCATGGCACTGGCATGTACAGCCAGAATAGCAATATGGAAAAATGTTTTTTTCATATCATTGTTTTGCCCAAGGTCACAAAAGCAGATGTCTTGATGCGTTATCCCTAACTATTAATACGATCGCTAAACTTAACCATCAAACATATTAGAGGGAATCTAGAGACCGGCCTCCAGTCCCTCGACTACATATTACATTTCACCTAAGTTAGCATGTAGTATTTAGTTACCTGACCAATTTGGATATTATAGTAATCATAATACCAAGCCCGAACCTAACGAGGTCACCACGTTTATTCGAATTATCTTTCTCTTCGCCTTTGACATGTTCATCTTTAGTTTGACCTTAAGGATTGCTGCATGCATGTCAAGAAGCATGCTCAGAAGCATGCATGACAGGCTCAGAAATCCGGACTCGGGGTTTGCCAGCGTGCTATGGAGCGCAGCATGCTTAACATCAAGACAATACATAGAATACGTAACACAACTCTGCGATCTATTAAAAAAATTGGAGACGTGAATTGGACCGCTGCTAAATTAAAATCTGACTGGGCCAGTCACGTCAGGCGCATGCCAACCGAACTATGGACCAAAACACTCACTTTGTGGACGCCAACTAATGGACGCCGGCGTCCTGGAAGACCCAGGTGCAGATGGCGTGACGATCTAGACGCCTACTCGAAAGACTGGCACACGAAAGGACAAAACAGGGATAAATAGAGGGCCGAGGGAGGCTTTTACCCAACAATGGGATCTAGTGGACTCTTAACTTACCCTTCTCTGACTGTTTTAACACTTAACCGTTCGCAATTGAACGGTTCAAAAATGTTAACTTCGACGACTAACGATTGGTCGAAAACACAGTTTTGACTTTATGCTTGTAAGTCCAAAAATTTAGTGTCTAAGGGTTGGATCTGACTTGTCACCACGGAACAAAACCTTTCTACGCTGCTATACTCTTCTGTCGCTTAGAACCGTCATTTGCCAGAGCGAGAGAGAGCGAGCGAACGCTTTAGCTCGGCTGGTGCCGCTCCGCCAGTCACGTCAGCCGCATGCCAACCGAACTATGGACCAAAACACTCACTTTGTGGACACCAACTAATGGACGCCGGCGTCCTGGAAGACCCAGGTGCAGATGGCGTGACGATCTAGACGCCTACTCGAAAGACTGGCACACGAAAGGACAAAACAGGGATAAATAGAGAGCCGAGTGGGAGGCTTTTACCCAACAATGGGATCTAGTGGACTCTTAATTTAACCTTCTCTGACTGTTTTAACACTTAACCGTTCGTCATTGGTCGGTTCAAAAATGGATTAACGGTTGGTCGAAGACACAGTTTTTCTTTTATGCTTGTAAGTAAAAAAATTTATTGTCTAAGTGTTGGATCTGACTTGTCACCACGGAACAGGACTTTTCTATACTGCTATACTTTTCTGTCGCTTAGAACCGTCATTTGCCAGAGCGAGAGGTAGCGACACCGGCCGAGCTAAAGCGTTCGCTCGCTCTCTCTCGCTCTGGTAAATGATTGTTATGAGTGACAGAAATTATTGCAGCATAGAAAAGTAATGTTCCATGCTGCCAAGTGAGCATGTCGTGAGCGTGCTAGGAACCAACCCTAACAGAATACATAAATCAACATGAATATATATATAGGGACAAATAATACAGTTCGAGCTAGCCCCAAAGTAAGTTCGAGACTTGTGTTCATCATCATCATCCGAGCGTATTCCCGGTTGCATCCTTAGCAGTAAAGCTTCAGAGCCCGGGGTCCGCTACCTAACCAAGGAGATTTGACGAGGTTACTGGTTTTTACACAGAGCGACTGCCGTCTGACCTCCACGACCCAAAGGTCAAACCAGGAACCAATCCTTGGATAGGTGGATGATCAAACGGTAGGTGGCGTTTGGAACCCACAGTTTTACGTGTCTTCCGAAACACGGAATCATCTTTCTTTTAGGATAATCAGGTGATTCAAGCCTGCAATATCCTATCCAGACTGGAAACAACTTTTCACAAAGTATGCTTCCCAGTGGGAATCGAACCCAAGACCTCCGGGTCACAAGGCGAACGCCTTGACCACTGGACCACGGAGGCAGTCGCTAAGTTCGAGACTTGTGTTATAGGATACTAACTCAACGTGGAAGTGTATTGCAACGATACTATATTTAATAACAAATACATATATAGATAAACATCCAAGATCCAGGACAATTTGAAAAAGGCCATTTTCCAACTTGCTCTGACCGGGGATCGTACCTGGGCCCTCTGGGTGGCGCACTAGCATGGTGACCACAACGCCACGGAGGTCGTCTAAAATAAAAAAAAAACAACGCATTTACTTAATTTATGTTCATGGTACACTTTTCACATAAAATTCCCAATCGCCGGCCGCCGACATCAAAGAATGTGTATCTAAATATATCGGGATGCGGACACCGTAAAGAGAATTTCTGATAGGCCTTAATGAGAATGTTCTCATTATAGGGCGGGAAAAACAAATTAGGTATATCAGGGAATAAATCTTCTTTTTTTGGCATTGCGTAGGCCTTTTCTCGCGACTCCGTCAGATATTCTTAGTAAGAAATGTTACTTAATTTTATCTTTGCATGCGACTTTTTCGGCTCATATAAAAGCAGCCCAATATCGGGGGGTTTGGGGGGTTGGGGGTAAAGGGCGGCAAGATGTTGCCCCTTCTAAAAATAAGAGTAGACTCCAATTTGCAATCCTCCGTTGCCAGAAATAAGTGGACATGGGGAAATGTTTGGATTTTGTCCCTCCTTAGAAAAGACTGGATCCGTAAAAGAGTGATCAAATTAAAAACTATCTATAAGAACAAACACCCAGAAAGGTCAAATTTTGCAGAACACCTTCGTGACAAAAATCATAATTTATCATCAAATAATACGTAAAAAATATTACACACCGAAGAAAAAGGGTTAAAATTGAGTATTTGGGAGCAACTAGAAATAAATAAATTTAAAAAATCTAATATTCAATTAATAAATAAACAGCTTGAGGTAAATAATTCCCCTTTATTAAATATTTTTACTATAGAAAGTTCGGGCAACTCCGCTCCCCCACCCTCTTCTCTAACAGTATAAAAGGATGGCAATACGGTGTAGTTTTATCATTCGACGCTTGACTGCCGAACGATCAACAACTTGTTTGGTGCCTGAAGATGCCTCGTGGAGAGGCGAAACACGTGTCGCGTATGCGGTGTCCGATATTGCTGCAGCAGTATCGGAGGGAGCATGCATCAGCTGTTGGTGGCGGGTGCACACGGGCTGTTGGTGGCAGGTATGCTGGGACTAACAGTAGTGGGTGGGCGCCGGCAGGCAATAGTTTGCATGAACTAACTGGTGGCGGAATTGCACAAAGTAATTCAAATCATGTAGTATGTAACTTTGACTTCCGCAAAGTAACACCTGAATCTATTAACTATCTTAAAAACTATCTGTGAAATTAGGTGATATCTACTACTCATATTAAAAAGAAAGACGCTCTCTCTCAAACGAGGATTTGAAGCTGAACGACTTACTAAGAACCAACTTTTGGCAGCCAAGGAAATACGTTCTCATTCCAAATCCAACTATCTTTCCCAAATCCAACTGAAATTGGTGTCCTTAACAAGTTGTTCAATATGTGGGTATCATCCAAAATCAGATATGGTAGTAATAGTTTTATTATACGCGGCCCTGGCGAATTCTTGCGTCTGCGCCGTTCCAATACTTCCAATTGAGATTGGCGTTACACCACCGCCGGCCCGCATACTGAGATGTGGCTAGCATAGAGTACTCTCACAATACAGATTCAGCCTATGTTATACTAATAATACTAAATTAGTATTATGTCAATTAGTATAAAATATAGTGCCACATTACATCAACTTCTCAACGTGGCCTCTACGTGTTAGATCTGTATGTACGCAAGACTTCCAAAAAACCGGGGTGAAAAAACCCGTGAATCTAAAGAAGATAATTATAATAATTAAGGTGACGGCCTCATCGCCGACTGGATTCACAGTGCAGTCAGTCAACGCAGGGCACCTTGTGGCGAGCTGATGGTGAGTGGCGACACCACGTACCCTACAACAAACAAATAAAAAACTATATAGGGACAATTAACACTAGTTGAGCTAGCCCCAAAGTAAGTTCGAGACTTGTGTTATGGGATACTAACTCAACGATACCATATTTTATAACATATACATTTATAGATAAACATACAAGACCCAGGACAATTTGAAAAATACCATTTTCCAACTTACTTTGAGCGGGGATCGAACCCGGGACCTCTGGGTGGCGGACTAGCATGGTGACCACCACGCCACACTCGTCAAAACACAAACACTCATTTTGAAAGCTGATTTTTTTGTTATTTGGTAACAAAACAAAGGGCTGTACGGATTAAAATGAAATTTAGCATTTAGATCGCTTTTTACCTGGATTAACACATAGAGTACTTTTTATCCCAGGAGAATGTGATGTTCCCGTGGGATTGTCAATAATGTGCCACGCGGGCAACGCCGAGGGCATCAGCTAGTAGAACATAAAATTAATTGTACTAATAATTCTACCTGTTTTCTTCTCTTTTCCTCTCCTGGAAAAGATTTCGTATGAAATAAAGCAGTACCTATGTACTAAATGTTCTTTCTTTGTTTGTATTTCGTGTACATGAATTTTGTAAATTAAATTAATAAATAAAACTAAATAGAACAGAGAGTATAAAAAAATAGAATAGAACAATAATAAGTATCTGCTTTCCACGTACTCTGTAACCTTGAGCAAAAGCTTTTCCACGTCCACTGTTCTTCTGAGCGGCGGTTCTCATGCAAGGCACGTCCAGCACGAATTTACAGGCAATTCATTCGATATTGGATTATTAGGCGTTGATCTTTTTAAAATTTTCGACTAAGCCTTCCCCACCCGGCCTCCCACCACTTTTTCATTTATTCCCAGAAAATAACGCCGAATTATGGGATTTGACGGGTTTCGAATTTTAATTTGGGGCCTTTTATGATCGCTTCGCTTCACGTGCCGTTTTTAATATTTCGCGGTAATCAAAGGCTTGCTGAAGTATTATGTTTCACAATACGCGGTCGGAGGCATTTTTGGATATTTTTTCTTTTTTAGGGTTCCGTACTCAATCGGAAAAAACGAGACCCTATTACTGAGACTTCGCTGTCCGTCCGTCTGTCTGTCTGTCTGTGACCAGGCTGTATGTTAGACAGTTGAAATTTTTTAGAGAATGTATTTCTGTAGCAGCTATATTAACAAATAGGTACTAAAACAAAGTAAAACAAAATAAAATAATTATTTTTTCTAACCCTGTCGTCACCCCTATTAGAGCTTAAGTTTGTGTGACAAATTCTTTGAGAAGAATAAAGATAGTAATTTTTCTCTAATTTTTTGCTTACATTTGAATAATACATTTACTATTATAGGTAAGAAGAACAAGCGATATCTAATTAAACCAGAAATATTCAACTCCATGCTGAAGCTTATTACAAGCTGTTCTGGGAGTTCGTAGGAGAACAAAAGTCACTGACATAGCCCTGCGGATTAGCTAGAGGCAGTGGGCGGGCACATGGCGCGAAGAACCGATGGCCGATGGTATAAGGTTCTCGAATGACGACCGCGTACTGGCAAGCTTAGCGTAGTACACCTACTCACAAGGTGGTCAGACGACCTGACCAAGGTCGCTAAAAAGCGCTGGATGCAGGCCACTCTTAATCGGTTATTTTGGAAATCCTTGGAAGAGGCATATGTCTAGCAGATAATGATGATGATGTGACTAATTATTCTCTAAACGTGTTAATTAGTCACATCATATTGAAGGTTCCTCACTCGGCAGCTCACCATCGAACTAGACATAAACCTGTATCTCGAGTGGCAGGCAGCGTTGCGACTTGCGAGGGATCCAGGGACGTGGATTGTTACATATAACTAAACAATGAGAGACAGATATTTTTGTCGTTTTCTTGAGTTGGAACAATAATACCCAAACTAGACGTTACGTGGCTGAAATGATGATGGGAGATAAGAAAAAACTTAGATTGTATCAGCTGCTTTTCTTCCTGAGCAGATCGTAGAAGCCGATCGAGTGAATAGGCGAAATTGAGAATCATGTTAATAGGCGATGCTGCTAGCAACCCATCACTATTTTGATTCCCTTTTCCACCTTCTCGCCCACCGTCACGCTAAAAGTGGCCTTTGAGCCTTGCGGCCCTGGGCTCTGTCTGCTTAGAGCCGCAAGCCCAGAATGCTCTATTTGTCCCGTTAGCGATAAAGACGTGATAGAATGTATGTATGTAGATATATCAACTCCATATGACGTAAGTTAGCCGATGAAGACATTATTTTTTTATAATGCCAATCAAGTGGTGGTTTATATAGACATATATATGTATAAACGACTATGTATGTTTATTTATTTATGTTTATGTATATTTATGAATGTTAATGTAAGTATATGTCTTGTTGTAAGTATACATGTGTAGTTATTCTAGTTAGTTTCATTTATTCTACGTAAGTACGAACTTCTATTACCCTTCTCGTGAGTAGTTGTCCTATCTTCTTATTCGCCGGTTGACTGGAAGAGATTCCATTATGGGATGAGTCCGCCGTTGTCAATTTATTCTTTATGTTATTATTTTATATAATTGTGTGTTTTCGTAGTACAATAAAGTTATGACAAACAAACAAGAATTTGGACGTGGGGTCCTTAGTCACTGAAATTTTAGGCATTGTAAGTAGTTTCCTCTACCATCTACCAGTTACTAAAGCAAAAAGAAGTTCCAACTCCTATAGCAATACAGCCTTATTAAAACAGTACTCATAATAAAATTACTATCTTGCCTCAAGTGACAATCAGCAAGACTTACAGTAAGATATCACGCAGTACACATAACATAATATCTCTTTGCGCAGAATGTTCAATTCGCATAATGTGTTAGAAAAAATCTTGTGAAAGTTGATATTCAAAAAGTTTTATTATGGGAAAATGTATTTAAATATAATGTATTTAAATATATTTAAATATAAGTATTGTTTACCTACAGAAATTGTTCAATACGAAATGAGTATGTATTGTAAAGTGTTAACGTTTATTATGAAAAGGCTCAAGGTGGGCTGTGGGCGGACACAATCGTCAGTGTTTCTCTGTTTTACCTTCAATTATCATCCTCATATCAGCCACAGCTGGTCATAGACCTCGCCCAAGGATATCCAAAACGTTCCTAAAACCTTTAATAATAATTCATTGAAGTAGCAGCCGGAGGGCATATGGGTGGTTGCTAACTTAATTAGATTCAGGTCATGTAATGGCAGACGCGGCACTGCTCCCCCGATGGTGAATGACCCAGCAATGTAAAATAAAAAATATATTTGAAATGTCTTTGACTTTTAATGAATCAGTGAACTTCTGGCGGCTGAAATAATGATGATAACGAGATGATACCAAACCTATTTAGAAGGAACTCAGTAGCCCACAAGTTAGGAAAACCCGGCTGTGATCCACCTTTGGACGGTTTAAAACAAAGTATACAAATTTGACATTGGTAGTTTGAAACATTGGAAGATTAAAAAATTTGACACCATCGTTGATCAAACCACCGTGGCAATGCTGCTAGCCTTCTAGGCACGTTACCACGGGACAGCGATTTCTTAAAGCTTTTTTATTAATACGTAATTTTAAGTTGTGAGTTTAGTTTTAGTCCATTTTGCGAATAAGACATTCTGCTCTAACCTTACAAAGAGACTAGATTTTATGAAAACTCCGCCTGTCGCCGCAAATTCAGAGAGAGGGCGTGAGACAACTTTTAATTAAATACTAATGCCATTCGCGGCGAAATTTACAATTAAAATAGGGATGTGCCGTAAACAGAGGTCGATAAAAAGTTGGAAACGACCCACTGACACCTCGGTCTGCATGCCTTTTAATACACGAATTTTTAGGGGTCCAGTGCTGCCCCGATTTCACATAAATTATTTGAAAGGAAACAGAGACATCATTTAAAATTTAAATTTGGACTGTTCATGCACTAGATAACCCTTCAAACTATTTTATGAACTACTGTTTACAGTTTAAAGTGAGAACGTGAAGCTTTTCTGCCGACATTAGCCAAAAGTGGCCGTTTCTTATAAAAAAAATCTTCACATTCTCAGTTTAAATTGTAAACAGTAGTTCATACAATAGTTTTAAGGATTATTTAGGGCTTGATTAAGACAACATTTTTAATGATATCTCCGTTTCCTTTCAAATTATTTATTTCAAATGGGAGCAACACTGGACCCCGGAAAATTCAGGTAGTTCCCTTAATACGTTTAACTAGTTACGTGCATTACATAGATGTGGACATTTTTGTATTGCGTTAATAGTTTATTGAAAATAGTTTTTCAAAATGATGGACTAAATAACCTTGTATTACTTGTATTGTAACTAGTCTGAGACAATATTCTCGTTCTTGATGAGTCTGGAACAAACTGTAAGTATCGCCACTTTCGTTTGTATTAAAACGTTATATAACAGTAAGGAAGGAACGAAACAATTTTAATCGATACATAAGCATCGATAAAAAATATTTCGTTTTAGAGTACTTATAAATATAAAGAAAGCCCTTTGGCAAAATAGAGTTAAATAAATATATAAGGACAAATAACACTGATTGAGCTAGCCCCAAAGTAAGTTCGTGACTTCTGTTATAGGATACTAACTCAACGATACTATATTTTACAACATATATAGATTCAAATTGTTTTTTAAATTGTCATGGGTCTTGGATACCCATGACAATTTGAAAAAGGCAATTTTTCAACTTGACCTGACTGGGATTCGAACCCGGGACCTTTGGATAGCGGACTAGCATGGTGACCACTACGTCATGGCGGTCGTCAAACGTTATATACATGACTTACAAGAGTTACATACAATCATACGTGACTTACTTGACTTATGGTCCTATGTCCCCCCCCCCCCCCCTATCATGGGCAGAGGGTGTCCACAAAGACTCTCCATCTCGATCTGTCTTGAGCTATGCGCCTAACTTCACTCCAGGTCTAGCCGATTTTCTTAATTTTTTAAGCACAGCACGCCGCCAGTTCTATTTAGGGCGGCCGACTTTACGGTTTCCTTGGGGATTTCACTCCATGGCCTTTTTAGGTATATGCTCAGGACCTCGTTGGAGAGTGTGGCCATACATACATACTAACACATATTTATCCGTTTTGTCCTCTAACACATCTTACCACGTTAAAAGCCACTCCTACCGTGATGGTGGACGAGAAGGTGGAAAAAGTAATCAAAACAGTGATGGGTTGCAAACTGCATCGCCTAATGTTAATATCATTCCGTTTTCAAACATTCCCTCGATTGCCTTAGTTCTAGGATCTGCGCGGAAAGAGAAACAACTGGTAAATTGTAAGTTTTTTCTTTTCTCCTAACCGGCATGGAAGAACAATGGACTTATAATGTACTAAAATTTAATCTAGATATGTAGACGCGACAATATACAGCGTTACTTTTAAAACACCAGCAACCTTTTTGGAACTAGTTAAGTCCATGATATTCGTTTGTTCCCGATAAGTAACACCCTTTTGGATACCACTGATACTCAAGGGGAAAACTTCCGGATGAGTTCTAGTGTTACTCATTACAACTAACATTCTTCCCAATGAGTACTACTGTTTCTTCGGCTCTCCAACGGCGCGCCATATTCCCGTCAAGTACTACTTAAGACACAATGTCACTTGACGGGAATTTTGTATTCCCGTTGAGTAACAGTGACGTAATGAAATACTTAAAGAAAACGACATTGGAGAAATTAAAAAAAATGTAAAATGTATGTAGGTATAATGGGTTGGACACATACTTAATGTACTAAAATAATAATGTTTATAAAGATTTTTAGTAAGTATACAAAAGTTGTGTATGTATTTTCATATTTCAAGCAACTATATAAATATACATTTTAAACTATAAAGTAATAAACAGAAGTTAAAAACTGTAACTCAAGGGGAATACAAAATTCCAGTCAAGCAACAGTAAGTGGTACATGGCGGGAATACGGCGCGCCGTTTGGAGAGTCAATAAGACACTCATTGGGAAGAATGTTAGTTGCAATGAGTAACACTGGAACTTATCGGGAAGGGATTTCCCCTTGAGTAACAGTGGTACTCAAGAGAGTGTTACATATCGGGAACTAACGATGATACTGAACTTAAAAATACTTTGTATGAAATGTCGAAATTTTTGTTTAGTTTTTCAATAATTGTTTGTACGGAACGTAGTAGATTATCGTGGACTATACTTGCTCCAAAAAGGTTGCCGGTGTTTTAAATGTAACTCTGTATTATCACGTGCACTCGAGCCTCTCTTATCTCTCTTTCTTTTCTTTAGCCTTATTTACAAGTATAAGCCTCTTCATGGAGTTTTCATTCAACCCGGTCTCCTGCAATCCACATCCAGGTGTTGCCCAATATTTTATAGATATCATCGGCCCAGCGCATAGGTGGCCTCCCATCATTCGAACAGCACTCAAGCCTTGTCCCCAGTTATCTGTAATTTGATGTTCACGCCACAGATATATACGCACTGTCGCTTCTCATTGAACTGAAACCTATTTGACCGGTCGCTTCACGCAAACACAACGCAACTAGAGTACAGATGAGAGGTAATGTGTTAGCAACGCAGTAATACGGACTTAGTACACATTTTGGCCTCTATAGCCGATCATCATGCCAGTCAGTCACGCCTAGTGATGTGCCGTTCTTGAAAATTTCGAGAAATTTCTCGCAAGAAATTTCTTTAGGAAATTTTTCTACTAAATTTCTCAAAAATTTTAAAAATTTCCGAAATTTCTAGATATTCAAGGAAATAAATTTCCAAGAACCGAGAATTTCTCGGCGGCACACCACGCCGGAGGTCCCGGGTTCGATACCCAGAGAGGTTGAGATTGAAAATGATCTTTTTCTGATTGACCTGGGTCTTGGAAGCTTATATATGTATTTGTTATAAAATATAGTATCGTTGAGTTAGTATCTCATAACACAAGTCTCTAACTAACTTTGGGGCTAGCTCGATCAATCTGTGTGATTTGTCCGTATATTTTACAACAGCATAACAATACTTATATTACAAACTATTTAACTATTATAAACATATATTTATTATTATTACTATTTTATCAGCTTAAGGGCAGACAGAGTCCTTCGGGTCTTTTGGCTTTGGACAAATAGAGCTTAGGGCACTTGGTCCAAAAAACACTATTAGTGTAAAATTGTAAAAAATTGAATTGTTTTTTCAATAAATATTATCATGATGTTTGGTCATAAAATGTTGGTTGGCAGGAAGAGATTACATTTATAGCGATAAATCCACCTTTGTGCCTATATTGTCTCTTGTTATTTTGTAATTTTTGTGTTATTATTATGGTGCAAAAAAGTTCAATTGTATTGTATTGTACATGGAGATCTAAAAGTTATTTTTAAGGTCGCAGCATCTATTACAAAGATTTAAATTTTCGCCCATTTCCACGATCGGCTTATACAATATGCGCGGGAAGAAAAGCAGTTAGTTCTGCTAACTACGGTTTATTACGGTTAAGTGAATTGTAAACTTCTTGAGTACCTATTCATTTGTGCGATATTTTTACAATCGGCCGTCTCGCCTAACGTTAAATGTGTTAACGTACCCAAAGGGTAAAAACGGGACCCATCTGTCTGTCCGGATTTTCCGTCTGTCCGTCTGTTTGTCTGTCACCAGGCTGTATCTCATAAACCATGATAGCTAGACAGTAGGAATTTTCAAAAATGATGTATTTCAGTTGCTGCCTATAACAACAAATACTAAAACAGAATAAAATATATAGTAAAGAGGGCTCTCATACAATAAACGTGATTTTTATAGAAAATAGAACGGAACCCTTAGAGCGCCAGTCTGACTCGCACTTGGCCGTTTTTTTAAATATAGCTTTTCGAGTAGATGTTGTGCTTACACTTTCAGTTGCCTCTTACGACATATTAAGGCGGCCCTTCACGACGGCTCTGTCGTCAACGCGAGCATAGTTTGAAAAGCTTGTTTGTTTCATCCAGGGCAATTCTAGAAAAAGAGGCAAACTAAAAAGAGAGATACCGCCTAAAAGCATGGTTTGCAATCTATTGAATGGAATTAGTTTCATTATTAACTATTCATATGGTGCGGGTATATTAACGGTCGAAGTTCAGCTAAAATGTGTGCAAAAAAGCAGATTGTTGGAGGCTTATACTGACTTTGTTTTCCTAATTTTAATTTTTTATTTCCCTAGAAATAGCGTACAAAATACCTGTGAGTTCAAAAGTTTTCAAGAAAGATCAGATACAACGCCATATTCACGTACGAGCGTTTGTATGAAAAGTAAGACGGGAAGGCCGCTCTTAAAGAAGGATTATACTTTTCCGGAAACTCGGTCTACTTGCGTTAAAGTTATATATCTGTACTCTCGTTGTGTGTGGTTGCCACCACGACTCACTGGAATTCCCGGGATCCAATTGCAGATTCCCAATTTATTAATTGTAAAATATTTATACGCTGAGTTAACGGGTTGTAGATGCGTGTGATTTGGTTACGAATTTTGCACAGTAAAATGTAAATCTGGAACGTTTGATTCTCCTTTGCAAGTATTTTTGGCTGAAAATCATACATCGATTGAAACACATACCACGATTCCAGAAGAATTGGACATACATTTTTGGGAAGAGCTACGGTATTTTTTAAAACTGAAACCAACCTCACCCCTAAACCACTAAACCGATTTTTATAAAATCTATATAGCATCATCTGTCAATTTTAAGCCTTCCAAACGAAAAAAGATTTATCCAAATCGGTTAAGGCGTCTTCGAACAATCAGTGAACATACCGAAACATCAGTTTTCTACGATTTTTTTATCAAATAGCCAATTTTACGGTATATTGAGGTTGGGATCAAAAAATCAATTAATATTTTACTGTTGCTAGTGAAGTCAAGTGAGTTAAATACACACAATATCCATATTGATATAATATTCATGTTGATAAAGTCAGCCGAGCCAAAAATACATAGAAGTCTTGGTTTTCTCGATATCGACACAACGTCATTAGCAACACTAGTGCACATGTGTTGAAGATTCGCTTTAAACTTTATTCATATGTCACTGGTACTAAATCATCATCATCATCATTTCAGCCGCACTACGTCCACTGCTGGACATAGGCCTCTCTCTAACAAGGATTTCCAAATTGACCAATCAAGAGCGGCTTGTGGTGATAAATGAAGTCAACCAAACCAGACAGAGTCTCAGAGCGCCTAACAAAAATTTCAGACATCCTGTTACTTTATTCATTCCGAGTTGTGATACAAATTATACGAAAAACGCGTTCTTTAACCGTGCTGCTGATGCTCTCAATAAGATAGTCGATGTTCCTGAGTTAGACCTTTTTAACTGTAATTGTAATAAATTCAAGAACCTATTAGTTAAAAAGTGGTTCGACCAGGTTCCCTAATCACCAACTTCTAAATGTCTTAAGTGTGTTATACTTGTACTATTGTAAGCAAGTTTCGATATTAACATGCGAAAACCTGTTAATGGTGTTCCTAGATGTTTAAGTACTATTGCTAATGTAGATATTAGAACTGTATTGGGTTTCCAAATAAAATAAAATAAAAATAGTGATCTTTTAGGAGGCGTTGATTTTTTTGATATCGATAAAGTATCGTTCCCAGCACTAGCCCACATATGTTGAAGATGCGATGAAGAAATTAATTCATATTTCACTGGTGCTAAATGAAGCCAAGCGAGCCCAAAATAAACAGAACTCGTCCTGACAATGTAATTACATTTGTGCTATATAATGTTTATGTTGTGTCTTTATTTTAAGTGCTTCAGGAAGAATAAGGGTAATCATAATAATGAATGTTTCGATGTGTGGATGTTCGTTCCGCTCTCATGCCAACGGCTGGACGGATTGGAATTAGAAAGAAATTTGGCAGGAAGATTATTACCGGGATTAACACATAGGATGCTTTTTATCCGGGAAAAATAAAATTCCCGTGGGACTATCTAAAATTTAAATACGCGGGCGACGGATGTCCGTTCCGCTCTCACGCCAACGGCTGGACGGATTGGAATTAGGAAGAAATTTGGCAGGAAGAAAGCTTATTACCGGGATTAACACATAGGATGCTTTTTATCCCGGAAAAATAAGATTCCCGTGGGACTATCTAAAATTTAAATACCCGGGCGACGCCGCAGGCATAAATTCTAAATATTGACGACCTTCGTGGCCTAGTGGTCATTACGTTACGCTGTCACACCGGAGGACAACATGGACAATGATTTTTTTCAGATTGACCTGGGTCTTGGATGTTTATCTATCTATATATTTATTTATTATAAAATTTACTATCGTTGAGTTAGTATCCCATAACACAAGTCTCGAACTTACTTTAGGGCTAGTTCAATCTGTGTGTTTTATCCGTATATATTTATTTATTTATTATTCCTCAATCTAAAACAGAAAAATCATAACCCTCCTTTTGCTTTGCCGTAGTCGGGTAAAAAGAAACAATACGTACTCCCGTTTTAAAAGAAAGGGGTATTTTCTGTTCTGTATTGTAGTAACAATTTACATCTTTTCCGACGCTAGTTTTAATAACTGCGCCCTCAAATAATTTTAATTCCAGTATTTTCTTAGTACTCAGGCCCAAGGCAAAGGAAAATTTTATTTCCACCTACCTAATTCACTGAATAATCCTACGGGCGGTTCTTAATGTCACAATTTAATTTTCTCTTTACTACTGGACGTAGACTTATAAAGAAAGAAAACAAGAACTTAAGACGAAGTGGTAGCTAAAGTGGCGCCCTCATTTGAAATAAATTGTTTAAAACTAAATATGGTGATAATTAAAAATTTGATCTGTATAAATGTCTCGGAAGACCTTTAAACTATTTTATGAATAACCTTTAAAATTATTACTAATAGTCCGTCTAGTTTTAAAACTGTTTTCGCCTAAAGTGGCCACTTTTGGCGAAAAACAGTTTTAAAGCTAGACGGACTACCAATATTACTTTTAAAGGTTATTCATAAAATAGTTTAAAGGTCTTTCTATACATTTATACAAATCAATTTTTTAATTATCACCATATTTAGTTTTAAACAATTTATTTCTAATGAGGGCGCCACTTTAGCTACCACTTCGTCTTAATAATCACGCTTGTTATATTAATGTAAATAATTAGCAAAAATGGTTTGTTTGTTTTAACTCTTTATTGCACATTTAAAAAAAAAGTTACAAAACATATGCATTAGAAAAAAAATGTACTACGGCGGGCTTACTCCATTGAGTATTTTCTTCCAGCTAACCAAGCATCTGAAAGAACAAAGCAAAAGCATCTGGGTAGTATTGGTTACAAAGAAATGTTGTGCATGTGGTCATTCATATGTAATACTTTTCCTATATGCACAATGCTAATATCGAATCGTCAATTTTACATCGTGTACAATATGCTTTTTAATTACGTGCAAATATAATAAAGGCAAACTTAGTCCGTGATATTTGAAACTTTCTCAGTAAACTAAATTCGGAAATTTTTAAAAGATGAAAAATATCACCCTGATGTTTATATATATATTAAGCGTTTATACTTCTAATATGTTTGGAATATCGAAAGTTTTCCGTTAAATTTTAATCAAAATTATCTTATCTAAGCTTATTTTAAGTCTATGGTCTGCTTTTCTTTTCAAAGTGTACGAGTGGAGGTAGTTTTGGGTAGCTTGCCAAGTGCGATGCCAAATACCGTATTCTTTATGTAGAGGCCGGATGTCGTTTAGATAAGTTTGAACTGTTTTAGAGTTAGTCCATTAAGGGGTGTCTACGCCAAATGTTTTCATTATTATTATTCATTGTTTAATTTAAAAACCCACTCATTTCATACACTCATTTGTACTCATACGCATATAACACGCACACTCTTTTTACCAATTACGAACCTACGAACCCCCCCCCCCGCTCTTTTCCTTCCGCACCTGTTGAAAAAAAGATGGCCGCGTAATGTGATCTCCGTACGGACGCGCTGTGTTAAAAAAATTCAATAAACATTAAAGACGCTAAATTAAAAGAAGAAAGTGGCAATTTTAGTGAGTGCTTGTGACCAACCCCATTTAAAACTGTGTACGAGGCACGGGAGTAGAACCAGCGCATGGAAGTCGTCTGAAGCAACGTGTGAACAGGTAGACTCCTTTAGTTCCCGGTCCGTCCAAGGGGCTATATGAATTTTCCGGGGTCCAGTGCTGCCCCCATTTGAAATAAATCTATAGATAGCAAACGGAGATTTCATTTAAAATTTGGTCTTGATCAGACCCTAGATGACCCTTCAAACTATTTTATGAACTACTGTTTACTGTTTAAAGTGAGAACATGAAGCTTTTCTACGCACATGCGCCAAAAGTGGCCGTTTTTCGCAATTGTGCGTACAAAAGTTTCACGTTCTCACTTTAAAGTGTAAACAATAGTTCATAAAATAGTTTAAAGGGTTATCTACGGTCTGATCAAGACCAAATTTTAAATGAAATCTTCGTTTCCTTTCAATAGATTTATTTCAAATGGGAGCAGCACTGGATCCCGGAAAATTCATGTAGCCCCTTAAAAATAGGACGATGGGAAAATAGAATAATTTCTTAGGCGCTTTTTGAAAACTGCCTTTTGTGTCTAACGAGAAATATAAACACACATCATCAGCAACAACTCTCAGGTACCCACTGCTGGGCATAAGCCTCCTTTTGTCTGCGCCATCCTGCTCTGTTGTTGGCCATCGCAATCCAGTTATTTCCAGCAACTTGCCTGATGTCATCAACCCACCTAACCGCCGGACGTCCCACACTACGTTTCCCATTTCTGTGATACCATTCGGTGACGGCCTTGCTCCACCTGCCATCGTTCCTTCGAGCCAGGTTTCCTTCCCAGTTCCACTTTTATAGTCGCAACCCTAAAGACCACATCATGAACTTTCGTTCGACGACGGATCTCCACGTTACGAACTCGCACACACACATACTGAATAATTTAGAATTTTACACTTAACACATAAACAAAGTTACGCATTCTTTTGTATCTCCTTTGAGATTCACGGGTCTTTTCACCTCGCTCCTGTGGGAGGCTTGCGTGGAGATGCAGATCCAATGCATAGGCGCCCTTGGAGAAATTGATGTTATCTGGCGCTTACGTCAAAACCCCTACATAGATATGAAACCTATAAAAGGTCACATTACAAAGGTTACACATTTTTATTATTAGTAGAGTGGGACAACGAGATACTGAACGAGAAGAGAGAACGAGATAAGAACAAGAAACTGGGCCAACCTTTTACCGATAGCTTTAATTGCTCTTAAACTCAAAATAATATTAACACAAAAATGTATACTCTACTAGTAAATGTATACTATACTAGATTTTAATGAAGTCTTTCTGAATATACATTATCATGTTGATTTTTTTTTTTTACGACCTCCTAAGCGTAGTGGTATGCGTAGTGGTCACCATGCTAGTCCACCACGCAGAGGTCCCGGGTTCGATACCCGGTCAGGGCAAGTTGGAAAATGTCCTTTTTCAAATTGTCCTGGGTCTTGGATGTTTATCTATATATGTATTTGTTATAAAATATAGTATCGTTGAGTTAGTATCCCATAACACATGTCTCGGACTTACTTTGGGGCTAGCTCAATCAGTGTTGTTTGCCCGTATATATATATTTATTTATTATTTTGAGTTTAAGAGAAAATTCAAGATATAAGGGGAGGGCCGAAACAGGTATCTCGTTGGCCCTCTGTAATTATGCAATAAGCCCGAAACGAGACAACAATGAGTTTACTAACATAATGCCACTGGTATTTAGTGGTAACTTTAGAAATATTCGAGTCATCGTAGACACTGGTGTCAGATTTTTGATAGCTTGGTGACTGCCATACAATTATTACAGCCGGGACCAAAGCCTTATACGTGCCTCCAAACCTTCGAACCATATTTTCGAAATTTGCTAATCAGAACCTTTCATTTGAAATTCCACTCGTCAATATTTTTTTGGTTCAATTTTGTATGTAATTCGTTACATAGGTACATTTTTTGCATACAAATGTAGTCTTTGTGTACATACCTATTTTTTGGGACTAGCGATTCAGATGCTACGGTGGAACAGACATACATACCCACATACATAAATAAATAAGTAAAGGGACAAATAACACTGATTGCGCTAGCCCCAAAGTAAGTTTGAGACTTGCGTTATGGAATACTTACTCAACGATACTATATCTTATAATAAATACATATTAAGATAAACATCCAAGACCCAGGACAATTTGAAGAAGACTATTTTCCAACTTGCCCTGATCGAGGATCGAATCCGAATCTGGGTGGCGGACTAACATAGTGACCACTACGCCACGGAGGTCGTCAAAATATTATATACATACATACATTGACTGTTAAAATCATTACCCTTCATCTTGGCTTTACCGTAGTCGGGTAAAAACGCACGTAACGCACGTAAACCGAATAATTAATATACTGCTTACTCTCGCAGGCATTTTCATTTCATTAAAAGCTTAGTAGGTAAAGCCGAAGTTATTGACTTTTTGAAATATGAAGTCAAGAACGCTTAAGAAATTTCGTATACACCGTGGCACTTACAGAATATCCATCGGGAATAAAAAAAACTTTTCCATACGTATCGCAGGTACCGCCACAAATTACGATACCCGGCTGACGGACAAACGGAATCACACAATATACCGGCGGGGGGAGACTTTTATTTTTATTTCAATTTTACTGGCGGCTGGAGATCTGTCAGTTTATTTAGGCTGTGGTATAACCTTTATTTTTAAAATGCACTAGCAGCTACAAATTCATCGGCTCACAAATAAAAAGGGACTTTTTCACACTTTGTGATTAAGTCTTTTTTATCTATGCGCGTTACCGATTGCCTCCACACGGCGCGTACGGGGGAGAGGTGCGGGGACGGGGGACAGGGATGCATATTACGCGACCTTAGCAGATTTCGTTCAGAGTTCTTTTTGTAATAGGTACTTACAATAATTCTGTGCTATGGATTTTCACTTGCTGCGATCCTTGCAAACCTCTTTTTAATATTGTAGGGCGGCAAACGAACAAGCGGGTCACCTGATGGTAAGTGATCACCACTGCCTATGGACAACTGCAACACCAGGGGTGTAACAGAAGCGTTGCCGGCCTTTCAGGAAGATATATAGGTAGACTCCAGGAACACTGCAGGAAGTTGATTCCACAGTTCGGTCGTACGTGGTAAAAAGTTACTTTTAAAAACTACGGTGTGGATGAAATTTTAATTTCAGGCGGGTGGTGCGGTGGTGAAATTTTGCAGCAGGTATAGTCGAACAATTCTTCAGAGCATTCCCCATGATAAATGCGATAAAAAATGCACAAGGATGCAACATCCCTACGTAGAGCCAGAGGACCGAGACGGCTGACGAGAGTCGCATCGTCGATTATACGAGTTGCGCGATTTTGAATACGGTCAAAAGGAAGAAGTTGGTATTTTCTTCGTAAATACTCATTACTATGTATGTACGGGGGAAACAGGCGTGATAATATGTAATGTTATGATATCCATGTAAAGAAATGAAGTGAGAGTGATATTATTTTCAGGCTGGACGCCACACGGCACATTGCACCTTGGAATTGGAATTCAAAGCGTTGCATAAAAAATGCGTACATTTCAATCCACTTTGGAAATGTACGCAAAGAGTATTCTATGAATGACTCCGCGTTTTAGAAACATGGCCTTGCGTGTTGTATGTTTTGTATATTTGTTAGAGTCCATCAGGATTTTAAAAGCTTAGCTAAGCAAAATGGCTTTTTTAACAAGGTTTTAACAACAATATCTATATGTCTTATTTTGATTTTTTTTACATCACTTTACCTTACCTTACCCCCAACGCCAACAACTAGTACCCTGTCATTTTAGTTGTAAGTTTTCTCACTCAAGGGACCATTTTGCAACTAAAGTCAAAGGCTAAGTTGGCTTCTAAAAAACTGGGTATCCTCGGTAGAGCAAGGCGATATTTGACATCGTCACATCGGCTTCAGCAGTATAAGGCACAAGTTAGGCCGCATGTGGAATATTGCTCCCATCTCTGGGCCGGGGCACCTAAATACCAACTTCTTCCTTTTGACCGTATTCAAGATCGCGCAACTCGTATAATTGACGATAAGACTCTCGTCGGCCGTTTCGATCCTCTGACTCTACGTAGGGATGTTGCATCCTTGTGCATTTTTTATCGCATTTATCATGGGGAATGCTCTGAATAATTGTTCGACTTAATGCCTACTGCAAAATTTCACCACCACACTACCCGCCTGAAATTAAAATTTCATCCATACCACTTGGATATAGTTGGCAATTAACCACCGTACGTTTTAAAAGGAACTTTTTACCACGTACGACCGAACTGTGGAATCAACTTCCTGCAGTGTTCCCGGACCGATACGACATTGAAGCCTTCAAGAAACGAGTCTATATCTTTCTGAAAGGCCGGTAACGCTTCTGTTACACTCCTGGTGTTGCAGTTGTTCATAGGCAGCGGTGATCACTTACCATCAGGTGACCCGCTTGTTCGTTTGCCGCCCTATAACATAAAAAAGGCGATCAAAAATTAAACTATCGCACTTTGAACACACGATTATGTTTTTTTCTTTAAATTTAAACTTGTTTTAATTCGCTGCCTTAAAATTGCAACAAAATATTGAGTTTTAAAAGTATTTTGGGTAACAGTTGTATAAGGAGGGTCAAAAAGCGAGTGGCGCAGGAGACACCATCAAATATTTTTTGACATACTTATACAACGTTGCATACAATAGTTTATTTACTAAATAAAATACAAAAATAAACAAAGGAAAATATTAAAATGTTTGACATATTATGCTAGGCAGATACTAGGTACCTATGGTAAACTTTATTTTTTTAAAAATGACGGCAAAAAATTTATTTTGGAAAGTTTTATTTTTAATACAAACTGAATGAATTCAGTTCTTTGTTAAGTTGGTAGTTGTGCTTTTTTTTGTTAAAATAGTGTTGATCGAGTAAAACTTTAACGTAATTTTAAGTTTATTTACATAAACAATATGGTGCATAGATCTTTAAAAATCTAGGTCTATGGCTAGGAGTATTTTTTGGCGAAATAACGATACATGTGCTACTTTAGGAGTAGATTATAGACATTTCTGAAATTATATTATCTGTTTTCTTAAATTTGTGTTCTCAGGACCATTAAAAAGACAGATAACAGTACACGAGTAGAAAACAACTATTAACTGAACTTTTGTAAATAGCATGTTTTACAACATAGACAGAAGAAAAAGCTTTTTTTATTTGTATTCTTGAGAAAAAGCCTATTTTACTTATTATTATTATCTTTACTTTGCTATTCCTCTACACAGTTAATAGATTCAAGTGTTACTTTGCGAAAGTCAAAGTTACATACTACATGATTTGAATTACTTTGTGCAATTCCGCCACCAGTTAGTTCATGCAAACTATTGTCGGCCGGCGCCCACCCACTACTGTTAGTCCCAGCATACCTGCCACCAACAGACCGTGTGCACCCGCCACCAACAACTGATGCATGCTCCCTCCGATACTGCTGCATCCGCTGCGGCTGCAGCAACATCGGACACCGCATACGCGACACGTGTTTCGCCTCTTCACGAGGCATCCTCAGGCACCAAACAAGTTGTTGATCGTTCGGCAGTCAAGCGTCAATTCGACGAGGGAGCATGCATCAGCTGTTGGTGGCGGGTGCACACGGTCTGTTGGTGGCAGGTATGCTGGGACTAACAGTAGTGGGTGGGCGCCGGCCGGCAATAGTTTGCATGAACTAACTGGTGGCGGAATTGCACAAAGTAATTCAAATCATGTAGTATGTATTCCTCTACATAATATACACACATACATACTTACATATTATCACGCCTGTTTCCCACAGGAGTAGGCAAACATTATGGACCTCCACTTGCTATGATCCTGAGAGACTTCTTTCGCTTCATCTACTCTAACCACTCTCTTCATGCATGCCCGCCGGTCACGGGTACTTCTGAGCTCTGCTTTTTGCAATCTAATCGCGGTACGTTCGTCGAGGACGACCCTGACCCACTCACGTTCGGTTTGTAGACCCTTAGTAAATATTCTTTCATCCATCCTTTCTACATGTCCGAACCATCTTAACATTCCTTTCTCAATTTTTGTGACAACATCTTTTAGTCCACACCGTTCCCTTTTGGCATCATTTCTAATCCGATCTTTCAAAGTAACACCACTTCTATACAATATGCCATTGATTTTCTAGATTGTCCGCGTGCAATATCCATCTCTTTCTTGGTTTTTCTATCGGGAGCTGATGACAAAGTCAATGTTCTTACTGTCAGACAATCAGATTTAATAATACGGTTAACAGTCTTTTCTCAGCCAGTGTGAAAGTTAAAATGTTTGTCGGTCAATCGTAAGAAAACCAAGCTTACTGCTGGTAGCCGCTGGGGAGGACAAAGGTTGAGTCAGTGTATGATTTGGTGGTGAAATTAACGTTGAAAAACGACTGAACAATCCTCTTTTTAAACTGCCTTTGTGGTGATATTTGATTGTGCTAATTTATATGAATAATAATTTTTAAGTTAATGTAACGTTTAGGCAAGAATTTATTCTTCTAACTAAGCCGCTGTAATAATAAGTTTTATACTGAAAATTATATCACATTAAAAACTTTGAAATATTATATTCAGTTTATTACAGCTAGACAGTAAAGATAAAGTTGTCAAATTTTACTGAAGGCGCGTAGATACCTCTAATTTTCTTGGAAAACATAACTGAATCTTTTTTTTAATAGGGACAAATTACACTGATTGAGGTAGTCCCAGAGTAAGTTCGAGCCTTGTGTTATGGGATACTAACTCAAAGATACTATATTTTATAACATATACATATATAGATAAACATCCAAGACCCAGGACAATTTGAAAAAGACCATTTTCCAACTTGCCCTGACCGGGGATCGAACCCGGAACCTCTGGAATCAAATTGTAATTTGAAAATTTACTTACCTACCCTATACTTAAATTGTTAAAAATAAACAAGTAAGTTGGGACTCAAAGATGATTTTCTATATTACTATGCCCGCGGGATACTTTGGGATAGGTTTTCAGATGATTACTGAGTAATTTTCCAATACACATCTGTTTACTGTCACGTCAGTAAATACTGCAGGTGAAGTAAACTTTAAATAAAAAAATGCCTATTGTCGTGGAACAAACGGCTGGAAAGAAGTTAAAAAACAAATTTTGACGGAAAAAAGAGACGCCAATATCTTACACTTTATTTCCGCTCGTCCGCCAAGTCCGTACCGTTCCAAAAGTAAAAATTAGAATCTGTACTTATATGCAATTGTTCACCCTGTTTCATAATAAAAAAAGTAAATTTAAAACTTTTATGTAATCCCCGACACAACTGTCTCTAAGAACTATCTCTATCAAGTCAGCTATCAAAAAATATTTGGCTAAGTGCGTGTCGGGCCACGCGTAGTATAGGGTTCCGTAGTTACGAATGCTAACTTTTGAGTTCATGCCACTGAAAACGTCTAAATAATAATTTTCTATTGAATTTGTACGAAATTTTCCTTTTCCGAGTACATTTTATAAGTTGATCGCCTATAACTTTTTAATTTTTAAGCCTACTTAGCTCTGATAGTTTTCCTTCAAACTTCGTTATAAAGACTATAGCTGTGAATTTTTTCACGTGTCCATATATAACCGTTTAGCAGATAGAGGGGGGGGGGGGGACACTTGACTCTAACAAAAATGTTCACTTTAAAACCAAATATTTAAAAAACAGATCCCTTAATCGACAATCGGTGTTCATAAGCTCGTAATATTTTTGAAAGAACTATTCAACGATACCCCACATGATTTGATAGTCGAGAAAAAAAAAATACTTTTCACTTTACTTATATGGGAGCTACCCTAAAAAAAAATATTTTTCAGTATTTTATGTAACCACTTTTTCCGCATAATTAATATACATACTCATGCCAAATAACAGCATTCTAGGACTTATAGTCGCTGAGTAAAACCGCGGACAGACAGACAGACAGACAGACATGGCGAAACTATAAGGGTTCCTTGTTTACTTCGGAACCCTAAAAAAGTCGGACTCACACACGAACCATTATCCAAAGAAAATCACGTTTGTTGTATGGGAGCCCCATTTAAATATTTTTTTTTATTTTTAATATTTTTTGTTATAGAGGCAACAGAAATACACCACTGTGAAAATATTCACTGTCTAACTGTCTCGCTATCACAGTTCACGAGATACAGTCTGGTGACAGACAGACGGACAGTGGCTGTCTAGCTATCACGGCTCGAGATACAGCTTGGTCACAAACAGACAGACGGACATATGAACAGTGAAGTTTTAGAAATAGGGTCCCGTTTTTACCCTTTAGGCACGGTACCTTAAAACAAAGCTTTTTTATCTTAGGTATTGTTGAACGTATAACTTTATGTAGCGACCTTTTTTGTTGATGTCTGATTTGTCAATAAAGAAAGAGAATTGTTCATGAAAAAAAATATAGATATTGTGAAGTTGTCAAAAATAAAAAAAATTACCAAGTAAAAAATGTAAAAGAATTATTTTATTTAATATTTATATAAATATTATACAGCGGAGCACGAACATGGTCCTTCGAGCCGGATATTAAATTGAACCAGCGTAATCACCTAAAAGTTATCGTGTAGATGCTGTATTACCATATCATACCTACATTCCTGAAGTAAGTACCGATTTTACCGAGAAAGCAGTGATCATATCGATGTTTTGTACCGATGTTGGAGTAGCCTTCATTACCTACTGTGAGTATATTTATCTGTTGAGCTGATATTGAATTGAAGAAATTGTTATTCTGTACCAATGAAAGACAGCAACTATTTAGGCTTTTAAGAATAAAGAGTGTTGATTTTGTCAATCATGGAAGAGCAGTTTAAATTTCAACAAGAGTTCCGAACACAACTTGGTAAAAGTCATGTCAATTTTAAAAAATCGCCGAAGCAACGCATAAGCAAAGTTTACATAGAAACAAGGTTAGAACTGTTAGATGATTTATGGATGGACATAAAGAAAACTCATTCGAATATTATAAGATTATCTACCCCGGACACTATCAGTAAAGACGAATATTTTTTGGATAATGTTTTTGAAAAAATAGAGGAAGAATATACGGAGTACAAGTGCTGTCTGAAAGATGCTTTGTCAAAATTTGTCAACGTTAGTAAGAATCCTAAAGATGCAAATGATTCTAATCAGTACTTTGTACCGTCAACGTCAAGATGTAAACTACCGGAAATAAAATTGCCTTCTTTCAGCGGAGATTATACCCAATGGCCGACTTTTAGGGATTTATTTCTGTCATTAGTGCATAGGAATAATGAACTAGACAAGGTTCGTAAATTACATTATCTAAAAGTTTACGTGACTGGTGAAGCCGAAAGGTTACTTAGGCATATCCCTACAACTGAGGATAATTACGAAAAATGTTGGACACTGTTAGAAACCAGATATTCAATATAAAAAGTTTGACGATTCAAACAGCAGGGGGTATCAAGGAAATACTTGATACCACCAAAGATTGTTTAAGTGCGTTATCAACTCTGGGTATACCTGTTAAAACTTGGGACATAATTATCATTTACATGGTCAGTATGAAATTAGACGGAGAAACCAGGAAGCAGTGGGAGATTAAGGTTAGTGAATCAGGTGATGAGCTTCCTACTTTCAAACAATTTGAAGACTTTTTAGTTAGTCGATTCAGAGCTTTGGAATTTATCACACCATTATCTAAAGCTGTATTTCAGCAAAAATTAAATTACAGTCCCAAAGTTCTTCATGTATCTTCAACCACTTCACCTACCTGCTTATTTTGTTCAGACAAACACAAGATGTATCAGTGCGAGAAATTTAGTCAAGCTGATTATAACACTCGTAATAATTTTGTTCAAAATAATCGTTTGTGTTTTAACTGTTTGGGATCAAACCACACAGTAAAATCTTGTTATTTGAATACTTCATGTCATGTATGTCACAGGAAGCATCATACCTTGTTACATCCACCAATACCAGCGGCTTCAGTTGTGTCATCAGTTAGTAATACTCAAAATAGGACTCTTCCGGACGAGATTACTGAAAATTCAGAAAATGTTATAACGAGTTGTTTTACTAGTAAGATATCGCCAAGTCAGATACTATTAGCTACTGCCATAGTTAATGTGCAGAATAGAGATGGCATTTACCAGAAGTTAAGAGTTATGTTGGATCAAGGGTCACAATTGTCTTTTATTACAGAATCAGCCGCTCAGTTTCTAGGTCTTAAAAAGATCATCTTGAATGGTTATCAGCAAGTTTCTGGTTTAGGAGATGATAAACGATTATTTTCGAAACATATGGTAGAATTAACCTTGTCGTCTATTGTTAACCCTGAATTTGTTATTCAACTACAGGCACTTGTTCTAAACAAGTTAACATCAGTACTACCTGTACGAAAATTAGAAGAAGATCTGGCAGATCCCACATATCACATACCGAATAAAATAGATATATTGTTAGGGAATGATATTTTCGGTAAAATTATTTTAGATGGTTTAGTTAAATCACCAAACAGTGATTTGATTGCACAAAATACAAATTTAGGATGGGTACTATCAGGTGTAGTTAACCTAAATTCAGATAAATATAATTCAGCAACAGTTTAATTGGTGGCACAAGTTGATGATAATGAGATTTTACGAAGATTTTGGGAAATGGAATCGGAACCGTCATCAAGAGAAAAGAAATTTCTCACCGACGAAGAACAGAAATGTGAACAATTATTTGAATCTACTACTAGTAGAGATTCTGAAGGTCGTTATATAGTAAAATTACCGTTTCGGGATGAAGATCCTGCTTGCAAATATGGAAAATCGCGTGACATAGCAATTCGTAGATTTATATCACAGGAGATAAAGTTATTGAAGAATCTAGAATTAAAAAGTAAGTATGATGACGTGATAGAAGAATATTTGAATATGGGTCATATGAGTATTATCACATCACGCTGTTGTTCGGGAAGATCGAATTACCACAAAAGTGAGAACTGTTTTTGATGCTTCATGCAGAGGTACTAATGGTGTATCACTTAATGATAGCTTAATGGTGGGTCCAAGATTACAACCAGATCTACGTCATTTAATTATGCGGTTTCGAATAGGTCCTGTGTGTTTAGTAGCTGATATTGTCAAAATGTATCGTATGGTAAAAGTGGCTCATGATGACTGCAATTTTCAGCGATTAGTTTGGCGGAAAGATCCTGAAAAAGAGATCAAGGATTATAAACTATTAAGACTTACTTTTAGAGTTTCATCATCACCTTACCTGGCAGTTAAGTCTTTACAGCAATTATCAATAGATGAAGGTCGCGTTTTTCCGTTAGCTGCCAAAAGAATAATAGAAGATTTTTATATGGATGATTTAATGACAACTTGTGAAAGTGCCACAGAAGCAATAGAAGTTTATCATCAGTTAAATGAAATAATGAAATTGGGGGGTTTTCAATTACAAAAGTGGTCTAGTAATAATGAGAATGTTATTAAAGAAATAAATGCAGACTCGGTGTCTAATGATTTATTAACAATTATAACAGATGACGTTATATAGATTTTGGGATTAACTTGGATAAAGTCTTCTGATACATTTGTTTATTCTGTAAAATTACCACCTATAAAGACTCCTATTACCAAACGAAGTGTGATATCAGATATTTCACGTTTATTTGATCCACTTGGGTGGATTGCTCCATGTATAATCACAGCAAAGATATTTATTCAAAAATTATGGCTGGCAGGAATATCTTGGGATGAAGAGTTACCTTCGAACTTAGTTAGATGAATGGATAACTTACCGATTAAGTTTGGAAGATTTAAATGGTTTTCAAATACCTCGTTGGATTGGGTCCAAGTCAAAAACCACTTACCTAGAAATTCATGGATTTTGTGATGCATCACATGCGGCGTTTGCTGCTGTTGTATATACGCGGATAAGCGACGATAGCGGAAATGTATACGTAAACATGTTCACTTCGAAGACTAAGGTTGCACCTATCAAGCAAATTTCTATACCTAGAATGGAATTATGTGGACCTGTTTTATTATCTAAATTGCTGAAAGAGGTATCTCACATTTAAGAATTACCGGATTCGAGAGTGTTTGCTTGGACTGATTCAACAATAGTTTTGGCTTGGTTACGCAGCCATCCTAGCAAATGGAAAACGTATGTTGCTAACCGTGTATCTGAAATCATTACGAATTATCCAAGCAATCAGTGGTCACATGTACAATCGGTAGATAATGCAGCAGATCCACCTTCTAGAGGTCTTAGTCCCACGGAACTAAATAATAATAAGTTGTGGTTAAAAGGCCCAACTTGGTTGCATCAACTTGAAATTATTTTTAATAAAACAGAAGAAACAACTGAACTTGAACAAAGAGAGTGTTGTCGTATAGCAGTAGCAGCATTAATAGACGATGATTCAATTTGGTGTCGATTTTCTTCATTGAATAGAATGGTGAGAGTTATAGCATTTTGTCGAAGGTGGTTATTGTTTCGAAAACCTAACCCACGAAAAGTTAGATTACCTTACCTCAATAGTGAAGAAATAGCAGAAGCTCTTGTTGTATGTATAAAGCAATCTCAATCGAAATATTTTGAAGCGGAGATCAAGGAATATAGAAAAAACAGAAGTGTAAAAAAAAGTAGCAAACTTTATTCTTTGACGCCTTATTTAAATGAAAATGATATTTTTAGAGTTAGAGGTAGAATTGACCATGCATATGTGCCAGATTCGACTAAACATCCTATTATACTTACAAGTAAAAGTCATATTTCTTATCTTTTAGTAAAAGAAGCACACGAAAAAACAATGCATGGTGGACATCAATTAACTTTGACATATTTACGAGTAAAATATTGGATATTAGGTGCTAAAAGTTTGACTAAGAACATATGTCGAAAATGTGTCACATGTACCAGATATAAACCTAAGAATTATTCTCAATTTATGGGACAATTACCTGCTTCAAGGACAAATATAAGTCGACCGTTTTTTAATTCTGGAGTGGACTTTGCAGGTCCAATTAATTTGAGGGTCACAAAAGGGCGTGGTCATCATTCTTATAAGGGTTACATTTGCATATTCGTTTGTATGGCAACCAGAGCAGTTCATCTAGAAGCAGTTACTGATATGACTTCTAATGGATTTTTGTTGGCTTTCAAAAGATTTGTGGCTCGAAGAGGCCATTGTAAAGAAATTTGGAGTGATAATGGATCCAATTTTGTTGGGGCGTCTAGAGAACTCAGTATTTTGTTTGATAAGGAGAAATCATTTCTATTACCAGAATTAATAGAATGTTTGGCTAATAATGGAACTAGTTGGCATTTTATACCACCGCATGCTCCAAATTTTGGAGGATTATGGGAGGCGGGGGTTTAGTCAACTAAATATCATTTAAGACGTGTTATTGGTGATCATACTTTGACTTATGAAGAGATAGCTACTGTATTATCACAAATTGAAGCCTGTCTTAATTCTAGACCTATAGTTAAAGCTTCAATTAGTAATGATCCTCATGACCCCATACCTTTGACTCCTGGTCATTTTTTAGTTGGTGAACCGTTAGTAATACCTCCTGACAATAATTATGAGCAGAGTAATATTAATAGTTTGAAACGATGGCAATTAATTCAACGAATGGTACAACATCTCTGGCGACGTTGGTCGATGGAATACTTAACACAACTATGTCAAAGATATAAATGGGCTAAACAAAACCCTGAACCAATAGTAGGTGACATTGTTTTGGTAAAAGAGGATAATTTACCACCAGCTAAATGGCTATATGGCAAAGTGGTTGAAAAACATCCCGGATCTGATAATGTCACTAGAGTCGTAACTTTGAAGTGTAAAAATAGTTTGATTAAAAGGCCGATAAATAAATTATGTATTTTACCAATCTCAAATTAGTAGAATTTTTACAATAAAAAAAAAAGAAACCTTTGAGCGATTTTAATATTTATACAGTCCACTAAAAGATAACAAAAGTTTGCAATTGTAAGTAGTTAGTTAAGCTAAAATTTAACATTAGTTTTGTTATTACAAAATAATTTATTTAAGTTTCGTTGTTTATGTTATTAATGTTAAACTAAAGATAACGTTTTTTTGTTTACTTAAACCTTATCCAGAAGAAAATGAATTAGAAGTTTATCGTTTGATTTTTAATAAAACCATTTAAGAAAGTTTTGTTGTTGCTAGCTCTAGATCTACTCTATTTAGATCTTAGGTAAATGAATTTGTGTTTTTTTATTTGTTTTTAAGAACTGCGTTCTTAGGGGGCGGAATGTTGAACGTATAACTTTATGTAGCGACCTTTTTTGTTGATGTCTGATTTGTCAATAAAGAAAGAGAATTAATTGTTCATGAAAAAAATATAGATATTGTGAAGTTGTCAAAAATAAAAAAAATACCAAGTAAAAAATGTAAAAGAATTATTTTATTTAATATTTATATAAATATTATACAGCGGAGCACGAACAGGTATAGATTGTTGTATACATTGTCACCTACATTACGTGTTTCAACACAGGTGGTCACAATGAAGCGAGGCGTGAAAGGGTCGCCCAGATTTTACTTGGGTCTGCTCCAACCCATTACTCTCCCAGAGTATCCCTCGAGACGAGTGGGACGAATAAAGTGGACGCCATGGTTTTACGATAAAATGTTCTATTTTTAAATGTACGAAGTGAAGTTTGAATGGAGACAGAATAAGTGAATAGTATATAATAGAATAGAATAATTTCTTTGCATGATTTATACAATACAAGCTTTAACCCGCGAATTCGTCCGCGTAGAAGTTGAAAATGGTATTATAGGATTTATAATTGGCTTTTTCCGTTATAAATGTTTAATAACATATGAATGATTATGTTAAAATGTTTGAATACTTATAAAATGTCACAAGGATTTAAAGGCCTCTCTCGTTCTCGTTCTGGTTCTCGTTCCCTTTTCCGTCATTTGCTAGAACGAGAGAGAGCGACGGAACGCTTCAAAATGTTCAAATTAATCTTGTTTCTCCATACAATTTTTGGACCACCGTTTCACCCCCTTAGGGGCTGAATTTTAAAAAATCCTGAAACACTTACTTGCTCATTCACCACTAGGAGTACACATGCGAAGTTTCAAATAAAATGGTCTAGCTAATCTTGTTTCTCCATATGAACTTTGGATCCCTTTTGAACCCCCGTTTTGAAAAGTCCTTTCGTAGTGCACCCCTAGATCTCATGAGGAACCTGTGTGCCAAATTTGGAGTCTCTAGACCGGCCCTGCAATTTTTATGAATATGTCGATTTCTTCTTCAAGTTTCAAGCTTTGTTTCCATAGGAATAGTTGTTCATATTGACGGTCTGAGTTGCTCCTACAAGGATCGGACAGGGTTTTTGTTACATATTGTATAACCAACCTGCATGCAGGCGTGCAAATATTAACAATATGTATGTCTAGTCTACTTAATTAAACTTACATTTTACAATTCTATTACTAAATATAATTTTAAAATTATTATTATATTTTACATTTTACATTTCAAAATTTTCATTGATCTTATGTATTTTCCATCGATGTTTTAATGTTTGTTAATGTAAATATTCTGTGTATTAAATAAATTCAATGTTAACTGTCTATATACTCTTCAATGCTATAAAATCTTTTTTCTACTCCTGTACTGTTATCTGTCTTTTAAATGGTCCCGAACACTAATACAAGAACATAGATTATATGATTTCAGAAAAGTCTATAGTATATTCCTAATATAATAGCACATGTGTCGTTATTTCGCCAAAACGATACTCCTAGCCTACGTACAAGAAAAAAGTTATAGCTCTATCTATAACTTTTTTCTTTAGGTCTACCATACTGCCAACATAATAAAATCGTTATTTTAACATATGGTGCCATTTTTCAAACGTGGAGTCACTGAACAAACGGTCTTTTGTATGAAAAAACATTCGCTTAAGTGACTCCATGTTTCAAAAAAGGCACTTTTGGTCACTAGGAAGACGTCAATAAAAAAAATTAACTCTTTCATAGATAGGTACCTAGTATCTAGCAAACATATGGTAGTATTTCATACTTTTCTTTGTTTATTTTGCATTTATATTAGTAAATGTAGTCGTAGAAAAAGTATTGTATGCAACGTTGTATAAGTATGCCAAATAATACTCGATGGCGTCTCCTTACGATGCTCGCCAAGGCTCGCATCGTAACCTGCGCTACTCGCATTTTATGAACCTTCTTATACAACTGTTGCATAAAATACTATTTTCATTCAACCAATGAAAAATCTATGTTTATTTGAATTTATTCTTATTTAGCAATTTTATCTTATTTGGTAGTTTATTGTATATTATATAATGTTTTGGATTTAAACGTTAATGTCTCGTTGACGTTACGACCAATCGACTGTCATTGGACCATCAGTTGACAGATTATTTTGCTCTGTCAAATGTATCAAATTACAGTAGCTTATTGGACCTGAATTTACTGTGTTGTCATCTTGTCCCATATTTTTTAAAACACTATTTTGTGGTCACCCGTCAAAGTGCGGACAACACCCGAAGTTGCTTTACATGCGTTAATAACGAAGAAGTTACCTTCTCTAAGGTACAGCGAACTGAGAGCGGGTTTGCTCGCGTGGCTTCTAGCCTCAAAATCAAAGTCAAATCTCACCGAAATCTCACATTTCATTTCAAAATAAAAGCTAGACTACGTTTGTGTGGAAAAGTCTAGGGTAAGAAGATTCAGAATCCCCCCGGATTTCGGCAGTATTTTTTAATTTTAAAGAAATTGTATATATCTAGGATTATAACTAGTTTTAGATAGTCAAATATGAACTTGAAAGAAAATATGCGAGTGTAGAAGTTTTCCATACTGGTGGTCAAATATAATATGATCGACTATATTCTGTTTCAAGTTCATATTTTGACTGTGAAAACTAGTTATATGCCTTAATATATGCAATTTCTTTGCATGCAACTATGGAGCATGCGGCACGTCTCAATAGCTGTAACACAAACATCGCATATTAAGTATGCGGCAGCACAAACAGTAAGGCTCTGATGGAGCGTGTATATTGTCGACGACACAAATGTTACCCTTTACAAGTCTTTATAATAATTTAATAATATGGTTATCTGTTTTATCCACAATTTAATTTAAAAAAAAAATAAGTTAAGAACTGAGACAAGCATAGATAAAAAGTCAAATTTATTATATTTTGTCATCAATGGACACACATATAAAAGCTTTTTCATGCAGCATGAACTGTGGAGCGTGCAGCATGTCTTAATCGCTGTAACACAAACATTGCATATTATACGGCAGCACGACTGTAGGACTCTGATGGAGCGAGTATATCGTCGACGTCACAAGTGCTAGTCATTAATATTAATAATAATATAATTAAAATCTTTATAATAATATAATTTATTTTTCTACAATTTAACTTTTTGAAGTAGTTAAGAAATAAGACAACCTGTAAAAAGGTAAAAGGCCATATTTATATTACTATTTCATCAAAAGACACACAAATAAAATATCTTTTTGAAGTAAAGATGTATCTGCGTACAAGCCTGCAATAAGAACTATGGAGCGTGCGGCAAGTCTCAATCGCTGTAACACAAACATCGCATATTATTCGGCAGCATGATTGTAGGATTTACAACAAGATCCAATTTGGATTGGCGCTCTACCACTGATGCAGCAGCGACCTTAGTTGAAATTATTAACGAAGCCTGGGAGAATCGACAAGACGTTATAGGAATCTTTTGCGATCTGTCGAAAGCATTCGACTGTGTCGATCACATAATATAAAAAAATAAACTAAAATTTTATGGCGTCACTGATACTGCACTCTCTGTTATTTCATCTTATCTTGATAATAGAACTCAAAAAGTTTAAATCAACAGAGTATCCTCAAATAGTGCACCAGTGGGCATGGGTGTGCCTCACGGTTCAGTAATTGGTTCATTTTTGTTTTTGATTTATATGATGACCTCTCCTGTCTTGCAGAAAAGTTGTGTGAAGTAGTGTTGTTTGCTGACGATACATCTTTACTTTTTAAGGTTGACAGAAAATGCACAAACTATGACGATGTAAGCAATACTATGTCACAAGTAATTAGTCGGTTTACGACTAATAATCTGGCCTTAAACACACAAAAGACTAAGTGCGTAAATTTTTCACTATTGTATAAACCCAATACTCACATACCTTTGAGTCTTAATGGCCAAGTTCTAGAATGGGTACCCAACACCAAATTAAATGTAGACTAGAACTTAAAATGGGATAAACATATCGAGGCCACTGCCAAGAAACTTAGTTCGGCAGCATATGCTGTGAGGAGGGTCAGACGGTGTACTAACGTTGAAACTGCTAGGCTAGTATACTTTAGTTATTTTCACAGCATAATGTCATATGGCTTGCTTTTATGGGGTAAAGCGTCTTACATGTTATCTCTGTGCTACAAAAGAGAGCAATTCGGTCGATCTACGGACTAAAATCACGCGATTCCTTAAGAGAGTTATTTAAGTCTATAAATATTCTTACTGTGACATCTCAATTTATTTACGACAATCTTCTATTTGTTAAATCTAGGTTAAATAATTTCAAGAAAAATAGTGACGTTCACAGTTATAATACTCGCAACAAAAATCAGCTTCATACGCCTAAATTTCGACTTGCTAAAACTAGAAAATCACTCTTAGGTCTAGGTATATATAACATTGTTTAATAAACTTCCCGAAGCGATCGTTAACCTACCAATGGCAAAATTTAAAATACATGTTAAAAAAGTTTTATTGAATAATGCGTACGCGTTTTTATCTCTTAAATAATCATTGACTATACTGTCAATGATTATTTAAGAGATAAAAACGCGTGGATACTTCCTAAACATTTTCCATTTCACTCCACGCATGAAAAGTAAAATAGCTGCATTTTCTGTTACCATAATAAGCTTACTGTAAAAACATGTAAATGCTCTGCGATCAATAGGTGACCAACATATAACTAATATGTTCTCTTGACAAGGTCTGCGAGTTTGGGTTTTTCATGCTCACTAAAATGTCCAATCTGGTGGTGGCGTCGCTGGTCGGGTCGTTGGATTCCCTCTAATATGGTTGAGTTTAACGATGGCTGATCCGTGCGTCAACTCGTGAACCGGTGCTGCCGGGAGGGACTGGTCAGCTCGGCTTCGCTTTTTTAACTACTTAATATTTTTTATCTTTTATTACGCAATATATGTTTGTTAACTTGTTCGCAAGCATTACATGTTATAATGTGTCAACATTGTATTATATTATAAGTATTTATTAATTAAAAGACTATAATAATAATATGAAAAAGCTCTTCTGGCGAGTAGGCAACCAATACTGTGAAAATGAGTTTCTTTCGGCGTTTCTTCTCAGCAGTGGTCGTTACGAAACACTGGTAACGGTAGCTTTTCTTTAAAAATAAATTATATTTTAATATACTTTACACGTAACATAATTTATACTTATTGACGTGTAAAAGTGCCTGTAAAGGTCTAATTACTGAATAAACATTTGAATCTTTGAATCTTTGAATCTTTGTAGGACTCTGATGGAGCGAGTATATCGTCGACGATACAAGTGCTAGTCATAACAAGTCTTTATAATACTATTTCATTAAATAAACATACATATAAAAATTCTATTTGAAGTAAAGATGTAGCTGCCCCAAGCCTGCAGTGTGAACTATGAAGCGTACGGCACGGCTCAATCGCTGTAAGACAAACATCGCATATTATGTGACAGCACGAACTGTAGGACTCGTGATAGAGCGAGTTTATCATCGACGCCACAAGTCCTAGTCATTGCAAGTATTTGTAAGACTATTTCATAAAATAGACAAATATATAAAAGTTCTTTTTGAAGTAAAGATGTAGCTGCACACGAGCCTGCAGTGTGAACTATGGAGTCTCGGCGTGTCTCAATCGCTGTAATATAAACATCGCATATTATGCGGCAGCAAGGGTTGTTGGTATCTGATGAAGCGAGTATATCGTCAACGACATAAGTGCTAGTTATTACAAGTCTTTATAATACTATTTCATCGAATAAACACACATATAAAAGCCCTATTTGAAGTAAGAATATAGCTGCATACAAGCTTACAGTGTGATCTATGGAGCGTGCGGCATGTTTCAACCACTGTAACACAAACATCGCATATTATGTGTTAGCACGAACTGTAGAACTCATGAATCGTGATAGAGCGAGTATATTGTCGACGACATAAGTGCTACTCATTGCAAGTCTTTGAAATACTAATTCATCAAATAAACATACATACTAAAGTTCTTTTTGAATTAAAGATGTAGCTACACACAAGTCTGCAGTGTGAATTATGAAGCATGTGGCATGTCTCAATCGCTGTAACACAAACATCGTATATTATGAGGCAGCACGAACTGTAGGACTCTGATGGTGCGAGTATATGGTCGACGACACAAGTTCTTGTCATTACAAGTATTTATAATACTATTTCATCAAATAGACATACATATAAAAGTTATTTTTGAATTAAAGATGTAGCTGCACAAGCCAGCAATGTTAATTATGGAGCGTGCGGCATGTCTCAATCGCTGTAACACAAACATCGCATATTATGCGCCAGCACGGACTGTAGGTCTCGTGATGGAGCGAGTATATCATCGACAACACAAGTGATATTCATTACAAGTCTTTATAAGAATATTTCATCAAATAGACAGACATATAAAAGTTATTTTTGAATTAAAGATGTAGCAGTACACAAGCCTGCAGTGTGAAGTATGGAGCGTGCGGCATGTCTCAATCGCTGTAACACAAACATCGCATATTATGCACCAGCACGGACTGTAGGTCTCGTGATGGAGCGAGTATATCGTCGACGACACAAGTGCTAGCCATTAATATTAATAATAACACAATTAAAGGACTATTTATTTTTTATACAATTTAACTTTTTGAAAAATAGTTAAGAATTAATACAAGCTGTAAAAAGGTAAAAGGCCATATTTATAATACTATTTCATCAAAAGACACACAAATAAAATATCTATTTGAAGTAAAGATGTAGCTACACACAAGCCTGCTGTGTGAACTATGCAGCGTGCGGCATGTCTCAATCGTTGTAACACAAACATCGCATATTATGCGGCAGCACGGACTGTAGAACTCTGATGGAGCGAGTATATAGTTGAAGACACCAGTGCTAGTTGTAACAAGTCTTCATAATACTATTTCATGAAAAAGACACACCTATAAAAGTTCTTTTGGAAGAAAAGATGTAGCTGCACAAGCCAGCAATGTTACTCGTAACTATGGAGCGTGCGGCGCGGATCAATAGCTGTAAGACAAACATCGCATATTATGCGGCATCACGGACTGTAGGACTCATGATGGAATGAGTATATCGTCGATAATACAATGCGCTAGTCATAACACCTCTTTATAGTACTAAAAGTAGAGTATCCCAACATGTTTTAGTACTTCCAAGATGAAATTACAGTAAGGCGGAAAATTACCCACTAAAAAACAAATCACTAGATCTGCCATGTCGATTCTCGGGCCTTTGGGATATATAAGCCCCATTTCCGTACCAGGCAAAGTTCGTACATTGAATGCCTGACACACCGGCATAGGTTATCCATATTGGAGTAAGTACTATCTTTTAACTTTCTTCTTTCTTCAATATTGGTAGAATTCAGATTATGATTATATCTTACGCATAGGACTTTTGCCGCCGACTGTATTTCAGACGTGTTTTGACAACAGCTAAGTACTGGGGTTTGGCGCTGAGCGCCGCGCTATCCCTGCTTTAAATAAACGGTATCATGTACAACACGTCTCCGATGTACTTATTCCAGATAGATATTAGATAGGTAGGTATGTATAGGTCTGATACTTATTGTGTATCTTTATTACATTATTATGCGAAGATTTTTAATACAAATCTTTCGATCGAGTAAGCGAGGCGAGTGAAAAATAATCGTTCAAGGGGTTGTTAATATAGGATTGTAAAAGCGTCGCTTGTTCCATACTTCTTTCAAACGTTTTTTAATTTTATTTTGTTTATTTGGTGTCCTCGGAAGACCGGCGTTGTGGTCAGAAGGTCACGACATTATGCTGCCCATTTTGGTATGGGCACAAATATTTTAATAGCTGAGAACTGTTATTATAAATTGTTAACCCGTGTTTGTGATATATCAAATAAATTATTTTTCTTTCTTTCTTTCAAACTCGTATGGAAGAAAAGAAAAAAAAATAGAATTTACCAGCTGATTGTCTTCCCACGCAGATCGTAAACGCCAATCGAGGGAATGGGCAAAATGCGAATAATGTACGGTACGCTTCAGAAATAGAGTCATAATTTTTATACAACTAGTATGAGAAATTATTACTCCATTTTTGAAGCCTGACTATACATATATTGGCAATGCTGGAGTCCCACCACTATTTTGATTCCTGTTTCCACCTACCCGTCCATCAACAACCTAAAAATGTCCTTTGGATCTTCTGGCTTTTTCTAATTAGAGCCTAAATACCCAGGATGCTCTCTCTGCCTCATTGGTAGAGATCGGAATCACGAGTGCTATTGCTATCAAAAGTATGGATATGACTATACAATCTATAAATAAAACAATCATAATTATGTGATTTCAGGATATATTTTAATCGAAAAGTATATACTTATCCTGAAATCACATAATTATGATTGTTTTATTTACTTAGTATCCGATTAGATTCTCGAGAAATCCCGGAACTTTTAGTCATATCCATACTTTTGACAGCAATAGCACCTGTGATTCCGATCTCTGCTCATTAGCGACAAAGACATAATAGTACTTACCTACTTAGAAACGACTAAGGAAGAAAAAGAATTAAATAACAAAACGAGCCAGTAAAGTAACTAAGACACTGTGTACTTTCATGTAGGTATCAAGAAAAACAATTGCTTAGCTCATTACAAAAAACTTCAAAGAGAACATAAAAGGAAAAATACGCGTTAGGAACAACCAAAAACAAAGTATACTAAGAAGGCTATGGCTTTTTCGCTTCAGGCAAAGGCATATTCGGAATCTTTTATTTTTTAAGCCACCATTATAAATAAAGAACGATTTTCAGCCTCCCGAAGGAGGATGGAGAATCCGCAAAATCCAAGGTCGGTTTGGAAAGGGGTAAGGCAGAGCAGGGATAAATCACTGGGTTCTGACAGTTTGTTACAGGGAGTACACATGGTTTTTGCGTATAAGGTGATTGCTTTGGGAAAATATTCAACCTTTTTATTCTTAGATTGTCGGAGTGGATTACATACATTATTGTGCTATTTTTTCAAATGTTTTATGTCCATCTTGTTTTAAATTTATCAACTGTTATCGCTCCATTGAACCCCTGGGGACCATTCTGCCGCCGCTCAGTGAATTCGAATGCTTTTTTCTATCACATCCCACATCCCACACTTTTATAATTCAACGGAGGTCTGAGCACTCACAGGAGATCTGATTATACTTTTAACTAGTTTTAACTAACTTTTAACTAACTCGCTCTTAATACTGCTTTCATTTAAACTAACATACAAAAACATGAACGCACCTACATGTGGGGAAAAAGGAGTGTCAGGCTTAGGCCTCAGTTAAACGGGACGAAATTTTTTGTGACCGTGGGACAAAGATTATGGTTCTTGTAGGCGCCCACAAACTCTGCTGTAAATTCGCAGTAGCTTGAACGAGACACAGGTACTTTACTACGTAAAGAGGTTTTTACTCTAGCCGCCTGGTCCGTAACCCTACCTGCGTACATTTTTACCAGCACGAACGTGCTTTATGTCTTCATCGACTGTTATCGCTTCCTTCCATCGACCCCCGGGACCAATTTGCCGCTGGTCAGTGAATTCGAATGCTTTCTTGTAACACTATATTTTAATCCATGACATACCCCACACTTTCATCATTCAACAGAGGTCTAAGTTCTTATTTGTGAATAGCTTAAGTCTTCGCTATCGATGCTGCCTCATTCAAATTAAAATAACACATACGTGACAGTGGGACAAAGATTATGGTTCGTGTACGCGCCCACGAATTCTGCTGTAAATTCGCAGTGGTTTAAACGAAACAGACGTTTTCACTACGTAAAAAGGTTTTTACTCTAGCCGCCTGGTCCCTAACCCTACCTGCGTACATTTTTACGAGCACGAGCTTGCTTTATGTCTCCATCGACCGTTATCGCTTCCCTCCATCGACCCCCGGGGACCACTCTACCGCTGGTCAGTGAATTCGAATCCTGCCTCCCTTACAACACTGTTTACATCTTTACGCGCTTTTTATTTAAATCTTATTATTGTTTTGGGTGATGTTATGGAGAGGTTATTGTTTTGGGAAGGTTTTCTGTTTAAGAGGAAATAAATTAATGTTAGCATTTAAGTATTTACAACATATCAGCGCTCATACATACATACACAGTACTACGTCTTCATCCCTTACGGGGCAGATAGAGCACTTTCGGTCTTGCGGCTCTAAGCAGACAGACCTCAGGGCCGCAAGATTTAGAGGCCACATTTAGTGTGATGGCGGGTGAGAAGGTGGAAAAAGGAATCAAAATCGACGACCTCTGTGGCGTAGTGGTCACCAAGCTAGTCCGCCACCCAGAGGTTCCGGATTCGATCCCCGGTTAGGACAAGTTGGAAAATGGACTTTTTTAAATTGTCCTGGGTCTTGGATGTTTATCTATATAGGTATATATATTTCTTATAAAATATAAGTCGTATCGTTGAGTTAGTATCCCATAACACAAGTCTAGAACTTACTTTGGAACTAGCTCAATCACTGTAATTTGTCCCTAAATATTTATTTACTTAAATAGTGATGGCTTGCTAGCCGTATGGCCTATTAAAAGGATAAACATTTTCACCTAGACCCTCAATCGGCTGGTACATTCTAAGTTATTTTTTTTTCTTCCAAACCTCCCTAGTATTAATATTAATACTGTAATTATGCTATTAGGCTCACGTGCTTTGGGTTATATATTTTAATTAGAACGAAACACAATTAAATACTGATGATCCTCATTTTGATTATAATCTGTTTTGTGTGCTGACAACAAATAAAATAAATAAGCATTAACTTACCATAATGGAAATTATGTGAAACTAGTAGTACGATGAATATTCTTACAGTCACCGTTGTGTTTGTGCTGATGGGTGGAGTCTATTCGTTCAAATGTATATCATCATCATCATTATCAGGTCTTTTTAGTCTCCACTGCAGGAGTACGACCCTCTCTGTACTACCAGAGCCAGACTTGGCCAGAGCTGCCAGAGGATTTGGCCTACACTCTTCACGCTGGCCAGACGGGTTGGAGAGGTCTCATTGATGTTTAAAATAGAAAAAATAGAATTTCTTTTATTGCCAAAATATACCACAACACTAAATATATAAAAGTACATCGAACCATTGGACTGAAATGTCTAGTTCATCTCGTAAGGTACGCCTCAAAAATGGAGTCTAAATTTCTCATACAATTAGTATAATTGAATTCAATTCAAATTCAATTCCCTTTGTTTTGTTGCACAATAATAATAGTTGACGTCAAAAAATTACTTACAGCTAAGTTTACTGCCGCCTCCAAGCGCTAGTGCAGAAGAAGCGACAACAAACTGCACTGCAGCATTTCTCCAAGAACGTCAACTCACAATGAAATTAATATGTATACCTAGGTGATAAGTGGACAGAGAATAGTATATTGTTCGTTGTCATAATTTAAATTAAATTGTTTGAATGTCGAAATTTTAATATAATGTCAAATCAAGTTGTAGATTCAGTATGTACCTAATGTACCAAATTATGACATATAGACAAGAAATTGGGACTCCAATTCTGAGGCGTACCGTACATAAGTGCAGCGTTGTCAAAGTGTGGTGTGTAAGCTTTGTTCAACTTGTATTGAAATGTACATTACATAAGATTTTTCTTATCTCAAGTGTCTCATAAGTCCGATCGTCGGACTAAATCATCGAACTACTCGATCGTTGAGGAGCCCGGTGGCCCGGTGGGAGTGCGCATTACTAGCGTTCTCGCGTGTAAAGCGGCACCATGCGTGGTCCGCACTTGGATGGGTGGCCACAAGTGGCATACAAATTTATCGGGCTCTTTCGTGCTTCGGAAGGCACGTATAAGCTGTTGGTCCCGGCTGTCATCATTGTATGGTAGTCGTCAAGCTATGTCAGATGCCTTTAAGCAGCTTGAAGAATCTGACGCAAGTATTGGCCAATTATCAAGTGATATAAATATCCAAAGATAAATAAATGATTTTTGACTTTTGACAATTACACACACGAGATGCAAGCAAGCAATCGAACTACTGATTTCAGAGGTGCTGGTCTGGGATCATTATTTGATTTCGTTTCCACCTTCTCGTCCTCATATCATAGCCGCATAACGTCCACTGCTGGACATAGGCCTCTCCCAAAGATTTCCAAAACGACCGATCAAAAGCGGCCTGCAACCAGCGCTTTCCCGCAACCTTGGTCAGGTCGTCTGACCACCTTGTAGGTGGGTGTCCTATGCTTCGCTTGCCCGTTCGTGGTCCGCTGGGCTATGTCAGTGACTTTTGTTCTCCTACGAATTTCCTCATTTCTAATTCAATCACGTAGAGAAACACCGAGCATAGCCTTCTCCATAGCGCGCTGAAAGACCTTGAGCCTTCTTATGAGATCCATAGTAAGGGACCACGTTTCAGAGCCATAAGTCATCACTGGTAACACACATTGATTAAACACATTCGTCTTGAGTAACTGAGGTATTTTGGACGAGAAGACACTTAATATAAACTTATAAAGTGTCTTCTCGTCCAAAATACCTCAGGTTCGTCTTGAGTAATTAAGGTATTATGGACGAGAAGACACTTAAAATAAGTTTATATTAAGTGTCTTCTCGTACTCAAGACGAAAGTGTTTAATCAATGTGTGTTAACGTTTTTAGAGAAAATGCTACAGTAAAGTTTGTTTTCACTTGCGTCTAGGAAGCTGCAATAACTTAACTGTAAGTATTTGACGTAAACAACTATTAAGAAATCAAAAGAAATATTGACAATTATCAAGTTGTTTAATTGTATAATTTCCCATTTAAAATATAATATAATATTTCATCAATAGATGGCGCTAATTCTAGACCTAAAACTCGCTATGATTTGTTTTGTATTTTTTATTAGATAAACATGTGACTTTGTAATTTTTTTGGCTTTGACAATATATGAATATACGTGGTTGTCTTGATTTGAATTTTATTCAGTTGGACCTCTGTCGTATTTTTGAAGAAACAAGTCTGTTGTACATTTCCTTCTGAGCTGGATGCTTGGTTGGTACAGTACTCTAGGCTTTCTCGTTCGCACCCACGGGCAGTAGATCAGTGTCAAGGGCGAACATCTTGCATCTCGCTTACACCAGTGCAAAGAGAAGAAGAGCAGAACAGCAGAGAAGGTGGCAGCGTGTGCACTCGCTCGCACAAAGATAGCAGTGGATGCCGCAACTACGTGAAGGAGGGAGACAACGAATACGCCAGATGTGTGAGTGAAATAGTGTGTGACGTAATCGGACAAACTGTGAGTACTTTTATTTCATTCAATTCAGTAGAAGCAAATTTGAACCTTATATTCAAGAGAAATTTAACTTTGAAGAATTTGGATCCTAGTAGTATGGACTTAGAATAATTTTAAGAAAAGTGGAACGACGGGGAATCCATACCGGTTTTTGAACGGGTGACAGCTGGTCACTTCAAACACTTGTAAAATTTTCACGGAAATCTTGGACTTAGAAAATTTTCACCGTATTGAGATTTTTCAACTTTGAAAATTTTATGAATATTAAATAATATCAAAGTGTTTTATTTGTGTTTTCGATACATTGTCTGTGTGATTTGTAGTTCATAATAAAGTTTTTGTTCTAGAATTACATAACCTAAACCTAGTACGTAAAGCAGTTGTGTGTAAGTTTCAGGTAAAAAACACTTGGCTATTGTGAATATATATTTTTTTTGACATTGTTCTGATAAAAAAGAAACACAATGGAGTCATTAGTTAAAATTCAAATTAGCACAAGTAAAACCATGAGTAAGGCTTTTACCAACTTTAAAAAATCACCTAAGGCGCGTTTAACTGTTCCTTATTTAGAAACAAGGCTTGAAGCTCTTGAGTCTCAATGGTGTGCATTTTTAGAAAATCATAACAATCTGATAGGTGATTATACTACTGAGGATTTAAAAGGCAAAAAATATTATGATGACGATGTATACGAGGCCACTGAAGAAGTGTACTTTGATTATAAATCGGTGCTTAAACAAAAATTAAGTGAAGTCAATCCCGTTGTACCAACTACTTCTAATGTTCAAAGTAATCAGTCAAAGGATCAATTGCATAGTAACGTGAGGTTAGCGAAAATCACAATACCTACTTTTTCCGGGAATTACTATGATTACAGTAGTTTCAGAGATTTATTCCAATCTTTAGTGCATACAAATCAATCCCTAAGTAATGTTGAGAAATTACATTACCTTAAATCTCATTTGTCAGGCGAGGCTGAGCAATCGTTAAGACATGTCCCTATAACTAGTGATAATTACATCGTTTGCTGGAATCAATTAGAAAGCAGATACAATAATAAACGCTTTATTGTAAACTCAGTTTTAAAAAGGTTTATGAGTCAGAAAAATGTCACAACTGAGTCTGCAAGTGCATTGAAGGAATTATTGGATACCAGCAACGAGTGTATGCATGCATTAAACAATCTCGGCCTGCAAACGGATACATGGGATGTAATTGTAATTTACATTTTGTGTTTAAAGCTGGATACAGAATCTCGGAAAATGTGGGAATCAAAATTAAGCGAATCTCAAGATTCTTTGCCGAATTACAATCAATTTAAAGAATTCTTACAGCAAAGATTTAGGTCACTGGAATTTCTAGATAATAAGGTTTCAAAAGGTATTGTTAAAACTAAAACGCTTCACGTAACTGAATTGAACAAATGTCCGTTTTGCGCAGATAATCACAAACTATTAAACTGTAAGAAGTTTGTGAGCGAGGATACCGAAACACGTCGTAATTTCGTACAATCTCAGAAATTGTGCTTCAATTGTTTTGGTTCCAACCATGCGGTGTATTCATGTCGTGTACCATCCAAGTGTAAGATCTGTCGCAGGAAACATCACTCGCTCCTACATGTGAAGACATTTATTCAAGCGAGTAATGTAGCTGAGGCCCCAACTGCAGGTACTTCTTCTGAATTACCAGTAGCCAAACAAGACAAACCAAATGAACATATCACTACATGCCACATTAGTTCCCAAGGTCAAGTGTTGCTTGCAACGGCTTTGGTGGATGTAATATCGCAATCAGGCACACACATAACTCTCAGGTCTCTTATAGACCAAGGATCACAAGCTTCGTTCATGACCGAGTCAGCAGCTCAACTATTGGGTCTGCAGAAGAAACAATGCAAGAGTTATGTGTCAGGTTTAGGGAGTGATCGGGATTCCGTTGTGACGTCAAAACATGTCGTCTATTTTAAAATACAATCACTTATTAACCCTAGTTTTGTAGTGCAAGTTAAAGCCCACATTATGAAAACCATAACCACATTGCTGCCTGACAAAGAGTTTGCAGGGCAGAGGTGGTCAAACATGCCGGAAATAAGGTTGGCAGATCCAACATTCTACACTCCTAATAAGGTTGACATACTTCTGGGAGCAGAAGTATATAGCCAAATTATAGAAGAAGGTTTAATTAGGGGTAGTTCAGATATGCTCATTGCCCAAAATACTACGTTGGGATGGATATTATCTGGAAAAGTGCTATCCGGCAAAGAAAGAGTAAATACATTTCGTACATCTGTTCGATGCATGCATGTAGTAGAAGAAAATAGTTTACTGTAGAAATTTTAGGAGCTGGAAGCAGAACCAAAAATAGAAAAACAGAAAAGGTGGTCAGAGGAAGAAGAGAAGTGTGAAAAAATATATACAAGTACGACAACTAGAGATTCTGAAGGAAGGTATGTTGTAAAACTTCCTTTTCGAAATGAAGATCCTCAGTGTCAATATGGCGACTCATTAGCTATCGCTACTAGAAGATTTAAATATCTTGAGAATAGGTTAACAAGAAATCCTGAGTTGAAAATTCAATATGCAAATGTGATCAACGAATATATGGAGTTAGGTCATATGAAGTTAGTTCCTGATGAAGAAATACAAGCAACATTTGTATATTTACCTCATCATGCGGTGGTGAAGGAAGACAGAACTTCAACAAAAGTCAGGGTTGTTTTCGACGCTTCTTGTCCTGGAATTAATGGCGTGTCTTTGAACAGTGAGTTGATGATAGGGCCACGTTTACAACCTGATTTGCGTCATATTGTAATGCGTTGGCGTGTTAATCCGATTTGTCTCTGTGCTGACATAGTAAAGATGTACAGACAAGTCAAGGTGACTGATGAGGACGCAAACTTCCAGTGCATAGTATGGCGTGACAAGCCGGAAGATAAGCTACAACATTTGCGTAATATGAGAGTCACTTTTGGAACGGCATCAGCCCCTTATTTAGCTGTCAGGTCGCTGCAACAAAATGCAAGGGATGAAGGAGCAGAATTTCCTATTACATCTCAAAAGGTCTTAACCGACTTTTACGTTGATGATTTTCTGTCGGGATGTGAAAATGTTGAAGAAGGAAAAAAGCTGTATAAAGAATTAAATGAATTATTAAGTAGAGGTGGTTTCCAACTTCAAAAATGGACAAGCAATAGCAAAGTTTTGTTGGAAGCTATTAATGAAAAGCAAGCGGAAGTAACAGTTAATCTGAAAATGGATGCTGTTATTAAAATTTTAGGACTTACCTGGAATCAAGTAACTGATAATTTCGAATACTCAGTAAAACTGCCTTCAATTGATGAACCTGTAACTAAGCGCAAGGTTATATCTGACATCGCTAAATTGTTCGATCCTTTAGGATGGTTGGCACCAGCTATAATAGTTGCCAAAATCTTGATACAGAAGCTTTGGATCTCGGGTATCGCTTGGGATGATACTCTACCTAATAACCTGCTAAAGGAGTGGATAGTTTATCGTAACGAGCTTTTGTTACTGCGTGATATCAAAATACCTAGATGGATGAACACTTTCCGGAATGATTGTCAACGAGAACTTCATGGATTTAGCGATGCGTCAAACGATGCTTATGCTGCTGTTGTTTACATACGTGTAATTGATGGAGATGGAAATGTCGCTGTTCATTTAGTTACATCTAAAACAAAGGTAGCGCCAATCAAACAGGTCTGCATACCTCGTCTCGAATTGTGTAGCTCAGTGCTGCTGTGTAGATTACTGCAAGAGGTATCAATGATTCTAGAAATAAAAAAAGAGAATATCTACGCATATACAGACTCTACGGTCGTTCTAGCATGGCTCAGTTGTCATCCTGGAAAATGGAAAACATTTATAGCTAATCGCACTTCCGAAATCCTTACAACTATGGATAGAAGTCAGTGGTGTCATGTCAAATCTCACGAAAATCCCGCAGATGTCGCTTCTCGTGGTGTTAAGCCATCGGAGATAAAGAATGCTTCTATGTGGTTAACTGGTCCAGCGTGGCTGAAAGAAAAAGAAATAACAAAGACAACTAGTAAATCATACGAAACAGAAATGGAAAAAAAGGTTTGTCATTTAGGAGTGAACAAAGAAGAAATTGATAATGAAATAATAAATAGGTTTTCAACTCTACGAAAGTTAGTAAGAGTTATAAGTTATTGTAAAAGATTTAAAGGGATGGCAAATACTATTTACCAAAAATGGCTAACTAGTGAAGAATTAAGAAAAGCATTGGACACATGCATAAGGGTAGTACAAGAGGAAAGGTTTAAAGAAGATATAAAGGATTTAAAGAAATCAGGAATTATAAATACAAAAAGCAAACTTACCTCGTTGAATCCGTTCATCGACGATGCAGGAATTTTGAGAGTTGGTGGTCGTTTGGTGAAATTGATGTTTCCGCTAAACACCCTATAATTTTACCTGATAAGTCACACCTTTCTTCCTTAATTATTGCAGATGCCCACGAAAAAACTACGCATGGTGGGCCACAGTTAACACTTAATTATGTAAGGTCACGATACTGGATATTAAATGCAAGGAATAACGTCAAGGCATATATTAGAAAATGCATCACCTGTGTACGTTATTCAGCAAATACCAGAGATCAGCTTATGGGTCAACTACCTCAAGCTCAACTTACGCAACGGATGGTACAGGATTTTTGGAAAAGATGGTCCCAAGAATATCTCACACTATTTCTTAATCGATATAAATGGGCATATCAAACTCCTGAGCCAAGTGTTGGAGATATAGTTCTCATTAAAGAGGACGATTTACCACCCGGAAAATGGTTGTTCGGTAAGATTGTAGAGAAATTTCCGGGAATGGATGGAATTACATGTAATTAATTAAGTAACGTTATGAATATGTTTACAGTCCACTAAGTTGAATGTTACTTCATGGTGAGTGGTTTTAGGTATACCAATGTATTACTGGGAAACTTGTTGTATTAAGATGATTGTATAAGTGTGATGATGGACATTCTGTCCATGGCGGGCGGGATGTTTAATTGTATAATTTCCCATTTAAAATATAATATAATATTTCATCAATAGATGGCGCTAATTCTAGACCTAAAACTCGCTATGATTTGTTTTGTATTTTTTATTAGATAAACATGTGACTTTGTAATTTTTTTGGCTTTGACAATATATGAATATACGTGGTTGTCTTGATTTTATTCAGTTGGACCTCTGTCGTTTTTTTGAAGAAACAAGTCTGTTGTACACAAGTCATACAAATATCCAAAGATAAATTCATATTTAAAACTTGAAACACAATCAATTAATCGAGTTGAACCTTCCAATTACTGATTAACAATATTAATTAAACCAAATGACATGTTTACACAGTACCAATATTTTTACATTAATTATAAATGTGGAAGTATTGGTGCTTGTTTTGTTTTCAAGCCAAAACAGCTGAACGACTCAGAATGAAATTTGTCAAGTAACTAGTTAGATTAACACTTAGGATACTTTTTACTCGGGAACATTAGATCTAATGGTAGACCGGGAGAAAATGCCATATGGCATTAGGTCCGTCTATAGCGACTCCGTCGGGGTACATAACGACCACGAAGGTACTAATGAAACCCATTGGATCTGGTTCGATCCATCACTGTCTATAAGCCAGCAGTGGCAACGGGATACTGGAAAATTTATTTGAATTACGAGTATATAGAGTATTTATACTAAAACATCGTACAGTATAATATTGAATCTACACGTCCAGTTAGTACGTGATGTACTAAATTAACGAAATAAATTATGTGCTTATTAATTAAATATATGGGCCGTAACGCGAACGCGACGCAACTTGCGCCCCGTCTGTTGCGGCACATATCTTAGATCACATTACGTACGACTATTAAGGATGCTGTCATACCGCCTCTTGTAAGTTTTTTTTTAAATTGTGCAATAAAGTTTTAATCAATAAATAAACATTTTTGAGGTTCCCTTGGTATTGTCAAAAATTCCAGCCAAGCAAAGTTTTAACAGTTGTTTCACTGGAATGGTGTGTTGTCAGCGTGCTACCAAGGCCGTCTCTTAGAAAGAGCTGGTGCCGCCTTTATCGGCGCCAACAATATGCCAATCATTTTAACGAATGAACTGAATCTATATTATTCAAGGTAACGTGAGATGACATAATTAAATATATAAAAACGGTTTCACCAACAACTACGGACACACCACCATTATATCATCGTTTTCAATAGAGCAGCGCGGGCGGCGGCGCGGGCGGCGACACGCGAGGCTACGCTCAGTGCGTTGAGGACAGCGAAACCGTAGGGTCGCCGTCCCTCCTAACACTCGCCCTGATGATGATCGTCTAAACCGATCGAAGCTAGTTTGCAATTATATTTTTAGAACTGGAGTTACTTGTTCTTTTCAGTAAGATTATAATCCAACAAGGCTGAAAGGTTTTAGTGCCGTGTGATTTACCTGCATCTTCTTTGTTGTTGTTTTTCGTGCGTGTAAGCACAGAATAAGTACTAGTACTCACGTACAGGAGTCTTACTTAGAAGAGAAATTCAAGGAAATGTCTACTTAATGTGGTTAGCACTGTGGTTTAATTTAGCTCGCGTCAGAAATTCGGTTTGAAAGTTTTAACTGTGGGTTCCGAACGCCATCTAGCGTTTGATCATCAAACTATCCAAGGATTGGTTCTGGTTTACTCTTTGGGTTGCGGAGCTCAGACGGCAATCGCTAACCTCGTCGTCGACAGTAAAAACCAGTAACCTCGTAAAATCTCCGTGGTTCGGTAGGAAACCCCGCGCTCTGAAACATTAGTGCTGAGGATGCAACCGGGAGAATACGCTCGGATAATGATGATAGACTTGGCGCAACAGGCCACAACAAAACGCGGCAACCGACCACTATTATACTAATTTAGTGGCCACCACCAGCGTCACCGTGTGCAGGGGGAGTCGATACAAAATGTATGAAAACTACAGGCAAGTGGTCGGTGGCCACGTTTTGTGGTGGCCCGTTTGTGCCAAGCTTTAAGCGCCCACATTCACGCTAAGCGCAGCCTTAAGACACAGAATAAAACTAGTACTCACGTACAGAAGTCTTATTCAGAAAACATAATTCAAAGAAATTTCTACCCAATGTGGTCAGCGCTATGGTTTAATTTAGCCTGCGTCAGAACTCAGCACCTCTTCGTTTAGATACCTAGATATCCATTGCAAGCCGATTTCATTCTTATTACTTGTCTGCGCCGTCAGGGAGAGGAACGTGAGAATGGTATCTGTAAAGCTTGCTACATTTTCGAGTAGTCTTTTTGAATAACTACTTATAGGTACTTGAGCATCTCAATCGCCACGTTATTAAACTTTACTGCTCTCGGCTTCAACTCAAAGTTAATGATCTTGGCCCGGGAGGAATGAAACAAGACTTACTAATGACTAGAAGAGACTTTAAATTATTGTTTGTTGTTTTTCGTGTGTGTAAGTGGCAGCACTGGTCACTGGTAACTTTTTTCAGGCTGTGTAAAGGCATCTGACATATATGACAGCTGGGATTAACGCCTTCTTATACATGCCTTGAGCCTATAGCGCTCGAGAATTTTTTATGTCACTTGTCACCATCCAAGTGCGGACCATGCCAGGTGTCACTATATTTCAATACATTCCGACAACTGATTTTTTTTCTAAAACAATTTTTTTCTATGTGATTTGTATGAAATATAGAGTAATGACATCATAGTTTCTTGGGATCCACTAGCGCTCTTAATATAAATTTTAGGAAGATGTACCAAAAAAGGGGCCGATTTTTTTTTCCACCGGCCGCCGCCTCACGTCCACCCTCTTTAGGAATATCTATGCTGTTTAAGCCTAAGTATGTGTAAGCCTTACAAGTTTGTGTACAAAAAACATTTGTTTCACAAACTTGTAAGGCTTACTTACAAAAACGTATATCCTGGAACAAGTTTTATCAAATTACCGCACCCTATGAATAGCTAATATTCGTTCAATGGATAGTTATTATAATACTATTTTCATTCAATACATTGCAAACCGTGCCCTAAGGCGCTATCTCTCTCTTTTTGGTTTGCTTTTTTTTTCTAGCATTGCCCTGGATGAAAAAACAGGCTTTTCGAACTATGTTCGCGTTGACGACAGAGCCGTCGGGAAGGACCGCCTTAAGTAGTCTAATGAAAACGCCTAGTGATGGACGCTTCCAGGAAAGTTTCATCTGAGCAGCGTACCTTAACCTCTGGAAGATACGGTAATGAGCCCCGCTATCGCCATTGACTTTAGTGGATTACCTGATAAGCCCACTCCTGATATATATACCCTAATAAATATACATATTTTTCGCATAAATTGTCTTTTAACTTTCAAATATTTCGCTTTCCGTTTATTTTCGGAGCAGAGACAAAGTTAGTCTTAAGATTCTAGGGTTACTTGTGCTTTATCTAGGGAAAGAATTTTTCTTTTGAGTTTTTTAGTTGCATAATCCGCAAGATTTAAAGGCCACCTTAAGCTTGATTGAGGGCGTGAAGGTGGAAAAGGGAATTTTATTTATTTATTTTATACATTCGGCTGACCAACAGCTACAATAACAATATAGGTTACTAAGTAGTAAACAAAAGCCTCATCACAAATAAATAAATAAATATATAGGGACAAATAACACTGATTGAACTAGCCCCAAAGTAAGTTCGAGACTTGTGTTACGGGATACTAACTCAAAGATACTATATTTTTTAATAAATACATATATAGATAAATATCCAAGATCCAGGACAATTTGAAAAAGTCCATTTTCCAACCTGCCCTGACCGGGGATCGAACCCGGGACCTCTGGGTAGCGGACTAGCATGGTGACCACTTTGCCACGGAGGTTGTCAAGATATAAAAACACAGTACAATTATGAGTCTACGGACAGGCTAAAAAAAGTAAAAATATTCTGATTTTACGATATGCGCGGGAAGAAAATCGACTGAAACGTTCTAAGGGTTTTTTCTTCTCTCAAACCAGCATGTAAGAAAAACAAGGCACAGATAAAACAATAACAGGATGAACTTTGTGTGCCTAATAATAAAAAAAAGAAACTGAAGAGTGTCGTATCTCATTACTTGTATCTGTTTAACGTTTGATCTTGAGTGAAACAAGATCGACCTATTCAGTGTGGAAACGGTGCAAGCTATGAGATGCAGTAATTTGATATTTGTTGGAAATCATATTTTCTATCGTTATAAGTATCTTAAGAACATCGTATATACAATATGTAACAAAAACCCTGTCCGATCCTTGTAGGAGCAACTCAGGCCGTCAATATAAACAACTTTTCCTATGGCACCAATGCTTGAAACTCGAAGAAAAAATCGACATTTTAATTGCCGGGCCGGTCGAACACTTTTGTATGAAAATGTCGATGTTTTTCGAGCATTGGTCCCATAGGAAAAGTTGTTCATATTGACGGTCTGAGTTAATCGTACAAGGATCGGATAGGGTTTTTTTATACATACATCAGACATTTTCCAGCTTTTATTTTTACACGACATGTCAGGCTGCAGCGTGATTCGTAGGTTAGGTAGTTCACCTGCTACAGATAGGTAGGTAGGTAGATTGGGACATAAATGACCTTAGAGATTCTAACCATCTATTTAAAAATGGTCTGCCAGGTTACGTCCAACGAGACACTGTGATTACCACTAAGATCACTGGTCTTAACACTCTGGTAACTGCACAACCGCCATCTTTCTCAGGTCCTCGCGAAGGTCTTTGCAACGTGAGAGGCGTCAAACTATGATCTTGGAAGAAAAAAGTGTACTTATAGATTTTTTTAATTGTTGGGCTACCGAAGTGACAGATGAAAGACGACTGCACGCAGCGGAGATGAGAATGTTAAGATGGATGAGTGGAGTGACAAGAAAAGATAGAATTAGAAACGAATATGGAGGAAGTGCTACGGTAGCCACGTTACAAAAATGATGCTAAATTTGAAGATTACTGGACATAGGAACAGGGGATGGCCAAAGAAAAGGTAGATGGAGTGCGTTAAGGGGCTACCTGAATTTTTCGGGGTCCAGTGCTGCCCCCATTTGAAATAAATCATTTGAAAAGAAACGGAGATATCATTTAAAATTTGGTCCTGATCAGACCCTGGACAACCCTTCAAACTATTTTATAAACTACTGTTTACAGTTTAAAGTGAGAACGTGAAGCTTTTCTACGCACAATTGCGAAAAACGGCCACTTTTGGCGTATGTGCGTAGAAAAGCTTCACGTTCTCACTTTAAACTGTAAACAGTAGTTCATAAAATAGTTTAAAAGGTTTATCCAGGGTCTGATCAAGACCAAATTTTAAATAATATCTCCGTTTCTTTTCAAATGATTTATTTCAAATGGGGGCAGCACTGGACCCCGAAAAATTCAGGTAGCCCCTTAAGGACGACATGGATAAAAAGAATGTGACAACTGACTGGACAAATAATAGAGGGAAATGGAAAAGACTCACATGCTGTCCCGACCCCACGTAAAGTGGGATAAAGTGAGGAGGAAGAAGGTAGAAGTTTTTAATTATGGTGGTTAAAAATTAATGACACACTGTCATTTTAAGTTCATGTACATTTAATGTGGTAAACAGTTAAAATCGTAGATATAACTATGCGATATCTTGAAAATACAAAATTTTGCCGAAATGTAACAAAATAAAAACTATATTACATTTGTATGGAAAAGTCTACTAAAATAGTTTCTTGTTTTTTTTGCGTTTCGCCCTATGCTCTATTTTCGAGATGTCGTTTCCTCGAAAATACTTTTGTTAAAGGAAATTTCTACAAGGCATGTTCTTCAGTCAGTACCTTCTTACTTACTACCTGTATATTTTAAAAGTTTTATTTAAAAACAGACGGCAAAAGAAAAACATGATGGGAAAAGTGACAGTAAATTGTTTTTCACTATAAATAATTGGCCAAGTGCGTGTCGGGCCACGCGCAGTGTAGGGTTCCGTAGTTACGAATGCCAACTTTGAGTTCATGCCACTAAAAACGTCTAAAAACTAATTTTCTATTGAATTTATATAAAATTTTCCTTTCCCGAATACATTTTATAAGTCGATCGCCTATTACTTTGTAAACCCAACTTAGCTCTGATAGTTTTCCCTTTAAATTTCATTAAATTTTCTATAGCTGTGAATTTTTTCACGTATCCATATATAACCGTTTAGCAGATAGAAGGGGGGACACTTGACTCTAACAAAAATTTTCACTTTAAAACCAAATATTTCAGAAACTGATTCCTAAATCGAAAAACGATGTTCGCAAGCTCATAATATTTTTAAAAGACCTATTCAATGATACCCCACATGATTGGTTAGTCGACAAATGAAAATTGACTTTTGACTTTACTTGTATGGGAGCTACCCTAAAAAAAAAATTATTTCAATGTTTTACTTTACCACTTTTTCCGCATGATTAATAAACATACTTATACCAAATTACATCTTTCTACTACTTATAATCGCTGAGTAAAACCGCGGACGGACAGACAGACAGACAGACATGGCGAAACTATAAGGGTTCCTTGTTTACTACGGAACCCTAAAAATGGTAGCAAACTCGCTCTGTTCTTACATTTTGAGGCCATACTAATCCATGCTTAACCTTGTTCCATTTCAAAAATGGAAATGAATGTAAAGAGAAAACTTTGATGAAGTTCGTAGAGGGTACAACTTTTCTTTTTGTTAAATTTATAAACAAATTCTTGCCTCACTCGCAGGCGTAGTCCAAGATCTGACTGCATAATAAATTGGTCTTTTTATTTCCTTCTTTTCGTGTTGATGGTAAGGTACCTAATAGATTTTGTCACTGCAGTATCGGACCACTTCGATTGCTTTGTCATTTATTTGTCTAATGGATAACGGAATCCGCTAAAAATCAAATCATACGTAGGTAACCATTGTTACCTACTAGCACAAGCGAGCGAAGTTCTTCGAAGCCACTTGGACAATCAGGTGTTTGTTTGTTTGACTATTTACTCGAGTATAATACCAAATTACACGTGCGACGAACATGAGCCAATTCGGGCTAAGGTTGCCGAATACTAGGCTTGTAATTTAGTGCAGGGTTCTTGTATATGTAAATCAGCAGTATAGTACAATGCTACCGTTTTTAGAAGCACTGATTTATTTATGTGTCACAGTCATTTAACGTCTGCACTTTTTTATTAGTTATTTACTAAATATCTGATTTAGTAAGAGACTAGATTATTTACTAAATAACTGATTTAGTAAGAGAGCAATGGAGCGAAGTGTGCTAGGAGTAAAAAGGGTAGATAAAATACCAAACGCCACAATTCGCTCAAAAACAGGAATTTGTTAATGTGGGACATAAAACCGCCATGCTAAAATAGAATTGGGCAGGGCATATAAATAGGATGCACAGCAAGAGATGGGCCAGAATCACAACAGAGTGGTTGCCTAAAGATGGTTACCGTCGCCCGGGTAGGCCAAGAAAGCGCTGGCGAGACGATCTTGACGCATTCCAAAAAGGTCGAGCCTAACACAAGAAAGAGATAAGTGGAAGAAGATGGGAGATACCTTTGCCCAACAATGCGACAAATTAGGTTAATGAAAAAAAAAACTGATTTAAAAGGTCAATTCATTTTTATAATTAATTTTATTTCAGTTTCTTACTTACTTTATAAAAGCACAATCTCATACAATACACACGTAGTTCTGAGCAATTATCAGATAAAGGTAGAAATCTACGTCATGCTCTTAAACTACTACGTCAGCCTGAAACGTGTTTCTGAGTAATTGTAATTTTATGTCGACGAATTTAACTTTCGGGCAGGTGAACTGTCGATTTTTTGTTCATTAGGACAAATTGGCGTGAAATGTTTTGTTTAAGCACGGATTGAATATGGTTTTAAATTTTATGGTTGAAACTTTTGACAACGATTTTAGATAATGACAATGATTGATTGTTTGAATAATAATATAAAGAGAATCGGAGCTGCATACGCATCTAATTTGTTTAGTTTTGCTGAATGAACGTAAAAGAAAACTAATTTTTCACTGTCAAACTATTATCGACATTGTCCTGTTTGAAATAATATCCAAAATCAATTAACACAATACTTATAGCCTAATACAAATTTGCTATATGTGCGTCAGTATTGTGTTTATTGATTTTGGACTTTATTTTAAAGTGGAAAATGTCGATAATAGTTTGACAGTCAAAAATGCTATGCGCTGTGCTTCGCCATGAGTTTAATCGTTAGGTGAACAAGTTTATTCGCTAGGTAAATTAAAAAAAACCGACTCTCAAGTACATATGAATATTAGTTGGAATCACATATTCCAACTAATATTCGTAGCGCCATCTATTAGGAAAAACCCTGACTTTGAAGCGTTAACCCCTGATAACTTTTAAACGGCCGAACCTATTTTTTTCAAACGTAGCTTAAAATCACCGCATGGGAACTTGCTTTCACGTAAAAAAACCGCGTCGTAATCAAAATACAATATAATACCCTTTATTGCACAAAATAAACAAACACAGGACTTAATTATTTTAAAAACTAGTAAAATGCGCAAAAGGCGGCATCTGACATAGCTTGACGACTGCCATACAATGATGACAGCTGAGACCAACGGCTTATAAGTACCTTCCGAAGCACGGAGGAGCTCGAGAAATTTTCATGCCACTTGTGGTCACCAATCTAAGTGCGGACCACGCCCGGTGTCGCTTAACTTGCGAAAGCGCAAGTAATGCGCTTTCGCAAAGTCTGTACTGATATAGTACGTTAGTTCTGCTTTCAAGCTAAAAAACAGCTGAACAGATTAAAATGGACTTGGTGTAATGATACTTTTTGACCACGCGGACAAAGTCGTGGGTAACAGCTAGTGGTATAATAAATGTGTAAGTGAACTAATTGTCAAGTTCGCTAAATCGCGCTATCAAAGTTCGAAAGTGCCGCGATTATGGCGCGAGGTCGCAAGCGGTCCCGGGGCAAACATGGAGAGTAGCTATATAGCTTAATTAATGTTGCTATTGATAATCTCACTAATTAGTTGCTAAAACAAACTTCAAAACGGTTTTATGGCAAAATTTTAAACGATATTTTTGATGTCTCATCACAGTTATGGCACTTCATAGAAGCGCAGTATCATTTATGCCTGCTACTACTACAAACGAAGCCATATATCCGTGCACACGTCAATGTGTGTGTTCGCCTGCAACACACGCGACAAGGTGAGAACGGGGGAGAGGTGCAAGGACGGGTAACGGGGACGCATATGGCGAGGGACTTTAGGAGTTTCCGTTCAGTATGTAATACTTTATTAATTCTATGGTTTCATACAAAGTTGGTGGTCGATCCAAGTGCGAACAACTCCTAGTCTAGGCTAGTGCGCTAGTGATGCGTACTCTCACCGGGCCAACGAGCTCTTCAATCTAACTATGAAAAGTTATGATCAGTTTGTTTAACATGAAGTTTGTAAAAGATGGACCGATATAGATATTAAAATATAAATATAAAAAATATGAAATATATATAGGGAAAAATTCACAGATTGAGCTAGCCCCAAAGTAAGCTTAAGCTTAGGTTATGGTATACTAACTCAACGATACTATATTTTATAACAAATACATAAATAGATAAACACTCAAGACCCAGGACAAATTGAAAAATGCCATTTTCCAAATTGCCCTGGCTGGGGATCGAACCTGAAACCCCCGGATTAGCGGACTAGCGTGTTGACCATTACGCCACGGAAGTCGTAGCGATAAAAAAAAACTACTTTGAACATTAAGATGACATTTTCGCTCTATTTACTTAGATCGAATGTCTACTAAGTTGTGATCTAAAAGCTATTCTTTTCGATGTCGATGTTATGTCTAGACGGGAGGTCATCTTCGCAATAAAGTAGGTTCCATAATAACCCTCACTCCTAACTGGCGTTTATTGACGGAGAGTTCAGAAAAACAGCCGTTAAACTTGTATAATAATGTGATTGAAAGTTGAATTTTTTTATTATTTAATTTATTGCACTTAAAATCTTAAGATTACAGTACAAAAGGTACAACTTAATGCTAAGCATTGTCTACCAGTTCACCTTTGGGACATAGCAAATTGAATTTGATAAGTATATCGAAAGGAATGAATTAGGATGTATTTAATTACATAAACTTTACACGATATAAATATTGAATATAACACTATCTATCTAAATATATATAACTCAAAGGTGACTGACTGACTGACATAGTGATCTATCAACGCACCGCCCAAACCACTGGACGGATCGGGCTGAAATTTGGCATGCAGGTAGATGTTATGACGTAGGCATCCGCTAAGAAAGGATTTTGATCAATTCTACCCCCAAGGGGATAAAATAGGGGACGAAAGTTTGTATGAAACTTTGTCAATTTTAAACCGATTGGGCTGAGACTTTGCATGCATAAAACTACTATGACGTAGGCATCCCCTAAGAAAGGATTTTGATAAATTCCACCCCTACGCGAGCGAAGCCGCGGGCAAAAGCTAGTGTAAATATAAATATTTAAAATACTATTATAACTATAACTATTTCGCGATAGTGTCGAATTACAAGCTTGAAGTTTATACTTGTGTACAATAAATTTATAAACTACCGTCTTTATTAAGTAATACAAGCTATTAAAATCTTTCTTTGTGAGCAAAGAAAGACCTATACAAACAGTGTTTCCTAATCCCTATATTTTTAATTTACATTCAAAACCAAAAATAATAATAAACCGAGCATTGTAGTCGTGTTAAAAATCTATACTATCAAGCATGTTGGAATTTTACTAATTGTAATTTATGTTCACGTCTAATAATGAGTTTTCTGCAGGTAAATAGAAATAAAATATCAAGTTTAAAAAAGTAATTAAAGTTTGAATTTGAAAGAGTGTGTTTCGGTTTTATTGGACTGAGAAAAAATAATATTGTTTTTTTTTTAGGTAAAAATTATTTTTGGTTCTTAGTTTATTTTTTCATTTCCTGAATATTATTAAATACAAAAGTATAACCTGTTTGAAACGTAGAGGCGTCTTTTTTATATGAAATACGCCATGACGTGTACAACTCTATTAAATTGAAACGTCACCTAACATACTTAAGTCAATGTCATTTAATTTTATTATTTTTTTATTTAATATTTGTCGAATTAAGCAACAAACAGGTTACTTATATTACTTTTGATGTTTAGCGAAGTCGCATTCTTGCAACAGTTGATTCCCATAGAAGGAAATGAGTCACAAGATGGGTTTTATGGCAAATTATCTTTTTAAGAACCATTTTTTTTCTGTTTGTATATACCTAATATAGCTCACTGTCTATCTTTGCCACACAAACACATCTAAAACAAATCTTCTGTAGGGTCCAGGACCATACACCTTAGATTTTAAGTTGACTAAGGATGTTAAATAATAGATAGTTTAAACTTTACATTGATTAGATTTATCGATTTAAAAATGATATAAAAATGTTAAATGGGTGTTGAAAGCTGAGTAAAAAGTATGAAATACGTAATAAGTATGTAACCCGAGTAGAATACCTAAGTGTAAGTGCCTCGTACATCGTCTTTGATTTTTCTTTCCATCGCCTTTCACCTTACAATGGACTGTATTCAGTTTGACGTAGTAATATTTACTACTGAAGTTTGTGTCGTAAAATACGAAGATATTGCTGTTCTTAGTTATGTGTTGAACTTGAAAGTTACATTGTAGGACGCAGAAGTACGACGGGTCGTTAATATTATAAAAAGCGATTATACTGTAAGTGTGTAAGTTTTATTGATGAATATCAGGAATGTGTTTTATTTCTCAGCAATTTATGTGTCTATCAAAAACTTACATTTATTTGCTACTAGCTGCGCCCTGCGGTGTTACCCGCGGAAAAAGCCTAGCCTATGTGTTAATGTAGGATGTCAGATATCTGCATACCAAATTTTATTAAAATTGGTCCGGCCGTTTTCGCTTGAAGATGTAACAAGTGAAATCTTATTTTCTATCCTTATGAAAGGTAAATAAATATCTTTCCCTTGTTTCCATTTCTTTTCCATTGGGAAAATAGCCCTGACAATGACAGCTGTCAATGTCAGGGTTACTAAAGACATTTAAAAAGAGAAAACAAAACAATAATAAATATAAAAATTAAACTGAAAACTTAATTAAAATATAAATTAAATTTAAAACTAAATTTAAACCTAAATAAAAAAATACTTAGGAAAAAAAATACTTATACTATAATCAAGTTTAAATTAATCCTAACGGACTTTTTGTTTAGGATTGATAAGGGGTAATATAAGCTAAAAGTCAAAAACAACTACAAGTAAAAAAAAAAGTCGCTGTGTACAGATGCTCCTGAACGGGAATGAAAACAAAGATATACTATTTCTATAAATTTTGCGCATGCGGATAACGCCGCGGTCAACAGTTAGTCAAGTATGAGATGACACACCGCCAAAATGATTTATTTATAAATACATATCTTAAGAATCCCCTTGCCCTAGACTTTTCCATACAAACGTTGTTTACCCATTATTTTGAAATGACATGTGAGATTTCCGCATAATTTTGTAATTTTAAAGAAATTGCATTTATCTAGGTATATAACTAGTTTTTGATAGTCAAATTTGAACTTAAAAGAAAATATGGCTAACTTAAAGGCATCTGACATAGCTTGACGACTGCCATACAATGATGACAGCAGGGACCAACGGCTTATACGTGCCTTCCGAAGCACGGAGTAGCTCGAGAAATGTTTGTGCCACTTGTGGTCACCCATCCAAATGCGGACCACGCCCGGTGTCGCTTAACTTGTGAAAGCGCTAGTAATGCGCACTCCCGCCGGGCCACCGAGCTCCTCAATTCTCTATTCTGATGGTCAAACATGATATGATCCACTATATTCTCTTTTAAGTTCATATTTTGACTGTGAAAACTAGTTATATGCCTTAATATATGCAACTTTTTTGAAAATAACATAATTTCGTTAATATCTGACATGCCGTTTCAAAATAAAAAATAGACTACGTTTGTGTGGCAAAGTGTGATTATGTCTACGGTAAGGGGATTCTTAAGATACACGCTTATGTTGGGTTATAAAACTGCTGCCTCGGTATTATGACTCTAAACAAGCTATATCGCTTTTATCGCTGCCGTGTTGCAGTTAGCTCAGCTACTTGGATAAAGAGGGGGAGGGGAGGGGTTACAAATAAGCGAAGTTTTCTACAGTGTAGCGAATTTAAGGATCAAAATATTATGACTTAGAAGTACACGCTCCCAAGACTTAGACGTAAAAGTACTGACTGAGAATAGCTATTAAGGGGCTACCTGAATTTACGGGGTCCAGTGCTGCCCCCGTTTGAAATAAATCATTTAAAAAGAAACGCAGATATCATTTAAAATTTGGTCTTGATCAGACCCTGAATAACCCTTCAAACTATTTTATTAACTACTGTTTACATTTTAAAGTGAGAACGTGAAGCTTTTCTACGCACATACGCCAAAAGTGGCCGATATTCGCAATCGTGCGTAGAAAAGCTTTACGTTCTCACTTTAACATGTAAATAGTAGTTCATAAAATAGTTTGAAGGGTTATCCAGGGCCTGATCAAAACCAAATTTTAAGTGATGTCTCCGTTTCTTTTCAAATGATTTATTTCAAATAGGGGCAGCACTGGACCCCTAAAAATTCAGGTAGCCCCTTAAATGGTATTGCGTTGGTGTACTTACTTACTCACTCTGCTGGCTCAGCGACACGAAGTGGATCTTGGCCTCTGAGACGAAAGAGCGCCACAATTTTCTGTTCTGAGCGTTATCTTGCCAGCCGACAACTTCTATCTCCAGCAGATCAGCTTGCACCGTATCGCTCCGGCGATATCCGGGTCGACCTACTGGTCTGATACCCTTCCCTTATATGCTGCTTTGACGCCACGATCCTCCTTCATTGCGATGGTGTACTAAAAGTATTTTTGGCTAATGAGGTAGGTTATTAAAAATATTGTCAACGTATTTTTACTTTTCTCTGATTAGCAAATAACAATAACGATTGACAGCGCATTTAAATTGCGCACGATCTAGTACGATTTTCAATAGACGCTGACGTTAATCGCCCCTTCTCCGCAATTTCGATGCGTGTAATGTGATTTTTTCTACTCCTGTACTGTTATCTGCCTTTTAAATGGTCCCGAACACTAATATAAGAACATAGATTATATGATTTCAGAAAAGTCTATAGTCTATTCCTAATATAATAGCACATGTGTCATTATTTCGTCAAAACGATAATCTTATCCATAGACCTATAACTTTTTTCTTTGGATCTACCATACTGCCAACATAATAAAATCGTTATTTTAACATATGGTGCAATTTTTCAAAAGTGGAGTCATTGAACAAACGGTTTTTTGTATGAAAACCATTCGTTTAAGTGACTCCATGTTTCAAAAATGGCACTTTTAGTCACTAGAGAGACGTCAATAAAAAAAAATAAGTCTTTCATAGATACCTAGTATCTACCAAACATATGGTAGTATTTCGTACTTTTCTTTGTTTATTTTGTATTTATTTTAGTAAATGTAGTCGTAGAAAAAGTATTGTATGCAACGTTGTATAAGTAGTCAAAAAAAGCGATGGCGTCAATTTACGATGCTCGCCAAGGCTCGCCTCGTAACCTGCGCCACTCGCATTTTTTAACCCTCCTTATACAACTGTTGCATAAAATACTATAATGAACTGATAAGACTTTATGGACTCTCAGCACTGCGTGAAATAGACATATCCAGTCTTATTATAAAACTCAGACTAACTTTGTTACTAGGTTTAAACCATTAACCGCCCAAATTAAATTGACATCTAGTATCACAAACTATCTCACCTGTCAATGTCAACTTGGTTTGGGCGGATAATGGTTTAAACCTAGTAACAAAGTTAGTCTTGTTTTTATAATAAGAAAGATCAGCTCCAAACTGCTCGTCTATAAATAAGTAATAGTAATAATAAGATTTCCATTTGATTTTTTACTACCTACTTTGCAATCATCCAATCATATCAAGTTACCAATCGCAGGAACTCTCATTCAGGTCTGCTTAGAGCTGCAAAAAACAAAACGCTCTGTCTGCATCGGGATAAAGGTGTGTATGTATATGTAAATGTAAGTATAATTTTTTTCTTATAACGACCTCTGTGGTGTAGTGGTCACCATGCTAGTTCGCCACTCAGAGGTTTCGGGTTCGATCTCCAGTCAGGGCAATTTGACAAATAGCCTTTTTCAAATGGTACTGGGTGTTGGGTGTTTATCTATATATGTATTTGTTATAAAATGTGATATCGTTGAGTTAGTATCCTATAACACAAGTCTCGAACTTACTTTGTTGCTAGCTCAATCTGCGTGATTTTTCTCTATGTATATTATATATAACGTGCCCAAATCATTATCAACCTACGATATCATTTCATCGAAAGACCATGATACTTTATTTCCTAGGCAAATTATAAACGGCGACTTTCAAGCGTTAGCCCCAACAACATTCAAACGGCTAAACCATCATCATATCAGCCACAGGAAGTCCAATACTGGACATAGGACTCCAAGGATTTCCAAAACGACTGATCGGAAGCGGCCTGCATCCAGCGCTTTCGTGCAATTTTGCTCAGGTCATCAGACCATCTATCAGGTGGGTGTCCTACGCTGCGCTTGCTAAATGGCTTAATCGATTTTAGCAAACATAGCTAATAACAACCGCAAGGGAACTTGCTTTTACATACAAAAAAAAACCGCATCGAAATCGGTCCATGCATTCAAAAGTTAAGATTCAAAGATTCAAATGTTTATTCAGTAATTAGACCTTTACAGGCACTTTTACACGTCAATAAGTATAATTTATGTTACGAGTAAAGTATATTAAAATTAAATTTATTTTTAAAGAAAAGCTACCGATACCAGCGCTTCGTAACGACCACTGCTGAGAAGAAACGCAGAAACTCATTTTCACAGTATTGGTCGTCTACACGCCAGAAGGGCTTTGTCATATTATTATAATTGTCTTTTAATTAATAAATACTTATAATATAATACAATGTTGACACATTATAACATGTAACAATGCCACAGACCAACAGATAGACAGACAGACATTATAGCGTCAAACAAAAACATCCTTCTTCTGTGTTGGGGGTAAAAAATAGTAGATTTAGATTAAGTATTGTAATGCCGCGCCATAGTTGTAGGTATAATAAAGAATTGATTGTTGAAATTATTACAATTTATTTAACTTTACACATGATAATAAGTAAGTACATAAGGTAGAAAACTTTAAGTAGAATAAATAATGAAATAAAAAACCTAAAATTAAAAGATAACTATAAACTAAAATATACCTAACAGTTAATTGTCACTAGCGCGAAGAACCGATGACTGATGGGGCGAAAAAGATCTCGAATGGCGACTGCGTACTGGCAAGCGAAGCGGAGGTCACCCATACAAGGTGGTCAGACTGAGCAAGGTCGCTGGAAAGTGCCGGATGCAGGACGCTTTTGATCGGTCATTTTGGAAATCCTTGGGAGAGGTCAATGTCCAGCAGTGGACGTTATGCGGCTGAAATGATGATGATGATTTATTGACTTGTAATCTCTCAGTTTCTCCTTTGTTTGCGATATGCACATTGCACGTGCTGAAAAACGCTGTGTAGGCAAATAATTTCTGCGCGGCAAAACTTTGACGATCTTTTGACGATCTCCGTGGCGTAGTGGTCACCATGCCAGTCCGCCACCCAGAGGTCCCGGGTTCGATCCCCGGTCAGGGCAAGTTGGAAAATGGCCTTTTTCAAATTGTCCTGGGTCTTGGATGTTTATCTATATATGTATTTGTTATAAAATATAGTATCGTTGAGTTAGTATCCCATAACACACATCTCGAACTTACTTTGGGGCTAGCTCAATCAGTGTTATTTGTCCCTATATATTTATTTATTTATTTATTAAAACTGTGCGTCTATGCATTTTGGAGTACCTTGACATTGTGAGTCCCACAATTTATTTATATAATATCTTCCTTATTTACTCCGGAATCATCGTTGATATTAAAACTTTAAGTTTCTCTTGGTACTCAAATATGGTCTTGATATGCAGTCTTTGTATTTTAATGAGCTTTCAATTGCCACTTCCCTGTGAGTCGGGAGAAAACTTTTGCTCGTAGTCTTTCATGAGACCGATGTGAGCGTGCTCGCAGTCCGCAGTGAGTCGAGACTGTTAAGAGCGATGTCAACGAGCGCCGGTGGAAGTCCTGCCGTAGTGCTCCGCTGGAGAGTATGGCCAGACATAATTCTTCATCCAAAACGTGAGCTCGACGGATGTGCCGGACGCTATAATAGTCGATATGGGTACTTGATCTCAGGACCAGGAGCTCGGTGAGTCGGCTGCTATGGACCTGGATATGACCCGTTAGCTGGCTTGCTCTTGAGATTGCTTGCTGCTAACCATTTGATACATCTTGAGAGAGGTTATTTTCAGTAGAAATGTTCTTTCAAAAATCGGATTCTGTGATCGGCATTTATAAATGTTTTCTCGTCAAAATTACGATCGCTGTTCCATTAAGTTGTACGTTCTTTCTCTTGCAGGCTTCATAGTTATCAAAACATTTGCTCCTTTATTTGCCAAAAAATCTATACCACTGTGTAAGTCGGCAGTAGTTCGGCATTCTGTGCAATTTTCTTCGTTTATATAAAAATTCTTCTAAAATACGCCTTTCTGAACAACATACGGCCATCGGCGGCCTTGCGATCTTGACCTTGATCAATTTTGTTGCATCTGCATTTTTGTTCGTCGTCCGTAATGCAGCGATTCTATGTGGAATGATGCAATTTGTGACGTCATATCTATTTCTTAATCATTTTGACGTTGCGAATGAGTAGACGGTATTTTCTTCGTGTGTGGGTGGGATCGCTATTTTTCATCTTAGCGGAGTTTACGGTGACAGCTGTCGGGGATGCGCAGATTTTCCTTGGTAAGATCCATCGTTGCCTCGAGGTTATCCATTGTGGTTGCCTGGTGATTCTTGTGCCTTTTGAATTTCCACTGGTGGGACCCGCTTGTGGGAGGCCAGTGGAAATGTGCACGTTGATCGTCTTTCCATTTCTTCAGGCTTGAGTCTTCTTAGGCAAACTTGAGGCGCGTGTCCATCACGTCGGGGAATATAGCGACCACGAAGGTACTAATAAAACCCATTGGATCTGATTCGATCCATCACCGTCTACAGGCCAGGAGTGGCCACGGGATAGTGGATAATTTATTATTTTTTTATTTTTATATTTGAATTATGAAGAGTATTTATACAAAAACATTGCACAGTGTTATATTTAATGTACACGTCCAGTTAGTACGTGATGTGAAAATTAACAAAATAAATTATTTGCTTATTAATTAAATATATATACTAGTTCGCATCACGTACTACTATAAGGATGCCGTCATAATGATGTATGGTTTTGATACCCATGATACTAGCCTGGCCTAGTGTGGGAACACCTTTCAAACCACTCCTTTTAGCCATAAAACAATAACTATTTTATTAGACAGTGCACTTCGTCTGCCCACGTTTCCACTCAGCCAAATATGAGTCTAATAGCAATAAAACGTCTTATAAAATCTAGAACCGTCCGTCAACGCTCGCAATAAAAACCTGACGTGTTGAGAGTGATGTAAAAATAAGATGGGAGCGTCTGTCTGCTCTTCAGTTGAACGTTCTAAACGGGGCTTAAAGTCATGAGCGATAGCGATTGCTGACTTCTTCGAATACTTTTCTTTGCGTGTTTATGTCCACTTGAAACTAAATATTCTTCTGGGTCTGTATTGCACTCCATTGTTCAGACTGGCGTTGTACAGATCTGTAAACGTGCAGGTGTCGGGGCATGCTGGGGTATTCCTCGAAGCACACCTTTAATTTGCGCTCGTGAGAGCAATTAAAAATATTAAAATGGTGGTCCTCGAAGCGCAACTACGTTTAAAAAAGTGCGTTCCGAGGATAAGAACTTGAATTTACTTATTGTCCTATGTCCCCTGGGTGGGGAAGAGGGCCGCTACAGTACTTCTCCATCTCGTTCTGTCTTGAGCAACGCGTTTTACTCAGGCCAAGATAGCCCGATTGTCTTCATTTCCGCTGTTACCGACCGTTGCCAGGTCTGCTTTGGTCGACCACTCTTACTCTTGCCCTGAGGAGTCCATTCCAGTACCTGCCTTGGAATGTGAGTGGAATCCCTCCTAAGCGTGTGGCCGATCCATGTCCATTTGCGACAAGCTATTTGGTAATCGATTGGTGTTTCACCACAGAGCTGCCACAGGCGTTCATTAGAAATCTTCTCAGGCCAAAAGATAACTAATATCTGTCGAAGACAGCGATTTATAAAGACCTGGATTTCAAATCCAAGTCCGAGGATAAGGTGCACCCCTAAATGGCTGCGCTTCGGGGAATACCCGTCACGGTGGTTAGTTCTGCAACTGTGCCATTGTCTGTGGAGATGCAATTCAGTCAATTCTTTGTGTAGCAGGCATCAAGTCTTTGCGTAGCAGTCATCTCACCTTCACAAACGAATGCTGATAAGTTTTAACTATGTGAAACTTGAATAAAGTACCGCATCTCAGTGCGAGTTTCTTGAAAAGTGGATCCTATTGCAGCTTTAACATCGCCACTAAAATAAGAATAGATCTCAAGCGTACGAGACGCTAATTTGTACAGATGATAGTCAATGTGTTATACTACCTCTAAAATAGCCTCAATCTTGATGAAGAAATTGCATACATATCGTGAGTGTGAAAAAAAAATCCAAAATCAAACTCGCTTGTCTCCTCTGACCGATGCTCATTCCGCTCGCGGTCGAAACATAAACGTCGTCCAGAAAGGAAAGTTTGCAGCGGGCCCGAGTGACATTATCATGTCTTTATCTTTAAGAGCCTTTTCACCTTTGACTGGCTGTCTCGCTCGCACAATCAAACATTTTTAAAGATTATTAAAAAATGTGACAGCCAACCAAGGTGAAAATGCTCTTAATGAGGCAGACAGATCTTGCTAAATAATAAATTATTCCTTGTATCCCAAAAGAGTTTCCATAATCTATACCTAATGAGGCCATGAGGCCATAAACATTTTGTGAATGTGAAAACATATTACAAAATCAAAATAGTTTGCTCTTATGGCTTGCGCCTATTCCGCCCGCGGTCCAAAACGTGAACACAATATAATGAGGCGGCGACGCTCAGAAAGGAAAGTTTGCAGCGGACCCGAGTTCTCCAGTAATTTTTCCTGCTTGATTTAAAACGATCGCCTACAGAGAGCAAATATAGGCCTAGATATTTTGGCAAGCTGTATTCTTCTTCTTACGTCACTGGCTCAGAGTAAACATTTCAGCGTAGAACACAAGAGTCAGGGTATTCGTTAGGAATGAGTTGCAATGTTCGATGATGGTTCGATAAATAAATAAATAAAAAAGAAATGTGGTGTCGTGGGACACCAGGTAGGAACGAAGTTCAAAAGTTCTTGTGTATACGACTGTCGCGCCTGCGCACGTCTCATTTAACGAGGTCATCCTTACGGTTTTACTATCACATTTTTTTCAGTTCGGTCGCGCAGCAAAATCCCTATCTCCTCCAAGCCTGCCGTAAGGAACTTCGTTCCAATAAATATATAGGGACAAATAACGCTGATTGAGCCAGCCCCAAAGTAAGTTCGAGACTTGTGTTATGGGATACTAACTCAACGATACTATATCTTTATAGCAAATACATATATAGATAAACATCCAAGACCTAAGACAATTTGAAAAAGGCCATTTTCCAACTTGCCCTGACCGGGGATCGAACCCGGGACCTCTGGGTGGCGGACTAGCATGGTGACCACTACGCCACGGAGGTTGTCGATGGATTCACATAAACCTATCTTAATGCATTGGTGGAGTTTAGCATGACGAAGCCAATGCCTAGTCTACTTCACAAGTCCTCCAAACTGTTCACCACACCAAGGTCCTTCTGAAAAACCTTCTAACAGCATTTTTTTCTACCAATGGATTCCTCCACGCTTTCCCGCGTTCATTTTAACAGTCAGTTGTCAAACTGACATTGACACGCACAACGGCGCCAAACTATCATTAAGGACTTACACAAAAGAATGAAGGTTTATACAGCCTATGTCGGAGAATCATAATTACTAGGGTCTGTCTAGGCCCTAGACAGACCCTAGTTATTATGATTCTCCGACAAATATTCGAGCCTTATTTTTCCTCTGCGCTGGCTAGTATCAGTTGTTTATGAGAGTATCATCTACCCAATGTTTTAATAAAACCAATACTTATTATTTTTGGAATTTTTCCTCAACGAGGCATGCGGGTTTGATAGAATTAAAATATAATATGATCCGAGCGTATTCCTGGTTGCATCCTCAGTGGTGACGCTTTCGAGCCAGGTTTTTACACAGAGCGACTGCCGTCTGACCTCCGCAACTCAAAGGAACCAAAACCAATCCTTGGATAGGTTTGAGCAAACGCTAGATGGCGTTCGGGACCCACAGTTTGTACGTGCCTTCCGAATCATTTTTGTTTTCGGATAATAAAGCAACTTAAGCCTGCAATATCCTTACCAGACTGGAAACAAATTTTCACAAAGTATGCTTCCCAGTGGAATTCGAACCCACGACATCCACGGATGCAGATCGCACACAACGTGAATGCCGTGACCACTAGACCACGAAGAGAGTCCAAAAAAAAGAAATAAAGGTTTGGTTTTAAACCTAACTAAATATATAGGTATAAACCATCGAATCATCAATACAATTATTGGATAACTTTTTCCATATACGTTTGTAAGACCTTTCTTGTGAAATCTCGATCTCTCAAACTTTCTATGAAAAGATTTTTTTTTGTATTGATTGTATTTTTCCGTAAACGCTATTTATAAAACTGTAGTCTATCCATGGTTCCTATGTTATCTATGTGCTTGATAACAGACCTTCTGTTCTTGGCGCAGTGGGTATTCTAACGTTTTGCAATTCTTTGTATTGCTGAATAACCCCTCAATCGAGTTAGGGACTTTGTGAATTCAAATTGGTTGGCATTAAGTCTTTGGGCCTCTTGTACTACTGGAAACGAAATTTAAATATGCCTATTGCTGTTTTATGGTAAATAACATATTCTTCCGTAAGTAAGTAAGTAATACCGACCTCCGTGGTATAATGGTCATCACGCTAGTCCGCTAATCGGGAGGTTCTTGTTTCGATCCCTAGTCAGGGCAAGTTGGAAAATGGCCTTTTTCAAATCGTCCTGGGTCTTGAATATTTATCTATATATTTGTTATAAAGAATAGTATCGTTGAGTTAGTATCCTATAACACAAGTCTCGAACTTACTTTGGGAGTAGCTCAATCAGAGTAATTTGTCCCTGTATATTTATATATTTATACCTGATAAGTATGGGTTCGATCCCCGGTGCCCTGAACGGAGATCGCAAGTGGCGGTCTAGCATTGTGACCACTACACCACGGAGGTCCGATAGAAATTTTATCAAAGCGGTTTTGTGATTTGGTCACGAAGTCGGTTTTTAGTTTTGAAAAATTATATTAGGCCTACATATGTTTGTAATACAAAGACCAATTCATATTACACTTCCTAATAAATAAGTTTACGCGCCAGCGTTGCAAGGCATAAAAATTTTTAAATGAAAAAATGTTTCTCCAGATATTTAACCCTAACAAAGTTGTAAGATAATTCATTTTTAACAGCATTACAATGCTGGGATTATTATCCTAATTAATTCGACATGTGATGATAGCTAAACTTTCAATTCATCTAAATTGAATTAAGTTGAATACCACACTTCTAAATAGTGGGAAGTAATGAATAATAACGCATGCTTCAAATGCTTGTGTACCATGTGATGAGAAAATTCGCCAGAGTGATTCGAAGTCCCGGTAGCTCAATTTGGTAGTGCACTCACGGCGTTGACGAGATGGGTCGTGGGTACGAATCCCACTGGTGCCAAAATTCTTCATCACATTTTTAAATAATTTGGATAGGTTGTTAGTAATTTAAATATTTTTATGTCCTTTATAGAGTATCCAACTAGAAATTACTCACAATATATTACTTATAAAAATTTGGTTTAAAAAGAACCTTGTGGGTATTTACTTATGTAAACGTGGTATTTCCCCGCCAACAGCAACAGTTTATGCACAAATTGCATAAAGGCCGCCTCATCCCACAACATTCAAAACATCCCGCCAACACGGAGATTAAAATTCCTTCCATTCTCACTCTCATAAACAAGCAAATTGAATTTCACACCATAAAAGCTTGCAAAGTGATTTTATGCTAGCATAATTCCGTATAATATGAAATGCATAAAGTTTTAAACAAAGGGATCTGGGTGTAGATCATTGACGTCTACGGTTTGGCTAATAGACGGAACAAAGATAAAAACAAAACCACATTAATTGATGGCGTTTTGAAAGTTTTACCGCGGATTAGCTCGTTGAAGGGGGTCGTACATTTAGCGTGATGCAAGTACATAAATAACTCTACCTAATTCCGACCTCTGGTTACCAGAGATGGCTTATGGCTCTGAAACGTGGTCCCTTACGGGTCTCATAAGAAGGCTCAAAGTCAGAAAAAAGGAAATTCGTAGGAGAACAAAAGCCACTGACATAGCCCAGCGGATTACTTTGTTGAAGTGGCAGTGGGTGAGACATAGCGTGACGAACCGATGGCCGATGGGGCAAAAAGGTTCTCGAATGGCAAGCAAAACGTAGGACACTCACCCACAAGGTGGTCTGACCTGACTAAGGTCGCTGGAAAGTGCTGGATGCAGGCCGCTCTAGATCAGTCATTGAGGAAATAAGGATACATCCAAGGGGGAGAGGCCTATGTCCTGCAGTGGACGTTATGCTGCTGAAATGATGATGATGAACATTATTTTGAAAGTGACTGTACTGTAATGACATTAGTCTGACATAATATTTCATGCTGGTTTGGGGGAAAATAAAAAACTTTGAATGTACTTGCTGCTTCTCTTTCCGCACAGATCGTAGAAGCCGATCGAAGGAGTGGGCGAAAATGCTTATCATTTTAATAGGCGATGCGACTAGCAACGTATCACTATTTTGATTCTTTTTCCCACCTTCTCGCCCACCATCACGCTAAAAGTGGCCTTTGAGTCTTGTGGCCCTGGGGTCTGTCTGCTTAGAGCCTCAAGACCCAGTGTCTGGCAAAGTCTGCCTCGTTAGGGATAAAGGCGAGATAGTGTGAATGTTTGTGGTATGTAGTCCAACCATATAAAATATAAACATCGTTACCACAAATAAGATGAACGTTTTTTTATTTAATTGATTCATATACACTTGAAAATTTACAAATAAAATCTTACAAAAGTAAACAAAGTACACAGGTGCTATTTATTTCTAAAGAAATTTCTTGCAGCAGACCCGCGAGATGAAATGTGCAGAAAGAGGTCATTGGCGTGTTATTGAGAGTTTAGTTTGAAATGGTAAATAATTATTATTTTGAAGAAATGTGAAATTTGAGAGAATGAAGAGAATAGTGTAATTTACGGCTAATCTCGGAAATATGGGTATTCCAACTTAAGGTTCTGTCCAAAATAACCACAGAATAAGTACTAGTACTCACGTACAGAAGTATTACTTAGAAATGAAATTCAAAGGAATATCTACTCAATGTGGTTATGATGTATCGGTCTATATAGTTTCTGTGGTGACATCTCTGAAGCCAGTAATAAACGCGCATTCAAACGACTCGGTTGTTTTACTTACATACTTATCATTGGCGACGAGTCGGTAATGGCTTTTTTAGGAAATTTGCCTATTTTTGATCATAAAAATAGCGCTATAGTTTAATTTAGCTCGCGTCAGAACTTCTCACCTCTTCGTTTAGATACCGAGACATCCATTGCAAGTCAATTTCATTTTTATTTCTCTGGACAAACGATTCATGTAACTGAATTTTCCCTTTCGAAGTGGTCGCCGCGCGCATAATTATAATATTTCCGATACCTAAACAGGGAGTGACACAGGCCTGATAATAACTCCTAAGTTTTTAACAGACTCAATTTATGCAATTGGAGAGCCATCGAGATAAAGCATTTACGTCAATGGTTCTCTCATAATATCTACTACCAATAAACATAGCCTGAGACTTTTTGGGATTAACTTTTAGACCAAAAGACCGGGCACACTCGCTAAAAATCTGTTGAGAAAAAATTATACCAACAATAATACACACTTGTCTACTTGACACTTGTCTTTAACAAGTGTTTATCATTTTTTTTTACATTTATGCTCATCTGTGTATATCTTTTTTGGGGTATGTTTAAGTCTAAAACGGGGTCGTGGTCTCCAAGGAAACAAAATTGTATAGAAAATAATCTATAATTAGGTAGCGGCACGAAACTCTGGCGCTGATTTTAATCGCACAAAAACCATAAATATTTATAATTAGAGGTACTGTAGGTACCTATGCGCAGTATCCCCTCTACATTTTGCTCAGAGCTAAACTTACGTGCCGCTACTCCTTTATTTAACATAAGATACCTATAAAAAAAGTTTTTCTTTCTTGCTTTCTCTTTACAAAAATAAAAAAAAAATTGGTTTGAAAATAAAATGTCAGGTCTATAATAGCTGCTAGTAAGGAATATGTAACATAAAGAGATTGGTAAATACTTCTATAATGCGAGAATTCTAATTTTATAATTTTGAAATCATATTATTGTAATTTGATTTAAATTTCATTAAAATTTTAGTTAAGCCTTCAGTATTGTCCATTGGTAATTTTTCAAACTTAAAACAGACTACCCCCAAAATACATAACCGACTTCGAAAAAAAAAATGGGACCACCTTTTAAATCAAAGATTTTTTAATTAGTCCAGGCGTTATCGAATAATCTGGAAACATACATAAAAAACACAGCGACGAATTGATAACCTCCTCGTTTTGAGGAGTTGGTTAAAAACATCTTCAGTCTAGTGTATTGACCTGTCTAGATGTCAACGGTGTAGTAACATTGGCTGTCAGATGCGAAATAACAAGCGCAACATGGAAGTACTTTAAATAAATATGATGTTGAAATTTGAAAGTATTTAATGATGCTCATTAAAATACTCGTGTTCTCGTTATTCGTTACTGCTACTGCAATTCGACTCAGTTTCTGATAGCCTTTATATTTCAGGCATAAGTATCTACTTAAGTAAAACAAGGCACAAATAAGTAGAACAAACATGGCGGACTTCGAAGCATTTTTGTATTCCCGACAAGTATATTTTACTAAAACGGTGGTCGTCAGTGCATTATTTGTACCTGCGCCGATAACCGCCATTTTGGTTTAACCTACGTGCCAGGAATTTGTACAAAGATGCTTTGAAGTCCGCCATTTTTGTTCAACTTATCTGTATCGCATATTAACTGTTATATCTTTATAATTTCTGTTTTGACAATATAGTACAATTTTTTATCCAGTGTGTTAACTACACTACGTCCGTGATTTAACGTGACGTGAAAAGCCTTACGTAAAAAACAAACAAAAAATATATATTTTTTTAATTAAATGTGTAAATGACATGATATTTAACCGTTTTTAAAAAAATATACTCGTAGGAACTCCTAGTAGGTAAGTAGCCACGGACTAGCTGGGGCAGTTGGAGCTCCTAAATGAAGAGGTAGGTAAGGTACGTAGTGGAGAGCTTGAGAGAAACAGCACAGAGTTATATTTGTTTATTATAACTTTACAATACTGATATATATAAATTAATAATACAGATACAGATGTTATCAGCTCGAGAGATGGTAGTGGAATGAATGTGGAACGACGAGGAAAAAAAAATGTAAAATTGAATTTGAATATGAAATTATTTTTTAGAAAGATGGACAGTGTGAAATGGAGAAAAGAGGTAAACGGGAACATGAAGGATGAGGTTAATTGTAACATCGTTACATACTCCAATATTTGTCACACAATATAAAATAAAAGCTACTATAAAAACATACTTAATGATTGTTTCTGTTCGCCACCCAGTTTATAGTGATAACAATTTTATGGCTATATATGTTTTATTTTATTGTGTCTGTCTGGCATTGATGTTCGAGATAATAACGCGACATACTAAACTTATTTTATATGTTGGCTATATTTTGCGGTGATATATAAAACTTTAAAGCATTATTTGATGATGACAGCAAACGATATGCTGGTTGAAATTAATAGATTGCTTATAGCTATGGCTTAATAAATAAAAGTGGCCACTTTTGGCGAAAAACAGTTTTAAAACTAGACGGACTATTCGTAATAATTTCAAAGGTTACTCATAAAATAGTTTAAAGGTCTTTCTAGACATTTATACAAATTAAATTTTTATATTATCACCTTATTTAGTTTTAAACAATTTATTTCAAATGAGGGCGCCACTTGAGCTACCACTTAGTCTTAACCATTTTCGAATTCTACGCGGACAAATTGTGGGTTAAAGCTAGTATAATCATAATTTTGCAATCACAATTGTGTAGATGACTTTACACGAGCCAACTCCGGACTACTCGAAGTCGGTGTAATACAAGCGACTGCATCTGATGTTGATATGTGAATGTGGAACTTTGATCAAACACCAAACAATTAGCTGTGCGGTTGCGTCTTCAATTTGCTAACTGCATGCGAAGCCCGCTCAATTTGTGCATAGGGCTTCTCACTATATATACACTGACTTTTATGTTATGGAAGTGATGTCATTTTGAATTATTTTTTTAACCGACTTCAAAAAAAGGAGGAGGTTATCAATTCGTCGCGATCTTTTATGTTTTTTTTTATGTATGTTCACCGATATTCAAAGACGCCTGGACCGATTTGGAAAATTATTTTTTTTGTTGGAAAGGATATACTTTCTAGGTGGTCCCATAGAATTTTATTAAAATCAGTTGTGTAGTTTGTGGGTGAAGTCGGTTTTTAGTTTTGAAAAATTATGTAAGAGGTTTTCGATGTGAATCCTACATATTTAATAGTTTTTCAAAACTATTCAACTGAGTACACTCCCAAACTACTAAACCGATTTTAATGAAAGTTGAATGAGACTACCTGACAAGTATACCTACTCTTCCAAACAAAAAAAGAACTTCTCAAATCGGTCCAGGAGTCTTTGAATAATCGGTGAACATACCTACCTATTGAAAGCGGCCAAGCGCGAGTCGGACTCGCCCATGAAGGGTTCCGTAGCAGCAAGTAACACTATAAAATAATGGTTCACGGTTTATTCATAAGGTTTATGTTTATGAAATTTAATGTTAATATTTTAATTTTATAATTGAGTTGATTGAACTAAAAGAAAATCGCGGTTGACGATTTATGACGTATTAAAAAAAAACTACTTACTAGATCTCATTCAAACCAATTTTCCGTGGAAGTTTGCATGGTAATGTACATCATATATTTTTTGTGTTTTATAATATTTTTCTTATTTTAGAAGTTACAGGGGGGACACATTTTACCACTTTGGAAGTGTTAATGTTGTTAAACCAAAAAAATATTATTGAAAACCTCAATATCATTTTTGAAGACCTATTCATAGAAAGCCCACACGGGGGTTTGATGAAAAAAAATTTTTGAGTTTCAGTTCTAAGTATGGGGAACGCCAATTTTTTTTTTCTATTTTTGTGAAAATATTAATGCGGTTCACAGAATACATCTACTTACCAAGTTTCAACAGTACAGTCAGACAGACATGACGAATCTTTAAGGGTTCCGTTTTTTGCCATTTGGCTACGGAACCCTATAAAGCGACGCCACGAATTGAAAGTCAGCTAAAATAATATATTTTCAAAACTAAAAACTGACTTTACCCCCAAAATAGACACCCAATTATGATAAAATTTCTATGGAATAACCTCACAATTACACACTTTCATACAAAAAAAGATTTTTTCAAATTGGTCCAGGCGTCTTTGAAAAATCAGTAAACATTCATAAAAAAGATCGTGACGAATTGGTAACCTCCTTTTTTGGAAGACGGTTAAAAAGAGACTTATTTAGACAGAAAAAAACACTGAAATATTACATGTAAAAGTTGTATTGTGGGATATGACTACGTTTGATGATGATAGTAAACAACTTTGAGTTCAAACTCATGCAAACAATCAACTCTGCGGTTACGTCTTCAATTTGCCAACTGCATGCGAAGCCCGCACGCTCAATTTGTGTTTAGGGCTTCTCACTACACAATGGCTTTTATGTTATGAAAGTGATGTCATAAATAAATAAATATGTACGGACAAATCAGACTGATTGAGCTAGCCCCAAAATAAGTTCGATAAACTTGTGTTATGGGATAATAACTCAACGATACTATATTTTAACAATTTAGTTTATTTTAACAATATAGATAAACATCCAAGACCCAGGACAATTTGAAAAATGCCATTTTCCTACTTACCCTGACCGGTGGGTGGCGGACTAGCATGGTGACCACTACGCCAAGGAGGTAGTCATTCTTATTAATTTATTTTTTTATATTTATTTTGAGTAGAACGCAGGTCTCTTTAAAAGATGGTAATTAGACAGAACAAGATATAAGCCTGAAATATGATGATTACTTCTGTGTTTCGTTAGACAACGTTAATGCGTTGGTTCGGGTTGTTATAAGGCAGTTACTAAGGTATGTTAGATGCCTCTTTATAAATAAACTTCAGAAAATGTCTTTGGGCAGCGGCCTTAGTATGGTAAAATAAATAATAAATAAATATATAGGGACAAATAACATTGATTGAGCTAGCCCCAAAGTAAGTTCGAGACTTGTGTTACGGGATACTAACTTAACGATACTATATTTTATAACAAATACATATACAGATAAACATCCAAGACCTAGGACAATTTGAAAAAGTCCATTTTCCAACTTGCCCTGACCGGGGATCAAACCCGGGACCTCTGGGTGGCGGACTAGCATAATGACCACTACGCCACGGAGGTCTTCTGACTTTGACTTTTTGGAGGTGTTTTAATTGAGTAGTAATAAATAACAATAATAATCCTCCACTGGATTCCCAGTGCAGTCAGTCAACGCAGGGTAGCTTGTGGCGAGCTGATGGTGAGTGGCGCCACCACGTACCGTACTTCCAAGGGGACCATACACACATGCGCTTACACACACACAGTTACACACCCCCTGCCTCTATATTGGCCAGAGTGGAGTCGCAAGAGCAGACCATACGCTCCAGGGTGGAAGAATATTGCACGTAATGGCGTAATAACTGGGAAACCCGCTCTCGGGGGCAAGCCCCGTGATGGTGAAACCATAACTGCACCTCTCGACGCCCTCAGCTACTCACGTTGTGTTGCGCCCTGGTCGCATCTTCGTGGCTAGTTAAGGTGATCACAGGCAGTGTAGCCAACGAGCAGAAAGTCACCACCTATCAGGCTAAAATTGATGTGAGACAATTTTAGGTAGATATCCGTATCTTACTCCATAACCCAGTTATCCGGTTCACTAACATCCCAACCACATAGCTCAAACCAAGGAAATCCCTCCCCGGCAATAGTTCGGCAGCTATGGAGGACTGTCTGTTAGTGCACAACGATACATTAAGGGATAGAACTCCATAGATGCAGCCATCTCACTTTTTAGATAAAAAGGCCACATCATGTTGGCTTGGGCCTCATAAACGCCTCAAAGGACCGGGTCCCCATCATGGAACCGAGGCTGAAAAGCGTAAGAACATAATAATAATAATCATTTATTTACAACAAACAGATCATACTCGTATCTTCCCTCTGTAAAAATGTACATGTCAAGATAAAATTCATGAATGGGACACGTAGTAAAATGAGTCGTCACACGCAGCCTAGGGGGTTTTAAAACAGTGTTTTCAAATTTTAAATTGAAACATTTGGTTTTGTAAAACAATTACGTTGGATAAAAGAATTATATAAGTACGTCATAATTCCTAGAAACAATATTGCAACCAAAGAGTAATAAAAAATATTTAAATGAAATGTTGTTAAAATAAATATGCAACAGAACGTTTCAACTCGTACAGCCAAAATAAAGAAAAAATCAGCTGCCGAGTAGGCATGCACTCACCGCCACCAAAGTGGTTGTTGAATTCATCAAAAGATGGCGCTGTACTTTTGTAATTTTTAATATTTTTTAAGTTTGTAAACTTCAATAATACATTGTTCAAAGATGTCTGCTTACATTTAAATATGTAAGTATACGTTTAATATTAATTAAATAAAATAACTGTTAAAAATACAATTGAAAATGGTTTAATTGAGTTTTATGTGGGTCTAGCAAATCGACGAAGAATTTACACGATTTCACGTTGCCAACTTTCTCACAAAATTTCACAAAAATTGTGAGAAATGCGACCTGTAGAAGAGAACAGCCGGACAGACTTACAGACAACCGGACAGCCGGACAAAAACATTTTTTTAAACCCCGACAAAAAGAAGGGTGTAATAAGTTTGACGATAATGTCTGCGGTCGGTTGAGCCGTTTAAGTCTTATTGGGGGTTTACGCTTGAAAGTCAAGGCTTTCTTTAAAAAATTATATATGGCGCTACGGATTACCATCTAGTGATAAGTAGCGGAACTACCGATACGTCTTCAGTAGTTCCGCTAGTCATCACAAGACGGTTCTTGACAATCGGGACATTTTTTAATTTGCCTAGCAAATAAACTTGTGGTCAATATCTAAACTGAGACGCTTCGCTCGCTTGGTCAAAAAGCTATTCCGACTCGCTAAGAAGAAGAAGTAACAGAACAAGCTTTCTTTTTCTTTTCTTCCAGATCATCATTGGAAATGAAGAACATTGCTTTGTTTCTTTTCTTGTCTACGAGTATATAAAAAAAAAATGTTGCCAAGCAATGCTTTTCTAATACCTGACCATTCAGACCATTAAGAGCCCGCTGACCTGTGGCTGGCATCGTGCTGGCTTGTAATTGAAGCTCTCAGCAATTACAGCGCCGCGTCTTCAATCAACTGCGGGAAGCTATTCCATTTATACGGTTTTACGTTTAGTGTATCTTTATGCCTTTTATAGGCAAAGGTAAAGATTGGAAAGATAATTAATTTCAGAAAAAAAATACAAGTTTCTGTTACCAGCCCATCATTTATATTGTATATAGATTCCTATAGTCTTAGATAGAATACATTTAAAGCTATATCGGGCGTGGTTCAAAATATCTTCCGCTTTGCCATTCTTAGAGAATCACGTTAAATAGTTCATCCTGGTAGATCAGTTCAAGGCTACGAAGTTGCAAAACAATCCCATTCTAGAACTTGACCATTCAGACCGCGCTGACCTGTGGCTGGCATGTCATTTACCATGCAGATGTCCCGTGCTGGCTTGTAATTGAAGCTCGCAGCAATTACAGCGCCTTTCTTCAATCAACTGCGGGTAGCTATTCAATTTGTACGTTTGATGTTCAAACTGTGTTACTGTCAATGTTTTGAACGCATATAAAAAAATAAATAATTTACATATACACGTAATACTAATTGAATATATAATATAGCTAAAGGCAGTCATAATTTATCGACTTTGTTATTTACTCATTTTAAGCAACGCTAGGTTTATTTCAAACTTGTTGTAGTCCTATAGAGTAGTTTTTGAGAAAACGATGTCACATTTTCCTAAAACTGGACCATTTAGAGCCCACACACTTGTGGCTGCTAGGCCATTTGCCATGCAGATGTCTCGTGCTGGCTTGTAATTGAAGCTCGCAGCAATTACAGCGCCGCGTCTTCAATCAACTGCGGGTAGCTATTCTATTTATACGGTTTGACATTTAGTGTATCTTTATGCCTTTACAGGCAAAGGTAAGGGTTGCAAAGATAATGAATTTCAGAAAAAAATACAAGTTGCTGTTGCTAGCCCAACATCTATGAAGTATATGGATTCCTATAGTCTTAGCCTGCATCTGAAGCTATATCGGGCGTGGTTCCAAATATCTTCCGCTTCACCATACTTAGAAAATCACGTTAAATAGTTCATCCAGGTAGATCAGTTCAAGTCTACAAAGTTGCAAAGCAATCCTATTCTAATACTGAACCATTCGGACCATTCAAAACCCGCTGAACTGTGGCTGGCATGCCATTTGCCATGCAGATGTGTCTCGTGCTGGCTTGTAATTGAAGCTCGCAGCAATTACAGCGCCTCGTCTTCAATCAACTGTGGGAAGCTATTCCATTCATACGGTTTATGCCTTATACAATACTAACAAAAAACCTGTCCGATCCTTGTAGGAGCAGCTCAGACCGTCAATATGAACCACTTTTTCTATGGGACCAATGCTTGAATCTCGAAGAAAAATCGACATTTTCATTCAAATTGCTGGGCCGGCCAAACGCTTTTGTATGAAAATGTCGACGTTTTTCAAGCAATTCTATTCTAATACTGGACCATTCAGACCATTCAGAGTCCGCTGAACTGTGGTTGGCATGTCATTTACTATGCTGATGTCTCGTGCTGGCTTGTAATTGAAGCTCGCAGCAATTACAGCGCCGTGTCTTCAATCAACTGCGGGTATTCAATTTATACGGTATGACGTTTAACTATGTTACTGTCAATGTTTAAAATGCTTAAAGATAGGGCGGTCCCACATTTTCCCTCTCTAAAGGCGTTTCTACGAGCGGATTTTCTTCATCACTTATTATTCTATGTTCTAATGGTAACAGAATATGTCTTTTTAGGGTTCCGTACCCAAAGGGTAAAAACGGGCCCCTATAGTTACTAAGACTCCGCTGTCCGTCTGTCTTTCTGTCATCAGGCTGTCACATGAACTGTGATAGCGAGACAATTTTGGGATGTATTTCTGTTGCCGCTATAACAAACAATACTAAAAACAGAACAATTCAATACAACAAAAGCGATTTTCTTTATAGATAATGGTACAGAACCCTTCGTGCGCTTGTCTGATTCGCACTATTTTTTTTTATTTAGATATGTGGATTATTTTAGTTAGATATAGCTAGGAGGTGCATAATGAACCTGAATAAAATCTGAGAATCGGCCCCCAAACAATCTGCCGAATGCGGAAATTGCGGCGCTGTAGATGAACAGCTTAATCTAATTGATTCTGAATAGTGATTCATTAATAGTGAGTAATTAATTCACAAGTCTAGTCTAGTTTTAAAACTGTCCAAAAGTGGCCACTTTTGGACAGTTTTAAAACTAGACGGACTACCAATATTACTTTGAAAGGTTATTCATAAAATAATTTAAAGATATTTCTAGACATTGATCCAAATCAAATTTTTAATTATCACCATATTTAGTTTTAAACAATTTATGTAAAATGAGGGCACCACTTTAGCTACCACTTCGTCTTAAAATAATTTATTTTATATGGGGGCAACGCTGGACCCCGAAAAAATTATTTTATATTCAATTCTAATTGTGCAGCCCTACAAAAACGACTCGCAAAATCCCACTCTCTTACCGAGCCTCTATTTCAATTTAATTCTTTTACTGCACTCATATGCATCAGTCTTAATCTTACTAATATTACGACTGTTTATAATAGGTACAATATGAACCCTGTTAGGTATTGCAAAGATAAAATGGAACACAAGCGGGTGTTCTATTTCTATTCCAAGTTTTCTGAAATTTAATTTTATAAGCATTATAAATCAATTGTCTTGTTACAAACTTTTTTTTGATGACCTCCTTGGCGTAATGGTCACTATTCTATTCCGCCACCCAGAGGTCCTGGGTTCGATTCATGGTCAGGGCAAGATGGAAAATAGCCTTTTTCAAATTGTCCTGGGTCTTGGATGTTTATCTATATAAGTATTTGTTATAAAATATAGTATCGTTAAGTTAGTATCCCATAATACAAGTCTCGAACTTACTTTCGGGCTAGCTCAATTCGTGTTATTTGTCCCTATAGATATAGATAGTTATTATTTTAATTAATGCAATTTTTATTAATTTACCATGCACTTCTTTATGTACTAATTTTATTTATTTATTCGTTCTTATACCTATCTATCTAATTTTACAAGTTCTATTTTATTGTTATCAAATCAGATAATGCTTAAGTTAGATATATCACCGAATCAGTTGGGGTCACAATTCAATCCCAGTTGGTCGCGGTACCACTAATGACTCCACCACCGGTCCTGGCCAATCGTGATTTATTCGCTGCGAGCTCGGGAACGATGCGTGGTACAAGTTACGAGCGGTTGCGGTTAAGTTCCACTAAACTTCTTCTTAGATAGGTAAAACATTTATTCTAAGGACAAAAACACAATAATCACATGAACAAATTATAAAAGTACAAGTACAATAAACTTTATTGTAAATTTATTGTAAAAGTACAAGTACAATAAACTTTATTGTACTTGTACTTTTATAATTTGTTCATGTGATTATTGTGTTTTTGTCCTTAGAATAAATGTTTTACCTATCTAAGAAGAAGTTTAGTGGAACAAAGTTGTTTATCCCCCAAAATGGTCTCCAACTTAGCACGTGCTAGGTTTGCGCTAGCGAAGCCCCTGCGCTGATCTTCCGTTGGAGCCATAATTGGTGCTTTTACGGAATTTTGCACGACTAAGTTCTTAATACATATCTCTACTCTATACAACAAAAAAAAACGAGATATATTTGCTTAAAAAAAAAGTTTGACTCGTCTGTTTGTCTGTCACCAGGCTGTATCTCATGAACCGCGACAATTAAATTCTTCACAGATGACGTGTTTCTGATGCCACTATAACGACAAATACTAAAAACAGAATAAAAAATATTTAGGTGGGTACCACACAACTAACGTGATTTTTTGTAGATACTGAATACCTCTACAATTATAGTACAAAAGCTACAAAATACTAGCGTTATAAAAACATTAGTAAAGAATTAAAAAACAAGTGCAAAGCTCATGATTTGCACCACCCACGTTACGCGCACCTGCTACAAACTTTCGATATTCCGACGCGAAAACGATAATTGGTTTCGATTCCGTCGCTTGTTTTCGCGAAATGGCGCACCAATTAAATTTTGTTTGAACACCCCTGCGACACGAGGCTATCCCCGATTTGTGAATTAATTACTCACTATTAATGAATCACTATTCAGAATCAATTAGATTAAGCTGTTTTCATCTACAGCGCCGCAATTTCCGCATTCGGCAGATTGTTTGGGGGCCGATTCTCAGATTTTATTCAGGTTCATTATGCACCTCCTAGCTATATCTAACTAAAATAATCCACATATCTAAATAAAAAAAAATAGTGCGAATCAGACAAGCGCACGAAGGGTTCTGTACCATTATCTATAAAGAAAATCGCTTTTGTTGTATTGAATTGTTCTGTTTTTAGTATTGTTTGTTATAGCGGCAACAGAAATACATCCCAAAATTGTCTCGCTATCACAGTTCATGAGACAGCCTGTTGACAGAAAGACAGACGGACAGCGGAGTCTTAGTAACTATAGGGGCCCGTTTTTACCCTTTGGGTACGGAACCCTAAAAAGACATATTCTGTTACCATTAGAACATAGAATAATAAGTGATGAAGAAAATCCGCTCGTAGAAACGCCTTTAGAGAAGGAAAATGTGGTAAATCTTTAAGCATTTTAAACATTGACAGTAACATAGTTTGAACGTCATACCTTACAAATTGAATACCCGCAGTCGATTGAAGACACTTCAATTACAAGCCAGCACGAGACATCAGCATAGTAAATAACATGCCAACCATAGTCCAGCGGGCTCTGAATGGTCTGAATGGTCCAGTATTAAAATAGAATTGCTTGAAAAACGTCGACATTTTCATACAAAAGTGTTTGGCCGGCCCGGCAATTTGAATGAAAATGTCGATTTTTTCTTCGAGATTCAAGCATTGGTCCCATAGAAAAAGTGGTTCATATTGACGGTCTGAGCTGCTCCTACAAGGATCGGACAGGGTTTTTGTTACAATATATTGTATACAGCATAAACCGTATAAATGGAATAGCTACCCGCAGTTGATTGAAGACGCGGCGCTGTAATTGCTGCGAGCTTCAATTTCAAGCCAGCACGAGACACATCTGCATGGCAAATGGCATGCCAGCCACAGTTCAGCGGGTTTTGAATAGTCCGAATGGTTCAGTATTAGAATAGGATTGCTATGCAACTTTGTAGACTTGAACTGATCTACCTGGATGAACTATTTAACGTGATTTTCTAAGTATGGTGAAGCGGAAGATATTTGGAACGCCCGCCCACGCCCGATATAGCTTCAGATGCAGGCTAAGACTATAGGAATCCATATACATCATAGATGTTGGGCTAGAAACAGCATCTTGTACTTTTTTTTTTTAAATTCATTATCTTTGCAACCCCTACCTTTGCCTGTAAAGGCATAAAGATACACTAAACGTCAAACCGTATAAATGGAATAGTTACCCGCAGTTGATTGAAGACGCGGCGCTGTAATTGCTGCGAGCTTCAATTACAAGCCAGCACGAGACATCTGCATGACAAATGGCATAGCAGCCACAAGTGTGTGGGCTCTAAATGGTCCAGTTTTAGGAAAATGACATCGTTTTCTCAAAAACTGCTCTACAGGACTACAACAAGTTTGAAATAAACCTAGCGTTGCTTAAAATGAGTAAATAACAAAGTCGATAAATTATGACTGCCTTTAGCTATATTCTATATTCAATTATCTGAACAATAAATTATATAATTTTTTATATGCGTTTAAAACATTGACAGTAACACAGTTTGAACATCAAACGTACAAATTGAATAGCTTCCCGCAGTTGATTGAAGAAGGGCGCTGTAATTGCTGCGAGCTTCAATTACAAGCCAGCACGGGACATCTGCATGGTAAATGACATGCCAGCCACAATTCATCGGGCTCTGAATAGTCTGAATGGTCAGGTATAAGAATAGGATTGCTTTACAACTTCGTAGCCTTGAACTGATCTACCAGGATGAACTATTTAACGTGATTCTCCAAGAATGGCAAAGCAGAAGATATTTGGAACCACGCCCGATATAGCTTTAGATGTATTCTAAGACTATAGGAATCTATATATATTATAAATGATGGGCTGGAAACAGCAACTTGTATTTTTTTCTGTAATTCATTATCTTTGCAACCCTTACCTTTGCCTATAAAGGCATAAAGATACACTAAACGTCAAACCGTATAAATGGCATAACTACACGTAGTTGATTAAAGACGCGGCGCTGTAATTGCTGCGAGCTTCAATTACAAGCCAGCACGAGGCATCTGGCAAATGGCATGCCAACCACAAGGTCAGCGGGCTCTTAATGGTCTGAATGGTCAGGTATTAGAAAAGCATTGCTTGGCGACTTTGTTTTATTATATACTCGTAGACAAGAAAAGAAACAAAGAGATGTTCTTCATTTTCAATGCTGATCTGGAAGAAAAGAAAAAGAAAGATTGTTCTGTTTGTAACCTACCTACCTAATGGATTAATTATTTTCGAATTATTTTTATACGCTAACTTATCCAACCCTATTATAATATCAAATGCACTATTTATCTTCCACTCGCTGTATTTGAATTGACGAATTGGCAGTGATCATCTAGTAGTGGACCCAAGTTGTATTTTGTAGTAACTCAAATTCTAGCGTAACACGTTTAGTACTAAAGTCATAGTTATTTTCCCTACATTCTAATTTACCTATCTTCCTAAATTTAACTCCGCTTAAAGACTTTGTCAGACGCTGAGTTCAATCAATATAGTAATAAAAAGATTGAGATATATGAGATAAATTATCATATGTGTTTATTTAATATATTTTTATTTATTTTTATTTAATTTAAATTTATTTTACGTTTAACGAAAAATCTACTATTTAATTTTTATTTGAATTGAAATTAAATTTTCAAAGACAGAGAATACTTTAACATGATTTAGAAATTTGTTATTTAGTCATTTAGGTATTTAAGAAATACTAGAAAATTTAAAGTTATGCAGTTAATGATTTTAGTTGATTTTAAGTTTTATTGTAAATGAAATAAGCTTTATAATTAGAATAATTAAATTGAGTCAGATCAATTAATTATATTAAATGTTTTATACGTATTTATTAAGTTATTTTAATCAAATTTTAGCTATGCATAAAACAACTGAAAATCTATAAAAGAAGCTATATAATTTTGTAGATAAAATATTATTAAATTTTGTCCTTAATTGTAATATAATTAAAATTGACCTGTAGTATGTTTCGTCCTATGTAAAATCAGGTATATTTATATATTTATTTAAAAGCTCAGATTTAAATTTCTTTGGCCCTCGTGAGAGGGAAAAGGAGCCCACTCCCCGCTCCGATTCTGTAGGTATTCGACTCCTTACTTGGATGTACCTCCCAGCCAAGGGACAGCAAAGTGCTCAGTTTAATAGTAATATGAAAATATTAAATTTAATAAATTTAATATAAGCAAGAGATAGTTGAGAGGAGCAAATAAGTTTTGCAAAGCGATATCAGCCACATCAGAACCGATATATTTTATCTGACTCTGGACTGAGCTAAGACTAATATCCTTTACTTCAAATAGCTGATATCTAAAATGCTTAAAGAGCATACTAAAATATATTCCACAGTCTGTCTTGTCTGTCATTATAGGTCAGAGAATGAATCTAGAATGGTGCATAAAATCTCAGATAAATGAATGATAAATATATCAAACGTAAACCTCAGATTCCATAGTTAAATTGAAATAAATGAAAGGAATTTCAATTCACAACAAGAATCCGGCTCCAAAGAATAAATTTAATTAAAAAGGTATTAATTTGTAGAACAAATCTAATTTCCTCTGAATAATTCTATTTTAAAATAAATAAAGAAATGGCTTTTCTAATGTTTAAACCAAAACTGAATTAACAAACTCAATAGAGTTAAATCTTGATAACTAAATAAATACTTAAATTGATAAGTATTAGAACTCTAAATCGATTTCTAATCAGGCTCATTACCAATTTGTTGAACAAACCAATCAAACATATAAAAAAATTATTCCTAGATATTTTTTATTCCTATTCTCCTATAAATGTCCTAAATCCCTATTACAGAAAATGATTCTACTGTGTTAAGTTATATCCCAATTCAGCAAAGTGTGTATGACTAAATTGAACCCCGGTGTAAGGGAACAATTCCTAACGTGGATATTTTCCGGTGTAAGAAAATATCCGCCTAGAGCTAGCTAGAGTTTTGAGAGAGCCTCTCTCGCCCTAATCTAAAGGTTACCTAACTAAAAACAAAATCCCGCCTACAAATGCCTATTTGAAAATCCTACTCTGGTGTGTATGGACTATGACAAAGTCATATTCCCCTAGCTGCTACAACAATACGGAGCTGGTCTGGGTTGACCGAATTCTACCTATAGCCCGTCGAATTCTGATTGTGATCTTATAGGGATGGGAAGACCACAAACAGGCTATCTAACAAATCTAATGGGACTATATTTATGTCCATTTCCTTAGCCTTAGAGCGAGTAATACTACTCACACCGTTCGGACCGTTGGTTCTCTAATTCCAAAGGAAACATTGACACAAATATAGGTAGCTAACAAGACTAATAACTTATTATTAGCCCGCCAAGCCGCTACAACTCAGCTTATTTACCTAATGTCTATATCCCTTTGGAGATCCCTCCATCTCTGCAGGCCAAAGGAACAGAAACTAACGAAGGTTTGACCATAAAGCCCCAATTCGACACAAAAATTTAAAATTATTAAAAATATTAAACACTAGATCTTAGATATCTAAGATAAAATTGAACGAACATTAAATCTTTAGAAATTCAAGGCCCGAACCAGTTTATCCCGGAATTCATAAGATTGGCACTAAATTGAATTAACACTGAACTAAATAATTAATTAAACTCAACTATGAAACTCTAAATTGAATGAATTTACATTAAAACTATTAATTTAATTTATTAAAATTTACTTGGGACAAACTAAAATATGAAATTATTCCAAAATTTACAAAACTTTAAATTCAGAATATTTTTACCACATATTCCTAACTTAAAGCTTATTTAAGCAAGGACCGCGAGATAATTAAACGACCTATGTGTCAAACCAACGTATCCCCACAAAACACAAATTTCTTGAAGACTTCTTCATTTCTTGAATTAAAATAAAACTTTGACGAAATTTCCCAACGAACTTCTTACGTTGTTGATGCTCCGAAGGATGTAGCCGCAATGACCACGAGCCAGGGCGAAGACTCTATAAAAACACGCTGTCAAAAAAAAAGGTAACGCCCCCTGTCCATGCATTGAACCAATGATAACCTGAGTTAGCGTGGCAATCTCCCCGCGCACTCCCGAAACCCGACATGCCCCCAACTGGCCTCCAAAATGAAGAAATATTAATTTTGCATGTGAAATTATATAAAATAATCATGTAATGATTTTAAAATCACTTTATGAAGTAAAATAGAGTGTCACAATAGGATAATATACTTAAATATGAATTTATCTTATGACGTCTAAGATAAATGTCCAAAATAGATTGATTATGGCTAAAGTTAAGCTCAAAGTTTATTCAGTTTGTTATTATATTACTGGAACTGAATCCAGACAATCTAGATTACCTAGATAGACTTGATTATCATTATATTTACAAATTAAAGATGTAATCTCCTTCACAAATTGTTGATGTATTTTCCGTATTGAGAATAGAACTCAAATGAATCTAGATATTATTCTCAGACCTTTCGATACACCACATAGACTAAAATTCAATATAGCATTTTCAATCAATAAACTAGTCAAATGGTAGATTGGTCTTTGAACAAATAACTAGATAAATAGGTATATATATACCTAAAAGTTACTAATGTTTAGAAATTCCATTCTCACGGATTTTGATACTTGTCGGAGATTTATTAAATTTCTGCTAAATGACAACAGTGCCATACCACACTTCATCGTTCGAGACGTAAGCGTTCGAGACGGTTAATTAAAAACAATATTTATGGGTCAGACAGAGACAACTACATATGTTAAAAAGAGACTAGATCTCAGCCTGCATTTCAGCCCATTTCTCAATATTAAACCATCTCTTACACTAATAGAGATCAAAATTCATTAACAAACTAGTAATTTTTTTACTAATTCAGCCAATTGTATACAAACAAAGAAAGCTTGTTAGACGACTACCTGGAACCAGGCGATATGAAATATTTATTACTGTTATGACCGAACTCAGTTCCGTGTACTGTAATAGGGTTTCATTGATAAGTATGTTTGCCGAGCAAGACTGCAATTTAAATAACACGTGCATTATGTACTCCAAATGTTAAATCTTATGAAATTGATATGGATTTATAAGTATTTGAGAATATAAATGTCGAGAGCTAATTTGCGATTCGTCACATGTTACTTCTTCTTCTTAGCGAGTCGGAATGGCTTTTTGACCGAGCGAGCGAAGCGTCTCAGTTTCGAGATTGGCCACAAGTTTATTTGCAAGGCAAATTAAAAAATCTCCCGATTGTCAAGAACACCATCTAGTGATGACTAGCGGAACTACTGAAGTCGTATCGGTAGTTCCGCTACTTATCACTAGATGGTAACCCGTAGCGACATATATAATTTTCTAAAGAAAGCCTTGACTTTCAAGCGTAAACCCCCAATAAGACTTGAACGGCTCAACCGACCGCAGACAAATGATTATTATTATTATGTTGGTACGCTTTTCAGCCTCGGGTCCATCATGGGGACCCGGTCCTTTAAGGCGTTCATGAGGCCAAAGCCAACATGATGTTGCCTTTTAGTACCTTTTTATCTAAAAAGTGAGATGGCTGCATCTATGGAGTTCTATCCCTTTATGTATCGTTGTGCACTAACAGACAGTCCTCCATAGCTGCCGAACTATTGCCGGGAAGGGATTTCCTTGGTTTGAGCTATGTGGTTGGGATGTTAGTGAGCCGGATAACTGGGTTATGGAGTAAGATACGGATATCTACCTAAAATTGTCTCACATTAATTTTAGCCTGATAGGTGGTGACTTTCTGCTCGTTGGCTACACTGCCTGTGATCACCTTAACTAGCCACGAAGATGCGACCAGGGCGCAACACAACGTGAGCAGCTGAGGGCGTCGAGAGGCTAAATAGAGGTTCGGTAAGAGAGTGGGATTTTGCGAGTCGTTTTTGTAGGGCTGCACAATTAGAACTGAATATAAAATAATTTTTTCGGGGTCCAGCGTTGCCCCCATATAAAATAAATTATTTTAAGACGAAGTGGTAGCTAAAGTGGTGCCCTCATTTTACATAAATTGTTTAAAACTAAATATGGTGATAATTAAAAATTTGATTTGGATCAATGTCTAGAAATATCTTTAAACTATTTTATGAATAACCTTTCAAAGTAATATTGGTAGTCCGTCTAGTTTTAAAACTGTCCAAAAGTGGCCACTTTTGGCGAAAAACAGTTTTAAAACTAGACGGACTATTAGTATAATTTCAAAGGTTATTCATAAAATAGTTTAAAGGTCTTTCTAGACATTGATACAAATCAAATTTTTTTGTTATCACCATATTTAGATTTAAAGAATTTATTTCAAATGAGGGCGCCACTTCTGCTACCACTTCGTCTTAAAGGAAACGGAGATATCATTTAAAAAATCTTGATTAAGCCTTTTTTAGCACATTTGCGAAAAAGGGCCACTTTTGGCTAATGTGCGTAGAAAAGTTTCACATTCTCACTTTAAACTGTAAACAGTAGTTCATAAATTAGTTTGAAGGGCTATCTAGGGTCAAGACAAAATTTAATATTTGCGTTTCCTTTCAAATGATTAAATTTAAAATAAATTTGAAAAATTCATGTCATCACTTAAAACCACTACTTGTATATTCTAAATCTTTGCTTAAAACCCTAACGGCACCGCTATTTGAAAAAAAAATCAAAAACAGACTTGTACAAAAAAAAATCAAACTTTCGAACCTGCTGACAAAATGTCACGAGTTTCGTTTGAGAAATGCGACCTGTACAGGAACAGCCGGACAGACGACACACATTCGAAAGCATTTTTGCCTAAGCTGAAACGTCTTTATCTTTAACGGGGTGGACAGAGACTCCAAAGGCCACTCATAGTGGTGGAAAAAAAATAACGAAAGTGATGGATTGCTAGATGCATCACCTACTGACAACATTCAGATTTCCTCTGAATTAGGCTTAAAATTTTACTGTCTTGAAGGGAAGAAGCAGTGGTACTGTGCGATTTTACTATTCTTCCAGACCAGCATGTAAGAAAAATGTTGCACCAGTTGACCACATAGACGAGAACCAAAACCACAAAATAAGTCCTACTCACGTTTTTCGTCCCCAGGCCTAAGCAGCAGCATTGTACAGAAGTCTCACTCAGCAAAAAAATTCAAAGAAATATCTACTCTATGTGGTTTATGATATGGTTTAACTTAGCTTGCGTCAAAACTCAGACCTTTACGTTTAGATACCTAGAAATCCATTGACTAGCGTAGGAAGGCTACTGAAAAATATGTTAATGAGACGGCGAGATATTATCGACAAACATTAGAAAGAGATGGGTTCGCCGAAAGCAGTCTTACTGAAGATTACAGCAGGTATGATTCCGAAAATCATAAGTTGAAGTATAATACAGAGTCTAGAACATTCCAAAAGGTACCACATGGGGAATTAGATCGCCGTGAATATATCGACAGAAGTCCAGATACAAAATTTAAAAAGGATAACAAAGACTTTCCACCGGAGCCTGAATACGAGCCTCCAAGTTTGGAGTTTACACCAAAGCCTGTTACTCCTGATGAGTACAAGGAGAAGAAATACAAAAATAAAAAGCATATAAATTCTAGTCTAGATGTGGCTAATTCTGGCCACCAGAAATATAAAATAAAAAATAGCTGGTTCGGTAAACGCAAAGGTCATTACGCATCAAACCCTGAAATGGCTAGACAAACGGTTCATGTAACTGAATTTCCCACTCCGGAGAGGTCGCCGCGCGCATCGTTATAATTTAGATATATGTTCGATACTTATACGGGGAGTGGAGTGACGCAGGCCTGACAAAACATAAATAAATATATAAGGACAAATCACACAGATTGAGCTAGCCCCAAAGTAAGCTTAAGCTTATTTTTTTTATGGGATACTAACCCAACGATATTGTATTTTATGATAAATAAATATAAATATGTAAACACCCAAGACCTAGGACAATTTTCTAACTTGCCCTGGCTGGGGATCGAACCCAGGATCTCCGGATTGGCAGACTAGCGTGTTGACCATTACGCTACAGAGTCGTCTTACATATATCAAATCATATATATATAATACAAACATCTAGCAAATTGGAGTAACTCTGCAACACAGTCCAACTAGCTTCTAGCTTGCCTTTTGCAGGATAGTCGTAAAGTCTGCTGCTACCTAGGTGTACATATTAACTTCATGTGCTGCTTAGAAACTAAGTTACTAAGTTCCTAAAGGCGATGACTGAAACAGAGAGACAAGTAAAAAATTAAATTTTTATGGGGAGCTTTACGAAGAGTATTTTTAAACTCAGAGAAAAAAGAGGGGTGTATTATTAATCTGACGCTTATGTCGTTTGTCTGTGTGTGGCATCGTAGCTCTCAAACGGATCGATAGCAATTTCGGTTTTTACGTGAAGTCAAGTTCCCTTGCGGTGGTTCTTAGCTATGTTTGATAAAAATAGGTTAAGCCGTTTAGAAGTTATGGGGGGTTAACGTTCAAAAATAAGATTTTTGAAGTGAAAACTTCTTTAGCGGCGTTGTACACTTTTTTTGTAATGGGTAAAAAATGTTAAACTCGCGTCAGGACACGTGACCTGATCGAAAATTCGTAAGACGGATGGAGAGTAGACAGCCAGCGCGGCGTAGGAGAGGAAGTATCCCCCTCTCTTTCTACGGCGCGGCGAAAATGTATGCCTGCGCCTGCTGTTTTGTTCAGGCGGCGCAGGGCGCTTGCGCGTGGTACGCTGTAAATAAATAAATATTTTATTCTACCATATAAATGATAGTACTTTTATACTGATAATTAAAGCAATTCGTGCAAAATTATTACCTAACCATTCAAAAATATCAAAAATGCACAACGGTAATATTCAAGTTGTCACTTCTGCCGGCACTCCCGGAGTGCAACCCGTCGTTATTTTTTAATTTAGGTACGACTAAACTATGTCTCTGCATACTTCATGTGGGAGCACATCTACTGATCTGGACCAGGTGGAGTTCCCACAGCTTTTCTTTAAAAATGCCTGCAAAAGCCACTTTTCTTACTTAATAAACTCAGAGTTTGAATTTTGTAAGGCGCTTCTCCTTTTTCCTTACATCTGCGATTTCCAAGTTCATATTGCATGTACCGTGATGGGTACATATTGTTTGGTTAGGCTAAGCATCTTCTGCAGGTAGCAGTTTGCAGCGACGTCAAACCTTCAATAACTTAGTAATTGCTGACTCAAACAATGTATTTCCTCAACATTTTAATGCTTCGGCTGCACCTGCGTCTATCAGCACGAAGCTTCGTGCTATTACACGATACACCCAAATGTGACCGGCCGTTATCGGGTATCGTCCCGAATATTCGGGCTGCGTCTTCGTTATCACGCGGGTGGCGATTCATCAAAGGGTTTTAGCGCGCTAACAATTCGCTCTGCGTGGTCGGACGTTGTTCGTGCGACGGTGCCACGGTTGTTAATGTGTAAAATGGAGTGGAACGATAAAATGGTGTTAGAATTATTAGGTTTTTCTTTCAAGGTTTCTTTTTAGGTTTTAAGTAATAAATGCATTATATAATTGTTAGCAAGCATGTAAAAGTAAAGAAAGTCGTCGTCTATAATTACATGCCTAGATGACGCCATTTTGGATTATTGCATGATAGTTCGTGAAAAATAACGAAGCCGCTAATATGACCACAGCTTTATCGCGATAACTTTTTAGTGTACAAAACGTACGAAGTTTCGCCGCGCATTGCTTCGGGACGATAGGCGCAGGTGCGGCCGAAGCATAATAAGTAGGTAGATTTATTTCAATTTATCTGTAACAAGTGTAAAATATCTTAACACTTACTTAACCTAACACGCACCATGTCTTCTACAGAAGCACAGAATTAATTAAAGTTTTACATACAGCAGGGAATCTTCAAGGGTCTCGCGCAATATGTGTGTCCTTCCTCATCCCCGCACCTCACCCCATTCGCGCCTTATGGAGGTGTTGAGCGGGCGGCTACAGTCGCCTGACAAGGCGAGAACGGGGGAGAGGTGCGAGGACGGGGAACGGGGAAGCATATTGCGCGGGTCCTTAGGAGATTACGTTCTGTGTGGAATCCGCTATTTTCCAAGTCAAATCAGATACTTTTTTCAAAACGTCAAAGCAATCATTTTCTGTGAAATTTGTATGAAATACAGACACATTTCGTCATAGTTTCTTGAACTCAAATAGCGCTCTTGTTATCATTCTTTCTGCAATGATCATTCTTAAATCACGTTCAAAACAAAATGTTCAATGATAAGTAAAATTATTTTGCGACGTTATATTGTCTTATAAGTACAAAATAATTTATTTTTGATCTAGGAAATTACCCAATTCTGTGACAGAAGCTCAATAAGGCTACTACAGACCAGCGAAATGTCGCTCGTGTTGAACAACCGCTAGTTACGGCTCTCACCCTGAGAGACTAGACTTCACAGAAGCGGATCAAGACACGCGGCCGCGTGTCAGAGCCAAGTTCAAAAAAAAGGAACTGGTTAGGCAGCAGTCGTGTGTATATTTACACTAGCAACTTTTGACTGACACAATTTGAAACCTATTAAACCTAAATACATGAAAAGCACATACATTAAAGTCGTCTAGCTCATTTAGAATCCATTCATCAAACTAGCCAAGTCAAATGTTAAGATTCTTATAAATAAAATTCAATATTCTCTAAAGAACTTGGCGGCCATTTAGATCTCAATTCTTTTGTCGGATTTTGAACTTGGATCCCATTTTCACATTTGTGTTTTTGGTGGAATTATTATTTATGCATACTGCTACTACAAACGAAATCCGTGCACATGTCACTGTGTGAGTGTTCACCACCCAATACACTCGATAAGGCGAGAACGGGTAAATAGACTCGATATTGCGCGGGACCCTAGAAGTTTCCATTCTGTATTAGGCTAAGCATCTTCTGCAGCTGTTTGTTTGGACGTCGAATCTTCAATAACTTATTAATTGCTGACTCAAAAACATATTTCCTCAATTTTCTCTAATGATTGGAGGGTAACTAAGAAAATGTCGTGTAGTGACGGCAGAGAATTAAATTAGTCACGAGTTCACGACCCCTTTCCGGGTGTCGCAAGAATCGACTAGGTAATAGATGTATAAAGGTTATTACAGAGGACGGGTAGCAAAGTCATTCAACTAATTATTGACCGTGCGAGCGAAGCGTCTAAGTTTCGCGCGACATTTGCGAAAAATGCTTTTTCCGGATGTCGGTTAGTTTATCCGTCTATCCTTGCCTACGGGTTGCATTTCTCAACTGATTCTTGTGAAATTTTGTGAGTAGGTTTAAAAATAATTATAGAACCTTGATCTGATCTGATACTGCAGTTGTGGGAACAACTGCAGTAAAATATCAATTTTTTTTTTTAAACGACACTAGTTCGAAAAGATCTTTTGAGACGTCGCCCTATGTCTGTGTTGTCGATCACCACTTAATAAATATGTCATCTTCAAGGCGTCGAGGTCCCCGGCCGTAAAGCCGTTTACCAAGTGTCCTCACGGGACCTATAAGTGCGCTTCCCAATCGTTTTTACTTACATCAACTCCGCAATAATTTACCAGTGTCCTTAAGGGAATTGCAACAATTTTCACATTAACAAAGACAGGTCTTGAGATAAATTTTGACGTCACAGAATGGAAGGTTAACATTAGCAGAAGAGGGAATTAGTCTTCTTATTGACGTAGATACATATCATGTTATGCTTTGACAACCTCTGTGGCCTAGTATCACACTGGTGGTCCCGGGTTCAATTGCCGGTCAGGACATGATTGTAAATGTTCTTTTTCAGATTGACCTAGGTCTTGGATGTTTATTTGTATATGTATTTGTTATAAAATGTAGTATCGTTGAGTTAGTATCCCAAAACACAAGTCTCCAACTTACTTTGGGGCTATTTCAATCAGTGTGATTTCTTTGTATATATTTATTTATTATTTATTCATATAACATACTTTCTTGTAGTTAGTATCCCTTAACACAAGTTTTTAACTTACATTTAGTCTAGCTCAATCTGTGTGGTTTGTTGTATATATTTATTTATTTTCTAACCTCATTCTCTTAGCGTGTTGCGGGTTGGATATTTAGCAGTAATGCTATTCAAAGCTTGCTGACATCCACTTAGATAGCTTTTGATCTCATCTCGCCAAGTCCTACTTGGTCTTCCTTGTCTCCACCTTCTGGCCTATTATGACTTCAATAGAGATTAAAAAATAAAATTAAATCTGTACTTATTAAAATTTAAATTAAAACTAAATCAACTACAAATTATAAATGTAGGTATTTGTAGGTATATTTATTAGGATTTATTTAGTAATTATTCTGCGCCGCAACTAAATCTCTGTTTATCCCTATGGTTGAGTGGAAGAGAGAGAACGCTTTTTTAGCGTTAAGTTCGCCAATTGTAAACAATTGTATATTGTGGATCAATAAAGTTTTTTTAAAATAAAATAATTAAATTATATAGTCCCACTAACAATTAAATTGCATTTATTACGTAAAACGTATAACGGCTTTTATGAATTAAATTTAAAGTAAAAATTTCAGGTGTCAAAATTCAATTTGACCAAATTATATTAAATGGGAGGAATCCAATTTCGCTATTGAACGAAATTAATTAGAAAACAGAGGGGATCCATTGACTATATTTCAATTTGTTAAAAGGCAATTAAAAGTAAAAGCATTTTGGATTACAAAATAGCAGAGATTTAAACATTTTCCGAATTATGTACTTTTCGTCAATAAATTTTTTAATTTTTTTATCAAATACAAGCAATTATATTTCAGCAAATAAGGGAAAGTTAAACATACTTTACTTGCATTAATCTAAGAAGATATATCACCATGTTACATTTTTCTGTATCAATAATAAAGAAAACTTTATTTTAAAAAAAATTAAAAACAACACAATACAAAAATAAATAATTAAACTAAAAACTAAATAACCTACCTATAAACTAAAATATATCTAATTAAAAATAAAGCATTATATTATATAAAAAGAAGACCATAGATCGCTACGGTGTCGCAAGGCAGAGTGCCTAAGAGACTGGCAGCATTGCCTCGTTGTTGTTGTTTATGTATGTATATTAAATTAAAACAAGAATAGTAAAATTTAAATCAAAACTATGTAATACGTAATAACTTAACACAACTAACACTTGCGTGTGTTATCTTATGGTGTATGTTAAGAAACAAATCAGTCCCTTATTCTGAAGGACATTTTCCTCAAGAAATCAATATTTCAATTATTTTGAACAGATTATAAGTCTATTTGCCGATCAAATCCAAAATATTCAGCTCACAAAACAATACAAACAGTTGCAGAAACTAATTTAGTTAATATCGACGTCTAAAGTACCAATATTAAACATAAATCATTGGAAATTGAACTAGCACCTCAATCTAAAGTCTAGACTTGATTAAGACTGTCTTGAAATACCTTTTGCAACGTTTGACGACTTAGAAAATAGGGATGTAGTAAAAATATCCCACCATAAACATAAATGTGAAAAGGGGAGCCAAGTTCAAAATACGACAAAAGAATTGAGATCTAAATGGCTGCCAAATTCTTTAGAGACTATTGAATTTTATTTATAAGAATCTTAACATTTGATTTGGCTTTAGCATGACCTAGACGACTTTAATGTATGTGCTAAATTAAAAAAGGTTTTGAGTTGTGAAGGGGTCAAAAGTAGCTCGAAATGGTTCGTGTAAATATACACACGGCTGCCGCGTCGCCAGTTTCTTTTTTGTTGAACTTGGCTGACACGCTGCCGCGTGTCTAGATATTGTTTTGTTTTGTCCATCAACGAGATTTTTCAAAAATAAAGGATCCATATTATATTTTCGTTTAGCAGTGTTAAAATTTACGAAGATACAGCGCTTCAAGGCTTCGGAGTGGAGTGATTTACGTCACCTTTGGTTAAAAATTATTCCTGATCGTGATGAAATTTGAATGCGCTATATTTTCAATCATTATTTGCTTATAAGAGATCAGAAAAAAAACATACCATACTTTTTAATCATCTTTCTAATTATTTTGTTTACATCCCTATTTGTTTGAATCCAACTCTTCTTAATTGTGGTTCATTAAACCGATTTTAGAAGGAAACTCTTCGATGGAATAGCAGTGAAGTAATTCGTCAGTAATTTTAGTATCGCAGTGAGGGTCGCTAATGGAATGGCGGGAGTCACGGCACAATTAGATCGCAACGGAACCCTTTAGCGTAATTTTACGTAGTTAGCATACAGGCAATATCAGAAAGTTACCATCTCTACGCAGATAATTCGTTTACTTGGATGAGATATTTATTCTTTCGATTTTGATTCATTGATATAGAATGTAAAGAACAACTTTTTCAGATTAACCTGGGTCTCGGATGTTTATTTATATATGTATCTGTTATAAAATATTGTATCGTCAGGCCTGTATCACTCCTCGTTTAGGTATCGAAAATATACCTACATTATTACTATGCGCGCGGCGACCACTTCGAAGAGGAAAATTCAGTTACATGAATAGTTTGTCCAGAGGAATAAAAATGAAATTGGCTTGCAATGGATGTATAGGTATCTAAAGAAAGAGGTGAGGATGTCTGTCGCGAGCTAAATTAAACCATACCGCTAACTACATGAAGTAGATATTTCTTTGAATTTCTTTTCTGAGTGAGACTTCTGTACGTGAGTACTTAGTACTTATTCTGTGGTATCGTTGAGTTAGTATCCCATAACACAAGTCTCGAACTTTCTTTGGGGCTAGCTCGATCTGTGTGATTTGTCCAAATATATTTATTTTATTTAGCTACAATTGAACGGGTCAAAACAGTAATATATGGTATTATCTCTAGTACCTTAGTACATAATTGCTCTTTGGACCAATCAGTTTTGAATAAAATAAAAACCTCCACTAATGTGTTTTTCAGCATCCATTAGATCGTTTAATATATTCTAAACAAGGGTTTACAAGTTTAAAATATAATTCATCTCAGCTGCGAGCTTTATTTAAACTTTGCAGTCCATGGTACAACCATAAAATAAAGAGGTAACAGGAGAATTTTTGTTTAACCTACAGTCATTCCATTATTTTTTCTATTTCTACCTTTCTATTTTCTGAGATTATTGCTCATCATTTTGAAAACGATGATTTGGCCAATGTCAAGGTTGAAGATGACACGATAATACATAATAAAATAAATAAATATATACGGACAAATCACACAATTTGAGCTAGCCCCAAAGTAAGCTTAAGCTTGTGTTATGAGATACTAACCCAACGATACTATATTTTTTGATTAATACATATAAAGATAAACACCCGAGACCCAGGACAGTTTGAAACTTGCCCTGGCTGGGGATCGAACCCAGAACCTCCAGATTGGCGGTCTAGCGTGTTGACCATTACGCCACGGAAGTCGTCAATTGAAGGAAAAATTCAATTTATTAACAATTGGGTTCACTCCTGGGTCAAATATAAATTATTTGGGACTGTTAGGAAAACAAAACGTCACAAAATAATTCACTTGTCATTGATGATATTAATTTTAAAAGTGATTTTAGATTTATTATAACAAAAAAACTGATAATAAGAAGGCTATTTGACTCCGAGAAACTGTGACGCCATTAGCCTGTATTTTGTTTTCTTTTGACGTTTAGAAAAACTTGTTTCATACGAGTTGGTGGAAAATAGTGAATTGACCGGGAGCGATGAGCATGGAGCAAACTAAAACAGACAAACATGTAGAGGTAAGTAATAGCTGAATCTCATCCCTGACAAATTGTTAAAGCCGATGAATTGAACGGGCGAAATTGCCACTCATGTTAATAGATTATATGGCAAGCAGCCCATTACTGATATAATTTTTCGCCTTATTTGTCTTGCAGACTTCGATTCTGTTACTATTTTTAATTTGTACATTGCATGCGGTTAGAAACTTTTACAGCAACTTTTAATGAGGGCATTGCGTTCTGAAACGAATTAAATAGATACGTGGACCTGCCGAGTGAGGCTGTGAAGGTTCATGAAAGCAGTTAACGTTTCTATTTACTCGCACCCATTTTATGGATTTAAAGGTTCTTTAGTAAAAACGTATAAAGTGTTTCTAAACGTTAAACTCGTTCTACCGTGTACCCCTCTTTACAAATAATTTCTCTTTATCCTTTTATCGCGAGACTTTATATCAGTTGTCGTGCTCCCAGCGCGAGGTATAGTGAATCGGAAATAAACCTACAATCGAAAAGAGATACTTAACTTTTCTGCAATAATTAGTGGTTTTTTGTAGGAAATATCCAACGCTCAAGAAATGGGCACGAGTCTAATAAATCCTTATCCGATACATCTATTAAAAGTAAAATATAAAATAAACTACAAAATATACACATATTATAAAAAACCTAACCTAGCTACCCACTGGCGGCGGGGCAAAGCTCAAGCTACCGCTGGTTAGGGCCGCAGAGAGAGAAACCTCCTGACAATGCGTGCCTTGTCCAGGAGTACTGTCTTCTGTATCTGACCTTTGATCCAGCCATCTAGCGAAAGAGTCTTAAAATGTTGGTCTAGACTCTTCGCTATAAGACCGTTCAACGTTAAATTTTACATTGTTGTAGGTACTACTCGACGACCTCTGTAGCGTAGTGGTCACCATGCTAGTCCGCCACTCAGAGGTCCCGGGTTCGATCCCCGGTCAGGGCAATTTGGAAAATGGCCTTTATCAAATTGTCCTGGGTCTTGGATGTTTATCAATTTAAGTATTTTTTATAAAATATAGTATTGTTGAGTTAGTATCCCATAACACAAGTCTCGAACTTACTTTGGGGCTAGCTCAATCAGTGTGATTTGTCCCTATATATTTATTTATTAATTTTATTTACTATGTAATACGAACAAGTAATACCTTTCAAGTTACCTGAAATGAAACATTTTTAGGAATCTCTATTCAATTTTAAGTAAAAAAATACCAACCTTTTATGCAGAGAGTGAATCGAAACTGAAATTAAAATAGGACATTTTATGAATTTCTATTATTCACGATATAAAAAATTGTTACAAAGCATAAACTAAAATGCAAACCATTTATACAGCGAGTGAAGCGAAACGTAAAACGTGTTAAAATGAAGAAAATTCAAAGAAGAAATACTGCTGCGGTAATGCAAATTTATCAGGGGTCATCGCGCTGACTCGCTTTTTGCTTTTTCTTTCGCCTCGGCGTAATCTCGACGTCCATCTTGCAGTTGGTTCTCGTTAACTGCTCAAAGGTAATTTTGAAGAAAAACTGTGTAATAAAATTAAAATATTCAGTGTCAGAAAGAGTACTGAGTGCATCAAACGAATTTATTGGAAACTTCGATCAAATTACCCTATTCGCTTCTTTCTATAGTCTCGCTGGCTCAAATTTCAAATTTTGTTCTTCCAATACGTTGCCACTTTTAGGCCTTCCTCCGAGGAAGAGTATAGGTCAAGCATGGTGCAGCTGGTAGGGCACAAAAGGCATGAGAGGAGGTTCTGCATAGTCTGGTCCTTGTGATAGTCACACTGGCACTGTGCTTCAGCTTGTGTCATCTGCAATTCAGCAGTTCAGAATAAATAATTTTATTTGCTAGCAAATTAAAAAGAAACCCCGATTGTCAAGAACACCATCTAGTGATGAACAGCGGAACTACCGAAGTCATATCAGTAGTTCCGCTTCTCATCACTAGATGGATATTCTTAGCGCCATCTAATTATTTAATAAAGAAGTCCTGACTTTCAAGTGTTAATCCCCAATAACTTTTGAACGGCGATTTTCATCACACATAGGTAAGAACCACAGTAAGAGAATTTCCCTTCAAGAAAAAAAAAACGCATTGACATCGGTCCATCCTTTCTAGTGCTACGATGCGACGGACAGACAGATAGACAGACAGACTGACAGAAATTAGCATCAAACTTGTAACACCTCTCTTTTTTTGTCGGGGGTTAGAATGGGAACATAGGCAGGACAAAAAAGAAGAAGAGATAATAATCAATTAGTTCAACAATGGACATGATCACATTTGATCCATGAACACTTGGCCAGGGATTCTGCCAATGATGTCGCTTAGGAACACCTACCTAAAAATGTATGCTCAAAGGTAATTTTTAAGAAAATTTGTAAAGTATAATTTTTCAAAACTAAAAACTGACTTCACCCCCAAACTACACAACCGATTTTGATAAAATTTCCATGGTACCACCTGGAAAGTATACTCGTTCAAACAAAAAAGAATTTTTTAAATCGGTCCAGGCGTCTTTGAATAATCGGTGAACATCCATAAAAAATAATAAAGGATCGCGATGAATTGATAACCTGCTCCTTTTTTGGAAGTCGGTTAAAAATTGAATTAAAAAAAAATCATTCGCACCACTTGGATTTGTCAATCAACCACCGTACGATTTAAAAGGAACTTTTTAGCACCTACGACCGAACTGTAGAATCAACTTCCTGCGACAGTGTTCCCGGACCGATACGACATTGAAACCTTCAAAAATCGAGTCTATATCTTCCTGAAAGGCCGGCAACGCTTCTGTTACATCCCTGGTGTTGCAGTTGTCCAGGGCAGCGGTGATCACTTACCATCAGGTGACCCGCTTGTTCGTTTGCCGCGCTATAACGTAAAAAATATATATTAATGAATTCGACCCGTGTAGGGTTTCAAATAAATACAAATATCGCGTTACCAACCTGAAAACATTACCTAAAAGCAAAACTGTCCGAAGGATACCTATTGACCGAGTGAGTGAAGCGTTCCAGTTTCGTGATTGGCCAAAAATGCTTTTGTCCGGCTGTCCGTCTGTCGTCGCATAACGCATTTCTCAACCGATTCTCGTGAAATTTTGTGACAAGGTTTGAAAATGCGGCGGAAATATGGGGTTCAAAACATATATATAATAATATTAGACCAAATTTTGACCATATTATATTATGGCAAGACTCAAAAAACACCTTTAGGGGACGGTGGGCGAGAAGGTGGAAGAAGAAATCAAATTATATATAATATTATTTGAGAATATTAATTCAGCCATTAAAAAAATATCACAAATTACATAATTCTTTTTCGTTACCCTTATTAAGGCACAACTTTTTTGCCAAATCAATTTTTTGATCGGATAAACTTTAATGGGCCGGGATGACTTGCGAGGTCTACAGCTTACAGAGCCACTAGATATGCTTAAATAATTTTTTTAAATGTTATAATAATAATAATAATTCATTTATTTCAGGCAATAGCATTGTACTTACAAATTTGTACAATGCCAGAGGCCCATATTATAAATACCTTATAACTAACATACATAATATATAATTCCTATCCTAATTTACACGTAGTGTCGGCGACGTGTGACGCACGGTGTCGTCGGGCAGCCGACCTCGAAACCTCCGAAATACGACACCCAGCGGCCAGAAGTCCTCCTTCATGAAGGTTGGCTGATGATGCGTCGGCACTCTCACCACATATGAATTAAAATTCGCTTTGTGGCGAGACTGCAGCCGCTCAACCCTCAAGGTGAAGTTAGATTTCTTTCGGACGTAGTCCACGACTTCCTCTGTCCTCGTAGACCAGTGCAGACGGGACACGTACAGCTGCGTCGATGGTATGGCAGGACGCAGGGGAGAGTCCGGTCCGGGCGGCGCGGTTCCGCAGTTATTGCGGCTCACGGGCTTCCTCCTCTTCCTTTCCACCTTGACGAAGCCCTCTTCATCGCGCTGGTTCTTCTCGGGACCCGGTGGTGGCAACGGCTTGGTAGGAGCTGGCTTACGCCGTCTCCCTATTGGCCCCTGTGCCAAAGGCCGCGATGTGGTCGCAGCGGAAGTGGCGGCGGGCGCGGGCGCAGCGGCCGCCGCGGCATAGGCCCGCGGCCGCTGCAGCACACTCGGGCTCGACGTCACCGGGGTGGGGGCGGGGGAGCGGGCGGCGGCCTGTGTAGTGCGCACAACAACAGGCGGCGACGGCAAACTGCTGACAGAGACATTTTGCGCGCCGCCTCGTCGCGTGTTTACGTTAGCAGTTTCCGGTGACCTACTTACCGAATCATTACTTTTTAATGTTAATAATTCGGTACGTAGCTCACTGATGGTAGATTCGGAGACCCCTAACCTACACTGTACTTCGGCCAGGCTGGCTTTCAGGGCGGTGATGTCCTTCAGCAGCCTAGTGACGTCGACGTGGTCGAACGTGACGGGAGGCAACTTGTCCAGCTGCCTCGCCACGAATGTGGGCACGTCATCCGGGTCTGTGACCTTCAGCAGGTTGATGATGTCCTGCAAACTTATCTCCCCCTTTTCATCCCTTCTGCGAGATGGCATCCGGTCGGCCATGTCGAGACTCCTGTACAGCAGCTCCTTGCCACTGCAAATCTCCTCTAACTTGAAATTCGACTTGCAGATCTGCAAGATGCTGATCTCGTTCATGGTATCGATGGCGTGCTGGATGAACGCCAACAGTTCGTTCGCTATGAGTGTTTCGGAACTCATAGCGGTATCGGGCAGCGGCTAAGCCGCGCAATTCGCGAATAAATATTCGTGACAGTGCAAAGCGGGTCACCTGATGGTAAGTGATCACCGCTGCCCATGGACAACTGCAACACCAGGGGTGTAACAGAAGCGTTGCCGGCCTTTCAAAAAGATGGCCATACTATGCTAGGTGCCGTAGTTACTATTGCAAAAGCCTAGCATATGTACATCCCAAATTATTCCTCAGTCCATAAACCTTTCTTTTTTCTTGCAATAAATCTACTCCTGCCGTAACCTACCCAAGATTTTAATACATAATACATACCTACTATCACGCCTTTATCCCTAAGGGGGCAGACAGAGCATTTTGAGTCTTGCGGCTCTAAGCAAATAAAGCCTAGGGCCGCAAGACTCAAAAGACACTGTTAGCGTGACGGTGGGCGAGAAGGTGGAAGAAGAAATCAAAATGTTGATGGGTTGCTAACCGCATCGCCTATTAACATGATTCGCATTTTCGCCCATTCCCTCGATCGGCTCCTAAGATCTGCGCGGGAAGAGAAGCAGCTGGTACATGTGAAATATGACATATGTAATCAGTCTAGTAACGCAGGTCAGCGCCATCTAAACGTAACTTGTAATATTTCAATCTCTGCTGTAATGTTAATAACTATATCTGCACCTAGATATAGTAAATAACATATAGCTCCACCCAATCCACCTAACGATAACGATTGATACCTACTTGTTCAACCCAGTGATTCTAATATTCTCTTTGACCCGATTGTCATTTTCCCATTTCTGATTTCGGGTTTATTTTTACGGTTTTATTTATATTTCTTAAAACACCAATAAAAAGTAATTGTTTAAAATTTGTTATCATGTCACTGGAATCGAACCATGAACCCTAAGTTTTTTCTTTTCTCTCAGACCAGCATGGAAGAAAGACTCCACTACGTCGACGGACGGAGGGCGAATAAAGGAAGAGTTTCCTTTATTCGCCCTCCGTCCGTCGACGTTCCTTTTGGCCAATATCCGTCTGATTAATAATCCACGTAATAAATAAATAACTAAATTTTGTCGTCAGCTTAGGGGGGTCGGACCCACTGAACCTCCCCTTGTATACTCTTACGTACTTATCCGACTCGCTAAGAAGATGTACTTAACTATCTATTTTGATCTTAACTTCATTGCTTTTCAATATTTACTACAAAGCTGCAGTGCGCGTTGGAAATGGGTATTTAGGGACTCGGGCAGTCAATAGCGTAAGAGGCTTAGCGACACTGCTGAGTTATAGTACGTGTATTGTGTCTGACACTCGGTGTTTTATCGACACCAGTGTCCGAGAGCGGAAATGTCGAGGGATGTTGCACTTGTCATGTTTATGATAATGGTGCAGAGATTAATAGGATGGTTACTGTTCATTTTGACGCTTTGAAATGGTTTACTTATTTCTTTTTTGTAGGTCACTGAACTAGGAAGTATGCAATTTTGTCCTATGCAGCGGATTAGCTCATCATAATGAGCTCATTGAAAAGGGAGTGTTGATAGGGCTCAGATATAGGGAAAAAAAATAGGTAGGTTAATGTTATTTATTTTATTACCACGCGGAAAAACTGTTAGGGCAGAAAAATAGGACGGTTAAGGTTATTTATTTATGACTACCCGAAAAGACTGTAAGGGCAGACAAAAGGTAGGTAATTCTCTTTATGACCACACGGAAAAACTGTTAGGGCAGAAAACAGTAACAGTTTTGTGCGTTTTCGTTTTTTGCGAAATATAAATTATTCATTGAGAATATAAGAAGTTTAAGTATTAGACGTAATGAGATTTTTTTTGTAAATTAATATACAGCGTAAAAAATTAAGCGAAAAGTAATTAGACTATACTAAATTAGAATTAATGAAATTATTCTAAAAAAAATTGTACAAAAATTTTGTGCGTCATTCATATTAGAAATATTAAAAAATTGGAAGAACCACTATAGATCCTACTCTAGTTCTCCATCGATTCTGCCATGATAAAGATATCGTCGACAAACCAAAGGTGAGTGAATATACTCGCCATTGATGTTAATGCCTAGTCCTTCCCATTCCAGGAGCTTGAAGGCATCTTGATCATCAATAGTTTTTGTGATATGGTATCTTCCTGTCTCACGCCTCTTTGCAGTGGAGTATCCTTCGTACTGAGCTCCTGAACTCGGACATATTGGTTTTGTTGTACAAGCACTTCAACACCTCGATATCATCATCATCATTTCCAACGCATAACGTCCACTGCTGGACATAGGCTTCTCCCAAGGATTGCCAAAATGACCGATCAAGAGAGTCCTGCATTCAACCCTTTCCAGCGACCCTGGTCATGTCGATATACCTATAAATACAGCACCGCTAGGGAGCCTTAACCACGGCCCATGTTACGATCGAATCGAAGGCTTTCATTGGCCACCAATCCCAAACATAAAAGCCTATTATACTCCTTCGTCTCCTCTATAATCTACCGCAGCGTGTGGATGTAGCCCATGGTACTTTAGCCTTTTCATAATCCAGCTTGTTCGGCAGGTTGGAAGGCGTCTAATCAGTTAGCAAGACGGTTCGTGATGACCCTAGAAAACAACTTATAGATATGGCTCAGAATCGTGATGGGCCTGTAGTTCTTTAAAAGTGTTGTCACCCTTTTTGTAGAACAGAACCACCACACTTCTGTTCCACACCTCTGGCGTCATTCCCTGTTGAAAGACTTTCAGGACTGGCGTTCAGCTGCTATTAAAAGGTCCGCTGTGATTCCGTCCTTACCCCGCAAATGTGTTTTCGAGCTGTTTGCGTGCCATCCTAATCTCTACGTACTTATGTCCGGGATATCTTCAGAATAGCTCCTGGTTAGCTTGGATCTTTAGCCATGTCTTTTCATCATGCGGACAGTCGTGTTATTAAAGTTACGTAGGGTCATTTTACGCGTTGGTAAATGTATTAAGCTGATCTTTCATAATATTATAGCTCGCTGGCTATAGAATTACAGCCACGGTATTGGAGTAACAACGTTACTACTCTCAAGAGGTCCTCTCAGGAGATGATCTAATCAGCCAGTTGTTGACCCGACTTTGTTCGTCCATTACCCCATTTCTAACAATATTAGTGTCTTTGATATAGTTAATGTGTTTCTATGTTTTGTGTTGTTATAATATGGACTCTTAGTAATTATATTGTAAGGCTATTTTGTTAACAAGTCTTAATCCCTGATAGGGTAGACAGAGCCTACGGCCATAAGACCTAAAGGCCACGCTGAAAGTGATGGTAAAATAAATAAATACAAAATGCGTGTGCATTTACCCACTTCTTAAACCCTTCAGTGTTTATTTTTTTACAAATTAAAGCTAATAGCTCCTCCATCTCCTTCCAAATATCTCGATCGTGTGACACTTCCAACCATTCTCTTTCAAACTGTCGCAAGTCGTCACACCAACGCTTCCGGGGCCTATCTTTTTTTCTTCGGCCATCTTTGGGAGTCCACTTTGTTACCAAGACCTTTGCGCAGCAGTGGGATAGTAGAGGTTAAAAAGAAATTAAAAAAGTTAATGTGTTTTCCTGTACCACGTTGTTAACTGGTAGCCCCACATTAGGCTGCAATACCTGTCCTGTGACAGCCTTAAAAATTAACAGATATTGGTATTATTAATCTGACTTAAACCGAGAATAACATATTAACAAAAAAAGCTTATAGGTACCATAGTTTAATTTATTCTATAGTAACCTAGTAATTTCTAGATTAGTATTTTACAATAAGTGTGCATAGCTGTAAGTAAATGCAACTCAATTAAAAACTCACTATCTGTCCAACTTATGATTTATTTTGTAGTGGATTCTTTCGCATTATGCTCATATTTCATTATTTTGTTAGTGTTATAAATATATATCTTTTATATGTACATATGTATGTCTATTAATTCATAGGTATGTATGTAGTGTATGTAAGTATTTGTATGTATTTATATACTGTGGCAGGTTCTGTATAGTAACTATTTGCAGTAAATGCACCGCCTATTTTTAATATTCACTTCTCCCTCTACCCGAAGGTTGACTGGAAGAGATTACTATGCGATAAGTCCGCCTTTGTATCATAATTCTATCTTCTTTTGATCTTGTAATTGTTTTTCCTTTTGTTTATGGTGAAATAAAGAGTATTTGTAGTGTATCGTAAATGATCAGGAGTTAAATAAATAATAGCTGTAATAGATGGTGGGCGTTGATATGGAAAAATGTATCTAAAGAGTGATGGATTGCTAGTCGCCTCGCCTACCCTCGGTCCAGGAACAGAAGCCGCAGTACATTTTACGTTTTAGGGTTCCGTGCCCGAAGGGTAAAAACGGGACCATATTACTTAAGACGTCGCTGTCCATCTATCCATCCGTCCGCGTGTCTATCACCAGGCTGTATCTCATGAATCGTGATAGCTAGACAGTTGAAATCACAGATACTGTATTTCTATGGCTGCTTTAACAGTAGATACTAAAAAAAGAATAAAATAAATATTTAAGGGGGCTCTCATACTACAAACGTGATTTTTTTTAGGTATTGGTACGAAATTCCTTAGGCACGAGTCCCACTCCACTACGCTGGTTGTTATTTTAGTTGTGGTATAGTCACGCTACCGGCAAAACTCTGTTTTTTATGCTAGTAGCATGAATGGGCCGGCTCGTCCGGGGAAGTACCACACTCTCACAGAAAATCGACGTCTGAGTAGTAGCGTCACCGCTTCTATGCTTCGTTCGGTGAGTGAGAGAGCCGGAGCCCCCCCCCCTCCTACACCCCTTCCCCCTCCTCCTACATCTTCCCTTCCTGAAAGGCCGGCAACGCTTCTGTTACACCCCTGGTGTTGCAGTTGTCCATGGGCAGCGGTGATCACTTACCATCAAAATAAATAAATAAATATATAGGGACAAATAATACTGATTGAGCTAGCCCCAAAGTAAGTTATAGACTTGTGTTATGGGATACTAACTCAACGATACTATATTTTATAACAAATACATATACAGATAAACATCCAAGACCCAGGACAATTTGAAAAAGGCCATTTTCTAACTTGCCGTGGCCGGGTATCGAACCTGGGACCTCTAGGTGGCGGACTAGCATAGTGACCACGACGCCACGGCGGTCGTCAGGTGACCCGCTTGTTCGTTTGCAGCCCTATGACACAAAAAAAATGTCTCTAAAACCAGCTTAACCATTATGAAGAAATTATTTCCTATAAAAAAGTTGGAAACAAAAATATACCACTACCCAATAGCAAAGTTTTTATGCCGACAGGGAAAGTTAATTTGTCGGGTTCACATCCGCACTGTCTGGCCGGTAATGCACTTAATGGAGTAGAATTTTACAGTTACCGTCTTTATGCGAGGTAGACAGAGCCTGTGAAATGAAAACATAAAAAGAAATGTGGTGTCGTGGGACACCAGGTAGGAACGAAGTTCCTTCGGCTAATGTAGAATCGACACAATTTGCAAAAGAAAAATCGTGCTCAAAGGAAGAGAAAGGTATTATACACTACTCGCTTGTGTATACGACTGTCGCGCCTGCGCACGTCTCATTTAACGGTTTTATTTAACGAGGTCATCCTTACGGTTTTACTATCACATTTTTTTCAGTTCGGCCGCGCAGCAAAATCCCTATCTCCTCCAAGCCTGCCGTAAGGAACTTCGTTCCAAAAACTTTTTTTAATTACGGGGATACCTGAATTTTCCGGAGTCCAGTGCTGCCCCCATTTGAAATAATACATTTGATAGAAAACGGAGATATCACTTAAAATTTTTTCTTGACCTGGCACTAGATAACCCGTCAAACTATTTTATGAACTACTGATTGCAGTTTAAAGTAAGAACGTGAAGATTCGACCACGCTGCGGCTATATTATCTACGATTCTAATAACCTGTTTGTGTTTAGTAGACACAACAGATATGAAAGTAGATTCAACTAGTTATATAGCAGATACAACTTGTCATAAAGTAGGGGCAACATTAAAATATAGTAGGTGCAACAAATGTTTTAGTAATAAATACAAAGAAAATTGGACACGCCACACAACTGATTGTAATTGTTACAAAAAGCTTAGTAATTGCTACATACGATCTTGTTGAACCTACTGAAAATGACAACATACCGCATTGTTGAGTTTACAATATAAATTTGTTATTAATACTATGTTTATCGTACCTGTAACTCAAACATATTAACTATAATTGTGTAGTAGACCGTACTAACCGTAAGGGTTGTCACAAATAGAGCTATAAATATTGTATAGTGAACTATAATTCTTGTTAGATGAACGATATTTTTTTTCCGGGTATGCTGGTAATTTAAGTAACCAACGTTGCTGTTGAGGGCAGGTGCACACGGTCTGTTAAGGCAAACTATTGCCAGTAGGGCGCCGGCCGGCAATAGTTTGCATGAACTAACTGGTAGCGGAATCGCAAAAAGTAATTCAAGTCACGTAGTATGTAACTTTGATTTCCGGAAAGTAACACCTGAATCTCTTAACTACTTTAATTTAATGTTATTTTGAAAGCTTTTTTTTTGGAGCCTTTCACAGACTCTAAAAAATGAGGAGATTACCAATTCCTTGGAATACTTTTTTTTAATGTACTTATGTTCACCGATTACTCGAAGACGTCTAAACTAATTTAAAAAATTCTTTCATACCGTTCCCCCTCTCAAAAGTTTATTTTATTCACTGAAAACAGTGAATAGAATGCACTTTTACTCACTATTTTGATGATGAATTTAGAACAATTTACTCTTAATTTTTGTAATTGTTCCAATTTTAATGTCCATTTTAATTTATTTAATCTTATTTTTCTTCATTAAATGTCTTTTTTCGTTTAAATTTTTCTTTTTAACCGACTTCCAAACGAGGAGGTTATCAATTCGTCGGAATCTTATGTTTTATATATGTTGATCGATTTATTCGAAGACCTTTGTACCGATTTAGAATATTCTTTTTTTTTTAAGGGAATACCTGTCAGGTGGTCCCATATTTTTTTTTATTACTTTTGAAATATTATTCTCGTAGTCATGGTATAAAGTATAGTATGCAATTCTTGAATAAAGCGGATTTACATTGCTGGCCATGAATCACTCGCATTGCTCAGGATTCTAACACTTGAATTCACCGAATCACTCCCTACGGTCGTGATTCAGTCGTTAGAATCCTTCACCTGCTCGTGATTCATCTATGGCCCTCGAAGTAAATCCGTCCTTTATTCACTAATTGCATAATATACTATTTTTGTTTGAAAGGGTATGCTTGTCCCATACAAATTTTATCAAAATCGGTTGTGTAGGTTGGGAGTAAAGTCGGTTTTTAGTTTTGAAAAATTATTATTTAAATGTGAAATGAAAATTCTACAACAAGGAATATTCACCTACATGTTTAGCAGCCTAGCATATTACACCGTGGATGGGACATACCCGTAATAAATCGAATCACGGGCTATACTAGATCACTATAGTATAATGAAATCAAAACAACTATCAACAATCCCAAAAAAAGATATTCCCATACAAATTGCCTGGGCGGCTGGACACTTTTGTACGGATATGCCAATTTTTTTTCTTGTTTTCTGTTATTTTAATTTTATTATTCTATAGTAAACAAGAATAGCCCGAGGTTCGATTTATTACGGGTATGTGACTTCCACATTGTATATTTATTTTATGTTTAAACTACAAAACATTTCGAGAACGATTTATATAATACATTGAAATAGTTTTACAATATCTTTTTGAGCCTGAATATGTTTCACTTTGTTCAAAGATTCAAAGATTCAAATGTTTATTCAGTAATTAGACCTTCACAGGCACTTTTACACGTCAATAAGTATAATTTATATTACGTGTAAAGTATATTAAAATTTTATTTATTTTTAAAGAAAAGCTACCGATACCAGCGCTTCGTAACGACTACTGCTGAGAAGAAACGCTGAAAGAAACTCATTTTCACAGTATTGGTCGCCTACTCGCCAGAAGGGCTTTGTCATATTATTATAATTGTCTTTTAATTAATAAATACTTATAATATAATACAATGTTGACACATTATAACATGTAATGCTTTAACCTTGTCCTAAACAATAAATAATAATATTGTAAAGAACAGGACAAAAGTACAAAATTTTACATCAGTCACAGCCTGGTTAAATAAGCCAGCCAAGTACTAAACTAAGGCAGACTGGAAGACGGTTGACTGCCTCCGTGGTCCAGTGGTCAAGGCGTTCACCTTATGACCCGGAGGTCATGGGTTCAATTCCCATTGGGAAGCATACTTTGTGAAAAGTTGTTTCCAGTCTGGATGGGATATTGCAGGCTTGAATCACGTGATTATCCGAAAAGAAAGATGATTCCGTGTTTCGGAAGACACGTAAAACTGTGGGTCCCGAACGCCACGATGTAAGTAAGGATTGGATCCTGGTTTGCCCTTTAGGTTGTGGAGGTCGGACGGCAGTCGCTCCGTATAAAAACCAGTAACCTCGTCAAATCTCCTTGATTAGGTAGCGGACCCCGGGCTCTGAAGCGTTACTGCTGAGGATGCAACCGGGAATACGCGCGGATGATGATGATGAGGAAGACGGTTCATTAAACACCAGCATTCAATTGGCCCATTCAATTAGATGTCGGAGTTTAATAAACTGCCTAGGTGCCCAATAAATTGGCTAATTTAACCTTTACCGCGACATTAAAAAGAGGTAATGTCATCAGATTTAATATTTCTTTCAAATAAGCCATTGTCCTCATTTTACTGAGCTCCACATTAAATTATCCCTTATATTAAAGACTGTCAAAGACCTCCTTTAAGGCGGCCCTTCCCGGAGGCTCTGTCGTCAACGCGAGCATAGTTCGAAAAGCTTGTTTTTTCATCCAGGATAATGCTAGAAAAAAAACAAATCAAAAAGAGAGAGGTAGAGCCTTAGGGCACGGTTTGCTCTGTATTGAATTAAATTAGTATTGTTATTAACTATCCTTTGAACGAATATTAACTATTCATAGGATGCGGAAATTTCATAAACCTTGTTCCAGGATATACGTTTTTATCAGTAAGCCTTACAAGTTTGTGAAATAAATGTTTTGTATTCAAAATATTCATTAAATTATTTCAAATTTTCATTACATTTGCGAGGTTTCTATCTGTATATTTTTTTTATTTTTACAATTTATGTGTACTTTATGAACGGTCGAAGTTCAGGTAAAATTTGTTCAAAAAAGCAGATTTTTGGAGGCGTATACTGAACTTGATTTTCGAAATATTCATTTTTTATTTCGATAGAAACCTAGAAATAGTGCACAAGATATCTGTTAGTTCAAAAGTTTTCAAGAAAGATTACTTACAACGCCATAATTACGTACGAGCGTTTGTATGAAAAGTAAGACGGTAAGGCTGCTTTTAAGGCCTTGTATCAACGGCCCTGTCGAATGAGGTGCGGGGCGATATAAGAGAGAGACACTACTTAAACTTCTACATATTTCGACTAACTGGGGAACGAGTGACGGGAAATGAACACGGAATGTAGATTTTATCGGTTTTTAATTTTAAAAAAGGGATAAAAGGGAACTCTCCGAATTTGTTTATAAACATTTTGTGGCCTTAATTGAGCATAAGAATTAAATGTAAAATATCAGTTGTTTTGTCATTATCTTAAAAAAATATTACAAAGTAGTGTCGCTTTTGGATTAAGGGGTTGTTTTGGGAAGTGAGAGAGTTTGTTATATCATGTAACTGAATGCGAAAACGAAGACTAGATCCAATTATCTTCAGATTTTAAAAACTATTTTCTGTGTCTTGATTGATTTGAAATCTTGAATGGTTTGAAAAACTCAAAAACTCGGCTTAGCGGACTTTAACACGTTTTTCGACGTAATGTGTCGAAATGACTCTATTTATTTCACTTCCTCAGGAAATTGAGTGTTCTGGTCGGGTCACACCGTTACATCCGAGTTAGGCCGCGATTTTATCTCTGAATGCTTTGACACGGGTTTGTGTAAGAAAGAACGTATATTTTTTGCGATAAGGAAAATATTCCATGGGAACTTATTACGACGCACTTAGGCAAGGTTGTCGGGAATCCCTTGATCGGCTGTAACGATCTGCGCTGGAAGAGAAAAATCTGATGCGTTTGCCTATTTACACAATTTCGTTTCTAGCCTCTACCTAGACTTTTACGATTTACGTACTAAAAAAAAAGCTGGTTAGAATCGACATTTTGTTTTTGACAAACGAGCATAAACAAACTATTCAAAACATCGATAAAGAAACCATTTTGAAGCAAGTGTAGAGAAGTGTGGAGAATTCAGAAGTACATTACTGCGGAATCAAATAAAACACTCTTACAAAATGCAACGCCGTCGCCACAAATTTGTACACGTATTTTTTCTTTTCTGTGAGAAACAAAAAATGACAAAGATACAGCACATTGAAGTTTCATATGACGTCACGACGATTTTTACACAGAGGTGACGTCGCAAGCCCCCACTCTGGAACTTTGATGTATGTATCTCTGTGAATTTTTACTTTTTTGGCAATTTCTAAAATATGGGTCTATTATTTTTGGATAATCTAAAAGACGGTCTAATTCTGATTGTACTTTTCTAACCCTATCGTCACCCCTATTGTCAGATAGAGTGTCATAGTAATGTAGATCTTATTCATTTTTGTTCGTTTACATTTTATTTTTTTTAGAATAGATGGAGTCTCAGGGCATGGGTGTGTGTGTAGTAGCGACGTGATAGCTTTTACGTAAGTGAATCAAACAAAGTACTGGCGGATTGCTAGCCGCATTGTCTACGAGAAAATAAATGCTAAAAATCATTGGATACAGAGAAAAAACACTTATAAAGAAACAAATTTGAAGCAAGTACAGAGAAGTGCAGAGAAATCAGAAACGCATTAGCGTAAAATTCAATAAAATGTTCTTACAAAATGCAACGGCGTCGCCGCGCTTTGAAATTGATGGAAAGAGTGTTATATTAATGCAGTTCTTATTAATTTTTATCGTAACCCTTTTATCCCTTGCGGAGTAAATAGAACCTCAGGCCGTAAGACCAAGTAGCCACGTTCAACAACAAGCTACAGGCGAGTTGACAGCTGCATTTTTTACGAGACAATAAAAGCTAAAACCATCGCATACGGAGGAAAAACACTTATTAATAAACAAATTTGAAGCAAGTGCAGAGAAGTGCAGATAAGTCAGAAACGCATTAGCACGGAATCCAATAAAACGCTCTTACAAAATGCGACGGCGTCGCCGTACTGTGAAATTGTTAGATGAAGTGTATTGTTAGATGTAGTAGTAAAGCAGTTTTTATTTATTTTTATCGTAACCCTTTTATCCCTTGTGGAGTAAGTAGAGCCTCAGGCCTTGAGACCAAGTGGTCACGTTCAACAACAAGCTACAGGCGGGTTGCTAGCTGCATTTTTTACGAAACAAATTTGAAGCAAGTGCAGAGAAGTGCGGAGAATTCAGAAACGCTTTAGCGCGGAATCCAATAAGAAGCTCTTACAAAATGGGACGGCGTCGCCATGCTGTGAAATTGTTACATGTAGTGTCATAGTAATGCAGCTCTTATAAATTTTTATCGTAACCTTTTTATCCCTTGCAGAATAAGTAGAGCCTCAGGCCTTGGGACCAAGTGACCACGTTCATCAACAAGGTACAGGCGGGTTGCTAGCTGAATTTTTTACGAAACAATAAATACTAAAGCCATTACATACAAAATGTGACGGTGTCGCCGTACTTTGAAATTGTTAGATGAAGTGTCATAGTCATAGTGAATCTATTCTTATTCATTTTTATCGTTACTTTTTTATGCCTTGAGGGGTAGATAAAGCCTAAGGTCATAAGACCATGTGGCCATGTTTGACGTTATTGTGGGCGTGTAGGTTGAAAAGGAAATAATACAAAGTACTGGCGGGATTCTAGCTGATGGGGCCGACAGAGCACTTTATGTTGCAGCTTAAAACACATAAAGCCTGAGACTGCAAGACTCAAAGGCTTCTTTTAGCTGGATGTGGGCAAGGTGTAAGAAGGAATCAAACGAGTGATGCATCGCTACAAGACATTCAACCCAAAAATCATTGAATACCAAGAAAAAACACTTATAAAGAAACAAATTTGAAGCAAGTGCAGAGAAGTGCGGAGAATTCAGAAACGCATTAGCGCGGAATCCAATAAGACGCTCTTACAAAATGCGACGGCGTCGCCGCTCTGTGAAATTGTTAGATGGAGTGTCATAGTAATGCAGCTCAAATTCATTTTTCTCGTTACGTCGAAGCATTATGGCCCCATCTTCACTTCTTTTTAAAGCAAAAAAATACTTTTAGCAGTAGTTCTAAATTATAAAGGACGGGGACAGGGAAAGATGGCCCGAGCGAATGACTTTACTTAAAACTATTTTTCAGATTGTAAGAACATTCGTGTTACTAATAAAATCTTTTTCTTATTACATAAAATTAAACTTTGTAACTAAGAAATATGTCCGATTTGTCCTAGTAGAAACATCATATCAGTTAATAAATAATAAATATATAGGGACATATAACACTGATTGAGCTAGCCCCAAAGTAAATTCGAGACTTGTGTTATGGGATACTAACTCAACGATACTATATAATATAACAAATACATATATAGATAAACATCCAACCAAGACCGAGGACAATTTGAAAAAGTTAAATAAATATAAGGCAAATTCATTTTGTTAGAAAGGAATGATAAGTTTAGTAAACTTGGTTACTAGTACAGAATCAAATTTAAATATTTAAACAAAAAAAAATATTATTTACTTACGGCTACTTTCCATACTTGTATAACTATTATATACACAGTAAAAAAACTAGATCTATAAAATCTAGGCAAATGGTGATCTAGACACTTGTTAAAGCTATTTTAAGTTTAAAAGAGCTATTTTCGTCTCCAAAAATAGAGCACAGAAATCAACCTTTTGTTAACCTACTTGAATTTTTCGGGGTCCAATGCGGCCCTTTAATTGAATTAAATCATTTAAAAGGAAATGGAGATATAATTTAAAATTTCGTCTTGACCAGGCTCTAGATAACCCTTTAAAATATTTTATGTTTACAGTTTAAAATGAGAATATGAATCTTTTCTACGCACTTACGCCAAAAGTGGCCGTTTTTGGCAATTGTGCGTAGAAAAGCTTCACGTTCTCACTTAAATAAGATTTTTATGAAAATAATTGACCAAGTGCCAGTCGGGCCACGCGCAGTGTAGGGTTCCGTAGTTACGAACGCCAACTTTGAGTTCATGCCACTAAAACGTCTAAAGACTAATTTTCTATTGAATTTGTATAAAATTATCCTTTTCCGAGTACATTTTATAAGTTGATCGCCTATAAATTTTTACAGAGTCACTATGGCCATCTTCCAGCTCCATCATCATATCAGCTCCATATCATCATAATATTGCATTGTCACGCGATATACGTATGCGTGCAAAATTTCAGCTCAATCGGAAACCGGGAAGAGGGTCAAATTTAACTTGCAAGATTTGATTACAGACAGCCAGACAAAAGAACTAAATAAAAACTCAGTATCAATAGCTGTTTTGATGGTTCTATATATAAAAGTAAAGTATAAGAACTTAAGTACTAGCTTTTATACTTAATTTATTTCGATTCCGGTCTCGTAAATGCGGAACGCTCTTAATCGAGTCAGTCTTCAATGAATTGACATTTCTGCATTTCAGTAGCGAGACGGTGCGACATCCACTTTTCATAATGGTTTAGTGCTTTTAGAGTTCTTCGATGAAGTGGCTAAAACGAATGATAAAGATAAAATTTTGCTAAACATGAGTTACAAGTAACATATTTACATTTAAGTTCATCCAATCATGTTTTACCATCATAGGCGTGCAAATTCTCAGAAAGGCTGTCTATCATAATACTAAAAAAATATACCACTTATAATAAATCTATAAATCTACCACAATATAATACACTACTTATTATTCAAATACAAAGTCATTACAAATTATCAGATAAAAAATCTTTTACACTATAATAACAATTTTCAGTCAACAATAACTTAAATTAAATTTAGATCTTAATATTGTTTCGGTATTTGATTATATATCTTTGGTGTCATACATACTACACTATCTTGCAATAAAGCAGTTTTGGATGCATGCAGACACAAATTATCATAATATAACACACGACGGTTTCTTTTCACTACATCAGATAAACTAGGAAACAAATGAGAATTAGTCTTGACAAATATTGCTATTTTTCCATTCTATATAGTGACTGGAGTGTTAGAATTTTATGTTTTTTAAACAGTGGTACACAACGAAAACCATTGCTTTGCCAAGTTTGTTTGAGTAGTTGCTGTTCTCTCTGTTTTGTTTTGTTATTCTGTTTAAGGGGCTACATGAATTTTCCGGGGTCCAGTGCTGCCTTCATTTAAAATAAATCATTTGAAAGAAAACGGAGATATCATTTAAAATGTTGTCTTGATCAGACCCTAGATAACCGTTCCAACTATTTTATGAACTATTGTTTACAGTTTAAAGTGAGAACGTGAAGCTTTTCTACGCACAATTGCGAAAAACGGCCACTTTTGGCGTATGTGCGTAAAAAAGTTTCATGTTCTTACTTTAAACTGTAAACAATAGTTCATAAAGTAGTTTGAACGATTATCTAGGGTCTGATCAAGACAAAATTTTAAATGATATCTCCGTTTTCTTTCAAATGATTTATTTAAAATGGGGGCAGCACTGGACCCCGGAAAATTCATGTAGCCCCTTAAAGGTAATTAATCTGATTTCTAAAGCAAATAATATTGAGTAATGTTATAAACTTAATTATGAATCACAGTTAACTCCACGCCTGATCGCCGCCGCTGATAACAAGAGAGCTGACTGCTTAATTTCTCAACGAATTAGCATAGCTGTTCAGAGAGAAAATGCAGCCAGCGTTTTCGGCACCATGCCGCACGGTGAACATCTTTTTGACTAGGTTTTATTTACGGTTTAGTTTCTAGTTTACTTTAATCTTAAATGAACGTACTTATATTTTTATTTCTTCAATATTATATTATATGGAACCCTTTACACTACTCAACAAATAAAAAGTAAAAAATATGCAATAGACATGGCTATAGGTGCACCTTTATCTTTGAAGGTTCTTTATCTTTAAGGAAAGTTAAACTAGAATGTAGAAAACTCCATCACGTATGAATTCTGAGTTACATCAAAATAAAGTTTTATCAAAAAATTTTGGCTTATATTTATCCAATAGTCCAAAAAAAAAATTTTTTTTTATACATAATAATTTTTTTTTCGAGCCAAAGTGATAGGCTCATTTAACTACTGCAACTGTTTTAAAGATTTTCTTTTTGCAAATAAAGTTTTTCTTGTATTCTCTATTACTTTCCCATAATAGGAACAAACAATAATTCCTCATCATTTCTGGGTCCCAGTGACCTTGATATCTCTGTTCAGTTGTTAAAATATCTTGGTGGAACCTCTCTCCCTGCTGGAAAACAAAATATTTAAGATATGCTAATTTAGTCACTTTAGTTACTGTTCTGGCCTGTGATTTAAATATATATAAACCACAAACATAACAAAATGAATTAGTTTGTGTATTACGTGTACAACAAAATCACTTTCAGTAACTAGGTATCATAATAAATTTACAACTACCTTCAAGTCTTAAATTAATAAACAACAAAGATTACAAACCAGACACGTTAAATTTGATATAGATACATCGGATTTACAAATATGTTAAAGTTTATATCCATTAATTGCAAATAGAATAAGAAAATTGCTAATATTTCATTAAAAAAAAATTACAAAATTCAAAAATCTTACGTGATAAGGATTTTTTTATTATGAATCGGTAGTTAGAACACATAAACTAATATAAAAACACGATTAGCCACTCTGTTGCATTTTGGCTGTAGACTAGTGTTATCATTTATGCCAGCCAAAATTAAACTAATTCAAATAGTTTATGTTGGTTATATACTTATTTGATGTAACAAAACACCTCTGCGGTTAAACTATATAAGATGTTATCCATAATTTTTCAAAACTAAAAACACACTAAACACTTACCCCAAACTACACCAGCGGTTTTAAAATTTCTATGGGACCACCTGGAAAGTATACAAAAAATATTTTTTTCCAACTCGGTCTAGGCGTCTTCGAAAAATCGGTGAATATACAGAAAAAAAAGATTGATAAACTCTTCCTTTTTGGAAGTCCGATAATACTTGAAACAATTTTAAGAGGCATTTCACATTTGGTTGGCTGTCTCGCTCGCACAATCAAACATCTTTAAAGATTATCACAAAATGTGGCTCATTTGTAGAAAAGTGTTTCATTAAAATTCAATATAATTATATTGTGGATATTTTAGACATGTTTGTATATTGTGTAGACATTGACTACATCGAAAATTAGGTCATCAAAATTTTAAATTTTTGATGACCTAATTCTCGATACACACACACATAAACATTAAAAAAACATGTCTACAATATCTAACATATAATTATAATGGATGTTAATGAAACTCTTTTCTACAAATGAGTCACATTGTTTAATAATCTTAAAAAATGTTTGATTGTGCGAGCGAGACAGCCAACCAAAAGCGAAATGCCTCTTAAGTTTTTGTTGCATGCAAATTTCTGTATTTTAACAACTTTCCATTACGAACAAACAAAGTTGCAATAAACAACAGTCGAAAATTGCCACTTTGTTCCTTTTCCCATGAAAATGCAAAGTTTGGACTTTGAAATAGTTTCCGGCGATGTCTTTCTTTGCTAGTTTGGAAGGTCGCTCATTAGCAGAGATCGGAATCACGGGTGCTATTGCTATGTATATCAAAAGTATGGATATGAATATATAATCTATAAATAAAACAATCATAATTATGTGATTTCAGGATATATTTTAATCAAAAAATTTATACTTATCCTGAAATCACATAATTCTGACTGTTTTATTTACTTAGTACCCAATTAGATTCTCGAGGTATCCCAGAACTTTTAGTCATATCCATACTTTTGATAGCAATAGCATCCGTGATTCCGATCTCTGCTCATTAGTAGTAGGTACGGTTGTGAGAATAGCTATTGGTGTACATTGTTTTTGTTGTTTTTTACAAGAAAGTTTTTGGGAACAAATAAATATGTCCCAAAAAATGATTTGTTGCATTCCCATTTAGAAGTTTTTCCATAAAATGTTGTTAGTGTGTGTGATGAACACAGTAAGCGATTTTCCAAGATTAAAAATCATTTGAGCAAAATTATCATGGTTTTTTTGTCCAAAATATGTATGCTAGGTGTCTATTGTTGGTCTGTTGTAAGAGATACATATGAAATATTTATAAAAAAGGGCAAAAATTACCCATTTTTAACTGCTTTTGTTTACTTAGATGTAGTATTTTGTAAAAATCTTCCTAATAAATATTTCTAAAAATTGACGTGCTGGACCTTTATAAATATTTTTCCCGAGATGTAGATACCCAAAGTAACTTAACCGTATAAAATCCACTTCATGGGCAAAAGTCATGTAAACTAGTGTAATCATCAGGTCCGTAAGAAGCTTTCTCACAAAGCACTTTCTTTATATAAGCTTTAAATTTTCTGTCTGGCATATTAAGGGCCGGTTCTGGCAATTTATTTTAAATTTTAATAGCTTTCCTTATATATTAGCTGCACTTCCCCATAGAAGAATCCCATAGGACATCAGACTAGAAAATAAGTAAGTTCTGGCACCTCTATGGCTCGTGGTCCAAATCGGACATGAGCGTTTTTAGAAGTTCTATACGATATTAATGAGAAATAGAAATATCAGAATAATAGTAGAAGGAAAGATAGAAGGGAGACGAGAAAGGAAAAGACCGAGGATGAAGTCTTACCAGAACATTAAAAAGATGGCAGAGAGAAGAGAAGAATGGATGCATCTTCATGTGAGAAACGATACTAATTTTATATAGGTACCTTTTTTCACCAAATTTTTATGAGAATAATTTTGCATTTCGCACAAATTCAATCGTTGAAATTGGCAACTCAATCGCACGCAGACAGCTTCAATTTGTTTGTCAGTGATGGACAGCAGCGAATTATACTTTTGTGTTGATTTTTAAGGAAATTTTCTGTTTGCAAAACAATTTTTACGAGATCTTTGGTTATTTGACGACCTCCGTGGCGTAGTGGTCACCATGCTAGTCCACCACCCTGAGGTCCCGGGTTCGATTCCCGGTGAGGGTAAGTTGGAAAATGGCCTTTTTCAAATTGTCCTGGGTCTTGGATGTTTATCTATATATGTATATGTTATAAAATATAGTATCGTTGAGTTAGTACCCCATAACACAAGTCTCGAACTTACTTTTGGGGTTAACTCAATCAGTGTTATTTGTCCATTTTAATTAATTATTTATTTATACGAATACCTATTTATATGTGTAAGTACTTAATAAAGAACATTAGACTTTGACTTTTTTTCCTTATTAAATCCAGCTCTGTATATTAAATGTATTAAAACCCAAATATTATTAGAATAGGGGTCACAACAGGGTTAGAAAAGTATAATTGTAATTGGTCCGTCTTTTAGATTATCCAAAAATAATGGACCCGTATTTTTCAATTTGCCAAAAAAGTAAAAAATCACAAAGATACGAAGCATCAAAGTTCCGGAGTGACGGACGGCTTGCGATGTCACCTCTATGTAAAAATCGCACGTACGCGTGACGTCATGCAAAATTTCAATGCGCTATATCGTTGTCATTTTTTGTTTCTCAGAAAAAAAAAATACGTTTACAATATTTTTAAAAAATTTCCATTCTTCATGCCTATTACTTGGCAGTCATACAATGGGCGAAAAATCCTGGAATTCACTGTTTTAACTTTACTTACTGTATGACCGCTTGTAACTTGTAAGGTTACAACCATAGGGTGAAGTAGACGAATCATTTTCTTCGGTTCGCCGAGAGTTGATTATTATATTTCGGCTCCGACTAGCGACTGTCGCTTGTTATATCCCATTTGCCACCACTGGGGGCGGCCACCACTGGTGGCAGACGGGACAATTTTTATGTACACGTGTTCCAGATGCCACCACTCGCGACGCCCCCACTGAAGAACAAACTCTGGTTTCGATTCCCGTTCGCCTCCAGTGGTGACGAATGGAATTTTTTGACGAATGGAAGGAGAATTTACTAATATTATATTTTATAAAAAAAATGGTACCTGGGTTTCCTGCTTAATTTGACACAACAATATATTTATGGATGTATTTTTACATCTAGGTAAAAATAACGACAAAAATATACATAAATGCCGTTTTAAATATCGTTTGGAGGCGAATGGGAATCGAAACTAGAGTTTGTTGTACCAAATTGGTAGCAAATGGGATATACATACCCCGCTTTCGACGTTTACGTGGTACGAGGCACGCTGTTGCTGTCAACCGCGCCCGAACAGGCGACCGGACACGACAGCCATATTGCCACTCCGTTCTGGAATGCGCTCGAATGAGTCGTTTGAGTGTCTGCGTGTTTGCGTGCTATTTTCTGTTTTATACATTTAATAACTGTTTGAAATTTTAAGAATAAAATTCTATACGTTTTTAAATAAAAAGCAGGCCGCAATTTGTTTTGAGTTAAGAATCTCTGAATTTATCAGCTTTCTTCTGCTACCACCATACGAATTACCTATTCTAGTAGTCATACAAATACAATAAAGGTAAATCCTGATACGCGAGGAGCGCGCGTTGAGGGGCTAGCTGAATTTTTCGGGGTCCAGTGCTGCCGCCATTTGAAATAAATCATTTGAAAAGAAACGGAGATATCATTTAAAATTTGATCTTGATCAGACCCTGGATAACCTTTCAAACTATTTTATAAACTACTGTTTACAGTTTAAAGTGAGAACGTGAAGCTTTTCTACGCACAATTGCGAAAAACGGCCACTTTTGGCGTATGTGCGTAGAAAAGCTTCACGTTATCACCTAAAAATGTAAACAGTAGTTCATGAAATAGTTTGAAAGGTTATCCAGGGTCTGATCAAGACCAAATTTTAAATGATGTCTCCAGTTCCTCTCAAATAATTTATTTCAAATGTGGGCAGCACTGGATCCCGAAAAATTCAGGTAGCCCCTTAATCAGCGCAAACAAGGAAATGGTACTGCAGTACGAGTGCCTTTCTTATACAAGCAGGGACTTCTATGACATACTGTAGTAAGTACCTATTGTTATGAAGTATTAATACACATATATAACTTTTACTCCAGCAGTCACACAACAAAGGTAAATTCTGATACGCAACGTAACAAGCGGAATGCTGCGGCCGACAGCATGTGTCAATCAGCGCAAACAAGGAAATTGTACTGCATTTGTGGAAATGTACTCGTATGTTGTAGTGAGTGAGTCAAACAAATCTATTTTATTCGGTATTTGATTTATTTTTATTTATTTTAGGAAGACTTACAGGTAAAGTCAAAGATTATATAGAATGAACACACATACATAGCTTTTACCTAGTAACCATACAACAAAGGTAAATCCTGATACGCAAGGTAACAAGCGGAATGCTGCGGCCGACAGTGCGCGTCAATCAGCGCAAACAAGGAAATTGTACTGCATTTGTGGAAATGTACTCGTATGTTGTAGTGAGTGAGTCAAACAAATCTATTTTATTTAGTATTTGATTTATTTTTACTTATTTTAGGAAGACTTACAGCTAAAGTCAAAGATGATATAGAATGAACACACATACATAGCTTTTACCTAGTAACCATACAACAAAGGTAAATCCTGATACGCAAGGTAACTAGCGGAATGCTGCGGCCGACAGTGCGCGTCAATCAGCGCAAACAAGGAAATTGTACTGCATTTGTGGAAATGTACTCGTATGTTGTAGTGAGTGAGTCAAACAAATCTATTTTATTCGGTATTTGATTTATTTTTACTTATTTTAGGAAGACTTACAGCTAAAGTCAAAGATTATATAGAATGAACACACATACATAGCTTTTACCTAGTAACCATACAACAAAGGTAAATCCTGATACGCAAGGTAACAAGCGGAATGCTGCGGCCGACAGTGCGCGTCAATCAGCGCAAACAAGGAAATTGTACTGCATTTGTGGAAATGTACTCGTATGTTGTAGTGAGTGAGTCAAAAAAATCTATTTTATTCAGTATTTGATTTATTTTTACTTATTTTAGGAAGAGTTACAGCTAAAGTCAAAGATTATATAGAATGAACACACATACATAGCTTTTACCTAGTAACCATACAACAAAGGTAAATCCTGATACGCAAGGTAACTAGCGGAATGCTGCGGCCGACAGTGCGCGTCAATCAGCGCAAACAAGGAAATTGTACTGCATTTGTGGAAATGTACTCGTATGTTGTAGTGAGTGAGTCAAACAAATCTATTTTATTTAGTATTTGATTTATTTTTACTTATTTTAGGAAGACTTACAGCTAAAGTCAAAGATGATATAGAATGAACACACATACATAGCTTTTACCTAGTAAACATACAACAAAGGTAAATCCTGATACGCAAGGTAACAAGCGGAATGCTGCGGCCGACAGCATGTGTCAATCAGCGCAAACAAGGAGATTGTACTGCATTTGTGGAAATGTACTCGTATATTAGGTAGCATTGAAAAAAATATATATTTTCTGTATTGTATAGGTATATTGCAGATTTATTCACACCTTAATATATAGAAACCTCTCCAAGTATTGGTTCTGGTCTACTCTTTGGGTTGCGGAGGTCAGGCAGCAGTAGCTCTGTGTAAAAACCGGAAACCTGGTCTAATCACCTAGGTTAGGTAGCGGACCCCGGGCTCTGAAGCGTTACCGCTGAGAATGCAACTAGGAATTTCTTCTTCTATCCTCGCCTTTTCCCTATTTGGGGTCGGCTCTGTATGTCAACTCTCTCCATAATTTTCTGTCCCTCGCCATCTCTGTACTAACCCCCCGTTCCCCCATATCCGATCTCACACATTCTTCCCACGTCTTTCTCAGCCTTCCCCTTCCTCTATACCCGTCTACTTTTAAGTCAACCATTTTTTTAGCCAGGTGTTCGGCATCCCTTCTCAGTACGTGGCAACACCAGGTCAGGCGATGACTTTTTAATTTGTCCACTATTGGTGTCACTTTTAGACTCCCTCTAATATACTCGTTTCGGATCTTGTCCAAAGTCAAAGTCAAAGTCAAAATTTTTTATTCAATGTAGGATAAATTTATCTCTTATTGAAGGTAATTTTTTTTTAAATATTATTTTAGTGCAAAAGCTAAAAACGACTAGCGTTTCGGAACGACCACTGCTGGGAAGATTACGCCGAAAGAAACCCAGTTCAGTATTGGTCCCTACCCAGCCTGATGGGCTATATTACAGTTACAATACAAATTTACACTTTAGCTAGGTATACATTATACTACATATTTAATCAATACATTTAAGTAACCCCAGACATCCATCTTAACATACGCATCTCCGCCATATGCATCTTATGTTATTCTTTTTTTTTTTCGTTGCCCAACACTCTGCTCCATATAACAAAGCAGGACTAACGAGGTCCTGTATATTTTTTCCTTCAATTTGAAAGGGAATTTCTTGTCACACGTCACGCCTCTAACCTGTCTCCACTTAAACCATCCAGTATTAATTCTCTTCATTACGTCCCGATCCACGTCTCCGTTGCTCTGTAAATATGACTTGAAATCAGTACAAACTTCAGGATGCAACTGGAAATACGCTAGGATAATGATGATGATATTGCAAATTTATTTGATAATAAAGTATATAGTTATTATGAAGTCTTTATCTTTGATGGGGCAGACAGAGCATTTTGGATTTTGCAGCATTAAGCAGATAGGCAGCAAGACTCAAAGACCATTTTCAGCGAGATGGTAAACGAGAAGATGGAAAAGTAATCAAAATAGTGATGGGTGCTAGCCACTTCGCCTATTATCATCGCATTTTCCCTCCATAGGTTTCTACAATCTGGGCGCAAACAATGTAAGTTTGTTTTTTTTCTCCAAGACGAGCATAGAAGTCTTGTCATAAATATCAGAAAGACTAAAAAAGTAATTTCCTGAACTAATAAAGATAAAATAAAGGTGTTCAGTGCAAATTAAGCAGTGACGGTGTATGCATCGAGCGGTGAGCTTTAATTGTGTTGGTGTACGGCCAAACTGTCCAGTAGTGGACGAAGAGTGAGCAGCACCTAGAAGAGACTATCGTTGAACAAGCACTAATATTTTTAAATATACCAATTAATAATTTTTCGAAACAAAAATCCGTCTTTAATGCCATTTTAAGCCCCCGAAAAAAGAGGGGAGTTATAAGTTTGACATCTATGACTGTCCGTCTGTTAGACTGTCTGCCTGTCTGTGTTTCGGTCTGTCTGTGGCATCGTAGCGTTTGAACGGATGGATCGATTTCGTAACGGTTTTTTTTCTATAGCTATGTTTTATGAATATCGGTTGTTGAGCAGGTCAAAAGTTGTTGATGTTAGGGTTATGAAAGTCAGGGCTTTCTATAGCAAATAAAAGATGGCGCTAAGAATACCCATCTAACGATGAGAAGCGGTACTACCAATACGACTTCGGTAGTTTCGCTACTCATAACTAGATTGTTTTCTTGACAATCGGTTTTTATTTTAATTTGCCACGCATATAAAGATGTTCCAGTTATTATTGGTTTAAAAACCAAACTGCGAAAACTCTCTCTCACTTTTCAGCTTCATCTTCAGTTGAGATGCTGTGAAGCCTGGGGTCCGCATTACGTACTGCACTGTACAATAGTGAACGGTCTTATAACCTTATATCTCGGAAACCAATACAACAATTTGGCTCGCATATGAACTTAAAATTTCATTGGTGAAAGAAAGAAAAATATTTCATTTGGAGCATTATTTGGTTTGGTCTATTCAACTATCAAAATTTTCGATATTTCTCAAAGTTCTATAAGATCAAGAAATTTTTTCATTTTCTAAAAGACAACATTTAAGAATCCCCTTTACCCTAAACTTTTCCATACAAACATAGTCTAGCTTTTATTTTAAAATCACATGTCAGATTCGGTAGTATTTTGTAATTTTGAAAAAAATGCGTATAGCTAGTTTTCGACAGTCAAATATGAACTTGAAAGAAAATATGAGAGTGTAGAAGTTTTCCATATTGACGGTTAAATATGATATGATACACTAATCTCATTTTTAAGTTCATATTTTGACGGTGAAAAGTAGCTATATGCCTTAATATATGCAATTTCTTTGAAATTACATAATTTCGCCAATATCTGACATGCCTTTTCAAAATAAAAGCTAGACTACGTTTGTATGGAAAAGTCTGATTCTGTTTAGGGTAAAGACTCTTAAGTGTATCAATCTCCATTTCTACACTCAGATTTCAGCAAAGATTTGGCACTTTTATTAATAGTGTCACGAGTAGCTGACATGACTCTTAACTCCATATTTTCAAGCATCATAATGTCTTTTAGATTAGATTCTGCAGTTCCTTTCTGTCTCATGATTAATAGCCGAAGAACTTAGTTATAATATAAAGAAGGTACGGAAGTGACTCTTTTTGACTTTGCTAACGTCATGTTCGCAAGTATAATTTGTTTTATTGTGATGTGATTATCGTATTAAAAGATTAATAAAATTTTAAAAGAAAGATGATCAAATAAATTCTTTACTGCTTCACAGATAACAAGATGTTTTATAAACATATCACTGGTCTTACACTAGGATTCCCTGTGTGAGACTCAATCTTCAGTTCAATGTATCTTGGTTACAAATGATTGTTTTAAAACGCATAAGGTTACGCTGTAACCTTTTGCATCCAGTGATATTGAAAGGTGGTGAGTATGGATAAAGGTTAGAAGTATCACCTAATCACACTGCCTTCATGGTCTAGTGATCAAGGCCTTGTGATCCGGAGGACGTGGGTTCGAATCCCACTGAGAGGCATACTGAGTGAAAAGTTGTTTCCAGTCTGATTGCATTTTGATATTGCGGGCTTGAATCATTTGATTATCCGAAAAGAATGGTGATTCCGTGTTTCGAAAGGCTCGTATAAACTGTGGGTCCTGAACGCCATTTAGCGTTTGCTTAATCCTATCCAAGGATTGTTGCGGAGGTCAGACGACAGTCGATCTGTGTAAAAATCAGTAACCTCGTCAAATCACCTAGGTTAAATAGCGGATACCGGTCTCTGAAGCGTTACCGGCAAGAATGTAGCTGGTAAATACGCTCGGACAATTATGATGACTCAATCACAGTGAATTTAAGTATACCTTATCGAACGAGTGAAGGTCTCAGAGTTTGCTTGAAATTTTTTTATGTATATTCGGTGATAACTCATGTAACCCGGTACTTCATGGAATGGCGAATAAATAAAACTTATTTATTTTTTTAGTTTTAAAACTAACTAATCTTTAATGGCGTTTTTAACAAATTTTTATTTTTGTTCAGATTTTTCACAGGACAAGTGACATTTCTGTTCTTTATTTATTTTATATCTTAGTGGTCGGTTCCTCATAATGTTTTGACTGTCTCTTTGACTGACGAGCTCCAAGATAAAGGCGAGACATTGACGTATTCCAGTGGCTTATCGTGAAGCGTGAATTTTTAACGGTAATATATTGCTTTCTAAATTGAATTCTCGGTATTGTTCTGTGAATATTGCCTGAATGAATTATGTTGCGAGACGTTGTTCGTCAGTCTTGAATGTTAGAATTTAGATTTTAGATATTATTCATTGTACATGTTTGTTACATAATTATTTTTAATTTTATTTCCACATTTACTTAAATAATATAAACAAAATGAAAAAAGCCCTGGCAAATCGCTGCCCCGTGGTATCATGCCCAGAAGGCTGGCAGCATTGCCACGTTGTATGGCAATGCTTATCTTTTAAGCCAGATAAAGACCAGCCCTCTGATCACAAGTGATTTCAGTCCATTTTCGGGCGATAGCGTTGTATAATTTATGCGCCGATGGTCCCCACGGCCCCAAAGTTTCAACCCCAAACGGCTCAAATACGGAATTATTGCCGAAGCTACTATATTTGCGCCGTTTAAGGTTTTCTGCAGCAGCTGCGGCTGTCCTGGCCTTAGACCCTGCGACCGAGAGATGAGACAGCCCCAGAGTGTCGACACAAGTAGCGTCCTACACAAGGGTCCGTCACAATCTCCAAGGCACAAGGGTCATCCCATCCGGTCTCTTGCCGTCATCCCAAACCAGGCCGCTAGGTTCTAGAACGGCTGGTATGTGGATGCTAGCAAGAGCCCGGTGGATTAAATTATTTAGGGCAACATGACGCCCTAAACGCCCGGCGCTTTTACGACAAGACAGGTCGTGGAGGCCGAAGTCATCAACACTGTCACCGTAGGAGCAACGATGTGCCACGGGGCAAATTGCACCCAATCTCAAAGACGTCGTCAGCCGAAAAGATTCGTCGTCAAGCAAGGTACCGATGTTGGGTGATGGAAGAACTTGTAGCCAAAGCCCAGATTCCCATTCCGCGACGACGAGGTCGTTGCGGAATGGGAATCTGGGCTTTGGATGAGCGATGGAATGGAAAGGCGGGCTCGCTCTGCAGCACTCCCAAATTCTCACAATTTAATCTGGGTTAAGCTGCATATTTATTTATGCTGCTGTTTATTTGTTTATTTATTTATAAATTACACACAGATTTATAAATTACAGTTAACATCAACCAAAGCATCTGCATGTTAAAAGTGGCGTACGAGCGTTTGTATGAAAAGTATGACGGGAAGTCATACTTTTCATACAAACGCTCGTACTCGTGATTATGACGTTGTATCTGATCTTTCTTGAAATTTTTTTAACCCACATGTATCTTGTGCACTATTTCTAGGTTTCTATAGAAATAAAAAAATATTTAAATTTAGAAAAACGAAGTTAGTATAAGCCTCCAAAAATCTGCATTTTTGCAAAAATTTTAGCTGAACTTTGACCGTTCATAAAGTACCAATAAATTGTAAATGTAAAGAAATATTTCGATACAAACCTCAACAATGTAATGAAAATTTTGAATACAAAAACATTTATTTCACACATTTGTAAGGCGTACTGATAAACACGTATCAACTAGAACAAGTTCTATAAAATTTCCGCACCCTATGAATAGTAAATATTCGTCCAATGGATAGTTAATAATAATACTAATTTCATTCAATAGAATGCAAACCGAGCCATTAGGCGCTATCTCTCTAATTTTGGTTTACCTTTTTTTCTAGCATTGCCCTGCTAGAAAAAGAGCGGTCGGGAAGAATATAGATGATTAAACAGACACTAAAATAATTATTTATCATTGTTTGTGGCACTACATAGAAGCAGAGTGTCATAATACATCCGTGCGGCAATACGTCAATGTGTGCGATTTCGCCGGCCAACACACGCGTCAAGGCGTGAACGGGGGTGAGGTGCAGGGACGGGGACGCATACGGAGCCCTAGAAATTTTCGATCTGTATGTGTGTCTGGATGTTTTCCTTTATCGGAGGTTAAAACGTACTTACATTAGAACAAACTCAATATAAGTCGTTCCTAGTGAGGCTTGAACTGCCTAACAGAAATACCCGAATTACCTACGGAAAATAAATATAGTATTTCAATGATTTTTCTATTTTTTAGACTACCTCTGTGGCCTAGTGGTCATCATGCCACGCTGTCACACCGGAGGTCCCGGGTTCGATACCCGGTCAGGTCAAGATGGAAAATGATCTTTTTCAGATTGACCTGGGTCTTGGATGTTTATCTATATGTGTATTTGTTATAAAATAAAGTATCGTTGAGTAAGTATCTCTTAATACAAGTCTCGAACTTAATTTGGGGCTAGCTCAATCAGTGTGATTTGTCTGTATATATTTATTTATTTTTTTACAACCAGTCGCTTGCCTGACGTCTACCTTCTTTGGGAATGCATTTGAACAAAAAAAAAAAAATTAACAAACGGCCACCGCCGTAACAAAGTTCATTGTAGCATAAGATATTTGTGCTTATTATTCCCTTAGTCGCCTCTTACGACATCCACAGAAAGAGATGTAGTGATTCTTATCTAGACTGGAAGCCACAAAGCAAAATTTTTTTTTAATACGCACTGTAAGTAATCTTAATGTATGTACCTAATTACTTATTGTACTAATAATTGTTTAAATTGTCTAATGTATATTCAGTAGGTACTCAGTTATAGTAGTTAATTTAATGATGAATAGGGCAACACTTTTCCTGTAAACTAGCTTCCGTTAGAAAAGAGTTATTTAATTGATATTGGCTATAAATGTAAAATCAGCAATAGTCTGAGCCCTCTCTTCATTTTGTCGTTGAAGAAGACAGATATCTGAAGTGATTTGTTGTTACTAAGTTTATTCCCCCACAACACCTTTGTAAATTTATCTTCTCTGCCCTTTGAATAATATAAAATGAATTTACGGTCACATCTAGCCATTTATATCACTCCAACAGTAGGGCGTGACCGTCAAATGGCCAGTTACGACCGTCGGCGACCATATTTACGACACCCCTGCAATATAAACTGAATTCTCACTGCTACGGCTAGAATTTACAAGATACACTTTCTTTATGTATTGCAACCTCGGAGCAGATATTACTGGGTGTAAACTTTGACGCAGGAATGTGAAGATGTAGCTTTTGTACTAAAAATAAAAAACAATGAGGGTTTTAAAAAAATTAGGACAACAGATGGCAGCACAGTGAAGGTCCAATAAACTGCTGTTACTGGATAAATTTGACGGAGCTGAAGAACCCATCAATTGATGGTTCAGTTACAACACTCGATTGAAACTAACGCCACAGTGTTTCCACCTGGTTTCACATATTTTGGACAATCCTCAACAAAATAAAAATAAAATAACCTTTATTGCTGTTTAGTTTTTTTTTTTTTAATTTTATGGGTTTGGTCAGTACAGTACATCAGTTTTTGCAACAGCTTTTCCTTCGACAAAGGCCTCCTCCAATGGTTTCCAAATCACTCTCTCTTTTGCCAGTCTACTCTAAGCTGGACCCGCGACTTTTTTAATGTTAAAAACCCACATTTCGTAACAAAATAGGATATCATTAATTCCAACAAAGTCATCTTGGTACGTCAGGCTCATCTTTCACTATAAAAAAACTAAGCATTGCATGGGTCATATGTTTTGTGATTTTTAGCTGTACTTATCTGTTTCAGTATAGATAAAGATATTATCTATACTATAATAAAAGAGTAAAAAAAATGAGTCTGTACATTGAAAATTTTTCAAAAAAAAGTATATGGGGCGATGGAGATATAGTAATAGAGTAAGAAAATAAAAAAAAAATGTCTGTCTGTTTGTCTGTATGTCTGTTTGTCTGTTTGTCTGTTTGTCTGTTTGTACACGCTAATCTCCGGAAATACTGGACGGATTCGAATGAAACTTTTTTTGTTATATAGCTGTGAAGCCTGGGCAACATATAGGCTATAATTGATTTTGGAAAATGGAACACATGATGCAGAACTATAATGGTCCAGCTAAACTATTAGAAATATTAAAATGCCGCCTTAGCAAAAGTTGTTAAGTCTGATGAGAACTTTTTGTTGAGTTATAATACAACTGGCCAAGCGCGAGTCGGACGCGCGCGAACGGTTCCGTACTATAATCTATGAAAAATCACGTTTGTAGTATGGGAGCCCCCCATAAATACTTATTTTATTCGATTTTTAGGGTTCCATAGGGTAAGTAGAAACGGGACCCTATTACTTAGACCTTCCGACTGTTTGTCTGTCTGTCTGTCACCAGGCTGTATCTCATGAACCATTATAGCTAGACAGTTGAATTTTTTATAGATGATGTTTTTTTGTTGCCGCTGAACAAAAACATACTAAATCTATCTATCTACACTATAATAAAAGAGTAAAAAAAATGTGTCTGTACAATGAAAATTTTTCCAAAAAAGAGTTGTTTCGTCCGAAGAAAAACTTATAAGTTCAGTATTTGCGGACCTTCAGAGCAAAACACACCAGAAAAATTCTTGGTTACGTGAACGCGCCATATGGACAACAAAAAATTAAAAATCAATTAATAAAGAACTTATGACGCAAATTATTGTTAATTTCTTGGATAGTTTTGTTGACGAGGCCACCAATTATCCAGTTGAGTTTCGTAATTCACTTGCAGCAAATTAACTCTCGGCTCACAAAATAAGTCTTAATGTCGGAGGGCCAATAATGCTGATGCGAAATTTGACTCCGCCGAAACTGTGTAACGGAACCCAACTTAGTGTCTCAGCACTGTATGACGAAGTTCAGCGGCTGAATTTCAGCCAATGCATGCCTGCAATGTTATTTGCATTACTAGCAACACATAATGCCGAACTTCCGATGCTTTTGCCTGAATCGGACCCGTACCCGTACCCTTACCCGTACCCGTACCCGTACCCGTACCCGTACCCGTACCCGTACCCGTACCCGTACCCGTACCCGTACCCGTACCCGTACCCGTACCCGTACCCGTACCCGTACCCGTACCCGTACCCGTACCCGTACCCGTACCCGTACCCGTACCCGTACCCGTACCCGTACCCGTACCCGTACCCGTACCCGTACCCGTACCCGTACCCGTACCCGTACCCGTACCCGTACCCGTACCCGTACCCGTACCCGTACCCGTTCCGCTCCCGCTCCCGTTTCCTCTCCCGCTGCCGCCGTCGCTGTTGCCGCCGCTTCCGCCGACGCCGAAGCCTTTGCCGCCGTCGCCGCCGCCGCCGCCGCCGCTACCGCTCCCGCTTCCGCTCCCGCTTCCGCTCCCGCTCCCGCTCCCGCTCCCGCTCCCGCTCCCGCTCCCGCTCCCGCTCCCGCTCCCGCTCCCGCCCCCGCTCCCGCTCCCGCTCCCGCTCCCGCTCCCGCTCCCGCTCCCGCTCCCGCTTCCGCCCCCGTTCCCGCTCCCGCTCCCGCTTCCGCTTCCGCTCCCGCTCCCACTCCTGCTCCCGCTCCCGCCACCGCTCCCGCCACCGCTCCTGCCGCCGCCGCCGCCGCCACCGCCGCTTCCGCCGACGCCGCCGCCGCCGCTTCTGCCACCGCTGCCGCTTCCGCTCCCGCTCCCGCTTCCGCTTCCGCTCCCGTTCCCTCTCCCGCTCCCACTCCTGCTCCCGCTTCCGCTCGCGCTCCCTCTCCCGCTCCCGCCGCCGCTACTGCCGCCGCCGCTACCGCCGCTGCCACCGCTGCTGCCGCCGCCGCCACTGCCGCCGCCGCTTCCGCCGACGCCGCCGCCGCCACCGCTGCCACCGCCGTTGCCACTCCCGCTCCCGCTCCCTCTCCCGCTCCCGCCGCTTCTACCGCAACCGCTCCCGCCGCCGTCACAGCCGCCGCTGCCGCCGCCGCCGCTGCCGCCGCCACCGCCACTGCCGCCGCCGCCGCCGCTGCCGCCGCCGCCGCCACTGCCGCCGCTACCGCCGCCGCCGCCACTGCCGCCGCCGCTTCCGCCGACGCCGCCGCCGCTGCCACCGCCGCCGAAGCCTTTGCCGCCGCCGCCACTGCTGACGCCTCCGCCGCCGCCGCCGCCGCCGCCGCCGCCGCCGCCGCTGCTGCCACTCCCGCTGCCGCTTCCGCTCCCGCTGCCGCTTACGCTCCCGCTTCCGCTTTCGCTCCCGTTCCCTCTTCCACTTCCATTCCCTCTTCCGCTCCCGTTTCCGTTCGCCGCAGACGCGGCAAAGACGGAAGATTAAATTCTCATATCGGCACATCACTACTGTCCGGCGTTTCCACCGAACTTCAGCGGCTGAACTTCAGCTTATTTAGTGTGTCATCCCCACCGAACTTTAAACACTGAACTTTAGCCGCTAAACTTCGGCATAGTCTGCTGAGACACTTAAAGTTTACTGTGAGTGGTGCCAGTGAAACTGTATTTATTCCGCGTATGCCACTCATCCCCAACAATTTTCCTTTTGAAAATACACAGTTCCATGTGTTTACTTGCTTTGCTATGAAAATAAGTCACAGTTTTAGAGGCTTAAAGCTGCTGATGTCGATCTAAGGACTGGTTTTTCGCATGGCCAACTTAATGTGGCTTTCTCCAGGGTTAGTAATACTTCAGCTCTTTTCGTATTGGCTCCCGAAGGAAAGAATTAAAATAATATTGACTTTTAACTCCTAACACTGTAACAAGTACTTTCTTATCTCTCTCTCTCTCTCTCTCTCTCTCTCTCATTAGTTTTTATTTATATTAATACGCCGAAGTCATAAAGTCCACGCGAACGAAGTCGCGGGCATCAGCTAGTATTAAATATGTTTTTTTTTTAATTTACATTAAAACAGAACTTGACAATTCTTTTTATAATATAACATTTTGAGAACGGTGAAAATACTGGCGAGCTTTGACGGTCTTCATGTTGAGTGTTTTCGTTGCATTTTAGTGTATTTATGCTACCCAGATGCTTTCTTTCTGTTTGTTTCTTTTCGGGGTTTTTCAGAGATTACCACTCACTGGGATAAGTCCGCCCTTTAAATTTTTATTTTTGTAATGCATATTTTTTTTTTTTTTTTTTTTCATTTATTTGGGTCAACAAACAATTTTACATTATAATTTGACACAGAATATTATAAACATACAAAATGAAATAAATGTAAAACCAACACCGTTAACCACAGTTTACCACAAGAATACTTTGAGAGAGTACATACTAAATTCTATTTTATATGATACATACTTAATCTTGTTTATTTTTATTTACTACATATATTTTGAAGTTTAATTGCAGTTTAAACTACAATGTTAAGTTTATTTAGTCTGTGGTATGGATTTCGCGAATCTTATCGCGAACTAATCTTTTAAAAGCACCAATTCGTGTTGAAAATATATCTAACTCATTAAAGTATTTGTTATGTATGTCAACCAGACGGCACATAGGGGCGCGTTTTCTTGCGTTAGTACGGGATCTTTTCGTAGCAAATAAAGGCAAAGGACGACATGCTCTCACGCGCGGCCTGTTTGGCACACGAATACACAATATTGCATTTGTAATATCAATACAATCATACTTATTGTTGCAAAAATCATAAAGCAATATTTCTTGCAATGATAGTCTTCTTAATTTAAGAGAAGGCAAATTAAATTTATTTAATAGGTTATCATAAGACAAAATACTGTGAAAGCATCTATAATGAACACAACGCAGAAACTTTTTTTGAACTTTCTCTATAGCATCCGAATACTTATTGTAGTAAGGGTCCCATATTGATACAGCATACTCTAATTGTGACCTTATTATTGATCGGAATAGATGTATGTATGTTGATGGACGTTTAAAATCATTACTGGCACGGACTACAAAACCAAACATTTTAAAGGCCTTGTTACAAATAGATTCAATATGTAAATCTAGGGTTAATTTATTATCTAGAATAACTCCAAGGTCTCTTATATTTCGCACCTTGTCAAGAATGGTTCCACACAGTGAATAATTAAAATTACTGACTTTATTCTTTTTAGTAAATGTAATACTTTTACATTTATTTATGTTAAGATGTAATTTGTTAACCTGACAGTAATTAGTAAATCTATTTAAATCTTCTTGAAATAATTGATGATCTGAGGGATCGTTAATTTTACGAAACATTTTTAAATCATCAGCATAACATAAGAAATTACTGTGTTGGAAACAGCTCTTGACATCGTTTATGTACAATATAAATAATAAGGGTCCTAAAATAGACCCCTGTGGCACACCAGATGTAACAGCCACTGCGTCAGATTCATATCCATTGATGACAACCTTCTGCGTTCTATTTGTCACATACGACTTAAACCATCGCCATAGGTTTCCACGTATTCCATTGTACGCAATTTTATCTAACAGAATTTTATGGTCCACTTTATCGAAGGCTTTGGAAAAATCAGTATACACAGAGTCAGTTTGCTCATTATCATCCATGTTAAGAAACAATTCTGTAGCATAAACAGTCAGATTTGTGACAGTAGAACGACCGCGCACGAAACCGTGTTGCTCTGGTATTATATTTTTGTGTAAAATTGGGTACAACTGGTCACGTATCAATCTTTCTTGAATTTTAACTAAGACATTAGAAATAGAAATTGGCCTAAAGTTCGCTACATTCGATTTTGATCCTCCTTTATGAACTGGAATAATTTTAGCTGCCTTCCACTGAGCAGGACAGAAACCCTCACTTACACATTTATTAAATATAAAATGTAACGGTTTGCAAATAGCCGTAGCAGTGTTTCTAAAGAATACAGGTGGAAGGTTGTCGAGACCAGCTCCTTTCGTCAAATCAAGATTTTTTAGTTCCCTAAGTACACTATCAATTGGTATGTATATGTCACTAATAATATTATCCGTATGTGTGTTTGCATCTAAGTCTACAATTTGGTCGGTGGTATAATCGTCGGTAAGATTACTGGGCTGAAAGACAGATTTAAAATAGGTAGAAAATAAGTTACAGATATCTTCAGGTTTGTTAGCTTCGATATCATTGAGAAATACACTAGTGGGAATATCCGCTTGATTTTTACGATTATTCATGTAAGACCAAAAATATTTTGTATTGTCATTGATACTCTCTTCAATTCTATTTATGTAATTACTATAAGCTTTTTGAGACTCCGTTTTGAATCTATCGCGATACATAGAGAATAAGATGTAATCTGACTTGTTTCGGTACTTTTTCCACTTCACCCAAGCATTATTTTTATTTCTAAAAATATGTATAAGAGATGATGTAAACCATACTGGGAAGTGCAAGTTAGTTATCTTTTTAATTGGAATACGATTTCGTATAATATTGTACAGGTTTTCGTATAAAATATTCACACAAGTTTCAGCTGAATTATTAAAAAAGAGTTGATCCCATTCTGTATGTAAAATATCTTGGTTAATTAAGTCGTAATCGGCTTCTCGAAAACAGATTCTTGTCACATTCTTACACGGTATCGTTCTATTAGCAACATCACTGTTTGAAACCATAACATAAAAAGCTGGGTGTTTGTCATCAATGGGTACCAACGACAGTGGTGCAGAATACGCCTTGCAGTTATCAACATTTGTTATGCATAAATCTAATAACCGGTCCATACTATTTTTAAAAATATTTAATTGCGAATAGTGGTATGAATTGATAAAATTAGCTAAGTAACAGTTAGGCGGCAGCTGGTTACCAAACCGTACCGGTTTCATTTCAACGCCATTCATATACCACTCAAAAGTTGGTAGGTTAAAATCTCCAATTAAATAAAAGTTATTGATATTAGTTATTTGTAAGTAATCTCGAATAAAATTAAAATAAATATTATATGTATCATGTTGAACACGAGGCGGTATATAAACGGCGCTTAAAATAAAACTAAAATCTCCAACCTGTACATGCAATAAAACATGGTCAATGATAGGCGGCAGGCTGGTGGCAGCGGTGAGCAAGGTGACGGCGGGGGCGGGGGTCGAGCGGAGCGTCCGCAGCACAGCTACCAGCACCCCTCCACCGTCCTGTTTCTTAGTCGCTGATAGATCACGGTCACTGCGGTACACTAAGTATCGAGAATCTATAAACTCATTATTGCCTATACCAGGATGAAACCATGTTTCTGTTAAAACAATAATATCATAGTTATGGGATAAAATATTCATAAAGAGCGTATTAAGCTTGGTTTTGAGTCCGCGACAGTTCTGATAATAAATCGAAAAAGCACTTTGTTTGTTATCGAATTATATAGTGAATAACAAGCAGTGGTTTATAAGATGTGTATCGAAACAAATATAAATTATCGCTAGCAGAACTTAATAAGTACTTAGGTACTTTACTTACATATCTAGCTACTATAATATTCATACAAACAATGTGATAATTATTTATATTTTTTCTATACAGTTGTACAAGTCGCATCTCACATAATGTGCCCAAAGGTAGTGTAGCGGTGCTAATCGTACAGCAGCGGAAATGATACCAGAAGTGTATTTTATAATTGAAACAAAATATTAGTATCTTTCTGTTTTTATGTAATGTTATAAACAATAAACTAAAAATCGGAACCGTTAGGACAATTTTACAATTTTTAAGTCTGCATAATAATTCTTCATGAAAGTCAGTATATGTTGCCACTTTATAAAAGGTATTATATATAATTTTTTTTATGTTAATTAAAGGATTCCATACTATATAGTGCTGCTTAATAATAATTACACAAGTTTTAAATAATTTGCCCGCCTCCTCAATGAATACTGAGTTAATATACAAGGAACAACTTTGCCTTCTGAAAACACAATATACTATGGTAATTTTGCTTTCTAATGTAAACAAGTTATTGTAGGTAAAAATTCTTGAATGATAAGAAAGACTATTATTTAATTTTATTAAGGTCCAGCTCTGAGCGAACTGCCAGCACAGGTGACGAATCAGACTTACGGACGAGAACAACGCCATGCTTGACCCATGCATACCTATATTCGTACTTCTTAGCCCGGTCACGACACTCGCGAAATAATTTCTTGTTCTGAAGAGTCAAATGTTCGTTGACATAAACTTTTTGTGGGGCTCCAGTAGATACGCCTAACTGCTCCGCATGAATACCCTTCGAGGCACGAGCAGCTGTCAGAATATTATCGCGAAGCACCCTGGTAGTAAATTTGACAATGATATTTTTGGGACGGGTGTCATTTCTGTCAGCATGAGGTACACGGTGGACCGCCACGATGTCTGAGGCAAGTATTTGCTGTTTTACTGCTACCCCCAGGTTGGTTACTATGCCAATCAAATTTTCGTTGCGTCTATCCGGGACGTTCACAATCTCGACGTTGCAGTCGCGTGATTGCTGCTCCATTGAGGCCAATTTTGTCTCTAAACGTATCACCTGCTCGGAGGTACAGCTGGACGACACCATACCTTCAACTTCTTTCAACCGTTCATCGAAAGTGTCCTGCCGCGCATCCGAGACACCGAGACATTTGTCCATGTTGTCCAAACGTGTATTTATATTATTTAAAGATTCTTTGAAGAAAGCATTGTCATCGCGCAGGCCGGCGACAGTTGTATTTAACATTGTCAAAGATGATGCGACATTTTTTAACTCCATATTCATAGGCGATGTATCCAGGGCCGATTTAATAGACATAGCTACCGTTTCCGAAATTATTTTATGAATTTTTTCCATGTTGAAATCACAGTTACACTCAGGCTGTTTTCGTTTTCTTTTTTCATTTCGCATATTATTTGTTATTGAATCATCCATCATTGCAGTTGTTAGATCTGGATTCGATGCAAACTTCGGTGGCGATCGGAACATCTCGTAACAGCTCGTATTAACAACCAATAGGTACGAGTGAGTAAAAAATATCCGTCCGTCCTTTAGCCTTCCGGGGTTGAAGACAAGTCCCTCCGCAGCCACGACAAGAAGATGCAGTGTCAGAAAAGGATAACAATACTTTTGTTACACTCGCGACAAATTGCACAAACCACAAACGAATAATTAAAATGACACTTATGCAGTTATTGCACAATGACGATAATTGCTCCAATTTGATTTAAGTATGCAAAACTAAACGAAATAAATGTCCTCTCTCAAGTAAGTACGCACGACGAATGAAATGCATGTGATTTGTTACTTGTTTTATTTTAAATGTGCAATAAAGAGTTAACACACACAAACAGCCAAGAGTGGGGAGGTATAAGGCTGAAGAACAAGCGACATCTTGAGAAACTGTAACATCATTGGTTGTAAAACGATTCTAGAGAACATAACATGCATTCTGTAAAGAAATAAGCTCTTGCTTGTAGTGGATATAAAAATAATATGAATTGAACAACTTGCACCTTAGTATGGGTTATCATACGAGTACGAAGATTGCATCTTTAAAAATGTAAAGAAAAAGTGTTTGAAGTCAAGCCAGGGAATAAAAAAAAATTACACTATTGCAATCTACCCTTGTACTTACTGCTAGTTTTCCATTTGCGTTTGCTAATTTTATGTACTAGGAAATATATTTTGGGGGTTATTTACTAAATCACGCAAAAAATAATAATTTGGACTAAATATTGGTTGGTCCACCTACATAATACCGTGGATAACGGTCAATAAATAATTTGAAGATTTATCTAATAAACTCATTTTATTTTTATTATCATTAAAAAAAAAAACAAAATCCCGCCTTAATCAGTCATTGAGTGAGTGTGCAGCCAATTTAAATACTGGCGGCTTATGCAATTGACCAAAAATGAGTGTTTTTAAATGCGTTATACTAAAAATTTCAGTTTTTTTTATAGGAAATTTGTAGGTTTGTTTAAAAAAAATACACATTTCTAGTCGTATAAGGACTTATATTATCGTAATCCATACTCGACGTGTATTTTGACGCGAGTGAAATAACTATTATGCATCGTACCGTTAGGGCGTCACTTAGCCACCCGAGCGGATCCGGTGACCAACTGTAAACACCACTTAGCGAAAGGATTCGGTGACTGTTCATTGAGATATTGATTTTCAAATATGTTCTGCTGGTATCACGCTGGCAATTTCACGCCATTTACAACGGATTTCAAAGCTAGAAATAATTTTGCACCGTAGCGTTAGGGCGTCACTTAGCCACCCGAGCGGATCGGGTGACCAACTGTAAACACCACTTAGCGACGGATTCAGTGACTATTAATTGAGATATTGTTTTCTAAATATTATCAGCTGTTTTGGAAAATATAAAAATATAAATGATTTCCGAAATAGGTACATTTTTGATAGTAAGAATTGTAATTTGACAAACAATATGTTTGACATATAATTTGCGCATGCTTCAGACACCAGCAAGGCTCAAGCATGCGCAAATATAATTAAGGAGATACTTGAATTTTTCGGGGTCCAGTGCTGCTCCCTATTTTAAACAAATTATTTGAAAGGAAACGGAGATATCATGTACATTTTGTCCTGACCATGCCCTTGATAACCCTTCAAACTACTTTATGAACAACTGTACTGTACTAGTTTAATAAATTTTTCTAAGCACATTAGCCAAAAGTGGCCGTTAAAAGGGCGTAGAAAAGCGACACATTTTTACTTTAAACTGTAAACATTATTTCATAAAATAGATTGAAGGGTTAGGGGCATATGTTTTTTTCAAATGGGGGCAGCATTGGACCCCGAGAAATATAATTAATCTCTTTTAGAATTCTTTAAAGTGCTTCTTTTTGCAGCTGGGATGAGAATCTCACCTTTTTTTTTCTCCTATTTGCACGGATTTAAGCACCCTTGGTTATGAGATATAAGGATTCGGTGATTGTAAATTTGAGATATTGTTTCCCAAATAACCTCCCTTTAGCGCAATCGGATAAAAAAGTATAAGTGCACAAACCATCCATCTAACAATGTCAAAGTGTCACGGCGATGGCGTTGCATTTTCTAAGAGCTGGCTTATCGGATCACTATGGTTATAGTTTCAGAATTTGTTTGCATACTTCGTGTAAACCTGAGAAATCGCCACGTGTAATGTATTCCTGATTGAGGGAACTTTTTAAAGATATAAATATTTTGACTTTCCCTTCGCAATTCATCTATGGGAACATTATGTACGTGCATCAGAATATACATTCATAAAAGGAAAATTGTGATATTCATAGTGTTAATACTAGAAATAAAAATAAATCAGCCATCTCTGCTTTTCGGTTAGAGAAAACAAAAAAATCTTGGCTTTCGTCTCTACATGGTTTTTATTTATATTTATACGCCGGAGTTATAAAGTCCACGCGAACGAAGTCGCGGGCATCAGCTAGCTATAATAATAAGTGAGAAGGGCTGCTGACATCGACTCGAAAGTAAAATCGTGAGATCAACTAGTAGTACCGCCGGCTGGCTAGATTTCAAGTTCATCGGGGTCACGCGTCAGTTATAAACGGGCGTAACTACGTGGTCTCGATCAAAAATATTTTTTTAATTTTTTTTATCTTATGTCATACACAAATTTGGATTACGTATATGGATAGAGGAATTTATCTACTACATGACATTCTTTTTTCCAAAACCAATGAAAAGTCAGCGTGTATAAAATTCCAGATAATATAGTAGCGTAAACATTATCTAAGATTAAAACTGCCGTTAAAAATGATTTATTAAAAAATGTGTATTATCATAAAAATTTCTATTTATCATCATGTGATCAAAATTCTTGGAAATACACAAATTGGATTGCAAATTTTAATTGTATTATATACTGTATGTAATTGTAACATAGCCCATCAGGCTGGGTAAGGACCAATACTGAACTGGGTTTCTTTCGGCGTAATCTTCCCAGCAGTGGTCGTTCCGAAACGCTAGTAGTTTTTAGCTTTTACATAAAAATAATATTAAAAACATTAACTACATTTTTTATTTTATTTTGACTTTGACATACATCCTAGTCTGGGAGGAAAAAAATCTAATTTATTTATTTTATTAAACTTTACTGTTCCAAAGTACAAATATACTTTTAACAAATGGCGGACTTAATGCTAGGAGCATTTTCTCCCAGTCAACCATAGGGATAAACAGAGAAAATTATGCGGCACAAAAAGCAATACATATATACTTACATTATAAAATATTACTATATAATATACAATTACATTATATACCTATTATATATAAATTTCAGAATAAATATCTACTTATACAATACTTACATATACATCTACATAAACTAACATATAAATAGCAATTAAGAAAAGAATTAAATAATGATGACTTTATGAGGAAAGGAAGTTTAAAAGGAGGGCTTTAACTTTTCTTTTAAAAGAGAATTTTGTAGGAATTTCTTTGATGACAATGGTAAAGCATTCCAGAGCCATGAGGCTTAAAGAGAAAAAGAGTTAGAAATAAAATTTGTCCGGAAAAGGGGGATAAAGGCGATCATTAGAGCGAAGTTGTCGATTATGAGTGCCATTGAGTGAATTTACCAGCTGCCAGCCAAATAGCTATCATACTATTTTGATTTATTTGCGAAATGCATTAAAATTAAAAATATACAACGGTGGGCTTATCTCAATGTATGCTAGTCCGCCATCCAGAGGTTTTGGGTCCGATCCCCGGTCAGGGCAAGTTGGATAATGGCCTTTTTCAAGTTGTCTTGGGTCTTGGATGTTTATTTATAAGTATTTTTATAAAATATAGTATCTTTGAGTTAGTATCCCATAACACAAGTCTCAAACTTGCTTTTGGACTAGCTCAATCAGTGTTATTTGTCCCCATATAATTATTCATTGTATGTAAGTTTAAAATCATAGTACCTAGTGGTCTGTAGTGTGGTGGCCATTTCTTATTTATTTTATTAAACATATATTATAAGCTACGCTTAGTAGTGTCGAACCCCACAGTCGTGAGCGGGCGACAGAGTCACCTGCGCAACGCAGGCACAGAATCACCATCAGCTCGATCGCAAATCCCACTCGCCGGCGAGTGCGGATCAGGAATAGGAGTAGGACTGGGGCGTTCACGAGGTACCGAACGGTACCTGAACGCTTTTCGCCGGTCGGCCCTTCAGGCGCTTGACACTTAGTCAAAGCCGATCTCAGTGACGCCCAAAGCCGAGGTTCGTTCCCACCCTGTGGGAGCCCTTTGCGCTGTCACTTTTTCCGGTGTGGACAACATCTTGCCATCCTGGCAAATGTTGGTTCCGCTTTTTAAAATCCGTCCCGTCCGGTGAGCTGTATAATGCTTTCAGCATACAGCGTAAAATAAGTTTGAAAAAACAAAATCGTGAGCGGCCCATTTGCTGCTCGACCGCCATACGGATAACACCTTGGTGAAATCTATCTTATATTTTACTTGTTTGCAAGTCAGTAATATTTCGGTTAAATTATTAGTAAATTGTTTAAAATTGCTGTTTAGTTTAATTAATTAATGTCAAATTACATTTATGGATTATAACCTCAAATGTTCGTTAGTATTTTTTTTAAATAAATCTTTTAGGTTAGCTAAAAATATATATCCAACCGCAGAATTGGGTTTATACAATTCGCAATTCATACCACAAACATTTGTTATTCATGATTTAATAACGCAAACATGAAGTAACGGAAATTCTCATTACCGCAAATAAGTTATCAATAACGTAATTTTGGTAAATTTATGTACTGCGATTATGACTGTTGGTATTCTGGATCCAATTTTAAATTGATTTATTTATTGGTGGATAAAAAGGAATATAAAATTGAGTTAAGGGGAATGTTGACTGATTCGAAAAAGTACTTCTCTATAAAGTCTGTCAGTCCATAACCCAATAAATATTTGAGCTGAAAAAAAATCTTTTGACCAGTGCAATAACAGCTAGAAGCTTTATAATCGATGAATAAGAGCGTCAAAATATATTTCAGGCTGTAGTAGAGTGTAAATTGTATTATTTAATACAGTATATCTGGATATACTGTGACCCTATACTAAAGGTAACGCAATTAGCGTATTTTTTCCTTTAGTACAGCCCTTGGTGTTACAGTAGATCATTATAACGTTGAAAGTGTTTTAATAGTTAATAATGCAGCTTATCGAATATTTTAATGCCTAAGTAAAACTGGAAATGACAGTTTTGCATAGTTCATTATTGTGTTTCTTGTGAATTTGTTTTGCGTTATTTCTAAGAGTCAAAATGGACATCAAACGATGGAAAAAAAAAACCAAAAAATTGCATATTCTCAATGTGATACTATACAACTTCCAACGGAACAAGTACAAGGTGAGACAAATCAAAAGCTAACATTGTCAACATGCCAGGGTTCCGTACCTCAAAACATGTTCGACCATAATTATTCGGCTTTGACTGCTGATAATAGGTATGTTGGATTAGTAACAAGCAATAAGGGCCCGTACAATCAGAACTGGATATAATGGTCACTGACCAAATCAGTGAGTCTACTTAAAAAAAAATTCTCGATATTCCTGAATCTGTAAGTTCATCAGATGATAACGAAGCTAATCGTTTTTTAATATTTCACAGTAAGATAAAAAAATGGGCCATAGATAAAAACATTCCTCAATCAGCATTAAGGGATTTAATAGAAATTATAAATGATAGTATATATAGTAATTCCATTGACCATAGCACTGTTCCTCCTCTGATTCTGGATGGCACCATCATTGCATTCTCTGAGACTGCCAAAAATTTAGGTGTTTTAATTGAACCGACGCTGAGTTGGACTGCGCATATAACTGAAGTTAGTCGCAAAGTATATTTTTCCTTTCATAGTCTCAGAACACTTCAATATTTTTTGCCCTTTGAAACCAAAGTATCTTTATGCCAGTCCCTCCTACTGCCACTCCTTGATTATGCAGATTCCTGCTATTTAGATGCTACACAGGAGCTACTGAACAAGCTAGAACGATTGCAAAATTTATGCTTGAGGTTCATATTTGGATTAAAAAAGTTTGATCATGTGTCTGAATACCGCAAACAACTTGAGTGGCTACCTATTCGTTTGCGTAGAAACCATAGAACCCTATGTCTCTTTTTCAAAATTTTGTACAACCTTACTTATCCTACATATCTACGTGATCGGTTTTCTTTTGCCCGTCCCTCTAATGTGCTCTGTAGGTCCCACCTTAGAACCGTACTTAGAATCCTTGACTATACTTCTGCGTGCTATTCCCACTCCTTCTCTGTACAAGCGGTTAAATTATGGAACTCACTACCACATACTATACGAGACTCCAAATCATTTTCTGTTTTTAGGAAGCGAGTAAAAGAGTATTATCTTTCCTTAACGTAATGAATGGTATATAGTATAAAAGTATATTTATTCTTAACTTATATATAATTTTATTTATTTACATTTATAGTTAGGTATATTTTAGTTTATGTATCCCAATAAATATATATCAAAATACGAAAAATTTTTTTGCATTTTTCATAGTAACGATATCACGTGACTACTGCGATCTGTATGAGAACCTAAATATTTTTTTTCGTATTTCGATATACATATATTGGGCAAAGTTGATCAAAATGATGGACTGAATAACCCCTTAAAATATTTGTACTTAATTAAAAAGGACATTATATAATATGTATGTGTATGTTTAAACTTATAGATAAGTACCTATTTTATGTATTTGTATTTAACTTGAGTCTATTTTGTACACGCCTACTATTACCTGTTTTCTTCTCTTCTCCTGTCCTGGATCTGCTGGAAGAGATTTCTTATGAAATAAGCAGTACCTATGTACTCAATGTTCTTACTTTGTTCGTTCCTATGTTTGTATTTTGTGTACATGAAATTTGTAAATAAAAATAAATAAATAGATAGTAGTTTTCGAATTGCTTGTGAAATCATCGTTTTTTAATATATACAAAACTAAATTAAATGACAATCCGTGATCTAAGATAGTAATGCGTGCTTGTGATATAAAATTTAAATTTGTTTGTATTGAACACAGCAAGAAATAGTATTTTATACTAATTTTACATACTGTATAAAAATAAAATTCTTATTTTATAATTTCAAAGTGCGACCCACCACTAACATCATTGTGTCGTGCAGCGGCTTTGTGCACGAGCGCGTCACATTCGCCCTGATGAAGACCTCCGGATGAGGTCGAAACATGTCGGCCAGTAGCTGACTCTCTACGTGAGTAACCCGTGCTTTATTAATAATTTCAAAGCTATTTATTTCGATTATCCCACAATCAGTTACAAGATTTTGTTCTTTCTTACTTAATTCTTAAACTTTACTACTCTACTTATTTATTACTCATATTAAAACTAAATCAGTCACAATGTCCTTACTTAACTCACTTAAGTTAAGTTTAACTAATTTTTCGTATTACAAACCTACCTTTCTGTAAAGTCTTGGGTCTATTAAAAGGCTCTGATCTTGAGGTAGCGTGTGCTTCGTGTACCTATCGTATGCCTCATGTCGTGTGCCGACGTAATTGAGGTTTTTAGAGTGCTGTATGGTATGGAGCCAATTACGTGCGCTACGGAGGCTGCCTGTCACACCGATTGATTAAACTTTTCTTGTGGCATCGTTCGTCAATATCTCGTATAGGTTAATGTAAAAAAACGACGCGTGCGATAGTATATCTCCAATTTGTCTGGTGATAAGCGAGTAAAGGTGATTTATGTTATTTATCAGGCCACTCTAGATCAGTCATTTTGGAAATTATTGAGAGAGGCCTATGTCCACCAATGGATGTTATGTGGCTAAAATGATGATGATGAATTCCTCTTTAACTTTACACAGGAGTCGTAAGCAGCTAGGTAATAGAGAACTGACAGGAAAGTATATATGTAACCACTTCATATCATCTTCTTCAAGAATACCAACATGACAATTGGATGGGTGACTAAAAGCGCGCAACATTCAGAATGCACGTTGGTGCTGGTTGTCATCATTGTCTGAGAGTCGTCAAGACATGTCAGATGCCATTTAGCATTTTAAAATTCTGACGCCAGTTTGGCACAAAAGAAATCCTTCAAAACAGGGGCAATTTTGTGCCTTAGCTTAATGGTTACAAAAGTCAAGTTAACAAGTTGACTTTTGTAACTTCCTTATATTTGTTCCTTCCTTCCTTCCTTGTATTTGATACAACTTCCTCAGGTAGTTAATTGTATGTGTTCATATCCATGCTATATGAGCTATTTTGTATTTGATCGTATGATATCTATAGATTTATGCATTGGATCAGTGATACAAAAACGTTTAGGAGTATTATTTGATTATTTAACTTTATACACTAATACAAGTGCAATAACGGACTTTAAGCCTAAGGAACTATCTATTAGTAAGCCAAACGGTCGATATTGAGAATGACCATTCTATTTTGAATGAACATATTTTTAAGCATATTAAATAAGAATTTCTCGCTTACAGTACGGTGTGACTTCACCCCCTTCATGCATTCTAAGTTTTACTACGACTAATGTACACTTGAGCAGCAAGAAATGACTTACCAACATCCATTAACACTCAGTTCTCATAGCTTTAGTACGTGCTAACTTAGGAACGACTGCACTTTACATAAACGTGTACCTATTTAGTGCGAGCACTGCAGCTTGAATGTTGAAAGAAATTCATTTATTAATAACAATTCGACGTCATGTCAGAACGAAATATTTTTTTGAAGTGAAAACTTCTTTAGCAGCGTTGTACACTTTTTTTGTAATGGGTAAAAAATGTTAAACTCGCGTCAGGCGTCAGGACACTTGACCCTGATCGGAAATTCGTGAGACGTATGGAGAGTAGACAGCCGGCGCGGCGTAGGAGAGGATGTATCCCCCTCTCTTTCTACGGTGCGGCGAATATAAATTGTCATGCTTGTGTACGATAGCGCAATAAATAAATATTGTATTCTACCACATAAATGATAGTACTTTTATACTGATAATTAAAGCAATTCGTGCAAAATTATTCCCAAAATATCAGAAATGCACAACGTTAATATTCAAGTTTTCACTTCTGCCGGCACTCCCGTCGTTTTTTTTATTACGTACAGAACGGAAACTCCTAGGATCCCGCCCAATATGCGTCCCCGTTTGTCCCGACACCTCTCCCCCGTTTTCGTCTTGTCGAGTGCGTTGGAGGGCGAACACACACACATTGCCGTGTTTCAAAGAATCAAAGATTCAAATGTTTATTCAGTAATTAGACCTTCACAGGTACTTTTACACGTCAATAAGTATAATTTTGTTACGTGTAAAGTATATTAAAATTTAATTTATTTTTAAAGAAAAGCTGCCGATACCAGCGCTTCGTAACGACCACTGCTGAGAAGAAACGCCGAAAGAAACTCATTTTCACAGTATTGGTCGCCTACTCGCCAGAAAGGCTTTGTTATATTATTATTATTGTCTTTTAATTAATAAATACTTATAATATAATACAATGTTGGCACATTATAACAAGTAATGCTTGCGAACAAGTAAACAAACATAAATAGCGTAATAAAAAATAAAAATAAAAAATTAAGTAGTCAAAAAAGCAAAATCGAGCTGACCGGTCCCTCCCCGCAGCACCCGTTCACGAGTTGACGCACGGATCAGCCATCGTTAAACTCAACCATATTAGAGGGAATCCAACGACCCGACCAGCGACGCCACCGCCGGATAGGACATTTTAGTGAGCATGAAAACCCGGACTCGCAGACCTTGTCAAGAGGAAATATCAGTTATATGTTGGTCACCTATTGGTCGCAGAGCATTTACATGTTTTTACAGTAAGCTTATTATGGTAACAGAAAATTCAGCTATTTTATGTTTCATGTGTGGAGTGTAATGGAAAATGTTTAGGAAGTATCCACGCGTTTCTATTTTATTCCAGCACCACATCATTCATTGCTCACTTATTACTCTTTTCATACATGCTCTTCTTTTATAGGTACTCCTTACTTCACCTTTTTTCAGAACGTCTGCAATTTGGTCGCAAAATTAGTCGAACATTATTGCTTTGTTAATTTACACGAACAAAATACGAAATAAATAGGACTCCCAAACAGCCACAAATCGTCAAGGGTACATCATTCCCACCCCGTAAACAAATACATGGTTATTTTAGGGGTGGGAATGATGTTTTCGGGCAGCGCCTGTACCAGGGCGATAAGTTTATAGCCCCTAAAATAGCCATTGTAAACATCGTCATAGGATTTTTAATTTGATTGTATGAATTTTGATGAGTTTTGTGGCGTGGTTAACACGCTTGTTCGTCACTTCTGAAGCTAATATGGGTTCGATTTCAAGCGAGGACAAGTTAGAGTTATGATTGCTAGTTTTTAATTTGATTGATGTCCTTGGTCTTAGGCATTTATACCTAAGTATTTTTTATAAAATTAAAGTATTAACTCAAATATTTCCGGTCTTGCGGCTCTAAGTAGACAGAGAGCCCAGGGTTAAAAGACTTAAAGGCCACTTTTAGCGTGATGGTGTAGCTGGAAAAGGAATCAAATAGTGATGAGTTGCTAGCCTAAGGCGCTCCCACATAGCAGCTATATAATTAGTGATGGGAAATTCCCGGGAATATTCTCCTAGTGAGAACATTGCTGTTAAGTTCTCGAGAATGTTCTTTTTGCAAAGAATTTATGAGAATTTAAAAATTGGAAGGGTATCATATCCAGCAGTATTGAAAACATATAACTTTAAGTGACATTCTTTGCATTTTTAAACATCTTACGAAAATTTCTTCAAAACTTTTTACTACAGTGGTTAAATTCTTCTTAGCGAGAATGTTCTTAGGGAATATTTCCGAGAATGTTCTCTTAAATTCTCTTTGAATTCTCATAGATTTCAGCTAAAGTAAGAAAAGTTATATAAAGGATTAAAAAACATGCCTGTTTAATAGACAAATATTTAACTGTAATTGATCAATGTAATCATTATCATAATACATCAATGTAGTAATAATACATTGATAAATCCTCATAAACTACCGTTTATTTAACTAAACTCTTTTCAAACAGATAAGATTAAATTTAGTATGTTTTTGTTCAGCGGCAACAAAAAAAACATCATCTATAAAAATTTCAGCTGTCTAGCTATAATGGTTCATGAGATACAGCCTGGCGACAGACTGATAAACAGACGAACGATCTTAGTAATAGGGTCCCGTTTTTACCCTTTGGGCTCGGAACTCTAAAATCGAAGATTTGGAACACCTGATGCAGAACCAAGTTAAACTTATTTGCATAAATATTTGTTTACTAAACTCAATTATCATCTGATGTGGAAATCTAAGATATCAGGTTAAAGTTGTTTAGCATAATATAATAACATAAGCTGGGAGTAGCTTCATGTGCTAAAGGCGGTATCAGTTTGGGCCTAATTTTTGAAAGCGTCTTGCCTCAACTGGCTAAACCTCTCATTTGCTGTTTAATCGTTTGGGATGAATGCACAATGGCCAACAAAAAGGCAGTAGAAGCTATAGATAGAACGTTGCGAGACATTCGTCGAGATGACAGGCCAATAGACAATGTCACATTTTTGTTGTCGGGAGATTTTCGTCAAACCCTTCCAGTTTTATGTCGGGGCTCTAGGGCAGATGACATTACCTCCTCATTAAAACAGTCTTATCTGTGGCCTCAAATACAAAAGTTCAGATTGACAATTATATGAGAGCCCAGATTGGCGGTATTAGTTAGCCCAAGAGTTTTCAAGAATATTATTAAAGATATTGTTAAGCATTGTTTTAGAATGGTATCGTGTTACACAATGTTTTATAACGTTACATAACTGATGTGTGGGAGCACCTTTGACCGGTTTCTATGTTTGGCAGCGAAAGAGAAGTAGCCGGTACATTTTAATTGTTCTCTTTTCTTCCATGCCCGTTCCATTCTTCTTTTCTCCCATTATTAAATATCTATAGTGTCATTAAATTAGTATCCGTATACCGTGAACACTCTGCTAATAATATTTTCAAAACTAAAAACCGATTTTACCACCTAACAAATACACCCTTTCAAACAAAAACAGAATTTTCCAAATCGGTCCAGAAGTGAAATTTTTTAAAACGCGGAGTCACTTAAACGAATGATTTTTCCAAATCCAAAAAACCGATCTTTTAATCACTCCGCCTCTGAAAAATGGAACCACATATATATTATTTAGAAAAATCAGTGAACATTCATAAAAAAAAGGATCGCGCCCTTTTTGGAAGTCAATAAAAATAGCTAATTGTCTGCAATAAACTTAACCGAGTATCACAAAACAGCAAAATAAAGAAGAAACACAAATGAGAGAAACAAACGAAAAGAACTCCCAACAAGCCACGTATCCAGTGAACTCTGCAAACTTCTTATAAATGAAATTACACTACAATGTTGACCAAAAAAATGCCATTTGGAAAATTGCAAGCCATAAAGTTTACGTTCTAAGTGGGTAGGGCTGCCTGCGCATTTTCACGATATTTTTGAATTATTTTTACTGTCTCAAGATTTTACGAAGGATTAGGAGATCAAGGAAATATTTTTTAAGAGCAAGCTTAAGACAATTTTAAGGGTATTAAGGATTATATATTTTTTAAGATATAAAATACGTGACTCGTTGAACAATTGTCCATAAAATACTGACGTGGCTGACCCCTAAGTCACAGATGGATTTAGGTTTTGTCCAACTAAGGCAAAGCCATGAGAAAGGTCAGTTGTGGTAGAGCCACGCTACCGGCAAAACTCTGTTTTGCTAATAGCATGAATGGGCCGGCTCGTCCGGGGAAGTACCACACTCTCACAGAAAATCGACGTCTGAGTAGTAGCGTCACCGCTTCTATGCTTCGTTCGATGGGTGAGACAGCCGGAGCCCTTTTTTTTCTATATCAGGGTTTCAGATCAGTCTACCTCTGTGGCCTAGTGATCGTCATGCCACGCTGTCACACCGGAGGTCCCGGGTTCGATTCCCAGTCAAGTCAAGATGAAAAATGATCTATTAGAGATTGACCTGGGTCTTGGATGTTTATCTATATTTGTATTTGTTATAATATAGTATCGTTGAATTAGTATATATAACATAACAAATCCCGAACGTACTTTGGGCTAGCTCAAACTGTGTGATTTGTCCGTATATATTTATTTATTAGACCAACATGGAAGTATACACTCCTCTACAAATGAAAAAAAAGGTCAGTATGAAATTCAAATAAAAAATTGCTATATTTATATTTAAAAAAAAGCAAGGACATTATGAAATTCGATTAAAAATTGTATTATTAATATTTGTTGCGTTGGCAACCCTGAGTGCAGGCGGGAGAACGTAAAACGGAAGCATAATTGTGACTCCCAGAGGTCCGTAAACAAATACATTGGCCCGTAACCCCGATTTGTGGCGTGTCCGCAAAACGTAGCCAATTGGGATACTGAGGTTTTTTGGGACTGCCTGGTTAAAATAAGAATTGAAAGTAAAACTTAAGAGAAAAATTTACAGAACTACAAAATAATTTTTGAAAAGCAATGTCATAATGTTGAATAAAATATGTTCTTACTGTACGGCTGTTTGGGATCCTTCGTTGTGGTTGAATAAAAAGTACGGACTGTAATGATTAATCGACGACCTCCGTGGCGTAGTGGTCACAATGCTAGTCCTAAACCCAGAGGTCCCGGGTTCGATCCCCGGTCAGGGCAAGTTGGAAAATGGCCTATTTTCAAATTGTCCTGGGTCTTGAATGTTTATCTATATATGTATTTGTTATAAAATATAGTATCGTTGAGTTAGTATCCCATAACACAAGTCTCGAACTTACTTTGGGGCTAGCTCATTCGGTGTTATTTGTCCCTATATATTTATTTATTTATAATGTTGGTTATTAATGACTTTGAGAAAAAGGTACAAGATCAGTCTTATAGACCACACACAGAACGCACGCGCACACGCCGGCGGTTATATGGGAAGTCAGGTCCAGGGACGGCACGGCCTTCGGCAGCTTTCGGGCGCTTTCGGAAGTCTTCGGCATAGGTCCTCGTTCGCGAATAGTATGGGCGCGAACAGGGCTGATCGCCACGTCTGCACTTGATGATATGCAGAGTTGGGCAAAATGTAATTAAACTATTAATTACTAACTACAATTACATTTTGTAGTTAGTGATTGCAACTACATAATTACAAAAATTAATTGAAAAAGTAGTTGAACTATAAACTACAAAAAGTAGTTGTAATCATAATTACTAACTACTTTTTGAAACTACATATTTTATAAAGATTTACTTACTTATAAATTTCCGTACATACACACGCGCAACAACGCACGCCCGCGGAAATAAATTCTTATTATAGTTTGTAGTTATAACTACTTAATTACAATTACAAATTACAACTACAGTGGTTTCAATTGTTGTAGTTAAATTTAATGTAATTTCAACTACATGTTATTGCAATTTGTAATCAAACTACACAGTAGTAGTTAACTACGCCCAACTCTGATGATATGACAATGAGCTGATCGCTCTGGTGGTGTGGAGAGGGGTTTTGAAATAGTACCACCTAAGTTGAGTGCTTGAATTAGACTAGTTTATTGTACGAATATGATTACTTTAAAATATATAATGAGGGTAAAACAACTGAGTTGGCATCTGCCTGACCTACTTACTATATGTTTTCAATAGATTAAACATACATTACAATTCATAATATCATGTCTTTATCCATAAGGGAGAGACTGGACACTTTGGGTCTTGCGGCTCTAAGCAGACAGAGCCCAGGGCCGCAAGACTTAAAGGCCACTTTAAGCGTGATGGTGGGCGAAAAGGTGGAAAAAGAAATCAAAATAGTATGTTACCTATTTGGCTGGCAGCTGGTAAATTTAGACGTTTTTCTTTTCTCCCAGACTAGCATGTTAGTCAAAGCCAAAAAAAATATTCAATGTAGGAAAAATCTATCTCTTATTGAAGGTGAAAAAAGGAATCGAAATAATGATGCACTGAGAAAAAAGATTGGTTGCTAGTAGCAAGAAATTTTGCTACACATTACCAAAATCGAGTGACTGCTAAACTCAGGGCTACTAGTAGTTAAAATATGTTTCATTTAAAACTACTTAGTTCTGCTAATTAACAAAAGCTTGGTATCAACTAACCAAATCATGAGTAGCAAAAATGGTTCAGCTATTTGTTTCTCTCAGTGTGGGTTGCTACCCACATAGCCTACTAAAATGATAAGCATTTTCGCCCAGTCCCTAGATCGGCTTCTACGATCTGTGCGGGAAGAGAGGCTGTACCAGAGAGAATGTACTAGCTGTACATTGTAAGTTTTTTTTTTTTCTCCCAGACTAGCATGAAAGTATAAAAGTTACATTATTAAACGCTGTAAAATCAGTGTAATCAGACCTTTTTATGAAAAATGAAATCAGCTAGTTTCTGACTCGTAAAGTCAGATAATTTTTTTCTAAACGTAAACAAAAATTGTCTATGGGATTTGTATGAAAAAGCACTTCGTGACGTCATACTTTCTTGGAGCCAGAGATAATAGATATAAATATAATAATTATAGGCTTGGAGCTAAATTGCGCTCCGATTGTCAGTTTCATCACGTTGAAAATGGAATAATGATCAATGAGAAGCAACATTATTTTGTGACGCTTTATCCTCTAATAAAACTTATTTCTGACCCAGGATACATACCTACCTATTAGTGCGAGTACTTCGGGAACATCGTAATAAAAATGTTATAATCAAAGATTTTTATTTTAGTGTTTCTAATATTACTGCGCCCTTCAATAATACACTTAATAAATAATGAGAATACGACGGCGGGTATAAAATCTTGTATTACCAAATAAAACTAAAAAACAAACCGGTCATGTGCTAGTCAGACTCGTGCACCGAGGGTTCCGTACAAACCTGTAGGAATAGTAATTTTAAAAATATATATTTTTTTTAATAATGTAACTAAAAATGTACAGTTTTCGCAATTTTTCCTTTATCTGTGCTATGAGACGTTGCTTCGTATCAAATTTCAAAATTCTGAGTTCACGGGATTGCGTTGGCTTAGAAGTTTGATTTTTTCACAGCTCCAAGAAAAACAAGACTTGAGTATTCAACATAAATTTCAGTTTGATACCTCTACGCATTCCAGAGAAAAAGGATCTTGAAAGTCAGACAGACGGACGAACGGGTCGACCACAAAGTGATCCTATAAGGGTTCCGTTTTTTTTTCTTTTGAGGTACGAAACCCTAAAAAATAATACTTCGCCTCGTTTCCAAAGATGGCCGATGATATTTTTATGTATCGCGTTACACGGTCACTTGGCACAGAATGGTGACAAAAAATCACATGTCATCGCGTGACGGAGACGCACTGCCTACGATTAAAGGTCAGTACAGACAGGAAGGAAAAATGCCCGAGCAATTTACTAATTCAATTGAAAATAACACCGTATTACCATAGCCTAAAGTATAAAAACGTATGACAAAATGCAAAACGCTAGCTAGGACTAGCAAGATAGTAGTTGCAGTTTATGCTAATAGTCTAAAGTTTATTTTCGAGTATCAAAAAAATCCCATCCGCTGCGCTCCTCTCTGTTTAAACTGACCTTGAGGTTGAACTAGTCGCGGGTCCTAACTCTCAGGTGGGCGCGGCCTAAAAGCATGCTGTCTTACCTAACATTGTGTTCGGGCAAAGCAGTGAGGTGAAATGCACGATAAATTTAGTAAATCGAGCGCGTAAAAAATACTTGAAGTCCTTTGGGAAAAGGGGTTTTATGCATACGTGATAGGCATGAACTCAAAGTTGGTATTCGTAACTACGGAACTCTACATTGCGCGTGGCCCGACACGCACTTGGCCAATTATTTAATGAATAAAAGATAATGATGCAATAATGCAAGTCTCGAACTTAATTTTGGCTAGCTCAATCTGTGAGATTTGTCCGTATATATTTATTTATTTTATTTTAAAATATTTCCTTCCGTGTGAAATAAGCCTAAGAATAGTCTTTGCACATTTTCATAATGAAATGAAAGTAGCAGGCGGTTCTGTAATACAACAGGAATCTGTGACATGTTTTGGTAACAAAATCTTACTTCTTACTAATATTATAAACGAGAAAGTTTGTATGTATGGATGGATGTTTGTTACTCTTTCACGCAAAAACGGCTGTAGCGATTGGAATGAAATTTGACATGTAGATAGCTTATTACATGGATTAACAAATATCATACTTTTTATCCCGGGAAAATGTGAGGTTCCCATAGGAATTATCAAAAATTTTCCACGCGGGCATCGCCGGGGGCTTCAGCTAGTGTATATATTGTTTGGGAATTTTCATTTAGTAATATTATAATTATAGCACAAAATTTTTCAGAAAAAAAAAACATCACTTATAAAATTTTGTAACATGATTGCTTGAAATTTTTTTGTAGCTTTAATTTTTCATAAGAGAATAATAAACAAACTAAGATTTTAAAGTCCTATTAGACAGAAGCTACAGTAGCAAGACGGCAAGGAAGTCAGGGGCTGAAGTGACGATGATGGTATTACTTTGAGTTTTTTTTACTTAAGAGTCCCTTTACCCTAGACAGAATTAGACTTTCCCATATAAACGTAGTCTAGCTTTTATTTTGAAACGGCATATCATATTGCAAATATTAAAGCATATAAGTAGTTTTCACAGTCAAAATATGAACTTAAAAGAGAATATAGAGTATTATCATATTTGACCATCAGTATGGAAAACTTCTACACTCTCATATTTTCTTTCAAGTTCATATTTGACCGTCGAAAACTAGTTATATGCCTAGATATATGCAATTTCTTTAAACTTACTAAATACTGCGAAAATCTTACTTATCATTTTAAAATAAAAACTAGACTACGTTTGTATGGAAAAATCTAGGGTACACATACATATATATTATCACGCCTGTTTCCCACAGGGGTAGGCAGAGACTAAGGACCTCCACTTGCTACGATCCTGACAGACCTCTTTCGCTTCATCTACACTCATCACTCTCTTCATGCATGCCCGCCGGTTACGGGTACTTCTAACCTCTCCTTTTTTAAGAACGTCTGCAATTTGATCGTGGTACGTTCGTCGAGGACGACCCTGACCCACTCTTCCACTCACGTTTGCTTTGTAGACTCTTTTAGTAAATCTCCTTTCATCCATCCTTTCTACATGTCCGAACCATATCAACATTACACTAGGGTACAGACGCCATAAAAGTAACACCAAAACCAAATGTGACAAAATATCTTTTTCCATTTTCCCCATCCCAGTAGCAATTTCATCAAAACTTATAATTTCCAGGCGTCACCTGAAAACTATAATTTCTAACAAAACTAGTTCACCACTAGTGTACATCTCGAATCGTGTTATACTGTAATTGACTTGACAGTAAAAGTTATGAGGCAGTGGCGTCGCGGCGGCGCCGCCGGATATCAGCCCCCTCCACTTTTCTTAACCCCCCTTTTCTTGCGCCGGATATGGGCGTACGGTACGCAAAATAGATGCTGCGATTTAGTTTGTCTTTGACCAAGTTTGAATAGAAGGAATATTTTCGAAACAACAAGTATCGGATACGTGCACGATATAATAAAATTTAAAGATTCAAACATTTATTTGCCAACTATGAGTCATATGTACAATACAGGTGTTATGTATAATTTTTGTTCTTATCATAGCAACTCAGCGAGTATTGCAAATGTGGTAGATTACAATAATTCCAGATATTTCATATCAATACTTTCGATTTCGATTTAAATTATTAATATTAAAAACTTTATATAAAACAATTTCGATTACTTATTAGCATTACATTCTATGAATAACAATTTCAATTTTATTACATGTCAAGGAATTCATTTACAGAATAACAATTTTTTGAAAGTAGAAAGGATTTTAGGGCAGTTGAGAATATATTTTTAATAATTGCTGGTAATTTATTGTATATTTTGACTGCCATGTGGTGCGGACTTGTCTTTAACATTTTTATTCTAGCTGCGGGCAAAAAAGTCTGTCTTTATGTCTAGTGTTAATATGATGTGTGTCCTTTACTTTTTTAAAAGAGTTTAAATTTTGGTGAGTAAACATGCAAGTGTCATATATGTATATAGATGGCAATAAACAAAATAAGCAATAAACAAACGCTGAGATGAAAATGTTCAACAAATATTATCTTGTACATTAGATTGAGATTTTTTCAAAATTACTACATATCTCTGACATTGCTTTCTGCACTTAATTGGGCAGAAAATACGTGTACCACCAAAATTATGACCTCCGTGGCATAGTGGTCACCATGCTACCGCCACCCACCACCCAGAGGTCCCGGGTTTGATCCCCTGTCAGGGCAAGTTGGAAAATGGCCTTTTTCAAATTGTCCTGGGTCTTGGATGTTTATCTATATATGTATTTGTTATAAAATATGGTATGGTATCGTTGAGTTAGTATCCCATAACACAAGTCTCGGACTTACTTTGGGGTTAGCTCAATCAGTGTGATTTGTCCCTATATATTTATATTTATTTATTTTTGTAAGTTGAGTATAACATTTTTGATTCACGGACTGAAAAGTCCTTTTTTTTTATTTTGCGTGTTCGTTTTTTTTTTTACTTTTCAAATATATATCTGCTATTAAGAGGTATGCTTTTAAATCGGGCCTTAGATCAGCATTCTACACAAAGATATTTTTTACATATAAACAAAATAAACTAAGGACAAATTACATAAATTAGCTCGCTCCGAAGTAAAATTAAACTTGAAGTATGGGATACTGATACTGAACTTAATAATAAGAGCATAATATAAATCAACGATGAACATCTAAGACACAGTTATTTGAAATTGGCCATTTTCCAACCTGTCTGGCTGAGGATCGAACCCCAAACCTCCGGAGTGACAAACTACCATGTAAACCCATTACGCCACAGAGGTCATCGTGGTTGGAATTATATGAAAACCCCAAGATCTAAAATATAATTTATTTCTCATTAATACGATATTAACTAAATAAAATACAGCCTAAAATTAAAACTAACTAAACTGAAAATAGCAAAAACAACTTATATTAAATTACATGAAAAATTCTTAGGGCAAAGTTCCCAAGTAGTAGACGGCATTTCTGCGTTAGAAAGCAATACTTAAACGTTGTCCGAAATGCCCGGCCCTAGAGTCCGCTGAGAAACCGATTGGGCATGCGGAAATTTCCTTAAAAATTAATTTAATTTTCTCATTAATTACTATTTTGCTGCCGACCGTACTCAGAACTCATTGTAAAGATCTTCCGATGAACTCACAAAAACTTATTCGAGGAAGAAGCTAGTCATTTATTTTTATACGCCACTATTGTTTAGTCATTTCTCATTCGGCCTCGGGTGCCCTCTGCGGCAGTAGATAAATACCAGAAAGTTAATTAATCTGGAAACGAAATCGGCTATTCGCGTTGGTCAAAATTAAATTAATTAATTATGTTATTTACATAGTCTTCACTTTAGGAAACACGATTATAGCTTTAATTTTTTACAAAAACTTATGATTGACTAGCTTTTCCGCGGCTTCGCTCGCGTAGAGGTGTAATTGATCAAAATCTTTTCTTAGGGATGCCTACGTCATAGTAGCTTTATGCATGCAAAGTCTCAGCCCGATCAGTTTAAAATTGACAAAGTTTCATACAAACTTTCATCACCTATTTTATCCCCTTGGGGGTAGAATTGATCAAAATCCTTTCTTAGCGGATGCCTACGTCATAACATCTATGTACCTGCATGCCAAATTTCAGCCCGATCCGTCCAGTGGTTTGGGCTGTGCGTTGATAGATCACTATGTCAGTCAGTCAGTCACCTTTGAGTTATATATATTTAGATTTATAGATTTATAATTTCATAAACAAAATCATAATTTTATTGTCTGTATGTCACGTGATCACAAACGTCGACCGCCATTTTATTTTCATAAGTGACGTCCAAATAGCAGACACTAGCTTTAGGTAAACAGTGATTAAATGATAAATCTTTATATTCTGACGTCAAAGTATATTTAATGGCATTGCACACTATTTATAGCAATAGCCGTCGGTTATGTATAAGTGGAAAGTAAAAATCTAATGAAGATAGACACGGTGATATTAGCAAAGTTCTGTGCTCATAATTCGGACTTATTTTCTACTGACGCAGAAATATTTAATAGAAGTAAGTACCTACTTTTATTCAATTTCATTTGAAAAGATAGCTATTAATACAAAAAATATACTGTGCATTATTAATGAAATGTTTATAATCTAGCATTTTTAACTGCTGGTATGACGTCACCATTATGGCGGCTGTCGTTTTGGTGCTAGTTTGTTGTGCGTTATTTTTAAATTGTATTTTTTAGCATTTATTAGCTTAATTTTAAGAAAATAAAAATACCAGGTGTCTTAACATTAGGAACATATTAAAGTAGATTTTGCAAAAACGTAAAATTGCCTATTGTAGGCTAGCACATACATTCGAAAAATCGAGACACTCCTTTGGTCCAAGAGCAATAGAGGATGCATAGATTACTGTTATATAACTGAAATTTAAACAAAACGGACTTGGGTGGACCGGGTAAAAATATATAATTTTATTTATTCCATCAACAAGATTATCCAAAAATAAAGAACCCATATTTTTCGTTTAGCGAAGAGGTAAAAATCACAAAGATAAAGCGTCTCGAAGTGCGGGTGATTTACGTCACCTTAGGTTAAAAATCATACCTGATCGTGACATCACGCGTAATTTAAATGCGCAATATCTTCGTCATTATTTGCTAATCAGAGAAAAAAAAATACGTATAGGCCACTCAAAGATTCTAAATAGTACGACATAGAGATAACATTCATGACTATTTTTATTTGACTGTGGTTTTCCGACCGAACGTTTGTTTGACGCCACATCTCATAAAAATCCAGTGTTCAAAAAAAAAAAAATGGAAGCAGCTACCGCTCGACATCAAATCTCCTTGGGAATTCATGAGATGTATTTTGTTGTTGTTGTGTCAAACGAGTATTTGTGGAAATTAAGCGAGGAAGATCCAATTTACGTACAAATCCGTAGACGCAAGTGGGGCTGGATCGGTCATACGTTGCACCGGCCTCACGACCGTGTTCCCCGTAGAGCTTTTGATTGGAATCCACAGGGTAGGCGTAACCTAGGCCGCCCCAAACAAACTTGGCGCCGTACCGTCATCTCGGAAGCTAAACAGCTTGGGTTATCCTGGAGCGAATCAAGAGCGCAGCGGATGATAGATCGAATTGGCGACGGGTTGTGTCTGCCCTTTGACAGGGGGACATAGGAAATGAAGATTTATGTTGTTAATCCTCAGTCACCTTTTACGACATCCAAAGAAGGAAATTTAAGTAGTTCTTCTCTAGGTCATAATCCACAAGGCACTCCTGTAGTTTATGGTATCCCAAAATGCTAAATGCGATATAGTGTTATTTAACCTTCTGTTATATACTTTTTACTGGGAAGCTAGTTTTGCGTCCACACCTATTATCTCCAAAAATACGTATTTATTGTTTTACGCTACGATTTTATTTGTTTTGTTCTATTTTGTTTCTGACTTGGACAAGTTTGTGATGTGATGTTGTTTGATTGTTTGGAAATGACTAGTGGTTGTTAAATATCGAGGGTTTCTGGCTTAGATATTTTCCGTTGATATTTGGTTGCGTAATAAAAGCTGCTGAGCCCGCGGACTCCACATCCGTAGGATATCGGGATGAAAACTAGTACGTACTTGCTACTTTTAATTGAGTAAATATCCTCTCAATTTATCGCAGGTTGACTGGAAGAGATCCCTATATGGGAAAAATCCGTTATTGTATATTTGCTTTTTATATTTTTTTTGTATTTTATTTTGTTTTTTAGGTACAATAAAGTTATTACAAACAAACAAAACTATCCTATGTGGCTCTAAGCAGACAGAGCTCAGACTCGCAATAAACAAACGCCTTTTAGCGTGATGGTAGGCGAGGAGGCGGAAAAAGGAAACAAATAGTGATGGATTGCTAGCCGTATCACCTATGAAAATGATTCGAATTTTCACCCACACCCTCGATCGGCTTCTGTCGAAGCAGTTGGTAATTTTTAAGTTTTTTCTCAAAGAGCATTAAAGAAAATGTACTGACAGGATAGATCCAAATAAATGTCAAAAATCTTTTGTTTTTACATAATTATGACTTTCACATCTTTATCTGTACAGTTTAGATCGAGAAAGGTAGCAAAACCAAAAATAAACTTTTGGCAAAATAGTGGACCTTTATACATATAAAAGAAAACAATAATCAGAAAAAGAAACACAATCCTTGTTAGAAACACCATTTAAAAATAAAAATTATCTTCAAAAGCCCAAAACTAAATTAACAATTAAACATTTATTATATTCTTTCACAAACAGGACAACAATAATTTCAGGAAAAATATGTGTCCAATATAAAGAGATAGAGGGTATTCGAGGTACCTTCGTACCGCTAATGAAACATCGTTTATCATTGTGACTGCCAAATAAAAGCTCGAAATTGGGGGATGGTGCATTGTTATGAGCGATAGCGAATTGCTTGATGAGAGTCCTTAGTGCACCTTACTAATAGATGGCGCTGTTTCTGAACAAAGTCATAGAATGAAATCACACTAATATTAGAAAGGCGGTAGTTTGTGTGTGTGTGTGCGTGTGCGTGTGAGTGTGCGTTTGCGTGTGCGTGTGCGCGTGTGTGTGTGTGTGAGGGTGTGTGTGTGTGTGTGCGTGCGTGTGTGCGTGTGAGGGTGTGTGTGCGTGTTTGTATTTGTGTGAGGGTGGGTGTGTGTGTGTGTATGTTTCTTCACGCGCAAACGGCTAGACTAATCTTAATAAAATTTGGTATGCAGGAAGCTGATATCCTGGATTAACACAGAGTCTACTTTTGCCGTGGGTAATAGCGCGGGGCGCAGTTAGTAATAATTAGTAATAATAAAATGTTATCATAATAATAAGTTAGTAATAATAAAATGAAAAATGCTTTTATTGTTGATACCACCGATGTACCATTTATAATACGTTTTATTTTTAATTTTTGTCGACAAATGCCTCCTTCAAAATCTTTTTTTGACTTTGAAGGTGATGTGCCGTGTGTCGCATTATTGAATGATAATTATTAATACTTAACTTATTTATTGAGCGCGGAACCTTATATTATAAGATTATTGGTGTCTTCTGCTGCAAGATCACGTACCTTAGTGTGAAAGTCAAAGTAATTTATTTATCTTTGGATGTTTCTATCACTTAATAACGTATTTGTTTCTATTTCATAATTAAAAACTACCACATAATATGGATAAAATCTTTTTCTGCTTAACTGACTTTAACATGACCTCGCTTAACTTCTTGTGCGTATATCGATATCTTTCCTTTAATTTTTAGGCCGATGACATTGGTGACAAAAATAGCTTTTACTTGTTATTATTTGACTAGCTGATGCCCGTGACATTGCTCGTGTGGAAAATTTTTTGACAATCCCACGAGGTGACCTTACATTTTCCCGGGATAAAAAGCTTTATATGTGTTAATATAGTTAATAAGCTATCGTCAAGCCAAATATCGTTCCAATCCATTCAGCCGTTTTGGCGTAAATGCGGAACAAACACACTATGGCATTTATAAGAGATTTTTTTGCCCAAATCGCTTCCGCTCGTCGCTTGGACGCCATCCAAAACCTAGATCCAGAGTGCCCGCTATAACTTTAATTAGAGCTCAGCAAAGAAAACAAGCGGAGGTGGACTTCAGAAAAATAGCTGACTTTCAGCGGAAAAACTTGATAAAGAGGAAACTATTCGTACTTGACAGCGGTTTATGGCAGTTTTATTGTAGACGCTGGATTTTATTTCATAATTTTTCAGACGTTACTGGTATACCATCTAGAAGTTTGGTGATCCCTCTTGTAACTCCATATCTCGGCAATCCCAAAGCCGTTTTTGCTAACTTTTTTCTTCATCGTCGCTTACCATCAGGTGAGATTGAGGACAAATGCCTAAACCAATATATAGTAAAAAAAAAAATAAGCCTTATCCTTATATATTTGCTTACATACATATAAACAAACACTACATTGTCAGAGAAAACTTAGTGAACATTGCTTGCCCGTTCAGTTAGAAAAAAATTATGAAAGAAAAGAGAAAGTGAAATACCTTTAACGAAAAAACTTGATAAAAAGAAACTATTCGTACTTGGAATTTATTTTATAACTTTTCAGACTTGATTTTAGAACTGGTACTACTTGTTATTTAATTGTAGTAGTAGGCCGACTAGTTCAATTAGGTTACTACTGCTACCTAACTAGTAAATATTTTTGAGTTAACTTAGTGAAAAAACCATGTTATAATAATTATACCTACCTAATGAATGTATCTTGCGTAGTTTAAAAAATATTTAGGCCGTTGGAAATACACAAAAACAAGTCAATATAAAAAAAAAGAAACAAAGGACCTGACTGCTTTTTTACATAACCAGTGTCACTCTCCGAATTGAGACGAATCTAATGTCAAGCATACTTAATAATATATAAGCATACAAAGCTAAACATAACCGTCCTTTTGGCGCAGTCGGGTAAAAGACACTAAATTTGCAAAGCACAAATTTAGTCTTTCTTTAACCCGACTACTTCTCTCTATACAAACTACACTAACCTAAAGGTTAGGGTAGTTTGAATTCAAATTTGCAACTTCGAAAAACCTGTGGAAACTAAGAAAATCGAAAGCAGCTTCGAAGTTTTCGGTCTTTTACTATTATCCTGTTTACTATTACTTGTAGTGTTCACCTTTCTTTTCCAATTCCTTGCAAAGAGTTGTTTGCAAATTATTAGTTATACGAACTAATAAACCTATGGTAAAAGATAAGAATAACGGTTTTGATAAAATAGCAATAGTGCGTGGCCACGATTATAAAATTACCCAAAATACATACATACATACACACATATTATCACGCCTGTTTTCCACAGGGGTAGGCAGAGACTAAGGACCTCCACTTGCTACGATCCTGACAAACCTCTTTCGCTTCATCTACACTCATCACTCTCTTCATGCATGCCCGCCGGTTAGGGTACTTCTAACCTCTCCTTTTTTAAGAACGTCTGCAATCTGATCGCGGTACGTTCGTCGAGGACGACCCTGACCCACTCTTCCGCTCACGTTTGCTTTGTAGACTCTTTTAGAGAATCTCCTTTCATCCATCCTTTCTACATGTCCGAATCATCTCAACATTCCTTTCTCAATTTTTGTTACTACATCTTCTTTCAGTCCACACTTCTCCCTTATGACATCCTTTCTAATCCGATCTTTCAAAGTAACACCACACATACCCGAAATAAGTTTTCTTTATTTTGACGGTAAACAAAATGATGGCTAACATTTTTAACACATTATTGAACACATCCAACCGGGTCATAAGGTTAATAAGATGTAACATATTATCGAGGGTTTCACCCTAAAAGGGTTGTTTTTGCTCTCAATAGATGGTCGGTGTCCAATATTCGGATATCACGTGAGCCGCATATGGTGCGCGGTGCGTGACCCTGGGTTATAAAGTTAGCAGCTATACTTACGTTAGCCGAAAATAATATATATAAAAAAAAAACTTTTATAAGACCTACCTTCAAATACTTTATTGTAAATTATCATCTTAACATAAAATAATTATAATTTCAATATTTCAATATAGTTTGGTTATAAATTTTGGATTTCAATATTTACGTTTGCATATTTATATTTATATTTTATTTATATAACTTGCTGCTGAAACTTTTAAAATTTTAAGAATGTTGTGTTGACCTGTAATTGGGTTACATGCTAGAACACAGAACTAAATGTTATTTGTAAGTTTTTGTCATGTAACCTGTTGGTGTACCTAAAAAATAAATAAAAAAATCATATTGTTTTTTTCAACTCCTTTATAATTATAATTATAGAGTTCATAATTTTAGATAATTTTGTTCCGCGTCTAAAACTGAAACATATATATTTTTGCAAATAAAACATGATTTTTGATTTTAATATATCATTAGACAATTTCAGAGCTGAATTGTATAAAATTATGTATTTTTTATATTAGATCACCAACAGCTCATACACTAACACTTGGTAAGAAAGAACTCGCAAGTTAAACGGCAAACGAATTATTTAACTAATAAAGGAATAAACACGCCTGTATGCCTCTTTTACATAATTATCTCATCTTCATTATACTATAGTTATCTAGTATAACCCGTGGTTCGATTAATTATAGGTAACTCCCTTTCAAATTGTATAAAATAACCAGTACCATTGGCATAATACCTGTACTATCTATACCGGTACTATTTTTCCGTCCGTACCGGTACAAATCACGTCAGAGTGAGAAAGCAGATACCAGCAACAAGTTTAAACAAATAGCAACAGGTACCTATATTAGGTACCTGTACTTTTAAGGAAGAGTACCCCTAAAACAGGTACCCAGGAACCAAAATGAAAAGAACCTCTAAATACCGGTACAGATCTTGTTCTTTTGGTACTGGTTCCAGGCCTCGGTCTGAGCCAGATAGACAAGCGACAGCTCCCAAATCTGGTTGGCGATAGTCGTCGACGGTTGGTGATCAGTGTCGCGAACTGTCGCTCGTCTGCAAGACCAAGAACCCTAAAAACGCCAAACATTTTTTTTAATTATAAGGCACACAAACAGATTACAAACAATACAGATCATTGTTGTAGTCACAACAAAACCAATTGGGATGTGGTTTTTTTTTAGATCATTTAAAAGATTATTAAAAAGTATGGCATACGATTTTTTTTTCTAGGATTGGAAAATAATAGCGAAGATACAACATATTTAAATTTCGCGTGACGTCATGATCAGCTACGACTTTTAACCAAAGGTGACGTGAATCACCCCCACTCCGAAACTTTGAATTTTGTGAATTTTTACTTTGGTAAACGAAAAACATATGGGTCCTTTATTTATAATCTAGTTGACGGACTAAATAAAAGAATATATTTTTTATCCAGTCCACATTTCTATTATTATATTAGATACAATTTGGATGTCTTCAAGAAAAGAGTGAATAGGTATTACTTGAGTATGCGTGATCCATCCCAGACCGTTTCGTCGCCTTCCACCAAGTGAGAAGCGGTCAAACGCTACTTCTTAAACGACAAGTTCAGTAAATAAATTAGTTTGTAGCGTGTGTTACCTCAATCTCACGTCCACGGAAAAAATAAATTAAGTAGGTATAAAATATTTGAATAACGTGTATATATTGTTTCTTATTTGTTTTTGCTACGCCCAAACTGGGTACATGTTGATCTGCATAATATAATGTTAACTTTTTGCTTACATGTTGCGAATAAATGACTTATGACTTATGACTACTAAGTTTTAAATAAAAAAAAAATCCATATTAATTAAAAAAAATACTTTATAGTTATTATTACACCTATCCACATTGATTTACTAACATATATCATGACGACATTCGTACAAATATAAAAATATTTTGAAGAAAACGGTTTCAGCAAAAAATATTTTGTCAGAAACATTGCCGAGGAAAAAACTAATAAGTTAGTATCAAAGGAGATTTGTCGACATCTTCATAGCTCATCATTAGGTCGTCGATAATTACTTCATCTTAATATTAAAAAGTAAGATTAGGCTTTTGTAATATAAAAAGAAGTGAGATTAGGAGGTTTACTGATAAAATGAGTTTTTTGAAAAAGGAAACATATTTTCGTATAAGCTTTAATTGTAAGGCCTATTTACTTATTAAGACAAATGTAATAAGCTTACATTTGATGGGGATGCGTCGTTTCATTATAAAGTTCCTATGGCCACTTTCCAGCTTCATCATCAGATCAGCTCCATGTCATCATAATAAAGCATTTTCACGCCGGTATGCGTGCAAAATTTCAGCTTGATCGGAAACCGGAGAGTGGGTTAAATTAAACAAAGATATAATTACAGATAGACAGACACAATGGTCAAAGTCAAAGTCAACTCAAAATTATTCAATGTAGGATAAATTTATCTCTTATTGAAGGTAATTTTTTTTAAATATTGTTTTAGTGTAAAAGCTAAAAACTACTAGCGTTTCGGGACGACCACTGCTGGGAAGATGACGCCGAAAGAAACCCAGTTCAGTATTGGTCCCTACCCAGCCTGATGGGCTATGTTTCAGTTACAATACAGATTTACACTTTAGCTCAGTATACATTATGGGTCAGATGAAAGTAAATAAAAGCTTTTAAATTTGTCGTGTTTATATATTTCTTTAGTTACTTCTTAACCTCCGAAAATAAAGAAGGGTGTTATAATTTTGACGGTAATGTCTGTCTGTGTAAGTGTCTGTCCATGGCACTCACATTTCCATGGAAGCGAAGCCTACGGGCAAGCCTTGAAATACCGGTTTTTATGGTAACCGGTACCATTGACCTTGATGCGGTATCGGTGCCAGACATAGAAAATGTATATTCAGAAAGAGTTTTATGAAGTATTTTCGAATATTCATTTTCATTTTAATATTGTTTTCGGTTCAATAGAAAATTCGAGATATAGGTAGAGGGCCTCATCTCTTTGGCTGACTGTACCTGTACTATCTGTACCGGTACTTTTTTCCGTCAGTATCGGTACTAAACCGGTACCAGTGAGAGAAAGCAGATACCAGCAGGTACTAGTATCAGGCAGATAGCAAGCAGATACCTTAATTAGTACGTGTGCTAGTAACGGTGAGGAGTATCTGTACCCATCTAGTCCAGTTACCCAGGTACCGAAATGAGAAGAACATCTAAATACCCGTTTAGGGTTGTTGAGGAAGAGTAAGTGTTAAACGCAAATTTAGAGGATGCGGTAACGGTTGAGGAACCCAAAATATTGCGAAACTTCCGGATTATGAGAAAGCGCAAGAAGAATCCTCAGTAACCCTAAATTACCGTTACAGAACCTGTACCTTTGGTACCGGTTCCAATTTAACCCTAAATGGGCACAGCTAGTAACGAAATAATGTGCGTGAAAATGCAAGCAAAGTCTGGTTTCTAAAATACGCCAACAGCGAGCGCCAGCCAAACTAAAAAGTTGCAGATTCGTAAAAAACTGTATATCGATGTAAACGAGCGCTCATAAATAAACATGCGAAAACTTAGTGAAGTTCCGTTGAGTTTTGTTGAGTTCTTACATCGGCATATGATTCGCGGCTGAGTAAGCAATCAAAAGTTGGCCGTAGCGGCGGTGAAATATGGGGCCATTTCGCTGCGGAGCGAAAAAACGCGGCGGGTTTTAAAACGCATTAAAGATTTTTTGATTTAAAAGCATTTCAATTGAGAATTAATCTCCTCCTTGCTTCGAAAATACTTCGAGAATCTAGAACTAGACCTGAATGTATTTTCGGGTAACATTAAAGCCTGTTATTGTATAAATTAGGACGTCTGCTCGTAGCATTTGGAGAGTTTTAAAGCTAATTAGTTTACTAGATTTCGCAGAATGTCTGGAAAACAGGGCTTTCATGATTTTGATTTAAGTTGTTAAAATAATTGTTTCATTTTTCTTTGTTGTAATCGCTTGCTAAACATAGCAACATACATACAGTTTTGGCAACTGGTAATAATAGCTCAAAGTCTTCTTTTTCATCTTAGAGAGTTAATGTCTAACTTTCTATGCTGCTTCAGAGCCCGGGTGCGGTTTCCCGCTTTTTACCATTCAAAATATATAATACTAGCCGATGCCTTTGGCTTTGCCCGAGTGGAATATTTTTGACAATCCCACGGGAGCCTCACATTTTCTCGGGATAAAAAGTATCAAACAAAAATGTAAAAGAGTAGCAAACATCCATCCATACATACAAACTTTCGCGTTTATAATATAAGTAAGATGTATATTAATGATCACTCAAGGATGACAAGCGAGTACCATGCAAAATCGAGAAGAAATAGCAGTGACAAAACAAATAGTAATTTCAACGATATGGCTATAGTTCTACAACCGCATGTCTGACGTCAACCTTCTTTAAGGCGCTACTGGGAATGTTTGGGGTCCAGTGCTGCCCCCATTTGAATTAAATCATTAGAAAGGAAACGGAGATATCATTCAAAATTTTGTCCTGATCAGACCCTAGATAACCCTTCAAACTATTTTATGATCTACTGTTTACAGTTTAAAATGAGAATATGAAGGCGTATGTGCGTTTTCTACGCACATACGCCAAAAGTGGGCGTTTTTCGCAATTGTGTGTAGAAAAGCTTCACGTTCTCACTTTAAACGCGAGGTTCCCAAACTTATTTTGTCAAACGCTTACTTTAAAAATCAGTTATTTTGTAGCGCCCCCCATTTTTTTCACCATAAAAACCTGAATCACATATTCGTCTTGCCTGTAATTTAATTCAACCTATATTCTAAACTAGACTTTTTTACAAGAGAGAGAGCAATAATAATACATACACCAGTATATTAGAGTATCTTTTATAAAAAAATAACAATAATCAACATTGTTAATTTTAAATAAACAAATAGCAATAATAATACAATTTTACAATAATAAAGAGTATCGGAAGTGGGGACCTTACCTGCGAAACTTTAAAACACGAAATTTTTTCAGTGTTTGATTCCTTTAACGATATAAATAGCGTTGTGAACGCATTAAAATAATAAATATTAATTACATTTTTAGTTTATATTTGTACAATAAAAAAGGATATAAATATGAACTAATAAATGGATGTTGTGTAGTAAGAGGATTTTAATTTCAGTGAAATTTAAAATATGAAATAGCTGAAGTTATAAATCACTCATTGCTTAAATCACATCAGCGCCCCCCAACTTTATTCTGGGCCCGTTACCGCCCCCCTTAAAGCCTCCAGCGCCCACAAGGGGGCGTTATCGCCCACTTTGGGAAAGACTGCTTTAAACTGTAAACAGTAGTTCATAAAATAGTTAAATACGTGTGTGCAAAATGTTTACACCGGCGGCTTTCCAATGTCAACACTCCTTGGGGAGTTCTATTTGTTCCTGTAAATGGAGTGGTTCTATTTGAAGCCGGAAGCCACACGGTCACCAATGGTTCGAAGTGTCTTCCAAAAAACTTTAACTGATGAAAGTGACCATGAAGGTGAAAAATGGAAATCAAAATGGAAAGTAAAAAATGAGAAAATGAAAGAAAATAAAAAAATTGGCTTAATTTTTTTCTTCCCCGTGACTCTTCCCATTGACTCTTGTATCTTTTAGTTTCTCAAAAAAATTGTCAAACTCCAGACACAATGCCCCACAAAAACAGGGCGATGGGAAAAAATCAAACTGGCTGTCATGCAAAAAGTCGCGCCGCGATTTCCTGCGGGAGCGATCCAGCCATGACTAACTTTATTTCAAAAACACTGGTACCTCTTTTTCCCTAAAAGAGTAGACAGAGCCTTGAGCCGTAAGACTTATGACCGTTTTTTAGCAGTGAAAGTGTTCTTGTAGGCGAAAAAAGGGAATCAAAATATTTATGGTTTGGCAACAGAAATACATCATCTGTGAAAATTTCAACTGTCTAACTGTCACGGTTCATGAGATGCAGCCTGGTGATAGACAGACAGATAGTCAGACGGACAGTAGAGGTTATGGTCTCATTTATAACCCAATCTAAAAAGGAAATTAAATTTTAAGGCTAATTTTAGACTAGCCCATCGCTTCGTTTGGATTATAAATTTATTTTCGTTTTTGATTATTTAAAAAACTAACTAAAGTTTTTATTCGCCGCTGCGAAATTGTCAAACTCCAGACACAATGCCCCACAAAAACAGGGCGATGGGAAAAAATCAAACTGGTTGTCATGCAAAAAGTCGCGCCCCGATTTCCTGCGGGAGCGATCCAGCCATGGCCAACTTTATTTTTTGCGAGCCAACTTGACCGAACTATTCCTTTTTGATGGATCGAACGCTTGTTGTTGTTGATATAATCTATGATTCACTGTCTTTTTTTTTTGTAAAAGTTGGACACGTCGGAATAAAATAGTGCGCCTTGCGTGAAACGAATGTTTGATTGTTATGTTTTACATGCATGTATATGTAGTTAACATTTAAAAACTCAAAGTTTACCGAAGAGCTATGGAACGAAGTGTACTAGGAGTAAAAAGACTGGACAGAGTCAAAAATGTCACACTCCGTTCTAAGACTGGCATTGCCGATGTGTACCACAAAACGACCCAGTTGAAGTGGGATTGGGCGGGTCATATTAGCAGAATATCCCCAGAAAAATGGGCCCACAGGATAACTCCGTGGATACCTGAAAACGGTCGGCGTCGTAGGGGGGCCGATGACTTCGACGCGTTCCAGTGTGATTGGTCAGAAGCTGCTCTGGATAGAGAAAAATGGAGGAAAATGGGAGAGACCTTTGCTCAGCAGTGGGATAGAGTGTGTTAATAAAAAAAATGTAGCTAACATTTAGATAAGATATGTTATTTATTTGCAAAAAAATAAGGTTTATCAAAATGATTCTTAGAGGCTTCTTATTTTATACAGTTTGAATGTGCAAATATTAAAAAGAAAAATTATATTTAGCTGTTTAATTAAGTTATTAAGATCATGCGTAACATTATAAAATTTCCAATATCAAATTAAATTTAAAAAAAAGACTAGTAAATCTTGTAGTTTAAATATGACAGCAGCTTTCTATTTTAATAAAAAGAAATATTTCAGTACTATTTCTCTCTCTTCCCTCTTCTTCAGCCCATTATCACCCAATGCTGAGTGTAGGCCTTTAGCAATGCACGCCATTCCTTTCAATCTTGAGCTTTCCTCATCTATGTTCTTCCGGCAACCTTGACCAGATTGTTGGTCCACCTAGTAACTGGTCTACCCACGTCCCTGAGGCCAGTTCTAGGTCTCCACTCCAGCAATTCCCTTCCCCAACGTTCGTCTCTGGTTCGGCATATATGGCCCGCCCATCGCCACTTCCTTTGCGCTACCACCTGAGCTATGTCGGTGAGTCTCGTCCTACTACGGATCTCTGTGTTCCTTATTCTATCCCGGATACACACAACATTGCTCGTTTCAACGTTTAACCTCGTCCTCAACTCGTGAACCCCGTTCATGAGTTGAGGACGCGCACACGATCTCGCCTGGAGCCGCACTAATGTCAGCGGTCCGTAGCATGTCTGAAGGTATCTGAAATAGCCCGACTCATCTATAGGTAGTCCGACGACCTGCGCAAGGTTGCAGGGAAACACTGGATGCAAGCAAGAAGCTAAATTCCAATCGGTCGTTTTCTAAATCTTCGGGGAAGGTCTCCGTCCTTTTCCGTTACACGTTATATAATGTAATATAACGTGTAACGGAAAAGGGGTATCAACCCGAAAAGAAGTAAACATTGTAACGACGGCCCTCTGGCTCCGCACTGCACCTCACCGCACCGCACCCCGCGCTGACCATATAAAAGCGGCAGCGAGCTGGACCTTGTCCTATTCCGATGACCAGATTATGGCTGACATGGTCCAATTCGATACCTCTGCGGCTCCGAGCAGCCAGAGGAACTTCGCGGTCCGACCCCCCCGCATTCGTCGTAATCGAATACGTAGGCGTAGGAACATTAGCTCGTTCACTAGGTACCGCCCGGCGGTACCTGGACGATTTGCGTCCTAAGTAATCCCTTCTGGCACCGTAGCTTCGGCCCTTCCGGCAAAACATGGGTGTTGCAGCACCCCAAAATTTGCCATAATCCCTAGCGCGCCCAAAGCCGAGGTTTCCCCCTTGGGAGCCCTTTGCGCTGCTGCTAGTAGTATATAAATATAGGATGCCGGGCCTCTGGCCCGCTCCTCAAACCTTGTCCGGGTGAAGTAGGAAATGCCGTCCGAGGCAACCTATGTCTGTCACTTCAAAAAAAAAAAGACCTTGTCCTCTTTCCGCTATTCGGAAGCCAGGCTGTACACCAAAGCTGAGTACTTCCATTTTCCTGAATCAACGAATCTCGTGCCCTTCGAACCTACGACCCCTATCTGTGGCATTTGTCTTATTTCAGTAACTAAATTGTTAAAATTCGAATAAAGAGCTTGGTTTCCTTAATATTTTCTTTAAATAAATTTAACGTCACAACATACTAATCAATGTGAACAACTTTTACTATGGGACTATACCTGAAATCGTAAAAAAAATCTTCACCTCCATACAAAATTAAATACCAACTTTGCCAAAATGTATAAAGCTGCAGATTGTTTTTTACGATTTCAGGGATGTTTCCACGGTAAAACAAAAGGCTTTTATCATGTCTTCCGAAAAACGGAAGAGGTCTACATATTTTTATTGACGACCTCCGTGGCGTAGTGGTCACCATGCTAGTCCGCCACCCAGAGGTCCCGGGTTCGATCCCCGGTCAGGGCAAGTTGGAAAACGGCCTTTTTCAAATTGTCCTGAGTCTTGGATGTTTATCTATATATGTATTTGTTATAAAATATAGTATCGTTGAGTTAGTATCCCATAACACAAGCCTATAACTTACTTTGGGGCTAGCCCAATCAGTGTTATTTGTCCCTATATATCTATTTATATTAATTTATTTTTATGCCACTTTGGTTATCAATTTAAATATAATCATAATCATCAGCTATCATAGACCAACCACTGGTCATAAGCATTTCTCTGTCTGCTGCTCTAAAAACGGGACCCTATTACTAACATCTGCTGTCCTTTTGTCCGTCTGTCTGTCACAAGGTTGTGTCCAAAATTTTTTTTTTGCTCTTTGTTTATGCCATGAGCCGTGATAGATAGACAGTTGAAATTGTCACTGATGATGTATTTTTGTTGCCGCTATAACAAAAAATACTAAAAACAGAATAAAACAAATATTTAGGGGCTCTCATACAACATACGTATTTTTTATAGATAAAGGTACGGAACCCTTCGTGCGTGAGTTGGACTCGCACTTCGCGGGTTTCATATAGAATAAGATGGTTTATACTAAGAACCAATAATTGATTCCTTGCACATGGGTGCAAGGAATAATAGTATTGGTGAATTGAAAAAGCTTTAAAGTAAACAGATATACTTTGTGTCTTACTTATTGATTAAACTTCAATACAAATTCAAAACTTGTCTTTATTTCTTCTGGAGTTTTCATACACAAAGATCTCGCTTCGCAAAAAAAGTTTAATGAAATTACTATCGCACTAACACACGTTTGGCTGTTCATAATGGAGTGCTGATACCGACGCTGGTGTATGGAAGTGAGAGTTGGGTATGGCAGAAAAGGCACGAAAGTAGAATAAATGCAGTTGAAATGAGAGCGCTGAGAAGTATAAGTGGTGTTACTTTGAAAGATCGGATTAGAAATAATGTCATAAGGGAGCAGTGTGGACTGAAAGAAGATGTAGTAACAAAAATTGAGAAAGGAATGTTGATATGGTTCGGACATGTAGAAAGGATGGATGAAAGGAGATTCACTAAAAGAGTCTACAAAGCAAACGTGAGTGGAAGAGTGGAAGAGTACCGCGATCAAATTGCAGACGTTCTTAAAAAAGGAGAGGTTAGAAGTACCCGTAACCGGCGGGCATGCATGAAGAGAGTGATGAGTGTGGATGAAGCGAAAGAGGTCTGTCAGGATCGTAGCAAGTGGAGGTCCTTAGTCTCTGCCTACCCCTGTGGGAAACAGGCGTGATAATATGTATGTATGTACTATCGCACTCACAAAATAACCGAAAAAACTTAAAACTATTAGATTATTTTGCCGGGCCGTCTGTCTACATTAATACAGCTTTTATATCAAAATTTTAAAATCCAATTCATAAATTCCCAAACATACTCTCGCAGACAACAATCAACTTTAAAACTAACGTTCCAAGTCATCAATTCATCTGTACATCAAATTTTCATTTTCACAAACTATAACCAAATAGAATCACGCAAAAATATCCTTTATCACTTTGAAATAAAGTTTTCACTGAGTGAATGTATAGTCTTGTACACACGTAGGGTAGAGGTTCCCACGTTTGCGCTATCGTGTTCGTGTCACGGCATAACAACATCTGTAAGTTGGTAGTTGGGATAAGTAATAGCTATTTGTGTACGGGGTTAAGTAAAAAGGGATTACTTGGATGTACGGACCAAATACAGGAAGATAGTGTGCGTAAAAGATACTTTAAACGCAGGTTTGGCCAGGGCCGGATTATGGTACTCCATTTCTTATCCTAAAATGTTAATGATTCAAACCACTCGCACATACACCATCTAACAAAACCTCTTCTTGAACAAATAGAAAAGATAAAATTACTTAACAATATTATATACATACTACTAGCTGTAACCCGCGACTTCGTCCGCGTAGATGTCGAAAATGGTTCCAATAGGTTCTTTAATTGGTTTTTTTACGTTATAAATTGTGTTATAATATCCAGTTTCCGTTCCCGTTCCCGTTCCCGTTCCCGTTCTCGTACTAACTATTAAAATGAATTAAAAATTTAATGTGTCTCACTTTCAAAATTACGAAGTTCCATACAAACTGGCAACCCCTATTTCACACCCTTAGGGATGGAATTTCCAAAAATTCTTTCTTAGCGGACGTCTCCTAGTTGCACTCTATCTTCCTGCCAAATTTCATCTTTATTGGCTAAGTAGTTTTCGAGATTTCGTGATGAGTGAGCGAGTGATTTTCGCTTTTATATATATAGATAAAAGAAAAACACAACCATTCAAGCCCAGCGTTTACAAAAGTAAAATATGTGCTTTACGTCTGAAATATTTTCCGAAACGATAATCGGCACCCACTCGAACGGAATTGTATTATATGTACAACGACCTTTATAAATAGATCAAACGTCAAAAGGAAAGCCGAAAACTGCCTATTCCATTACACACATGCAAGGACAATATAATACAATACAATACCCTTTATTGCACAAAATAAATAAATACGGACACAATTTATCTTAAAAACTGGGATATGTGCAAAAGGCGGCCTTATCGCTAAGCAAGTTCTTCCAGGAAACCTCACTATATAGAAAAAAGTGATGGGAAATTAGGTAGATTTGAATAAGACATTAGAATAACTTGAGTAGATGTAGGTAATAAGGTATATTTATGAATTTCTTTTGTTTATGGATGTCAGCTATAATTTATTGATCAAGTACTATACAACAAGTTTTTCGACCTATAAACATCAAGAGGTCGGGGTGTGAGGGGACTACAAAGACAGACTCGCACAGTCTACAGCTCACAGAACCCATATTCCACCTTCTCGCCCATTTTCAGGCTAAAAGTGGCCTTTGAGTCTTGCAGGACCCTGGGCTCTGTATGTTTAGAGCCGCAAGACAGCTACATTATGGACAAAGACGTAATAGTATGTATGTATATTATCCCATTTATATGTATTCATAAAAAATTACAAACATTTCCTAAACCTATTTAAGTTAAAATATATTTTGTTTCGTTCTTTCAATATCAAATATTGAGAATAGGGAAAGGGACAAAACATGTTTTAACTAAAATAGTTTTCGCAAATCTTTGTTTTTTTTTCATGACAACGAGGGTTAGTGTTACATTAGAATCTTAACAAATATCAAACCTAATTGAATAAATTAAATAAAAAAGTTAATAAAAATGTTAGAGAATCCATGTATATGATTAGAAGCAACAAGATACAGTTACAAAACTAAAACCTCAGTACGAAAAAATCATACTGAAAAGTATAGTTGATGCAACCACATCGGCTGAATAATGTATGTACAGTGTGTTCAGTCATGAACTAGCAATAATTTAAGGACATGCTGTCGTCATCTATACGAACAACTTTTACTACGGGAAAAATCGCGAAAAAAAAATCTCTGCTCCATAGTAATTACATACTTATCGCATAAAAATGTATGGAGCAACAATGTTTTTCTTCGAATTTCTTAATTTTTCCCGTAGTAAAAGTTGTTCGTATTGATGACGACATGTCCTTAAATTATCACTAGTTCATGTCCGAATACACTGTATATATTTTTGAAATTTGCTTTTAAGTTCTTTCATTTTTAGTTTATTACTTTATTGTCTATAGAGGGCGCCACCCTGAATTTACTGTGACATAACATAGCCTATGACCAGTAGATAGCTAAAACGCTGTCTATGATACCTCATCTGTCAAAGTATCATGGATATCCTATAAGATACGAGGCAACGAACAAACATACATACATAGCGGCGAACACAACCCTGCTTTCGACTTCGCCGTAGTCAGGTAATAATGATAAATCAATGTAGTTAATCCAGATACAATTTGAAGTCTATGCACGAATGAGTTTATATTACAGCTTGTAAAAGTATTTATTCGAAATTCCGAACGCTTTCAACTAATTTAACTACTCATGGAAATAAATTTCGATTTTCTTTTATACCTTACTCCATTTGATTAATACTTTTGTTTGCTTTGCCTTTTAAATGAATATTATTTCATTTTGCTGTAAAGTTCATTACTGGAAGTCAATATGATGTTTTTACTTACTGTAAAATTGATATTATCTTTCATGCTGGTCTGAGCGTATGGAAATACGATTTGTTCAAAGTAGTGTTGCAAGCAATAGTATAAAATATTGATAGTCTATCTGTACTATCGTGACCTTGAAAAAAAATAACAATATCAATAGGACTTTCGATAGTTTCGATACTATCAATAGTATCGATAGTAAAGGTACTATTTGTATTAAAAACTGTCGCTAGTATTGTGACGAATATCGAGATTATAATACTTTCGATAGTAATTTAGCCATCGATAATTTTTCTTACAAAATATAGTTACAGTTTCGATACTATCGATCGATAGCATTGTGACGCATATCAAGATTATAATACTATAGATAGTTATTTAGGCATCGATAGTTTTTCGTACAAAAAGTTTTTTAATTACAGATAGTATGTAAATTCAATAGTATCCATACTATTGATAGTTTTACCTTTCATCAATAGTATTGCAAACTATTTATTGTGGCTGTTTTTCGAGGTCAACTATCGATAGACAAACTATCGATACTAATGCAACGCTAGTGAAAAGGCGGGGAATGTATTTGTATGAAATTAGGAATGCAATTGTAGCACGAGATGTTACATTAGACCTGTCCTTTTATATGGGAGTGAAGCGTGGCCTTTGCTTGAGCGGCACAAACAGGAGTTGCGTGTCACGGAGATGCAAATGCTGCGTTTGATATGCGGAGTGTCACGGAGAGATCGTGTAAGAAACACCCGCATTTGCGGCAGCCTTTATGTCCGTGACATAGCAGACAAACTGCAAGAAACTCGCCTACGCTGGTACGGTCACGTCCTACGGAAGCCGGCAAGTTGCGTACATTTTTTTTTCAAAATAAAATCTAGAATACTTTTATATTGGAAAATCTGGATCTGTCTAGGGTAAGGGGACTCTTAACAATAGAGAAAACTAAGATCTTGCATTTAATATATTGTGTTCTTCCTTTCATCGGTTCGATTTTGCGGAAAGTGCGTAAAAAGGAAGCACGGTTACGTATATCAGTTTCACAAATCTTCCCGAAGTCAAAATTAACGTCGCCAAGGTGGCATATCGTGCGCTCGCTTCTCCTAAATTCCAATTTTCATTTCACTTCCATTTTATTGGGAAAGTTAAGCAATACCTATAACATGATACTTACGGCTGCCACGATTTATGGCTTCATTGAAAATTATGACTGTCTTTCTCGTGTTTTATGAGCATAATCATGTCATCATCATCATTTCAGCCGCATAACGTCCACTGCTGGACATAGGCCTCTCTCAAAGATTTCCAAAACGACCGATCCAGAGCGGCCTGCATCCAGCGCTTTCCAACGACCTTGGTCAGGCGGGCGGCAGGTGGGCGGGACACATAGCTCGAAGAACCGATATATAGATGGCCGATGTGGCAAAAAGGTTCTCGAATGGCGACCACGTACCAGCAAGCGTGGCGTAGGACACCCACCTGCTAAATGGTCAGATGACCTGAGCAAGGTTGCAGGAAAGCGCTGGATGCAGGCCGCTTCCGATCGGTCGTTTTGGAAATGCTTTGGGGTGGCTATGTCCAGCAGTGGACTTCCTGTGGCTGATATGGTAATGATGATCTAAGAAGATCGCGCATTCTTATATTATTTCGGCAAAAAATTACGGGTATAGCGACACTTACTTTGACCTTTAATATTTTTTAAGAGTATTATAACGTATAGTATGTAGTGAATAAATATTGTTTTTGTTGGAGAATCTCCTAAGCCGTGAGTAGAAACGAAACGTTAAAACAGAGAGCTCAAATTCCTTTCGTCTGTCGCGTTTCTTTTATTGACTTCAGAAGTTTATTAGTGAAATCTCACCTGGGGCTTGGCCGGGCAAGTCGCGATTGATTATATTTTTAACCCCCGACAAAAGGGAGGGGTTTTATAAGTTTTACGTCAATGTATGTCTGTCTGTCTCACGTAGTTTTGTTTGTTTTTCGAGTGTGTAAGTGGTTAACACTGGTGTCAGATTTTTCAGGCTGCCTAAAGGCATCTGACGTAGCTTGACGACTGCTATACAATCATGACAGCCGGGACCAACGGCTTATACGTGCCTTCCAAAGCACGGAGCTCTAGATTTTTTTTGCCACTTGTGGTCACCCATCCAAGTGCGGACTACGCCCGGTGACGCTTAACTTGCGAAAGCGCTAGTAATGCGCTCTCCCGCCGGGCCACCGAGCTCACATAGTATGGCCACATCATGACAGGGATACCGAACATCTGGCTTAGAAGACGGTCCATTTGGAGGTGGAGGGCTGCAGAGGAATAGGAAGGCCGAGAAAGACGTGGAAAGAATGTGTAAGGACAGATATGAAGGAACGAAGGGGTTGTGCGAATATGGTGAATGACAGAAAGAAGTGGAAACAGTTGACATACAGAGCTGACCCCAAATAGGGAAGTGGCGTGAAAAATTATGACTTACGTAGGTTATGTATCTGTCTGTGGCGTTGTAGCTCTCCAACGGATGGATCAATTTCTATGCGGATTTTTCACGTGATCTCAAGTTTACTTGTAGTTTGAGCTATGTTTGATGAAAATTGGTTCGTTCAAAATTTATTAGGGGTAAACGCTCAATAGTCGTGGGTTGTTAATTTGCCTACTAAGTTAAGCCATTTTAATAGCTGGACACTAAGGGCCGGCGCACATTTGGCGAAGCGCAGAGCATTTTTCACAATACTTATAGCCTAGTCAAAATTCGACATATTTGTGTAATATTGTGTTAATTGATTTTGGATATTATGTCGAAGAGGACCATGTCGATAATAGTTTGCCAATGAAAAATGCTCTGCGCTGCGCTTCGCTATACGTGCGCCGGCCCTTATTGTCATTAATACGGATATCCCTCTATTCTTTTATTCTAATTGCCATCTTTTTACTGTCCTGGTAGGATATTACAAAATTGTTATCGTACTTAAGTTGCTTCTTTTGAAAATAACGCCATCTATGGTAAAGTACCAGAATTTTTCGTAAAATTATACTACGAATAACTTTTGAAAAGTGACACCCCTGGCTCTTAAATATAGACGCAGGCATAAATAAAGCAGACTGTTTGCGTAGGTACATTTCATAAAAATCCCAAGTCTGTCGCTGCGCAAAGTTTTCGTGTCATTAGATATCTGTAACTCAATCTGAGCCCAAGTTCCTATTTCGTGCACTCCGAGGAAGACATAAAAACTTTCGTAACTACATTATGAACTCCGATACCTAAGGGCTCTGACAGACTAACGGCATACTGTAATAAAACTCAAGTAAAAGCTCTGACAGACTAACGGAATACTGTAATAAAACTCAAGTTATATGAATATTTAAATATTTGGTTTCAACAAACAACATCTCCCTCGTAGTTTAAACTAGCTCCCATCAAACAAAGATATAAAGATGTCCACTTACGTTCTTTGACACAGTAGTCCCAGCGCAATAATAGTAAATATAGTAATTTAACTTAATATTCCTCTTTTACTTGTATCGGTGATATTTCATATTTTACACAATACAATTCCAAAAGTTACTGGATCCAGAAAACTTATCAATAATCTCTTTTTTTCTCTCCTCGATGACTGAGATCAAACGTCAAAACCAATCTCGCCAAAGGAACTCCTGTGAAAAGTGTTGCCACTCATGTTAAATATTTTAATCCTTACTAATATTATAAATGTGAAAGCGTGGATGTTTGTTACGCTTTCACGCAAAAACTACTTGACGAATAATCATGAAATTTTGTACACATATTCTGGGAGGTACTAGAAGTAACATAGGGTACTTTTAATTAAAAAAAAAATATTAAAAAAAAAAAAAAAAAATTTGTCAACAAATATCAACATTTTGCTACTTTAGCGCCATCTAACATACAGTAATGAAGTTCAAACCCTAAATATGATGTGAAAGCGTGGATGTTTGTTACGCTTTTACGCAAAAACTACTTGACGAATAATCATGAAATTTTGTACACATATTCTGGGAGGTACTAGAAGTAACATAGGGTAAAGCGTAAATCTACACTATCCAATTATTTAATGGATTCGATGCGAGCGAAGCCGCGGGTAAAAGCTAGTATTATATATTTTAAGGATTTATTAAAAATTTTGAAATTTAGTAGTTATTATTTTTACAAATCTATGCGGAACCTAACAATGCGGTCTCTGAAAGGTGTCCCGGACGTACTCTCGCTTGTCTGCAAGAGCCCTAAGTGCTCAGTAAAAAAAAGCGGTCAGCTGATCCGCCGAGGTTTCACGTTTCTATAGAAACCAATTTTTTTTACTCATTTCGATATATGTTTCTTGGGGAAAGTTGTTCAGTGTCATGGACTGAATGTACCCTTAAAACAGTTTCAGTATATTTTTTTAGACCTTATATCCTACTCCGGAAGCAGCCATTTGTTTTTGCTGCTCGCAGCGGTTCTCAAAGTTTCGGTTTTTCCTCCGCCCCGTGATTTATATATAAACTTGGGGACTAACTATCAATACGGAGTTAGGTTGGACGGAAAGTTAGTCGGAAGGGGTCAAACTTAATATTTCTAGTATAAGTACAACGAAAAAAACTTCGGTGTCGAATGCTTATTTATTACTAGCTTTTATTTAACTTGTTATGTATCTTTTATGTATGTATGTTTGTTTAGGTAAAAATTATTAATTAATCTTTGAAGAAAAGAAAAGAAACACACAATTGAAAATAAACATATTAGTATTACTTAAAATAAATATTATATTTATATTAATTAAATATAAATTAATACCTAAAGAAAAATAAAATAAAAGAAAAGAAACTAAATATGATTTAACTCCTGAACTGCATCTGATCTGGGCAAAGTACCCAGAACACTGGCAGCGTTGCCTCACTGAATAGCAAGATCACTGTTTGTTTAGGTCAAATCTTGCAATTCAATTTTCAACCAGTTATCTTAAACCTATAAGCTAAGATTTTGCGTACTTATGTTAGTCGAATGACCATACAATATTATGGAGTCTTCTGGTCTTTTTGGAGCATTCCGTTGCAGGGCTCGGTGGTACAGCTTTGACAAGATCTAACCTCTTTGGAGACCTACCCCGTGAACGCTTGCCTTTAATTTGACCCTGAATCACCAAACGCTCCATTAGAGTTTTCTTTGCTGCTGACATATGGCCGAAGAATAAAAGAAATTTATAAATCTTATATGTTGCCCGAGGCAACCCCTGGAGTGGACTCCTCAAGGCAAGCGAAAAGTTGGCCGCCCCAAGCAGACCTGGAGGCGCACAGTAGCGACGGAGATGAAAACAATCGGGCTAACCTGGCCTGAAGTGAAGCGCGTAGCCAGAGACCGATCGCGATGGAGAAACACTGTTGAACCCCTCTGCCCCACCTGAGGGCTTTAGGACCTCAAAGCATATGTCGGTCAATTTGAAGAACTTGATGGTCCAGTTACAGTATGCTTTGCAAGCGCTTTCGCCAGTTAAGCCTTTTCACACATGGTCTGCCCTTTCAAGAATCAAGAATCATTTAAACAATCAATTTATGAGATGTTGGAAAATGTTAGTATATAAATAAATAAATAAATATATAGGGACAAATAACATTGATTCCCAAGCTCCAAAGTCAGTTCGAGACATATTTTATAGCAAATACATGTATAGATAAACATCCAAGACCCAGGACAATTTGAAAAAGGCCATTCTCCAACTTGCCCTGACCGGGGATCGAACACGGGACCTCTGGGTGGCGAACTGGCATGGTGACCACTAGCCACGGAGGTCGTCAGTATTGTATAAACCTGCAGACAGGTATGCAAACATTGTTATCGTTTCAAAGTAATTTAAACTCGTAGTAATTAGCTAAGAAATACAAGTTATATAAGTTACAATAATATGAAAGCTTAATGATTCGTTTTGATTTGCAATATGTTACAAATTCACTAATGGAGTAAAAACATTGTTCCATCAGCCATTTTGTTAGTGTCGTCTAACGAAATGGCCTTGTGCCTTGTATCTTGCGGCTTTGAATAGGCTCACTCTATTTCTGGATGTCGTAAGAAGCGACTTAACCACAACCATCTTGTGCCACAAGTGCATTACCACGGAGAATTGACATCGGGCGACGGCTGGTTATAAAACTTTTCGCACAAATGCATTCTCATAGAGGGTTGACGTCATTATGCCTAATGACGTCAACCCGTTGCCGAAAAATCTATAGTTGTTCAATCGAAAAATGCCAAACTGTCTATAGGTCTATCGATATTTTCGATATATCGATCCTGACGACGAACAAACTATCGATACTATCGATACTTTGATATCGATAGTTTATGAACAGAGGTCGGAATGAAGTAGAGTAATTTACGTACTTGCATCGAAATGTTGATAATAATATGGATCTTCCAGGGATTTCTAATGGTCAATCCCGTGTTGCCAAAAAATTACAAATAAACAATAATAAAAACCTCATACAACTAAAACAAAGATAATTAACATACAATGTTAATAAATATTTACATTATTATTTTTATTAGTTTTTACATATTGGCAAGGTCACGCTTGGAGTAGTTTAAATAGTGTAAAAGTAAATAACTTTTTAATTTAATAAATCACGGGATTTTTCCGCTCTTTAAAATGAATTTCGGGATTTGAGGCATATCCGCTTTATTCTTTTGCTGTGTGAAATCAATGTAAGTACATAAATAACTCTACCTAATTCCGACCTTTGTTTATGAAACGCAACACTATCATACTATCGATAGTATTAATGGTATTAATAGTTTATTCGTCGTCAGCATCGATAGTGTTGCGTTTTATAAACTATCGATATTATTCGATAGTAACAGTAGGCCTATTGATGATTTGGCATTTTTCGATTGAAACTATCGACTGTAAAAGTATCGATTATTGACCATCGATCGAACTATTATCGAGCGGCAACACTAGTCAGCGGCTAACGTTCCCTATAAAAAAGTAACTCTGTACTTTCAAACTAACGTTCCATGCTCTCAAAGAAATCATAACCGAGAACCGATCAATCTAAGTCCAAAGAACCACGTACGAACTTTTAATCCATCAATTTTGTACCAATAAAATTTCCGCCGGCGAAGTTTTGATTGAAATTGTAAAACGGCAATCGGGCCCCTAAAGACCTGGATATTTTATTTCTGTGTTGGCAATACCGGTGCAATCACCAAAGTACACATTTTATGTACGTTTAGCTCTGAGGTAGCATAGTGCAAGCACTTGGAGGTAGTCCAAAGAAGAAGTAGGATGGTTTAAGTTAGAAGAACAAGTTTGTACCAAGTTAAGCAAATCGGCCTATGCATTGTTTAGGTTGTCAAAAAAAGTTAAATTAGTGGCTTTGGTAGCTTAATATGGTTTGGTAACGCCCCATTTAAGATATGGTGTAATATTTCGGGGTAACTCACAAGAAAGTGACAAAATTTTTTTGGTTCGAGTAGCTAAGGTGTGGAATGAACTGCCTGCGTCTATATTCCCAGAGAAGTACAGTCCCGGGACATTCAAAAACAGATTGAATGGGTATCTTTTGGATAGGCGTGCTTCATCCTAGTCTTCATCGTCGCTTACCATCAGGTGAGATTGAGGACAAATGCCTAAACCAATATATTGTAAAAAAAAATCATTAAAGCTCAAAAAAATGTAAACAATCAATGTGTGGATTGAAATCTAGAGATAGTTGTGTACCTTATTTTAAATCTTTTAAATTCTTTACATTACCATGCATTTTTATCATGGAAATAATATGTTTCAAATCGAATCCACAATTATTTCCCAATTAATTGAAACGAGAATGAGGACAAATAATGTGAGATCCCAATATGTACGTCTGTTGGTGACAGGTGGTAACATTACTGCATTGATGAAAAGTAATGTGATCAGTATGGCCCCCATTATTTTCAATAAATTGCCAGATCATTTTAAAACTTTAGATCATATGACTTTAAGACGAAGTGGTAGCTAAAGTGGCGCCCTCATTTGAAATAAATTGTTTAAAACTAAATATGGTGATAATTAAAAATTTGATTTGTATAAATGTCTAGAAAGACCTTTAAACTATTTTATGAATAACCTTTGAAAGTAATATTGTTAGTCCGTCTTGTTTTAAAACTGTTTTTCGCCAAAAGTGGCCACTTTTGGCGAAAAACAGTTTTAAAACTAGACCAAGTCGCTACCGCTTATGTTCTGTACCGCGTTGTAACGTTGATTAGATTGGCGTCGTATACGTGCCTCCCAATGTAAACGGTCATATTGTCTTCAAAATAGTAAAGTTTTTTAGTGGGATCGCGGTCTTAACAGGGCATTAAGGTCATACAAAATAAGAAATGGATGGTTCGCTCCAGTCGGGCTTCACCATACACTTTTACACACACTTACTTTTTATCGCTAAATTAACAGACAGAGTATGTTGTGACTTCCAGATGCGACGCATACGGAGCAGAGATAACTTGATGGTGGGCGAGAAAGTGGAAAATAGAAAGTTCATTTGCCAGGCAAATAAAAAAAAAACCTGACAGCGCCATCTAGGGATAAGTAGCGGAACTACATATTCCAACCGATGTCTGGAGTATTGTGAAGTGAAGTGGAGTAAATATCTGTAGCGCTATCAATTATTTTCCAGTTAAATTAAAAAAAAACCCGTCTTTCAAGCGTTAACCCCTGAACGGCTGAACCGATTTCCATAAAACATCGCCGAAAACCACTTCAAAAAAACTTGCTTTCACGTAAAAAAACCGCATTGAAATCGGTTCGTCCGTTCGAGAGCTACGATGCCACAGACAGACATTAGCGTCAAACTTAACACCCCTCTCTTTTGTCGGTGGTTAGTTAAAAATACAAATTATGTAGTAGTGGGCCAGCCGACTATTACCTTACTTTGCATTTTCGTCTGATCGGTTTTTACTTACAAAACTTTTCGTTTTTAAGAATCCCCTTACCTTAGACTTTTCCATACAAACGTAGTCTAGCTTTTATTTATAAATGACATGTTGGATTTCGGCCCTATTTTGTAATTATAAAGAAATTACATATATCTAAGCATACAACTAGTTTTCGACGGTCAAATATGAACTTGAAAGAAAATATGAGAGTGTAGAAGTTTTTCATATTGATGGTCAAATATGATATGTTACACTATATTCGACTGCCTCCGTGGTCCAGTGGTCAAGGCGTTCGCCCCATGACCCGGAGGTCATGGGTTCGATTCCCACTGGGAAGCATACTTTGTGAAAAGTTGTTTCCAGTCTGGATGGGATATTGCAGGCTTGAATCACCTGATTATCCAAAAGAAAGATGATTCCGTGTTTCGGAAGGCACGTAAAATTGTGGGTCCCGAACGCCACCTAGCGTTTGATCATCAAACTATCCAAGGATTGGTTCCTGGTTTGCCCTTTGGGTTGTGGAGGTCAGACGGCAGTCGCTCTGTGTAAAAACCAGTAACCTCGTCAAATCTCCTTGGTAAGATAGCGGACCCCGGGCTCTGAAGCGTTACTGCTGAGGATGCAACAGGGAATACGCTCGGATGATGATGACACTATATCCTCTTTAAAGTCCATATTTTGACTGTGAAAACTAGTTATATGCCTTATATATTCAATTTCTTTGGAATTACATAATTTCGCTAATATCTGACATGCAGTTTTAAAACTAGACCACAATAAAGGCTAGACTACGTTTGTATGGGAAAGTCTGATTCTGTTTAAGGTTAGGGGTTTTAAGTTCTAAAAAATCGAAAACATTACTGTAATAAATAATAAAAATATGGTAATAATTCTATGTAAAACATTTATTGTTCTATTCTTAGAATTCTGTGGTTCAGAAAAGTTCTTTTATTCAAACGCTTTTTGCTTCTTACTGTTAGACAGACTTCAAAGAATCCCGGTACACTTGAGGCCAACGGATTTATAAATTTTTGCCAGCGTATTTTTCCAAATGAAAAGGCGACAGCTTTTTTTCAGTGTATCTCAGCCATTTATTTGATTTGTTATTACTTCTTAAGGGGCTACATGAATTTTCCGGGGTCTAGTGCTGCCCCCATTTAAAATAAACCATTTGAAAGAAAACGGAGATATCATTTAAAATTTTGTCTTGATCAGACCCTAGATAACCGTTCAAACTATTTTATGAACTATTGTTTACAGTTAAAAGTGAGAACATAAAGCTTTTCTACGCACAATTGCGAAAAACGGCCACTTTTGGCGTATGTGCATAGAAAAGCTTCATATTCTCACTTTAAACTGTAAACAGTAGTTTATAAAATAGTCTGAAGGGTTATCTAGGGTCTGAAAAAATTTTAAATGATATCTCCGTTTTCTTGCAAATGATTTATTAGAAATGGGGGCAGCACTGGACCCCGGAAAATTCATGTAGCCACTTAACGAGTTTTATTTTTTAATTACGTGCTACTAACGCGACTCTTGTGGCCCAAAGGCAAGAAAATATTTTTTTAAGTTTTCATACAATGTCAATTGATCGCAACTTGTTGGGTAAAAGTTCAAGTCAACTTGTATGCAAGCCCCAGATGAGCACAAACAACACTTTTCACACTTATTCTTTAGCTCCTGGTGCGCAAAGATATGCTTAAAAAGCGTTGGCGTGACGACCTGAAATGCCATTTTTGAATCGCGGAGTCACTAAATTAATGATATATTCCATACAAAATATCGTTTGACTGACTCCGCGTTTCAAAAATGGCACTGCAGGACGCTTTCCAGCGTTATTAGTCAGATGCAACGAATAATTGTGTATAGTATGTGTAAATTTATGTAAAATTTGTTAATTTTTGGTTGCTCTAGATATTATTTTTCTTTTTAGTCAGTTGCACCACCGTCTTTGTCTTTCTCACATTCCTCTCCACCCACTGATTTATCTAAAAGAGATCGCTGTCATTAAGACCGCCATTTTTTCTCATTTAATGTAAAACAGGCATAACAAATGGAAACATATTTATGTCCAAAGATAAGATGTTTCAAAAATATTGTACAAGTATTTTTTCTTTTCTCTTAGAAACCAAAAAAATTACATGGATACAGCGCATTGAAAGTTCGCATGACGTCACGGCTACGTACAATTTTTATATAGAGGTGAAGTCGCAAGTCCCCACTCCGGAAATTTGATGCTTCGTATCTTCGTGAATTTTACTTTTTGGGTAAACTGAAAAATATGGGTCCATTATTTTTGGATATTCTAAAAGACGGACTAGTTACAATTATACTTTTCTTACCCTGCCGTCACCCCTATTATATCTTTATGTTACTTTTTTCTTTTGGATGTACAATAAAGAGTTATATATCTTTCATCTATCTATGTATAGTACGCGCAAAATAAGTCGGCGGCTCTGAACTTCGCGGAGAAGCTGAGCAGTAGACAAATACAGGTGTGCGCGGGAAGCCGGGCGTCTGCTACTCCATTGTCACTTGCAGCTAATTTTCGAGCCTCCAAGTTATTTTGCGCGATCTGTATCTTAATTATCTGAACAAAAATAAGATATAATAGAGAACTGTACTCAAATTTTGCTCGTGAGTGTATTCTCGCTTCGACACTAAAGAGAACACTTTGATGTCGTTGTGTTGGCGGCGCGTGTGCCGTTTTGTTCTTTATGTGTCGCAGTGCTGTTTGGTAATGTGTTTGCGATAATTGTACCCCACTGACCTGATGTAATGTCCAGAAATTGGAGGTGAATTCCTGAATACTTTGAAGCTCGTTAGCTCAGCAATCTGCTGCTGCTGTGAGCCGTTCTGTCTGCAGATTCACAGAATAAGTACTAGTACTCACGTTATCAAGTACAGAGGTCTTACTTAGAAAAGAAATATATACTCAATATGGTTACCGCTATAGCTTAATTTAGCTCGCGTCCGAAGTTTTCACCTCTTCGTTAAGAAACCTAGATAGACATCCATTGCAAACCCATTTCATTCTTATTACTCTGGACAAACGATTCATGTAACTGAATTTTCCCCTTCGAAGTGGTCGCTGCGCGCATAGTAATAATGTAGGTATATTTTCAATACCTAAACGGGGCACTCTCCGTTAATTTGGCACGCTCTGCATATACAACATACATTCATACTCTCGAAAAACATAACCCTCCTTCTGGCGCAGTTGGGAAGAAACCCCAAACTTTCACAACTAAACACCCCTGACCTTCAAAATAAAATACCATCATTGCTTGCGGTTACAAATTTGCTTGCGGTGAAGATAAACATTTCGAGGAAGCCTGTACGCTAGTTCAAATTTATCTTGAATAATAATATAGTTAAATGGAGGTACTCGTAAGACAAAGCGTTAAGAATGCTACAGATGTAACCGATCTGTCGCTAGCACAGATAATGCGAAGCTTGTCTTGTCTATTAAGCGGACTATGTCTTTGTAAGGCTATTCTGTTGGAACACGACGGCTTTCAATATAGACTATAATAAATTATTATACGGAATCTTACTCTCGTAGATTCAATCTACATCTTTTATATTCGAGTTGCTAGGATTAGAACATCAATATACCTATGATCTGTATGTATCATGCCAAAAATTCTAGGTCTATTTTATCATGAGTATTATGACTGATAGTTAGCAAATAAATGTTTGAATCTTTACCTACTACTTACTATCTATCTACATATTTAATCTATTATTTTGCGAGATTTTAGCTTTACTGTATCTTCTGTTTTATGATATGTATAATAGGTTTAGTTTATCTATATCTTCTTACTTGATTTTTATGTTATCTTTTGTTTTTCTTTAACACTATTTTGGTATATATATTTCTAATTTGATTCGCATTCGCACCTACCTTACCAGTCCATTGCTGAAAATCAGTGCATTGCTTTCGAGGCAATATTATCATTGAGATTTGACCTGTTTGTCTTGCTGCAGCACACACACACTTAATACATTTATTGTTGTGTCTGTATGTTAAGCTTGTGTAAGTGTAACTAATGTATGTATAGTTTAATTTTTGTGTGTGTCGGTAGTGACAAATAAACAATTTATCTATTTATCTACATACATACATATAACAATAAAATGTAACTGAATGATGTGACATCGATCGAAAACTGTAACCAGGTTTCGATCGAAACCGCCAGTTCGCCGCTCCTAACACTCGCCCTGATGATGATTGTCTTAATAGAAAGAAACTTTGTATGTGAGTAAACTATTTAATAAAATTCGTTATAAATTTATCTCACGTTAGTTTTAATTAGCTGGGCAACCAGGTTATTTTTATATTATAATAATCAAAGAGCAAAAAAAAATTTTTAGGTTGATGATGACACTATATATATATATATATATAAATACAACAATTGCTCGTTTCAAGTATAGAATAAAATAAATGTAGAGAAGCATTCCCAACATAAACACCTGAAAATCTGTATACTAGTAAATTTATAAAAAAGTGATATTTAAATCACGTCTGATAAGTTGTTAATGCCAACAGTACAATTTTAATAGCCCTGCAATCCAAGCCTGTAGAAAAAAAGAGGATAAAAGAAAGGATTCTGTAAAAGAGATAAATCTTCCGACCCACACAGACCAGTAACGTGCTATTAAAGTCTCGAGTCCCACAAAGCCATATTTAGCGAAGATAACGTCATACGAACACATTATATCTCGGGAACTATTTATGTCTTGAAGTTGAAATGTAAACTTGAGAAAGTACAGAAGTATAACCAAAATTTTCTGATTTACATTTTGTGATTGTAGTATTGTTTTCCAACATTTATTTGAAATGTTAATTTTATTTTTGAACTGACGGTAAAAGACTTGATAGTATGTCATTGATACATTGCAAGTTAGGAAAGTGCATGTTATGGGACGCCACATGTGGGACAATCTCGCCCCTTGTCATATACCCAAAACTTCAACACATCCAGGAGCCGCAGCTCTGACAGCAGAATCATCTAAAAAGAGATGATATGATGATGAGTACATGTTATGTAATTCCAGCAAATCATCCACCGAATTCACAATGCGCATTTCGACATCTGGCCGGCAGTGGGTTAGCTACTTTTTGTGCGTATACAACAAAATTTAAGGTTTCTTTATCTTCTTTCGCATATTTGTTTTTCTTTTTTTCACTATATAAATATTGCTGACGAATAAAAAACCATGTAGTAGAAAATAACAGCTGCTTTTTTGGTGTACAAGTTTCAAAGCCGATTTAGATACCTAATTGAAAATTAAGGAATTTATCTTAATAGACGATTCTGCATGCAACTTGTCACTATTAATTGGTATTCGCTTCCATAACACGCGCTAAAATTATGGCGTTTTGGGTACTTAGCTCTACCCTAAATGATAAACAAAATCATACATTTCTACCCTGAGGGATAAAAACCTAATTAATATTATGTATAGTCAGGCCTATGTCACTCCCTGTTTAGGTTTTGAAAGTATACCTACATTATTACTATGCACGCGGCGACCACTCCAAATGGAGAAATTCCATCCAGATTTTGTCCAGAGTTATGAGAATGAAATTGGTTTGCAATAGATTTCTAGGTATCTTACCGAAAAGGTGCCTATATCTGACGCGAGTCAAATTAAACCATATCGATGTTGAATTTTTTTGCTGTGTGAGACTTATGTACGTGAGTACTAGTACTACTAGTACTTATTCTGTGGTATAGTAAAATATAATAGCGGAATCGAAATGAATATTAACGCATCACAATTGCTTAGGTAATATTTATATCACTGAATAAGATTTCATTGTATATTTAAAAGAATGTAGCATTCGTTTTAATATGTCACACTTACAATAGTGCGTTACTTACTTTTGACCAATGATGGTACGTTAGCAAATTTATATGAAGTTATTTCTGCATTCTCGACATTTGCGCCTTGAAATTTGAGTGCCGTAATTATCTTCACATCTTATAAGGGTGAAATATTGAGAGAGATTACGCGAATGGGCTTAGCATTTTGTTGTGGCGGTCTTATTTTGCGTCATGAAGTGGTATGTACTTATATGGTTAAGTTATTTTGTTTACTGTGTGCTCGAGAGTCGTGTGGCTTCTAGCCTAGAATAGGACCCACTTTATATGAATGTAGTAAGGGGCGACTAAAGGATTAAACAAAAAATCTTGCATTACAACTAAAACGCAAAACTCTCGCATATTTCGCTAATTTCCAACAACTTAAATCAGATTCTTTTTTCTAAACGTCAAAACAAAAATTTTCTATGGGACTTACATGAAATGTAGACTTAATATCAGTTTTTCGGCAATAATAAATCTAAAATCACTAAAATGGATATGATCACCAAATAAATTATTTTTGACCCAGGAAAGTACCCAATTGCATTACCAAAACATGGTTGACGTCAAACAGGCGTCAGTTATAAAACTTTAGTAAAATCATTTAAACTTTTTTGGCTATTTCATCGCCACTCCGCAAATTTTTGGCAAGCTTGGTTGACAATTGATATTCAATCTTGATGGTAATGATGTTGTGAAGTCTATTTCAGCACACGTCCGCACTGTATGACATGCACTCTCAGACTGAGCGATCCGACTGCCGCACTGCGTCATCTGACGTTTATCCCCCGCTACTTATGTGAGTGAGACAGCTTATGTTTCTATTGCATAGACACACACACTTCAAACATCAGCTACATGAAGTTCATTGCTGGATGCATAGACCTCTCTCAAGGATTTCCAAAACGACTGATTGGAAGCGGCCTGCATACAGCGTTTTTCTGCAATCTTGCACAGGTCGCCGACCACCTAGTAGGTACACTCACCGGTATGTGGCCGCCATTCGAGAACCTTTCTGCCCCATAGGTCATTGGTTCTTTATCTTACCCTATGAACCGCACCCAAAGACCTAATCCGCTGGGCTGTGTCAGTATTACTTCCTGTATGAATACATTAAAATTTACTGGTTTATTCATCAATAACGAAAGAAAGTACAAGAGAAAACTTGTACAAAAATATTCAAAAGGCGCCCGGTATCTACGTAGAAAGGTGATTTCAATAAAACTGGACAATCTCTCAGATATAAGGAAATGGGCAACTAAATAAAATGGAAGGCCGGATTATCAAGTCAAGTGCTGGGCATTTGAGGACAACAAAGATTTAGATGGTCTAGATGATTCATACATACATATATCACTAGAAAAAAATTAGCTATCTCAGCTTTTCGGTAAGAGAAAACAAAAACTCTTTAGTGGAGCTCCGCTTGCGCCTCTATCATAAAATTCCAGATAATATAGTAGCGTAACCATTATCTCAGTTTAATACTGCCGTTGAAAAACATTGATAAAAAAATGCGAAATAGGTATTATCATGAAAATGAATATTTATCATCATCTGATCAAAACGTTTGGAAATAGTTGACTGCAAATTTTTGTTGTATATTTTAAATGAATAATATAGGTTTTTTTATTTTATTTCCGACAAAAGAAAACTCTTTTTAACCGATTTCCAAGAATGAGGAGATTATCAATTTGTCGCAATCTTTTTTTTAGGTATTTTCACTGATTATTCAAAGACTGAAGTCTGAAGGCCAATTTGGAAAATTATTTTTTGTTTGACTTGTCAGGTTTTATCAAAATCGGTTGCGTAGTTTGGGGGTGAAGTGGGTTTTAGTTTTGAAAAATTATTGAGACCGTACAGACAGCACGCGGGCTTTAAAATATATATCTACCTATGTGCTTTATGCATGTATGGTCGATAATAATTTAACTCTTCTTTTCTCTATATTTTCGTGTCTTGCCCTTAAACTGCGGACATCTTGTACAAAAGGCACAAGATTCCTTCAAGGGCTCTTATGTAGCTGTTTGCGACGTTACACTGTCTTCCAAGGTCCAAAAGGTTTGATTGTTGGGTCAAACGAAGCTGAATAAAATCTAATAATGTCCTTATAAATGGTTCTTTGTGTTATTCATGATTTCTTTTTACTACATAATGTTTGTTAAAAACTACAAAAGAATGTAGTGTGACCGTCTTCTCCTGTCGAAAGCTCAAAATAAAATCATTTTTTTCCTTCCAACAGGTTGTAACGTTCACAGCGTTGTCAGAGGCCTCATATAACTAATGCTTAGTGCAGCTGGTTGGGCACGATGGACAGGAGACAAGATAAGTCATATTCTAGTCATTATGCCCACATTGACACTGTGATGCAGTCAGTGTTGGGCAAAATTTAGTCTGACTAATGATTGATGACTATGATTAAATCTGTTAATCATGATTGATGACTAATAACTACATCAGTTTAGTCAGTTCATGGTGATTAATGATAGATAAGTTTTAGTCTTAGTTATTTAATCATGACTAATAATGTATAATTGATTTTTTTCGTAGGTATGGTGCAAAATGAATTATTTGTTATTTAAAATTTTCCTTCAAAGTGTTTCTTGGCTTAGCAGAATAAAACTCCAGGTACACATTAAAATAATTATTGATTTTGTTTTAACTGGCAAGTGCGGTCGGGATGACTCGATCCGCCCTAGCTCCCAACCTGTTATTACACCACCCTAGCTAGGAGGTAAGGACTCAACAAGTTGGATGGTGTGATAGACCTTTTGTTAATAAATATATCGAGTAATTAAAATAATAAATGCATACACTTCACATCTCACAAAATGTGCAACCAATCTATTTTGAACAAATGAAAAACGTCAACTGTGCTGTACTGTACTACATTACATCCGTTCATTCATGAGAAGCATCAATCATAAGGAAATGATTAAAACTAATGATTTAAAGACTAATGACTAATTGTTTCATTCATGATAATGATTGAATTTTTTAATCATGAAAATTACTCATGACTAAATTAGTCATGATTTTATTAGTCATAATCATCAATTGATTGAAAAATTTAGTTGATTTGCCCAACACTGGATGCAGTTAGATCAATATACTTCCACCGGGCTAAATTATGCTTGCACCGGCCTTCCTCAGTTCGGAGTCGATTTAAGCTTTTCCATGTGGCCCATGGTAGCTCATCAGCCGGTGATAGTTTCTTAGATGGTTAAATGCAATCAGGAGGGAGTGGATATCTGCTGCTCTACAGTAGGAGCCGGGAGGATTTTGGTTCGCCTTCAAGTGGTATTGTGTTTACAAAACTATTGCGGCTTACAAGTCGGCTGGTGTGTGTGCCCTGGAGAGCCACTTCTGAAAAGCTGACACACTAAACGTATGGATTTTTCCCTACAAAAGACGTTCGTTTAGCAACTCTGTTATTTGTTAATCTTTGCAGCTATCTCTGTACTTTTAGATCGCAAAGCGAACTTGATTGTCTACAATCGCGTACATATAAGAGTCAAAAATAAATTATTTGGTACTGTTAAAAAATTAAACGTCACAAAATAATGTCACTTTACATGGATCTTATCTATTTTTAACAAGATTTTAGATTTATTAATACAAAAAAACTGATAATGAGAGAGTTATTTGACTCCGAAAAAGTATGACGTCACGGTTGGTTATTTCATACAGTTCACGTAGAAAAATTTTGTTTTGACGTTTAGGAAAAAAAGCGTATGATTTGACTTGTTATCTTCTAGCGGATTAATGATGTCTTACGCTCATAATTTATTTGGGTATTGTGACAAGGCTCTGTATAGCACGCAACTATAATAAACAATATAACTTTAGATATTCAGGACATTAATAAGATTAAAATTTTTTAAAATAGAAAATGTTTTTTTTATAAAGTCACATATTTTAAAAATAAAATCATTATAAGTCACAAAATAAAATATATTGACATCAGTTACCTACTCGGTTTAAAGTTAAAAAAATTAAAACATCGCATATTCCAAAAAGTAGAGCATTATTGTCAGCCAGTCACATAACTTAAAATGAAACGACCATCATGGTATTGTGAACTTACCGGCTTTAAAACCCAAGCGTAGGTCAAAAGGGCCCTCCCTTTACCTAATCTCATTTCCCTCCATAGAATTAAGCGGTGATTAAATAAATCAGGCATAATTACTACCCCAGATTCCTAGTGACAAATCTAAGACTGAGTGAAGAGAGTAAACGGAAAATAGGGAAGATGAATCTTTTTTTTTCGTTGTTATGGAAAGAGTTCCTAAAAATAGGCACGTCCAAAAAAAAAGTATGTATTTATGTATAATTGTTTGGCACGCTCTGCAGCCTGATCGGTTCGATGGATTTTAGCTTGAGAGATGTCGTCAGATTCGTATTTACTGTGAGAGTGACACTGGGTATATCAAAATAAATAATTGGCCAAGTGCGTGTCGGGCCACGCGCAATGTAGGGTTCCGTAGTTACGAATGCCAAATTTGAGTTCGTGCCACTAAAAACGTCTAAAAATTAATTTCTATTGAATTTGTATGAAATTTTCCTTTTCGGAGTACATTTTATAAGTTGATCGCCTAAAACTTTTTAATTTGTAAACCCTACATAGCTCTGATAGTTTTCCTTTAAATTTCGTTATATTTACTATAGCTGTGAATTTTTTCACGTGTCCATATGTAACCGTTTAGCAGATAAAGGGGGGGGGGGAACACTTGACTATAGCAAAATTTTGCACTTTAAAAACAAATATTTCTGAAACGGATTCCTAAATCTAAAAATGGTGTTTGCAAGCTCATAATATTTTTGAAAGTCCTATTCATCGATATCCCATATGATTGGTTAGTCGAGAAAATAAAATTGACTTTTGACTTTACTTGTATGGGAGCTACCTTAAAAAAAATATATTTCAATGTTTTACTTTAACACTTTTTCCGCATAATTAATAAACATATCTATACTAATTTACAGCTTTCTAGTACTTATAGTCGCTGAGTAAAACCGCGGACGCACAGACAGACAGACAGACATGGCGAAACTGTAAGGGTTCCTTGTTTAATACGGAACCCTAAAAAGCACTATGGCGCATTTTTGGCGCCAAATTTAAATGATTAGCCCGCTCTGCAGCCTGCACGGCTCGATGGATTATAGACTGAGAGATGACGTTAGATTCGTATTTACTGTGAGAGTGACACAGGGTATATAAAAAGTTAGGTTAGGTTAGGTTTTCTTTTTTAATAATGACTACTTGTTTCGATACTTAAACGGGGAGTGACACAAGCTTGGTCTATCTGCGTGGCGTCTTAACTTTTCCCTAAGTGCGAGTTGCTACCCAGAAGATATTGCCGCGGGTCGCAGCCCCGCCTACCATGACCAATTTTCTATTCTTTAATCTTTACTTTGATTTTGTTTACCTTTCTGTTAATTGTTCCAGTAATTGGCTATATGCTTTCTGAGGGAAATTGTTTTATTAAAATTTCAATTAGTTGGTAGGAAAGAAGCATAAACAGATTTCAATTATTTTGTGAGATATGGAGGCTTTAAATACGTGGCTTACAATAATATTGGATTAACAATGATTCGTGTTTAACCAATGAAGGTACATTAAACCGTTGGTCTCAATTGTCTCCATTGCATGGCAGTCGTCAAGCTATGTTTGATGGGTTTATTTAAGTTATGTCTATAAAAAGAAATATTGGCTTACTTAAAATACATCGATTTATTTCAAAGCATAATCTTTAAATTAATGTACATACATACATATGATCATGCCTGTTTCCCACAGGCGTAGGCAGAGACTATGGATCTCCACTTGCTACGATCCTGACAGACCTCTTTCGCTTCATCTACACTCATTACTCTCTTCATGCATGCCCGCCAGTTACGGGTACTTCTGAACTCTCCTTTTATAAGAATGTCTGCCATCTGGTCGCGGTACGTTTGACGCGGACGACCCTGACCCACTCACATTAGCTTTACCCTTTTAGTAAATCTCCTTTCATCCATCCGTTCTACATGCCCAAACCATTTCAACATTCCTTTCTCAATTTTTGTAACTACATCTCCTTTCAGTCCATATGCTTTATGACATCATTTCTAATTCGATATTTCAAACTAACACCATATTAAATGTTATAAATAAACAATTGAACTGAAAATTAACCAAAACTAGACTAATTACTTACTTATTGAAAGCCTCTACTCTCAATATGTCCGGGTCGAGGTTAAAAAAATTGACACCAGTGTTGGCATCTTAAACATACGTTAAAGGAAAATGACCATTTTTCCCATAACAATGATAACTGTATTTGCTAATATATCATCATGTACCCGCCATACGTTTGATGAGCTACCGCGCTTCGTTAGCTCCCGGGGAAGTGTTGCGATGAATAATACAAGCACACGGACAATGTTTAGCATTTATGCTGCTGATGTCGGATTATCGTTTCGAGGATTGTTATTATGGGATTTCCTGACGATAACAGTAAATGACAGTAAATGTTGATTTTTATCCTTTTCTTGTAAGTAGCCAAAACTAGTGTAAAATTTTATCACGTTGGAAAAATCTGACGTCAGTAATTGGTCATGAACATAAAAAAAAAAAACAAAACTATAACAAAATCATGACTTAATCCCTAGGGAGGGAGGCAGTACTAGAGTCAAAGACCACATTTAATGTCATTGACCACTGATGTTCCGGCCAAGACATTTTCGACAAAGCGTGCGGAACTCATGGCAAAATGCTCGCCATGAGTTCCGTACACTATGTCGAATGCCACTTGTGGTCACCCATCCAAGTGCGGACCACGCCCGGTGTCTCTTTACTTGCGAAAGCGCTACTAATGTGTGTATTGGTAGCGCTTTCGCAAGAGCTCCTCGAATGTTGCTTGAATATTGACATGAGGCTGTACAATGTGGATGGGACATACCCATAATAAATCAAACCACGGGCTGTACCACTTTAGTATAATGAAATTAAAATAAAAGCAAAAAGCAAAAAAAAACGACAGTTTGTACTCCGGGAGTGCCGGCAGAAGTGAAAACTTGAATATTAACGTTGTGCATTTCCATGGATGCGCGTGGCAAGCTGTAACATAAACACACGAAGCGCAAGCGCCCTGCGCCGCCTAAATGAAACAGCAGGCGCCTGCATACATTTTCGCCGCGCCGTAAAAAGAGAGGGGGATACTTCCTCTCCTACGCCGCGCCGTGCGTCTTACGAATTTTCGATCAGGTCACGTGTCCTAACGCCCTGACGCCCTGACGCCCTGACGCGAGTTTAACATGTTTTACCCATACCAAAAACAGTGTACAACGCCGCTAAAGAAGTTTTCACTTCAAAAAATTATATACACACATACAGATTGCCCGAGCGGCTGCACGTTTTTGTATAAGGGGGAAAAATAAAGAAACATGTAGGAAAGGTTTGCTAGCATATTAACATGATTTGTCAAGACTTGCTCATTTAAGGGGCTACCTGAATTTTCCGGAGTCCAGTGCTGCCCCCATTTAAAATAAATAATTTGAAAGAAAACGGAGATAACGTTTAAAATTTTGTCTTGATCAGACCCTTGATAACCCTCCAAACTATTTTATGAACTACTGTTTACTGTTTTAAGTGAGAACATGAAGCTTTTCTACGCTCATACGCCAAAAGTGGCCGTTTTTTGCAATTGTTGCGTAGAAAAGCTTCACGTTCTCACTTTGAACTGTAAACAATAGTTCATAAAGTAGTTAAAAGGGTTATCTAGGGTCTGATCAAGACAACATTTTAAATGAAATCTCCGTTTTCTTTCAAATAATCTATTTTAAAAGAGGGCAGCACTGAAAATCTCCGTTTCCTTTCAATAGATTTACTTCAAATGGGGGCAGCACTGGACCCCAGAAAATTCAGGTAGCCGTTACTTTTTCGTTTTCCCAAACTAGCGTCGAAACTTTGTATCGATGCTATCCGCGACTAAGAAGTTCCCGATCTACATAATGAAGCTTTAAACTGTACAGTATTGGGTATTACAGTCCCGTCTCCATTCCAGCTTTGGCTTGGCTCCAAAATAATTATACCAACCGCGATACGGCAGATAGTTCTGTGCTTAGTGCTTACTCCAAATAGCTTTGAGAGTTAAGCTTTTTGAGACCGGCTTTTAGTTCGCGGAGTTTAAGTACTGTGTTAAATGAATGCAGAAGAGTTGCCAAAGGTACATATCGTATTCAAAGCTGCTTTCACCAAAACAAAATTGCAATGGTATGATACCTAGATAGTATAAATATAATGATATACTAGCTTTTTCGTGCAGCTGTTGAGGTAGGCTAAAATATGATTCCAGTTCAGAAAATGGATAAACATTGCAGTCTGTTGAGGAAACATGAAAAAATGTGTGGGCGGCCATCTTGGATCCAAAATCTGATTGCAGTTTCGAGTTCCGCGGGGTGCTTTACCCCAGGATACAAAATTTCAGACCCCTACGAAGTCCCAGTGAAACGTTAGGGAGTGGCTCGGCCTACGTCCTCGCCATGCAGCTCGCCCTGCGGGCTTGCATCACTCGGCCTGCGGCCTCGTGTAAATTAATTAGGGGAGAGGGGTGAGTGGGGGGAAGGGGGGGAGGGGCTCGGCCTTCGGCCTCGCGGGGGCTGCGCCTAGTTACTTACGGGTGATTTTTGTATGAAATTAGTATGGATGGAAATTGTCCTTGTATGGCGGCCATCTTGGATTTAAAAAAAATTAAAAAAACAAATGACAGTCGTCAAATTACTTACAACCTCCTACATTTTGAAAAAAAAAATCACGCCCCTAACCCCTACCGTTTTTGCAGGCCGTACACCTTCCACATGAGGTTTCCATAGATCTTGAAATGTCAGATTTTTCTGGTACTCACTGGAGCACCCTCTTTACGATGGTATATCGTTTATGAAACCTGTCACCCGAAAACAAACCAAACAACTATGTCAATCAGTGAGTGAGTGGTATTGTAGGTATTATAATTATAAATATAGGGACAAATCACACTGATTGAGCTAGCCCCAAAGAAAGCTTAAACTTGTGTTATATATAGCATACGAACTCAACGATACTATATTTTATAATAAATACATACATAGATATACATAACACAAGACCCACGACACGACAATATAACCCTTTATAAATGTTATTAAAGGAAACAGATTTTGACGATTCTTTTTATAAGCAAAAAGGTTTTTTTATGCCATCATTGCCACATTTATGCCAGGTATTTTATATCTTTTCTGTGCCATTAGCAATACATAAAAGAAAACAGTAAAACAGTGTCTATACATTGTCTATACATTAAATATATTTCCAAAAAAAATTTGGGGCGAGGTAAACATAGTAATAGAGTACGAAATTTTAAAAAAGTATCTGTCTGTGTTTTTGTCTGTCTATCTGTTTGCACACGCTAATCTGCGGAAATACTGGACGGATTCGAAAGAAACTTTTTTGTTATATAGCTGTTAAGCCTGGGCAATATATAGGGTAAATATAATTGATTTTGGAAAATGGAACACCTGATGCAGAACCATAATGGTCCAGCTAAACTATAAGAAATATAAAAATGACGCCTTAGCAAAAGTTGTTCAGCCCGATGAGCATTTTTTGTTGAGGTATAAAAATCACTGGAACACTTGATGCAGATACGCTGGAGTCATTAAGTCCACGCGAACGAAGTCGCGCGCGTCAGATCATCATCATCATCATCCGAGCGTATTCCCGGTCGCATCCTCAGCAGTAACGCTTCAGAGCCCGGGGTCCGCTACCTAACCAAGGAGATTTGACGAGGTTACTGGTTTTTACACAGAGCGACTGCCGTTTGACCTCCACAACCCAAAGGGCAAACCAGGAACCAATCCTTGGATAGTTTGATGATCAAACGCTAGATGGCGTTCGGGACCCACAGTTTTACGTGCCTTCCGAAACACGGAATCATCTTTCTTTTCGGATAATCAGGTGATTCAAGCCATATCCTATCCAGACTGGAAACAACTTTTTACAAAGTATGCTTCACAGTGGGAATCGAACCCATGACGGGTCACAAGGCAAATGCCTTGACCACTGGACCACGGAGGCAGTCCTCAGAAGTCGCGGGCGTCAGATAGTATTCAATAAATAACTGAACGTCCTAATAGCATTTCGATGATGAAGGCAATTAAATTTAACTTGCCCTTGTCTTTAATCACAGGTATGGCATTTCACAGAAGCAGAATATTATTTATGCCTACTACTACTACAAAGAAAACTATACATACGTGCAAGCGTTAATGTGTGTGTATTCGCCCCTCGACACACTCAACAAGGCGAAAACGGGGAAGAGGTGGGACGGGGAACGGGGACGCATATTGCGCGAGACTCTAATGTATAATGTGTTTATTTTTTTTATCTCATGGCTTGCGTAATGTTATAAACAGAGGTCGGAATGAGGTAGAGTTATTTATGTACTTGCATCGAAATGTTGATAATAGTATGGATCTTCCATGGATTTCTAATGGTCAGTCTCGTATTGCCAACAAAATTACAAATAAATAATAATAAAAACCTCATACGAATAAACCAAAGATAATTAACATACCATATTAATAAATATTTACATTAGTATTTTTATTAGTTTTTACATATTGGGAAGGTTACGCGTGCAGTAGTTTTAATTGTGTAAAAGTAAATAACTTTTTTATTTAATAAATCACGGAATTTTGTCTCCTCTTTAATATTAATTTCGGCTTTTGAGGCATATCCACTTTATTCTTTCGCTGTAAGAAATCAACGTAAGTACATAAATAACTCTACCTAATTCCGATCTTTGGTTATAAAGTAGTGATCAGGATAAGTACTCGACGTAAAGTATAGAAACAAACGCCGGCTTCTCTTGTTTGTTCATAAAAGAAGGATGCACACATATTTGCAGATACAAAATAATGGCAGCTAAAGCCTGGTTTACATATCGACAAGTGACAAGTGACAGGTGATAAGTGAGCATGTGAACGGGCACTGACAAGTGCATAGATATCAACTGTCACTTGCACTCATGTAAACCGGGATTTACTTCGACCCTCAACCAGTAGAAATTGCTGTATAGAATCTGTCCACATAGTTGTCAGGCGATGAGCATATTTACTGGAAGTATGCGCCGCGCTCGCTGCCGGGTATGGGACTATGGGTGACACATTCTCTGGAGTCGCTGCTCCGCACATATATTTTATGAGTTCTTATGTTGACACGTATAATGCTCTTATTTGAAGAATAGAACATCAATAATTTTTCAAGGATTTATTTTTAAGTTGAATGCAGCAACTCAGTCTTAGCTTCGAGATTGGCCAAACAATAGAACATCGATAATTTTTCTAGGATTTTAGTTTTTACTTGAATGCAGCTACTTTTTTGACAGAGCAAGCGAAATGTTTTTTGCCCGTCTGTCTTTTCTTGTCAGCAGGTTGCATTTTTAAAACCATTTTGATAAAAATTGGCACTCAAATTCTTTTGTTTATTAAAATTTTCAGTGCATCGCGATTTTTGATTGAGTAGTAAATAAGAGGGGGGGGGGGAAGGAGGAAATTTTGCTGTAGCCTTATATTGCGATTTTTGATTGGGGAGAAAATAGGGGGGAAAGTAGAATTTTGCTGTAGCGTTTTTTATCGACCGATTTAAATCAAATTTGAAAGGCACAATGATTTAATTTACACAAGATGTTAAATTTCAAAAGGGCGGAGTAGAGGGGAAAATGGCTGTAAAAAAAGGGGGCAGCACTGGACCCCGAAAAATTCAGGTAGTTAAAGTCCATTTGATTAGGTATTTAAATAAATGTTAATAAACATGATATGTCTTTTTATTAAAATATACTCTTTATAAATCAATATTTAAGCAAATTACAAATTAATTATGTAATTTATAAAATAAAAAATTTGTAATTTGCAAAGGTATTGTTTAATAAGTGTATATTTGAATAAAAAGATATTGAAGATTGTTTACATTTATTTAAATACCTAACCAAATGGACTATAGGTACTTGTAAATGTAATGCATCCAAAGCGAGTATTCATTGCTGTTTTTATTTGAATGGTCTCCTCTTTTTACAGTATCTTTACTTGTTTTTTAAAAGAGGAGAGTTATAATTTTCACGTGTCTGTGTCCCTTTCCGTGTATCTGTCTTTGTGTCTGTTTGTTTCTCTGTATGTGGCATCGTAGCGCCTGAATAAATAAGCCAATTTTGATGTGATTTCCTTATTGTTAAAATGTTATGGTGAGTGAACGCTTGAAAGTTAGGATTTTTTTTAATTTTCCAGGCAAATAAACTTATTTATTAATTTTTCACTCATGAAACCTAAACAAAATAGTGACGTTATGTAATCCATTGCCTTTTGCAGTCGAAGTTTAATTTAGTAATTTACTTATTTGTCCAAATGTCTTACCAGTAGGGCGGATTTGAATAAACATAAATTTATACGAGTATAACTATTCTTGGGATAATTTTAAGCTTTGAATTTAATCTCTAATAATTAAGTTGTCGTTTATCCATTATATTCCTGGAGTAAATAATCCTTGTTTTATTGGTATTATTAATCTATGGTTGGAAAATGAATGGTGGATGTGTAACCCGACAAAAATCCGTATAATACTCTTTCCATAGATTTACTTGGATTGCGAAGACCATTTCATGCAGCATGAGATAAATATTGCATTTGAAAGATGATGTCATCATTCATATCATATTGTCACAGACGTCATCTCATCAGCTGTTAATAGTCCGCCATTAAAATACTCTCAAATAACTTTACTATTCCTAGAAAGTTGGCAGTATAAATAGCTTACGCTGGAATCTTTGATTAGTAATTGGTAAAACGCAAAATAGACTTATTCTAGAGTATTTTGCCATTTACTCTCGAAATAAATTTAAAACTAGTTTGGTCGAATCCGCTCTTAATTAATCCAATGGAAGTTTTCGTTTCTGGTTTTAGTTTAGTGCGTTTTCTTTCTTTTTTTTTCACTTATTAAAATAATCCAAAACAGCAACATTAGATTAATCCATTATCTTATTAACATAATTATTTCTCTTCCCACGTCACTAGATGGCGCTACAAGTAAATAATAAATCACAGTAATAATTAATTTACCGTCTCCTTTTTGACTGTATCTTATTTTTTTTTTATATTTTACTTATTAAAGTTATTCAAAACAGCTATATAAAGTTAATCCATTTCTTTGGGGTGTAGAAATCTCAACTTTACTTTACTTTTTGTAAAAATGACATACTAGGAAATTTAATAAATGCAATGGAAGTATTCGTTGCTGGTTTAAGTTTTAAAGTAAATATTTTTTTCTTTTTTTCACTTATTAAAATAATCCAAAACAGCAACATTAGGTTAATCCATTACCTCGGGCAGTCGACATCTCATTACGCAGTCATTACGCCTGCGCCGATTCTCTAATCTGGCAATTTACTTGCTTCTTGCGGAAGGATTTACGTGGGCTCGAATTAATGGATTCTGTAACATCTTTTTTCTGCTAAGCCAATCGTATTTTTATGGGCAATGAAAATCTTAACTGTTTGAATAATTATCAGCTGAAGTTTGTTCTTGAATTATTAAAATTCAAGATTAAATACCCAATCTGCGGAATGGGCGCATTTTCTTTGGAAGAAATTGCAAAGATTGTCTACGACTATTTGTTGTTTTAAATAATAATAATAATTCTTCTTTTCATCCACCAAATACCAATTTTTAATCACAGTTATTTAAGATACAAACATTTTAAGGAACAGTTTTGTTACTTATGCTAAGTCTATTATTCAACACGTAGTTAGTAGAGACTGGTGCCTAAGCAAGGCAAAGCCTGTATATCAGAGTCACCAGGCTCTACCTCGAGCCTGGTGACTCTGCTATTATCTACCAAAAAAGTGTAGACAATACTTATACAACATTTATTGTAGTCAAACACAAACTATTTTGTATAAAAACAAAAGTAATTAATGATTTAGATAAAACTAAACTTATTTGTTTTAAAGATTCAGAATTTGTTCAGTGTCCTTATTTTTCTTATTCAAGACCAAATTTTAAATGATATCTCCGTTTCTTTTTAAATGATTTATTTAAAATGGGGGCAGCACTGGACCCCGGAAAATTCATGTAGCCCTTATATGACGTAAATATTAGACAAGAGGTTTACACTGAGAAAAAAGAATGGTTGCAAGTAACAAAAATGTTGGCCATACGTTACCAAAGTGTTTTAGTTAATAGTTCTAGTTTGGGGCATACAACTATTCTTTTCAGAATCCTAAGTTTCTCCGAGCTACTCCAGGGATTCAAATATGTAAAAAAAATCGATTTTTTTTACATAATTGAATCCCTATAGACGCTCCCCCACCAGTGAACGGGTACACATCGCATCCTTTTTTTCTTATTTCTATCTAATCTTCAAAATCTAATGGATCCCTACGGCGCTCGAGTAAATCCCGATTTAGCCTCGTCGGCTTGCTTCAAAAAATTTGTCAATTAGCACTTCCAATAGTAGCTGGGGAGCTACTATTGGTAGTGCTAATTGACAATTTTTTTTATCAGAGCTATTGTCGCCAAACTCACACAAATAAACCACAATTACATTTGCATTAAAATTAGTTTAATGTTTTAAGTTTATATTTTATATGTATATATATTTTAGGTTTATTTGTAGGTATGTATATTTATGTATACTTATATGTAAGTTTATTCTTAGTTGTATTCATGTAGTTTACATCTATATATTATTTGTACAGTATCCTTTTGTAATTTTAAACTGTACTTCACTTCAGCCCCAAACGCATAATAAGTAATAAGTAAACATTCCTCTCAATTACTGGCCGGTCGACTGTAGGAGATCCCTATAAGAGATAAGTCCGACGTTGTATGTTTACTTTTCTGATTTGTTAATCTTGATGTTAATGTGTTCTTTCTTATGTACAATATAGCTTTATAAACAAACAAACTAACTATATGGTTTTGCTAATTAGAACAAAAGTTTGGTATCTATTACTCAAATCGCAAGTAGCAAAACTGGATGAGCTATTTTTTTTTCTCAGTGTAGTAACTCTAATAAAAATATAGTTAGATTTTTAGGATTCCGTAAAAAAATATGAAAAAGCGGGACTTTTATAGGATCTCTCGTGCGTCTATCTATCCGTCCGTCTGTCACAGCCAATGGGCAAGGGATGAAAATTTTAAAAACGCCTGAAATATTTTTAGTTCTAGTTAGGTTTTTGTTTTAACAAAAATAATTGTACTTATATCTTAACCATTTACATATAAGTAATATTCTGCGCTCTATGCAAGCAAATTTTTTATTTTGCAATATTATATTGTTAAATGTTATTGCATTTTTACCACTATTTGCCTGGCCCGTCTGTTATATAGCAATTTTCTATCAATTTTACACGATAAACAATCATGCGTTTTGATTTAAGATGCTTACAGGCACATAAAACAGCCTTTTCTAAACAGAAAATATAGTTATTTAATTGCCATTTTGATTAACCTTCTGTGAATTTCGGTATTAGTAAAAGAGTTCACAATTTTTTTAAAATATAACTACATGAGTAAAAAGAGTTTAAAATTTTTCTTTGTTAAGTAATGATTGAACCTGGGCAATTTAATGTTGATAGTATTAAGTAAGCATTGTAGATATCTTTAAGTTTATTTCTTAGTCTAAAGTCAACATTCAAGATGTCTTGAAATCTAAGTTTAGAGCTTACATAAGTAGGGTTAAAGTTTGTCTAAACAGCAGTATTAACTCTTTCTTAAAATTGACTAAAATACTGTGCCCACTTTAACCCTTCAGCCACCATGAATTAAATGTCAAATTTCATAAACTGTCACCTAAGGAATTGCGAAAATTAAATGTTGACACTTGTGATACAGAAAAATAGATTAAAAACACCGCTGATGTAATACAATTGCATTTTATTATGTAGCAAATTTAGTAAAGTTTCTCTATGGTCAAACTTGTTCATACAAAAGTTGCCTCTGAATTGCAAAATTATGATAATAGTGAGATGGGGGAACGCGGTCGGATCCGGCCGATTGGCGTATTGCGTCACCGCGTGACTATAGTACACTCGGTCGGATCCGGCCGATTGGTGCTTGAAAGGTTAACTAAACTGTGTGTTGAGGGATATCAACAAGATATCTTCAGGGTCTTTATAGTTTTAACCAAGACAACAGTTAGAATTAGTCTAATTGCCTTCAAGAAATCTCCAATCCCTTTTTAAGACATTTGATTGCTACTTGGGACATGACAGTTAAGCTGTCAACTGTCATATGACAGTGGCGGATAAGTTGTCAATAAGTTATGAAATTATATTTTTATACGTCAGATGAGAAAAGGCAAAGAAATGGCGCCGTTTTTAGCTTTATTTTTTATGATTTATTGACTGAATCGAAAAATCTGATATTTATTTACGATAAATAGGAATGTTATTCCTAAAAATAGAAAAAGATTCAGGCTTTTTAAAAATTTTCATCCCTTCCCCATTAGCTCCGAATCTACTGGACCAAATCAGGTGAAATTTTGTAGGATAGTGCAATCCTATGACCCAACCATAGATGTGCAAAGAAAATAATTTACTTTACTGTGTCATATACAAATGAAAGGGCTCGTTAGGAGGATCTCAAATATATCGTTATTATTATTGTAAAATAAATTGGTGGTTTTGATTTTATTCATGAAAGAGACAAAAATTTCCCAATCCCCCGAAACTACTGAGCATCAAATAAAAAAAAAATACGAAATAAAGTTCATTGCTTGTACATTACAGGAAAATCTAAAAAAAATCTATCAAATGGAAATAATGTGGTAAACTAAATATAATACGTTCCCTTACGGAAAATAGTTCACTAAAACACCACTAGATAGCGCTAATACTAGTTATTTCGCGTCTCATTGTGAGGATTTCAAATGTGATATTTCGTATTTTAAAAACCATGGTATGGGACCCTCTCCACGCAAGTTACACTCGCACTTCGCCGGTTTAATTATCAAATTCTGCTAATGAGTAGTGATACTTTGGTATGAATAAACAAAACTGCAGAAAAAACCTCTATCTATAACAATCATACCTACGAGATTTGTAATGAACTTACAACATAAAAATAAATTCATTTGCCAAACATGTGTTACAAGGTCTTAAGCGTTTCGTTTATCGAATCATGTTTTACCTTCACCGACGTGCAAATTATGTCAGAAAGGCTATTTATCATAATAATATAAAATTTACAAACTATAATACATATATCAATAAAACAAAATAATTTTTTTATTTAAATTTTATAATACATACAACGTGTAACGGAAAGGGGGGTAATAAACCCGAAAGTGAGTAAACATACTCATCAATGTAAACAACTTTTACTTTCAGAAATCTGCTGTTTTTTTTCCGATTTCATGTATGGTCCCAAAGTAAAAGTTGTTCACATTGATTAGTATGCTTACTTGCTTTCTGGTTAATACCCCCTTTAAGTTACACGCTGTATATTATCATACTCTGCTCAGTTCAAGTTCTAGTAACATAATAAATGAGACATCAGTTATTAAATAACTCATTAGTTTCTCAGAATATCTGACATAGTTGATAAGGAATAATTGTTCTGCCCTAGGTACAAAATATTAATTACAATACCGTACCTAAGGGCTCTTACAAACGAGCGATAGTTGGTCGCGACACCTGTCGGCGACCGTCGGCAACAGTAATGTCTGTTGTGCGGACTTGTGAGGGCTTCAGCGACCGATAGTTTTCGACTGTACGTCACAGTATAAAGAACAACGGAAGACTTCACAGAACAAGCGGAGGACGGGACGAGTAAGTGGAGACCAAGCGAAAGGAAAAAAGGGTGGAAAGACGAGAAGCAACTGTGCTTGTATTGTCATACCCCCAGAAAGGGGCGAGTAAAAAAAAGATACGAGAACAACCTTGTCAGATTTCTTGGGAATGAAGATCTGTCCATTTTAAGAGCGAACACGCAAGTAGAGCGCACTTCTTCCAAGATTCGCCTCATATAACCGAAAGGTTGGCGTAACAGCAGTAACAGATGGCAACGGTCGCCGACTGTCGCCTACTGTCGCGCGACATAAGGTAATATATACTATACCTGCTATCATGAACTAGTGTCGGTGTCGCGGGCATACCGTCTCGCTCGTCTCTCTCCTGTCTCGGTACGTCTGCTAGAGCCCTAATATGTAATCAAGTCGCTCGGGTACTTAATATGTGGCTCGTGTATCTCACGAACAAAAAACGGTGTTAAAATATAATATTTCTTTGCGAAGGGCGTCTTCGTGTGCGATACAGATAACTCTGGAACGAGGGTTGCTCCTTAGGGAACGGTGACGCTAAAATGTTGCAGTTCTTATCTAAAAATCTCCCCTTTCAGCAGCATTTTGCCCGTTCTTGAATTATAAAACACGATATTTTTCTGATGAATTTCAAATGTATATTAATTTTGAGTCGCTTTTGTCATTTCATAACAATGGGATGCAATATTAATCTGTCTCAATTTATTACTTCTTCGATGCATCATTACCTGAGGTACAGGAATGATACTTCATAAAAGCGGTGCATAATATACACAAAAGTAAAAAAAAAAAAACTTTTCTTTAATTTTTTTAATTTGTCCACCAAAAATGACACTTATTAAAAAAAAATTACTTTGCACATCTGTGTTTGGGACATAGGATTACACCATCCTGACAAATTTTAACTGATTTGGTTTAGTAGAATCGGAGAAAATTGGCTGTGAAAGACGGACGGACAGACAGACGCACAAGTGATCCTATAGGCATTGCGTTTTGTTAATTTTTGTAATGAACCCTAAAAATAAAAAAGAAATCGACTTCTCCACAAAAGTTGTCCGGGCGGCTTCACACTTTTGTAAGGAAATGACGATTTAAAAAAAAAATACTGTTGTTTTAATTTTATTACTCGTATACTATAGTGATCTGCCCGTGGTTCGATTTAGTACGGTTATGTTCTTTCCACGTTGCACAGTTTCGTAATAATATTCAAGCAATATTTAAGGAGCTCTTGCGAAAGCTCTACCAATGCACACATTAGTAGCGCTCTCGCAAGTTAAGTGACATCGGGCGTGGTCCGCACTTGGATGGGTGACCACAAGTGGCATAAAAAAAATCTCGAGCTCCTCCATGCTTCGGAAGGCACGTATAAGCCGTTGGTCCCGGCTGTCATCATTGTTTGGCAGTCGTCAATCTACAGGTATTCAATGCCTCTAGGCACCTTGAAATATCTGACACCAGAATTGACCATTTAAACAAACAAGTAGTCATTTAAAAATAAAAAAAAGAAATGTGGTGTCGTGGGACACCAGGTAGGAACGAAGTTCCTTCGGCTAATGTAGAATCGACACAATTTGCAAAAGAAAAATCGTGCTCAAAGGTATTATACACTACTCGCTTGTGTATACGACTGTCGCGCTTGCGCACGTCTCATTTAACGGTTTTATTTAACGAGGTCATCCTTACGGTTTTACTATCACATTTTTTTCAGTTCGGTCGCTCAGCAAAATCCTATCTCCTCCAAGCCTGCCGTAAGGAACTTCGTTCCAAAAAGCCGACTGCTTTTTATATACCCTGTGACACTCTCACAGTAAATACGAATCTAACGTAACCTCTCAGTCTATAATACATCAGACACGTCATGCCTTTAGGCAGCCTGAAAAATCTGACACTAGCGTTGGCCACTTACAAACACGAAAAACAAAACAAAAGCAACATTTTAGCCGGTGTAGCGAGATATTGCTACGACTGACTACGTGGGACGTACACGGAGTGTTTACGCAATTGAGAGTGCAGGGCGGGTACTTATGATGTGACGTAGGCACATTTTATTCTATGGCAACACTGCTAATTTAATGTACGGCGTATTGTTAACAACACGTCAATTTTAAAATTGTTCTGGGTCTTGGATGTTTATCTATATATGTATTTCTTATAAAATATAGTATCGTTGAGTTAGTATCCCATAACACAAGTCCCGAACTTACTTTGGGGCTAGCTTAATCAGAGTAATTTGTCCCTATATATTTATTTATTTTATTTTCCGTAATAAAATTTTTATCTAAATAGACAACAATCGTGCTTTTATTTAGTTTTACCTGTCCTTTTGTTCGTCGGTCTGACTGTCTCTAATCAAATCAAGCCCTTCTGGCGTGTAGGCGACCAATACTGTGAAAATGAGTTTCTTTCGGCGTTTCTTCTCAGCAGTGGTCGTTACGAAGCGCTGGTATCGGTAGCTTTTCTTTAAAAATTAATTAAATTTTAATATACTTTACACGTTACATAAATTATACTTATTGACGTGTAAAAGTGCCTGTAAAGGTCTAATTACTGAATAAACATTTGAATCTTTGAATCTTGAAACAATTTTGCAAGTAAAATATCACCCACTTTCCAGTTTCCGATTGAGCTGAAATTTTGCAAAAATATTGCATTGTCAAGAGATATACGTATATCTCTTGACAATGCAATATTTTTATATCATGGAGCTGATCTGATGATGGAGCCGGAAGGTGGCTATAAAAACTCTGTAATAAAACGACGCAACCCCATTGAGTATCAACTCGTTTGATTCGTCTTGAGGAGCACTTTAAAATTGTTATAGAGAAAAGCTTGTTTTACAATAAATATTTTTAAATAATTTACTTGTTATAGGTACATATTCTTCTTCTAAGTATGGGTTAATTACTCGTGTACCAGTCTCGTCGCAATACAGGCAACATTTTAGCCGGTGTTGTGAGAAATTGCTACAACTGTCGTGTGACGTACTCGGAGTGTATGTAATTGAGAATGCAGGGGCGTATTAATGACGTAGGTACATTATATGCTATGGCAACACTGATAATCAAATGTACGGAATATTGCCAACAACACGTACGTTAATTTGAATAAATTAATAAAACTAATCTAAATAGAGAACAATCGTTATTTATAAATGCTTTTAGGTGTGAGCCTGAAGTTAATATTTTAGGGTTCCGTATCTAAAGGGGAAAAACTGGATCCTATTACTAAGACTCCGCTGTCCATCAGTCCGTCCTTCTTTCCGTCTGTCTGTCCGTCCGTCTGTCTGTCACCAGGCTGTATCTCATCAACCGAAGCTAGACAACTGAAATTTTCAAAGATGATGTATTTTTGTTGGCGCTTTAACAACAAATACTAAAAACAGAATAAAGTAAATATTAAAGGGGGGCTCCTATACAACAAGCACTATATTTTTGCTGTTTTTTGCTTGATATCAATAACGACTACAGGTAGACGCTTAAAATATTTACAGAATATTCGGTTTGAAAATAAATTATTACATTCAAATAAAATAAACATTTAAGGGGTGTCACATACAACAAACAAACAAACCGATTTACACTTGGCCGGTTTTTATGCATTAAAAATCTTGTCACAATATTCCAAGATAAGTGTGCAGTTAGTAATAGAAACTGAAAATTATAAATCAATAAGCCTATGTGAAATATTTAAGCCTGTTTGTTTCTCTAAATAAATAAATCCAAAAATGCAAGCCTCCTAAACCTCATAAAATAAGTAAAAAACAGTACCAGAGACAGTTTAGAACATTTTTGAAGTGAAAACTTCTTTAGCGGCGTTGTACACTGTTTTGTAATGGGTAAAAAATGTTAAACTCGCGTCAGGGCGTCAGGGCGTCAGGACACGGGACCTGATCGAAAATTCTTAAGACAGGTGGAGAGTAGACAGCCGGCGCGGCGCGGCGTAGTTGTGGAAGTATCCCCCTCTCTTTCTACGGCGCAGCGAAAATGTATGCCTGCGCCTGCTGTTTCGTTTAGGCGGCGCGGCGCAGGGCGCTTGCGCGAATGTTCGTGTGTGTTTATGTTACAGCGTGCCTCGCGCATCCATGGAAATGCACAACGTTAATATTCAAGTTTTCACTTCTGCCGGCACTCCCGGAGTGCAACTCGTCGTTTTTTTATTGCTTCTTGTTTCCTCGTGCTAAATAAATAGTGTTTTCAAAACCAAGAGACATGTATTTTTTCTTTACCCAAAATATTAATTCTATTTTTTTCAAAAATATTTGAAATTTCATAAATTCATTTCAAGGATGTATAATTTTCATTTACTGTGCTTCGCTCGACAGAATAAAATAAATAGATCGAGATTGACTTTGTTTTTTAAAGACTCAAATGTTTATTCAGTAATTAAGACCTTTACAGGCACTTTTACACGTCAATAAGTATAATTTACGTTACGTGTAAAGTATATTAAAATTTAATTCATTTTAAAGAAAAGCTACCGATACCAGCGCTTCGTAACGACCACTGCTGAGAAGAAACGCCGATTGTGTGATTTGTGTTTCATTTAAGTTTGTTTTCGTTTTTAATATTCCAAGATGAAAGCAACATTTTAGCCGTGCGCCAGATATTGCTAGTACTGGCGTGTGACGTAGTCGGAGTGTTGTAATTGAGAGTGCAGGGGCGTACTAATGATATGACGTAGGTGTTATATATTATATGGAAACAGTGCTTACTAAATGCACGAATTTCTGTCGACAACACGCCAATCTGAATAACTTATCTAAAGTGGAAACAAAATTCAAGTTTCGAAAGTCGAAAAAAAAATACTTTCGTATTAAGAACACAGAAGTATCGAACCATTTTTAACGTCCGTCACAAAAAGGAGGGGTGTAATTATTGTTAATTTTGACGACGATGTTGTCCGACCGATTGCAATGCGCTTTTTTTTTGTAGAAGCAAGTTTCCTTTCAGTGGTTCTTAGCTATGTTTGGTGTAAATCGGTTTAGACGTTCTGGGGTTGAACGCTTAAAAGTCTGGGATTTTTATATTTGCCTGGCTGCTCAACTTGTGTATGGGAGTGCATTCTCGAGCTCCTGCGTGCTTCGGAAGGCACGTACAAGCCGTTAGTCCCGGCTGTCTTTGTATGGCAGTCGTCAAGCTATGTCAGATGCTATGACTAAACTTGAATCTTTATTATGCCCAGAACAAAATATAATGTAAAAATTGGTTTCAAATAAGAGAAAAATAAAATGTAATAATTTTTTTTTTCATAAAATTTTATACAATTGTATCGACATTAAAATTGACTTAATTTATACTCGTAACTAACTATTAAAAAACAAAATTTGTATGCCTGACGGCGCAGCATGAAGCCCTATACTGTACAGATTTTTGGAGGCGTATACTGAACTTGTTTTTCCAAATATTAATTTTTTATTTCAATAGAAACCTAGAAATAGTGCACAAGATATCTGTTAGCTTAAAAGTTTTCAAGAAAGATCAGTTACAACGCCATAATTACGTACGAGCGTTTGTATGAAAAGTAAGACGGGAAGGCTGCTCTTAACGGATTGGAATAAAATTTTGCAGGTTAGTTTATTACTTGAAATTTTCGTTTTTCGTTTGTGTAAGTGGCCAACACTGGTGTCAGATTTTTCAGGCTGCCTAAAGGCATCTGACATAGCTTGACGACTGCCATACAATGATGACAGCCGGGACCAACGGCTTATACGTGCCTTCCGAAGCACGGAGGAGCTCGAGATTTTTTTATGCCACTTGTGGTCACCCATCCAAGTGTGGAACACGCCCGGTGTCGCTTAACTTGCGAAAGCGCTAGTAATGCGCACTCCCGCCGGGCCACCGAGCTCCTCTTACTATTATTATTACTTGGATAGGAGGTTCCTAAGAGATTGTCAAAAATTTTACCACGTGGGCATCGCTCAAGGGAACGCCTTTCGAAATCACTTGTCACATTACGAATGGTTTACACTACACGAGCGTTTCCAAACGGTCGCATATTTGAATCGATCGTATGCGAAGGATTTGCAACGAGTGGTCTTGACCACTCGTTGTTTTGACATTCGTAGTGTCCATATGACATAAAAACCTTTCATGGAGAATCAGTTCCAATTGACACTGCTTTTTTATTCATGGTGAAATTTTTAGATTTTTTATTTAGATTAGATAGATATTGTTATGTTATAGTGAAAATGTTAAATATTAGAATGCACCCGGATTTGCCGGCGTTTAGTTGTGCACTGATTACGTGTTACATAGTGTGGCTCGCGGTTGGCGAGTTAGGTAAAATAACAAAAGTGTTTGGTTGCATTTATTGCACCGAACAAAACTATAGACATATTTTCGAAGTTTTCTGTATAAAACAATATTGTTTTTAGCTGACATGGTTTCAAAAATACGTCCAAATTGTATTTTACGCGAACAGTGAGTTCGAAAACTACACGTTTTGATGTTTCGGTGAGTCCCTCAATGAAAAATAGCGCACCTAGCATTACTCAAATTGCTTAGTATTTATGTAAATGTACTAGCATTTTACACATTACTAACCTAAGTAGGGTCAGTTAAGGCTAGGTAGGTAATCCCAATGTAACATCACTTTGGCTCAATAATAAACTAACAGGTAGAAAGTTATGAAAGTCAAAAAAATATATACACTGCAGTTTACTTTATGTACTGGACTATTTGTGGTTCAAAACATGATATCGATAACTTTCCTCGATCAAAAAAAAATCGGCAGCGGAAGCTAATTCGACGATTTTTGGATGTTTTATTGATTATGACAGAGTTTATGAAAACCATACTTAAAAAAAAATGTCAAAAAAAAGTAAATTACATATACTATAACTATTTCTGGTCACTTTCTGGAAAATGATTACATTATTATAAAAAAAAAAACGATAAAATCTACAATTCGCGTCCTTTCACGTTCATTCCCCGCCTCCCGTTCCTCAGTAAGACGAGATATGTAAAAGTCAGCGGGGTGCCTCGTAGATCGCCCCGCACCTCATCCGAGTGGGCCGTTGGACTACGGGGCCTTAGTGCCGCAACAGACGGGACGCAAGTTGCGTCGCGTAACCCCCCCGTCTGTTACGGCCCTTAACACCGAGACGCGAAGCGACGTGGCGCGCACTTTTGAAAGAAACATAGAACTTGCTTACTACACAACACGAAAAAATCTTTTCACATACATATTATTATCACGCCTGTTTCCCACAGGGGTAGGATGGGACTACGGACCTCCACTTGCTACTATCCTGACTGACCTCTTTCGCTTCACCTACACTCATCACTCTCTCCATGCATGCCTGCCGATAACGGGTACTCTCTCCCTTTTTAAGAACGTCTGCAATCTGGTCGCGGTTCGTTCGTCGAGGACGACCCTGACCCCTTTCTTTCACCAACATTCGCTTCGTAGACGCTTTTAGTGAATCTCCTTTATTAAACCCACAGTTACATTTATAACACATGGTAATAATACAAATCGAAATACAATAACAGTATGCTAAGTGTCTGCCTACCATTAGGAAAATGGTAGACCGACATCTGCCACGATCACACAATCAGATATGAAATCAGGTATCTACTATTAATCAGTACATTAGCTAATGAGATGTCTGCTGTGTCCGGAGATATATTAACTGATTGTTATTTGACTGATAGTTTTGATGATAGTAGTTATTGAGGTATCAATCCTCATTCCATTTTGATCCCCCTATTTACCCGTCTGCGCCGGAAGGAGGGTTACGTTTTTTGAGAGTGCATATGTATGTATTATTATTTGGCATGCTCTGTAGCCTGAACGGTTCCTTGGATTTTAGCTGGATAGGAGTTGTTAGATTCGTATTTACTGTGAGATTGACACTGGGTATATAAAAAAGCAGTCGGTTTTTTTAAGCTATTGCATAGCTTTTTTCGCGGGCTTTGAGCGCGGCTACCGAATCAAGAAATTCCGTAACGAAAATAAAACCTATCACCCCTCGTCTAACGTGGTTTCAGTTCGGCAGACTTCGGCGCGGTGTTTGTGTGCGTGCGACTAGACGTATGCGTGTAGACTAACTGCTAACTGCTCATAATAAAAATTCCTGAATAACCTGCATGTATTGTAAGATAACAAAAATATTTTAAGTGATATTAACTTTTCATTTATTCAATATTTTTTTAATAATGACTACCTGTTTGTGTGGTCGATGAATCGAACGAATCGAACAAATGTTTAAGTGGTCAATTCTGGTGTCAGATATTTCAAGGTGCCTAGAGGCATTTAATACCTATTGATTGACGACTGCCATACAATGATGACAGCTGAGGAGCACGGAGGAACTCGAGAAATTTGTATGGCACTTGTGGTCACCCATCCAAATGCAGACCATGCTCGGTTTTGCATTTATTTCATTTCGTACGTTGCTTTTAATCACTCTTAGAATAGATTATTTTGTACAGAAGTACCACTTCTTGGGCAGTAAATATAGCTATACTTAGGTATAGTATCAGAAGTTTTACAAGGTGTTACATTATATTATAAAAGTACAAGTGACACTGAAAGTTACAGGGCTGTAAGGGCACAGCAAACGTGAGAGGCCACTAGATGCCATGTTACTTCGATATTAGATTTAATCATTCCAATCCATTTTTATATTATATAAAGAAACATTATTCAACAAATTACAATTAATTGTTTAAGTGGTCAATTCTTCAAAGTTAAGACTAATTAAGACTAAAGTAAAATTAATTGCAAATTATATATTCAGCAAAACCGTAGAGAAATAGAAGCAATGCATAACCTATTTTTATTTTGTCAGTCGTCAAAGAATTCTGAAATTGTGTAGTAACATTTATTTACAAGAAATGTTTTAAGTGCTTTGTTTTTATATTTTTATTGCCATGTGATGGGGGCTGAATGAAATTAATTCCAGTTTAAATACTAAAAATAAATTACTTCTAAACATATAACAATTACCTCTTTCTGCCCATTTCCTCTCGTGGGTAAATGTTCTTAAGAATTAAAATCAGGAAGCAAGTGGAGAGGACAAGAGAGGCAGAAGCCACCGCAAGAAATGAAAATGTCATCAATGATATTTGGCGCATCGTGTTCTCCATATCTCGCGCATAGTGTCAGGAATCATAACGCGCGACTGTACGCAGACACGCACCCAGCAGCCCTCAAAGCGATAACTGAAAACCATTTTATGGATGACTTCGTGAATAGCTACGCCACAGAAGAGGCAGTGAATGTCATCAATGAGTTCATGGAAGTGCACGCAAAAGCAGGCTTCAATTTCTTTAGAAATAAGTAGCACAGTACTATGTTTACTTTTATAAGCTTTTATTTATAAATTTTCAAGTGTACAGTCGGGGGCAGATAAACCTGACCCCCTTGACTTCTAAAGGCCGTACGGTAGGGGGTCACTTTTATCTGCCCCCGACTGTACATGAACTAGTAAAATAAATAAATAAAATAGTGTAACAATATAGGTTTGCAATATAACTCCCCAAAATAACTAACCTTTGTATCCCTATAAATATATTGCTAAATTATTTTCAAAAATAAGTATTCCATAGCATTTATATGGAAGAAATCATAATTTTCAAAAATAAATTCACGTAACATAAGTGTTGGACTTTGACAGACATTCAATGCCACTGCAATTACCAGTTTTTAAAAATAACTTATTCGGGCTTATCCCGTAGCAATAGATACTATTAAAATTAAACAAATCTTACACCTGCGGAAGAGGGCTCTTCCGCAGGTGTAAGTGTGCTGGCAGCATTGCCACGTTGGATGGCAATGCTTATTCTTTGTACGAAGTAATTTATGTTTCCTGGCCAAGAATTGGCATTTTTGTACAAACAACTCCAGTATATAACTTCGGTAGCTGCCCAAAAGGACGTTCATTGAAAATATAAAATTAAACCTCTAGGGTAGATACTATATGGAACCAATTTATATAATTAATATCTGTTAATTAATTGTTATAAAACAAGGTTTAAAAGAAAAACAAAGCCGTAAAAAGGAATTGCCAATTAGAATAAGTAAAACTGGCTCGAGGGGATACACTGAAATTATTACAATTTCAATTTCTCGTTATTCCACAATCAAACTCCCTAATACCTAAACATTTCTCTTTTTACCCCACGTCTGATTTCTGTTTAAATAGGGACTATAATAGAAAAAGTTTTTGTTACGATTGGAGTATTCTGACCAATGATGTCATATATTCGAAAGATGATACCACAGAATGACACAGTAAGGTTTGCAAAATTTTCTTTTTTTTTTATTTCCTAACTAGCACCGCCCCGCGGTGTTACCCACGCTATATATAAAAAGTAGCCTACGTGTTGATCCAGGATGTTAGCTTCGTGCATACCAAATTTTATCAAAATTGGTCCAGCCGTTGTGCGTGAAGAAGTAACAAACATACACACTCACAAACTTTCGCCTTTATAATTTTAGTGTGATTTGTTGTATTTTTATTTATGTTTTTTTTTTTTTGATTAATTAATTGATTAATTGGTTTTTTAATTAGAAGCTGATTAGACTTTACCCGTAATTGGGCACTTTCCTGGGTCAAAAGTAAATTATTTGGTACTTTTAAGAAAATAAAATGTCACAAAATAATGTCACTTGTCACGATCATATCAATGTTAGATTTATTATTGCAGAAAAATTGATATTAAAAGCTCTATTTTACTCCAGGAAACAATGACGTCATTAGTCTATATTTTATACAAATCTGATAGAAAATGTTTGTTTTGACGTTTAGAAAAAAGTATTTGTTTTAAGTTGTTGGAAAGTAGCGAATTATAAGAAAGGGCATTCATATTATTGGAAGTTGCATGATTCATTTAAGAAAAAAATTCTAGGTGTATGGTATGATCTATAGATTTAAGAAGAAAAAAATTCTAGGTCTATAGTACGATCCATAGATTTAAGAAGAAATTACTTAATACCATAGACCTAGATTTTTTTTCATCACAGCCAATTTTAACCGGCATTGAGTCAGTGACTAACACGAATCGCATTCATTAATTCATACTTTCTTCTGAAGTATGGAATGTGGTACCCTACATGCTCAATGGCTATTTTTCTGTTCTTTTTGACAGATATCTATTCTTTAGGAGGCTTTCAACACATACAAGAGGAATACATTACAGTACAAAGAGAAAGCAGAAAGGCATTTTTTTTTGTTAACAGCACTTTTTTCTCTAGTATTACACCATTGCGTAGTAAATATTCTCAAAGACGTGGCAACATCTACATTTATTTAATCAAAGCCTGATTTGTGAAAAAAAAAATGCTTAACGAAATGGGAAACCGGTCTGATTTTTTTCAATATAAAACCTCTTGTGAGCATTAATTAACGGAAAATATCGAAGGTTTTTCTGCTGTAATCTGATATTATTTAAACGTGAAGTTGAGTTTTTGATTGGATAACATTCCGTTATTGGAATTGCTTGCTTCGTCTGCTTAGCTCTGAAAAAAGAAGTATTTTTTTGTTTTATTTACCTCAAATGTTTTATTCCTGGCCAAATACCTCGCCAGCTCCTTCCTAGACTTCCTATTTAACGCTATTTCCATCAACCTTTTCCCGTATTTTTAGCCCTCGACAAAAAAGAGGGGTATTATAAGTTCATTTTATTTATTTTATTTTTATTTTATTGGGAAGACCGACAACTGTTCTATTTTTTATAAAGATAACAATATAGATATAAAAGGTCCATTACAGGTCCTCACTGATAAAATCATTTTATTTTTAAAAGGGGTGTCTATTAGAATACACCTTTTTTTGACATCGAATTTCATTTCTCAGAAAACTATTCCACAACTTTTAATAAATGTTTCCTTAATAAAACGAATAGTTTATCGTCGCAGTTTCACATTATCGAACTTAACGCTATTCCTAACTAACGCCTAATCAAAATATTATAAAAAATATATATTTTAAAATGGTTTTGTTTTATACAAAAACGGTATATCGAACTAACATTTCATATAAAGTATTAAGTTATCGATAAAACTGTTCATAAAAACATGTTTCCATATGTAACGGTACACATAAAAACTTTTTGTGTAATAACTTTTAATCGCAGTAACGTATCATCGAACAATGCATTCGTTTGTTGACTATAAAATGTGTTGCGGTCAGTTCTATATTAATATTTTTTATCTTACCTACTATAGTTTAATTATAATGTTGTAGTGTGTTGACAATATTAGTTAAAATGACTGAGGAATAATTGTAAGTTTTTAAGTCTAAAAAGGCGCTTTAAAGCTGTACATTGACATAACCTAGGAAAATGAGTAGAAGTTTTCTAGCACTCGCCGACCGCTGCCGCGGCACGCTCGCTTCGCTCGCTCGGCTCGTGCCTGTGTTGGTCGCAGTTCTAACATAACCGAACCTATAGGTTTGCCCTAACCTAGGAAAATGGATAGAAGTTTCCTAGCACTCGCCGGCCGCTGCCGCGGCACACTTGCTTCGCTCGCTCGGCTCGTGCCTGTGTTGGTTGCAGTTCTAACATAACCTAACCTATAGGTTTGCCCTAACTTAGGAAAATGGATAGAAGTTTCCTAGAACCCGCCGGCCGCTGCCGCGGTACGCTCGCTTTGCTCGCTCGGCTCGTGCCTGTGTTGGTCGCAGTTCTAACACAACCGAACCTATAGGTTTGCTCTAACCTAGGAAAATGGATAGAACCTAGCACTCGTCGGCCGCTGCCGCGGCACACTTGCTTCGCTCGCTCGGCTCGTGCCTGTGTTGGTTGCAGTTCTAACATAACCTAACCTATAGGTTTGCCCTAACTTAGGAAAATGGATAGAAGTTTCCTAGAACCCGCCGGCCGCTGCCGCGGCACGCTCGCTTTGCTTGCTCGGCTCGTGTCTGTGTTGGTCGCAGTTTTAATATAACCTAACCTATAGGTTTGTCCTAACCTAGGAAAATGGATAGAAGCACTCCTAGCACTCGTTTTAAATGTTTCAACTATTTTGCAAACTGAAACTTACGTGGAAACAAAATTATGAGTAACAAAACTTTGATGTTACGTTATTTCGATAAAATACATAAAATATGAAAAAAAATAACGATAGACTGAGTTTTTAAATAACAAATAATCGAGTAAATGAAATTTCGATGTCAACAGTTTTTGTGATTTGTTAAATATTGTATTAAGAGATTTGCGAATAGTTTTATCGGGAATGAAAATCGTTGAAGTTAATTGCGATAAAGTGATAGGTTTCCTTTTAAAAGATTAGGATCTCTAAACATCAGGTTATCACTTACAATCGTTACTTACATCAGCATACTCAGTCCTTTTATGGTGAATATAAAAGTAATAGTTTAGTTTAATTTGATGCTTATATCTTTCTGTCTGTGACATCGTGGAATTAGAATGGATGCACCGATTTCTATGCGGTAGATAACTCTTTATTGTACATAAAAAAAATTACATTAATGAGTAACAATGGGCGGTCTTGTCGCTTCAAGCGATACCTTTATATCTGTGGCTCCAAATACTTACATCATCTTCTTTACAGGGTTCCGTAACCAAAGGGTAAAATTGGGGCCCTATTACTAAGACTCTACTGTCCGTCTGTCTGTCCGTTTGCTGTCACCAGGATGTATTTCATGAACCGTGATAGCTAGTAAGTTGAAATATTCACAAATGATGTATTTTTGTTGCCGCTATAGCAACAGATACTAAAAAACTGAATAAAATAAATATTTAAGTCCCATACAACAACGTGATTTTTTTATAGATAATGATGCCTTCGTGTGCAAGTTGACTCGCACTTGACCAGTTATTTCACTTTAGTTTCGCTATTCTTCCGATTTGTTTCTAGTTAACGCGGCCAGAAGATGATAAATAAAGAACTACTCCCACACAATGTTCAGTTTAAAAAGCCTCGGTCATTAGCAATTCATCAGATGGGCCCCTCTGCCAAAAGAGGTACAGTGCAGTTAGGAAAAGTAGGGCGTTTGTTAAAGAGCAGACTGAGAGAGGAATTTATACAGTTGCAGTGCCAAGTGACAAAACGGAACCCTTATGTGTGGTTTCACAATTTAGGAGTTCCCTTATTCTAGACAGAATTAGACTTTCCCATACAAATTTAATTTTTTACGTATATATATTTATTTTAATTAATTTTATTCATACGTATTTAAATTTTTGCATGCCTATGTTAAAGAGGCGGGAAATTGTTGGATGACCCTTGCAAATAAAGATTTCATTTCATTTCATTCCATTTCAAACGAAGTCTAGCTTTCATTTTGAAACGGCATGTAAGATATTGGCGAAATTATGTAATTGCAAATAAATTGCATACAGTAAGTTATATAAATAGTTTTCACAATCAAAATATACTTTAAAGAGAATATAGTGTATCATATCATATTTGACCATCAGTATGGAAAACTTTTAGACTCATATTTTGTTTCAAGTTCATATTTGATCGTCGAAAACTAATTATTATGCCTAGCTAATTGCAATTTCTTTAAAAATTTTTTCTTTTAGTTTAAAATAAAAGCTAGACTACGTTTGCATAGAAAAGTCTAGTCTAGGGTAAGGGGATTCTTAATATTTAGAATCGTTAAATATAAAAGATAAAGATAATTTATTTACCAAACTTGTGTTACAAGACATTACATTCAGTTTCGTTCCATCATGTTTACTGTCACCGGTGTGCAAATTTATTCAGAAAGGCGATCATAAAGGCTTATAAGAGTTATAAGGTATTATATTAATATACAAAATCTGTAAACCTTTAGCAATCACACTTATATTAAAAAGGCGAAAGTTTGTGAGTGTGTGTGTATGTTTGTTACTTTTTTGTGGGTAAACGGCATGACCAATTTTGATAAAATCTAGTATGCAGGAAGCTGACACCCTGGATTAACACATAGGTTATTTTAGGCGCGGGTAAGAGCGCGGGTTAATTTACAATTTATCAGATAAGAAATCCTTAACATTATAATAACATTTATCTATAAAAAAAACTTAATTTTCTTCTTTAACAAAGTCAAATTAATTCTTTATACTACGTGGAAGGGACATGCCCGTAATTAATCAAACCACGGGCTATACTAGAGATGACTATAATGTAATACTAAATAAAAGTAAAAAAACAAAAAAGAAAATTTCGACATTCCCATACAAATTGCCCGGGCGGCTGGACACTTTTATGGAAATGCCGATTTTTTATTGTTTTTTGACAGTTATTTTATTTTATTATACTATAGTGAAGTACGTTGATGAGTACATATACCTGAGCCAAGTAGCGCCCTTCCAAAACAGACAAGGGCGAAAGATAGATCGCCGAATAAATAGCGCCTAGAAGAGCTACTGATCCATAAAGAAGCTAATGAACGGTTCCCTTCAAAATACACTCAAGTGAAACCTTCTCGACGTCTGCATCCTGCCTATTCTGACGTACGGTTCTCATACATGGTCTTTGACCGAGGCTCAAAAGTCGCCCCGAAAGATGACCCAGATTGTCTTCATTTTGGTTGACAGATGGACGCAGGGATAGGGGTAGACCGAGGACCAGATGGCGGGACGACCTTGATGAATTTATGTACGACTGGAAGAACTGGAGTTGCGATTAGGTACACAGAGATGGCAGCACTCACGACTAGCAAAAAGTGACAAAAAAGTGTTGAATATGCTTTAAAAACATTTATTGCATTTCACATAAGTAATATTTGATTAATTAGAGTATTACTTTATTTAAATAACAGTAATAATAGTAAAGCGCTCCATCTAGTGACAAGGAAGAGAAATAATTATGTTTATAAGGCGATGAGTAGGCATGATCTCGGTTAAAAACTACTGTTGTTCTCTATAAAAAAAAGTTAATTATTCTATTTCTATAATTTTAGATAATTATCCCCTAAAAAATTAGTTAAACGTGACGAACTGTACCCTGATATTTCAAAATGAATACGCAATAGGAAAAAAAGATAAAGAAAAATCGCCAGCGCTCATTAACCATTCCCATTGTTTTGTCTTAGCATAAATGAAAATAATTAATTTCCTTGCCCCAGATACGGCATCTTACTCTCGTCTTGAACTTTCAATTTCGATCTGTACACAGGAGGATGCGAAATATTTCAATAATTTGATGATGATCATTTCAATGTCGGTGAACAAATCAATTCAAAGCCAACATTACAGTGTTATAATAAAATTTACCATTAATGGTGAACGCACATTTATCCGAGCCGAACGCGTCGAATCGATTGAAGTTTTTAAGGCCTTGCATATCTCTCCGCACCGAAAGAATCGACCGCGTCGAAAAAATCGAGCGCGCTGAAAGAATGGGCATTGATTAAATTTTCTAACCAGCAAATATTTTGCCTTTTATTGAAAATGTAGGCTATTCTAAGAAACTAATTTGAATATTTCTTTTTATTTTGGTGTAAGAAAGAAAGAATGTAGTTATGCGGTTATTAATTTTTAAAGTTTGAGACGTGATTCGTCATCACCAGGCCTAATTGACTTATTCCTTTGCCATCTTTAAAACGATTTGTGCTCGTCATATTAACATGTGTCAATGTCAATGTCATTTGCTATTCAAATTTCCAAATATACGTTGTTTATCATCTTATCAACGCATTTATCATGAGTTATACTTTTGTAAAAGCCAACTCACGCAATCTACCTAAAGTAAATAACATCATGATTATAGAATACATCGTGACGAGCACTCAACATTGTTTGGCAGAAAGAAGAGGAGCAAAAATTTTAATTTAAGTATAAAGATTTACATAGTACAAAGTACCTATAATAATAGAACATTGTGTCATTTTTGCACGTAGGGGTAAAAAACCTTCTTTATCTTTCCATATGATCAGTTTATATCAGGTTATGTTGATGTTTGTTGATATGTTAACTTGACAGAGGTTATTTAATTTTTCTATATTCATCTAGGCAAAGATATCAATCTATACCACCAAGTGATGATGTCATTAGGGTTAAATGAAGATTAGTCGATTATTTCCAAAATACTTTTGATCCAAACCTTATTTGCTGTTGTAAACTGATAAATAGTGTTCAGAGTGACTATTCCTCCAAAGAGATTTCAGATTTTCGCTTTTTAAAAAAATATGAACAATGCCCTTTGTTTCCATTTTCTTTACATCTGTCACACTGTAACTACATGTGAATTGTGTGTGATAAATCTTGACGAGATTTTTATTGTCACGGCTTTATAAATAAATAGTGTTAGATTCACTCATTTTTGTAACATTTTAAATAAATCAAAGTAAGTAACTCGATCGCATAACTCTCGTTGCTCTTTCGCACACACTTGTCAATGTCGAAATGCGGACGATTTGATCGCATCACCCGCGCCGAATTTGATGACATCATCCGAATTCGTCTAGGATATCTGTGTGTCTTCCAGATTCGGACGATTCGACGCTGACAGGTTTGGGACGTTTCATAGGATTTCATATAAAGAATTCAAAAATTTGTTTCGTTCGGCTCTTTCGATGCATTCGGTTCGGATGAGTGTGCGTTCACCTTAATACTTATACAATTTTTAAAGTCATCGAAATCAGTCGCAACCGGCCTGGTGACGTCACAGTAATAATACATACCGCACATAAATACATATACTTACCTATAATATACCTAATATAACAGTAGGTTGACTGGTAGATAAAGCCTATGGCTTTAATTCTGCCTATTCCATTTGCAATAAAGATAAATAAAATAAATAAATACCAACCCTTGAAGAGTGTGAGTATACATGGAGCGGTTCGACATAATATATTCTTTTAGAATTTACATACTAATTGTACTTATAATAATAGGGAATATGCTCTTTTTTATTTGCTTAATAAAATCCTTATTACCCACAGTAAACAAATATGATAGAAAAAATATCTTAATCAGCGACAAAAATGTGATACTTTAAAGTTTCAATTAGAAAGAAAAGTCCGATTTGGACTGGTGACGTCAAAGTCCATATTATCTATACATTTGCCAACGAAAATAGCGTTTCTGCGAGTGAGATAGACATATTTTCGTGAAATCGTTACATCTCGTTCGTTTTTCAACCAATTTTTATTCTGTTTTCACTGTTAGTACTTTACTTTTGAATATTTATGGGTAAACTAGTTAGATAACACATATTTTTTTCATGCATATTCTCTATTTGTATAATATGCTAACTTCAGGTGTTTCTTTCATTAGCAGACATAACTTTTATTCCATATTTAATAAACGTACGAGTAAGTGCGCGTAATTAAATAAAGCTTTGTGTAACAGCATGTATAATAACATTTAATTAACATAATGTAAAATTAACCATTCTTTTCAGGCTTTCTCCGAATTATTTCATAAAGAAGTCTTATTTTTACAATGATTTATAAGTAATTTGAAGTTATCAAAATTTTAACGTTATATTTTGTTTTCAAAGCCATAAAATATTTAGCACAAAATTATAAAATTGAATCAATCCAATTTTATTATTTGACGACCTCTTGACCTCTTGACGACCTTTGACGCCAGGCCCAGAGGTCCCAGGTTCGATCCCCGGTCAGGTCAAGATGGAAAATGATCTTTTTTAGATTGACTTGGGTCTTGGATTTTTATCATTTGTTATAAAATATAGTATCGTTGAGTTATAGGATACTATAGTATCCTATAACACAAGTCTCGGACTTACTTTGGGGCTAGCTCAATATATGTGATTTGTGCGTATGTTTATTTATTTTATTTACTCATAAATAAATAAATGTTAGGGACAAATAACACTGATTGAGCTAGCCCAAACGTAAGTTCGAGACTTGTGTTATGGGATACTAACTCAGCGATACTATATTTTATAACAAGTACATATATAGATAAACATCCAAGACCCAGGACAATTTGAAAAAGGCCATTTTCCAACTTGCCCTGACCGGGGATCGCACCCGGGACCTCTGGGTGGAGGACTAGCATAGTGACCACTACGCCACGGAGGTCGTCAAAACTTTATTATCAAAAGATTCAAAAAGCGGACACAATGCAAATAGCAGTCAACCTTTGGTGTAAAAAAGTCGTGATACTGCTCTAATTTTTAATAATTTCAATTTTCACGTTTCTAACAACTTCATCTGACAACATCCTAAATAGGAGACGTTGGTACAACAGTCATGAACTTAAAGTGGAACTGGGCCGACGGAGTGATGCCAGGTGGAGCGAGGCACTGACAGAATGGTAAGTAATTAACTAATATTTTATTGTAAACAAATATATATATATATATATATATATATATATATATATATATATATATATATATATATATATTTGTATAACTCAACGATACTATATTTTATAACAAATGATAAAAATCCAAGACCCAAGTCAATCTAAAAAAGATCATTTTCCATCTTGACCTGACCGGAGATCGATCCTGGGACCTCTGGGCCTGGCGTCAAAGGTCGTCAAGAGGTCAAGAGGTCGTCAAATTATAAAATTGGATTGGTTCTGATTTTATAATTTTGTGCTAAATATTTTATGGCTTTGAAAACAAAAGATTACGTTAAAATGTTGATAACTTAAAAATACTTATAAATCATTGTAAAAATAAGACTTCTTTGTGAAATAATTCAGAGAAAGCCTGAAAAGAATGGTTAATTTTACATTATGTTAATTAAATGTTATTATACAGGCTGTTACACAAAGCTTTATTAAATTACCTCGCGCACTTACTCGTACGTTTATTAAATATGGAATAAAACTTGTGTCTGCTAATGAAAGAAACACCTGAAGTTAGCATATTATACAAATAGAGAATATGCATGAAAAAAATATGTGTTATCTAACTAGTTTACCCATAAATATTCAAAAGTAAAGTACTAACAGTGAAAACAGAAAAAAAAATGGTTGAAAAACGAACGAGATGTAACGATTTCACGAAAATATGTCTATCTCACTTGCAGAAACGCTATTTTCTATGGCAAATGTATAGATAATATGGACTATGACGTCACCAGTCCATATGGGACTTTTCTTTCTAATTGAAAATTTAAAGTATCACATGTTTGTCGCTGATTAAGATATTTTTTCTTTCATATTTGTTTACTGTGGAAAATAAGGATTTTATTAAGCAAATAAAAAAAAGTGCATATTCCCTATTATTATAAGTACAATTATTATGTAAATTCTAAAAGTATATATTATATCAAACCGCTCCATGTATACTCACACCCTTCATGGGTTGGTATTTATTTATTTTATTTATCTTTATTGCAAAAGGAATAGGCAGACTTAAACCCTAACCGTCTTATTATAAAATCCAGACTAACTTTGTTTCTAGGTTTAAACCATTATCCGACTAAGTCAAGTTGACATCTAGTAATAGCGCACACTCACCTGTCAATGTCGACTTCATTTTGGGCGGATAATGGTTTAAACCTAGTAACAAAGTTAGTCTGGGTTTTATAATAAGACGGATAGGCTTTATCTACCAGTCAACCTACTATTATATTACGTATATGCTATGTATTTATATGCGGTATTATTACTGTGACGTCACCAGGCCGGTTGCGACTGATTTCGATGACTTTAAAAATTGTATAAGTATTAAGGTGAACGCACACTCATCCGAGCCGAACGCATTGAAAGAGCCGAACGAAACAAATTTTTGAATTCTTTATATGAAATCCTATGAAACGTCCCAAACCTGTCAGCGTCGAATCGTCCGAATCTGGAAGACACACAGATATTTTAGACGAATTCGGATGATGTCATCAAATTCGGCGCGGGTGATGCGATCAAATCGTCCGCATTTCGACATTGACAAGTGTGTGCGTAAGAGCAACGAGAGTTATGCGATCGAGTTACTTACTTTGTTTTATTTAAAATATTACAAAAATGAGTGAATCAAACATAATTTATTAATAAAGCCGTGACAATAAAAATCTCGTCAAGATTTATCCCATACAATTCACATGTAGTTACAGTGCGACAGATATATATATATAATTAAAATAAAAAGACATTTAAATGTAGAACGGGTTTTCTTATAGCTAAAGGCGATAGCGATTTCAACTCAAAATCAAAGTCAAAAATCATTTATTTATCTTTGGATATTTGTGTCACTTGATAATTAGTATTTTAGTATACAATATGTTACAAAAACCCTATCTGATCCTTGTAGAAACAACTCAGACCGTCAATATGAACAACTTCTCTAATGGGACCAATGCTTGAAACACGAAAAAAAAATCGACATTCATACAAATTGCCGGGCCTGCCGAACACTTATGTATGAAAATGTAAAAAAATTTTTCGAATTTCAAGTATTAAACATTTATTGCATTTCACATAAGTCATATTTGATTGATTGGAGTACTACTTTATTTAAATAATAGTTGTAAAATATTTTAATGCTTTAATAAATACTTTTGGCGCCATCTAGTGACAAGGAAGAGAACTAAATTATGTTTATAAGGCGATAAGTAGACTGACAGTATGGTAAGTAATTAACTAATATTTTATTGTAAACAAATATATATATAATTAAAATATAAAGACATTTAAATGTAGAACGGGTTTTCTTATAGCTTAAGGCGATAGCGATTTCTTCCAGACAACTCAAAATCAAAGTCAAAAATCATTTATTTATCTTTGGACATTTGTGTCACTTAATAATTGTCATTTCTTTTTCTTTCGATTTCATAATAAGTAGTTGTTGACGTCAGATCATTTACTTACAACTAAGTTTACTGCCGCCTCCAAAGCGCAAAGTACAGAAGAAGCGGTAACAAACTGTACTGCAGCATTTTCTCCAAAAACGTCACCCTTACAATTATACTGATATTAAAGTTAGATATGTGGACTGAGAATACATTGTTATGTCATATTTATTAATTAAGAATGATGTCAAATTTGAATTTAATGTCAATTTATACCTAAAGTACATATACCGATTGTTCTTAAATTATGACATTTGTGAGTGTACATATACAAACCTTTAAGATGGCCCATCGCCAAGTTCAAGCCAGACATTTTTGTCTTTAAGATAGTCATCGGTTAAACTGAATTTCAACCATTCGTCTGATAAATGCATACAGTTTATAACGCGGAATTGACTGAATGCTCCAACTTGTCGCCATTTCCTAAATTAATGCAACAAACTTCCATGCAACTGATATTACTAAACGACTTAACAATCACTTCGCTGGTTGTTCAGTGCAATCACTTGCAGCTTAGCCAGTCCCGGTTGTATTTAACCAAGATTAAGTGTCATTATAAGGATTAACGTCATAATCACCGTCTTAACATGCATCCCTGTGCTCCGTGCTATAAACAAAGGAGTTACATGAGGAGCTCGGTGGCCCTGTGGGAGTGCGCATTATTAGCGCTTTCGCAAGTTAAGCGACACCGGGCGTGGTCCGCACTTTGATAGGTACAAGTGGAATAAAAAATTCTCGAGCTCCTCCGTGCTTCGAAAGGCACGTAAAAGCCGTTGGTCCCGGCTGTCATCATTGTATGGCAGTCGTCAAGCTATGTCAGATGCCTTTAGGCAGCCTGAAAAATCTGACACCAGTGTTGGCCACTAACACACACGAAAAAAAAAGGATATACCGATGTACAGACATATAACACTGGTCAACAAGGTTTTTGCCCAGTGATAATGAGTTGTAATATCAAGAAGTACGCGGTGACTATTCATCAACTATAGACGTTTCACAGCTGGCTTAGTTCGATTTTCTGAGTTATGCTCATGGTGTGCTTGTTGTAATACTCGTACGTATTGAGTGATAACGACGCGCATACCCACGAACGTGTTTTGTTTTGTTCAATGGCACATATCTAATGAGTATGATATACAGAAAAACTTGTGTACAGTATTAAATCTGAATCTACTGAACGTGTAGTGTTAAATCTGTAGCTAACAAATATTTTGAATACTCGTAGTGTATTTTTTATTAAGTGAATTTTTAGTTTATTAATTGAGTTCTACGTGTTTGTTTTTATTAAGTCGATTTATATCTAAGTGTTTTATCATTGATCAATTGAAGAAAGAAGAAAGCAAGGCTTGGAAATCCATGGTACATTTTTTTACTAATTTTATCGGAAATGTGAGAGCTGAAAACTATGATCACTCTCATGGGTGTAGAAGACTACCAGAAAACACTTGTAAAAGATATGATTGAAGCCTTGTGCGTTATTGGCTGTAAAATGTCTCTCAAAATACATATTCTGGACTCACATTTAAATTTTCTACCTCAATGTATGGGAGACGTTAGTGATGAGCACGGTGAGCGTTTCCGGCAGAATATAGAAGGCATAGAACAGCGTTATCAGGGGAAGTGGAGCCCAGCTATGCTAGCAGCAATAACACTAAATGTAAATAATATAGTTTCAAAAAATGTTGAAGATACATGCATTTTCTCAAATCTTTTTATTTGTTTCCAATCTCGCAAACCTCGCAAAAGTATAACATTTCTAAAAAAGCCAACTGTTATTTCTTTTGATTTAAAATGAAATGTATGACTGGAATGAATATATTCTATAATAAAATTACTTTTTTCAGAAGAGTAAGCGTTAAATAAAACGCTGTCAATCAGTGTGTATGTCTATTACATTCAATCGTCTGAAACTTTATCAGTTCTTCGAAACACTTGAATTCTCTGCAGACGATTTTATGAAGGCAATATGTTTGAAGTGAGCTTTCATATCGATTTTGGATTGTATTTTACAAGCTTTTATTTAGTTTTACCTGTCCCGTTGTCTGTCTGTCTGTCTGTTACCAAATCTTGCAAGTTATGAGTTAAATTTGACCCACTTCCCGGATTCTGTAAAAATCAAAGTAAAAGTAAAAAAAAAATTCGATGTAGGATAAATTTATCTCTTTTGAAGGTCATTTTCAAATATTATTTTAGTGCAAAAGCTAAAAATTACTAGCGTTTCGGAACGAACACTGCTGGAAAAGATTACGCCGAAAGAAACCCAGTTCAGTATTGGTCCTTACCCAGCCTGATGGGCTATGTTACAGTTACAATACATATTTACACTTTAAATTTGCAGTCATCTATTTTCAAGAATTGTGATCAGACGATAATAAAATATAGTCATTTACATAATAATACGCATTTCTTATCAAATTGTTAATGGCAGTCTTAAACTTAGGTAATGGTAACGCTTCTACATTATCTGGAATCTTATTATAGAGGCGTAAGCCGAGACCCACAAAAGATTTTTGTTTTTTGTAACCGAAAAGCTGAGATAGCTAATTTATTTTTATTTCTAGTGTTAATACTATGAATATCATCATTTTTCTTATGTATGTATTTGTATTTTGACTCAAGTACATTATGTTCGCAATGTTTAATAGTAATAAATCATTCAATAAAATAATTACAAATATCGGGGTGTGCTGGGTTTGAACTGGGAACACCGACCATCTCGGGCATACGTTCTCCCAACTGAACTATCGACAAATTAGTCAAAATAATCGTCCTCTTTAGTTCGTGACGGAAAAAAGTGACGTCTAAACCCCATCCGCCAAGTCCATACCGACAGAAAAGGAACTTTGTACCAAAAAACATTTACCTACCTAAAAGAACGAGCTTACGATCTCCGAATTAATTCAGAGATTCAAGTAAGCTCGTACTTTTAGTGGTAAACATTCATAAGTTTAACTCAAACTTGAACGAAGTTGAATTTTCTTTAAGACGGAATAATTTAACTCAGCATCGGTGTAAAAACTCCAGAGAAATCGCGAATTATAAAAGTCAAACAACATCAAAGAGCACTTGTGTTTTCTTAGCGATTTCGTGCTTGAAACAAGATTATATAAATAATCTTTAGGAAATGTAATACTGGGGCGTTATTCATAAACTTTAAGCGTGTTCTAGTTTTATTTGACAGCCAGTTTGTCAAAGAACCAATGACAACCATAGACACAACGTGACATTTGTGTACTTATAGTGCGTTTGTTTAGGTATTTAAAAGTATTTATTTCATAAATTATAAATTACATAATTTATTTGTAATTTGCAAAGGTATTGATTCATAAAGTGTATATTCCAATAAAAAGACATGTCAAGACTGTTTACATTCTTTTAAATACCTAAACAAATAGACTATAGTGTCGGAACAGACGGGCGTAAGTTGTGTCGCGAAACTTACGTCAAGTTACGCGCTGACTTAGCATTTCATACAATTTCTAACAATCATTCACACGACGCGCAAGTTGCAACTTGCGCGTCGTTACACGCGTAAGTTACCAAAAAAGAATTTAGCAGTGGATAGACATAATTTTTTTAAACGTGAACGAAAAGAATTGGAATCCGTTGAAAAGTATGTCTTTGAACTCAACAAGATGGCGGCTAATTGTGAGTTTAAGGATCTTCGTGATTCGTGAGTTTGTAGCAGATTAATATGTGGAATTAATGACATAGCACTATCGGAACGATTGCTGCGGGAGCCGGACATAAGCTAAACCAAAGCTTTGGATATTTGCCGGTTAGCGGAGATGTCACGTAAACAAGCACTTAATATGTAAAGTGAAAATCAAGAGCATCAAGTCCATCACATGCATGGAAGCAGTAGCAGTGAGTGCAATGTGAATTACATGAATCGGAATAAGGCTTATCTGCGGAACAATACAGGTCAATCACGGGAGTTACGCAACGACGAGAAGGCAATCAAGTTTCAACATCGAAATTAGAGGCAGTGTGGTAGATGTGGAACACTGCATGGCATGAATGAGTGCCCAGCTTACGGACAAAAATGTAATACGAGTAGATGCAATCGGATGAACCACTTTGCTCGGAGCTGCAAAGGGCATTTATATGCGGTGGAAAGGGATTCCACTGATCAGGTTATTTATCAAATTTATAAGACTGATAGTGATTGGGTAGCAAAATTAAAAATAAATAATAGTCTATTAAATTTCAAGTTGGACACTGGAGCTGATCTCAATGTTATACCAAAAAGTTTTCTAAGGAATTTGAAAATAAATGATAAGGATTTAAATACTACGTCTATCAGACTGAGAGCTTATTCTGAAAATTGTATATTTGTAATAGGAAAATGTTATTTAAAGGTGAAGTACGAAAATAACAATTATTTTTTAAAATTCATTATTGCTGATGTGGATTCTCCCCCTATTTTAGGCAGGGACTCATGTGAGGAATTGAATTCTAAAATAGCAGTGATATTAATAACATTTTAGAAGAATTTTTAGATATTTTTGAAGGCATATGTTGTTTACCGGGAGAATATAAAATTGCATTGAAATCGTATGCTAAGCCTGTGGTCAACCCTCCAAGAAAATTTCCAGTAGCTTTACGAGAAAAAGTACAGGAAAAATTTGAAGAAATGCAAAATGATGGCATAATTGTAATCTAAATCTAATTGTCATAATGTTATTAATATATAATTCAATCTAACTAATTGATTTTATATATTTGAATGTTATAATGAAAATGTAAATTTATGATAGTAAATTTCATAATTAATTATGAGTTCATTGTGTGCATGCAGATTTCATTTTTTTTTGTTAATTTTATTTATTTTAAGGGAAATAAAGTGTGCATGATTTTATTTAATTTTCAAGCAAGGGGATTGTAGATATATGATTTTAATAAATGTCAATTGTGTAGGGTACTCGTAAGACTTTTTAAATAAAGTTCGTCTATCTCGCATCCCGGTGTTTCAATGACGCATCACATAATTTAACAAAGACAAAATTTTAAAAGATACCTCTGTATCCTTTCAAATAGTTTATTTCAAATGGGGGGCAGCACTGGACCCCGAAAAATTCAGGTAACCCTGGTTAACGGTCGTACATTTTTTTCTTCACAAATGTTAAAAAATCGGCCACTTTTATTTGGGATTAAAATATTATGAATACTTTCGGACGATAGTCATGTGATTTTCAAGCCTTAAGTCTACAAAACGGAATTTCCCTATAACTTGGTCCATCGAGCGGACGAAGAAATTATAACGCTGTTCGTTTGAAACGCTGGCGCGAGGTAATTATCTTCGCGTTTATTTGACTAATCTGTATGTTTTCCTCTTTCCTCACTTTAACCTTCTTAATTAGGTCAGATGTTTTATATTTTTTATCGTCGTATTCATCTTTATTATGAGCAGAGATCGGAATCACGGGTGCTATTGCTATCAAAAGTATGGATATGACTATATAATCTATAAATAAAACAATCATAATAATGTGTTTACAGGATATATTTTAATCGAAAAAAAAAATACTTATCCTGAAATCACATAATTATTATTGTTTTACTTACTTAGTACCCAATTAGATTCTCGAGAAATCCCGGAACTTTTAGTCATATCCATACTTTTGATAGCAATAGCAGCCGTGATTCCGATCTCTGATTATGAGGCCGTGTGGTTTCCGGCAGAGTAAAATAGGCACATTCCAAGTTCTCCCGTGGATGTCGTAGAAGGCGACTTAGGGAATACAAGCTAAACAAAGCTTATAAATATCAATTAGACCTCTCCAACCCGTCTGACCAGCGAGGAGAGTGTAGGCCAAGTCCTCTGGCTGCAATGGCCAAGTATGGCTCTGGTAGTACAGAGAAGGTCGTGCTCATGCAATGGAGACAATAAGACCTGATGCTGATGATGATGACGATGATGATAGCTAGACGAAGGGTTAGGGCCGATACAGACGTGGCGCAACTTGCGTCGCGTAACAGCTAATGATGGGCGGTGCATAAATACTCAATCAACCATTTGAATATTTACTCAGTAGATTAAGTAAATACCCGATAAATGTCCTTATTCATCCATTTGGTGAGTAGATTGATTTATATGAGTTGCGACTCATATTTTTATTCATATTTATTATTTCATGTTTTCATGACAGTTTTGAAACTTAAATCTAGTATACACTTGCAATTCTTGTCGGAAAGTGTATGCATACGCCATAATCGGCTTATAATGCAGGTAAACGTTAAATGCGACGCTAAAATATATGAAAATACCATACTAATCATACACCGAAAGTAGGCTTCTTTGACTATATCATTTTTTGCTGGGAGGTGTGCAAAGACGTAATTTTATGATAAAATAAGTAAACAGACATCAAATGCGATGTCAATATAATAATATGAGCACGCTCTGTTTACTCTATTTATTAAATCTAGTGAGTAAATCCTCGATTGGGTAAATTTAGTACTATCCACTGCCCATCTCTAGCTGTTACGCGACGCAACTTGCGCCCCGTCTGTTGCGGCACTTATGCTTTTCGAGAGTATGTATGTTTGAATATATATATATTTAATGAACTACTGTTTAAAGTTAGGACGTAAAGCTCTTCTACGCACATTTGCAATTTTGGCTTATTTGCGTAGAAAAGCTTCACATTCTCACTTTAAACTCTAAACAGTAGTTCATCGAATAGTTAGAAGGGTTATCTAGGGCTAGGTCAATACAATTTTCTAAAATAATGTCTCCGTTTCCTATGATTTATTTCAAAGGGGGGTAGCATTGAACCCCACAAAATTAAGGTATCCCCTTAATTTCTTTCAGCAGAACTAATCATTTTATCAAATCATTTGTACTATGTATTCGTATTTATTTTTGTGCACCTATACAATATGTAACAAAAACCCTGTCCGATCCTTGTAGGAGCAACTCAGACCGTCACTGTGAACAACTTTTCTTATGGGACCAATGCTTGAAACTCGAAAAGAAAGTAGACATTTTCATACAAGTGTTCGGCCGGCCCGGCAATTTGTATGAAAATGCCGATTTTTTCTCCTAGTTCCAAGCATTGGTCGCATAGGAAAGTGGTTGATATTGACGGTCTGAGTTGCTCCTACAAAGATCGGACAGGGTTTTTGTTACATATTGTATTATGTATGTACAATGTACATGTTCGTATTATGTACATGTGTGTGCATCCGTATTAATGTGTATTGTACGAATGTGTTTAAGTAAACTTGTATAAATCGTGTGTTTTAAGTAACGACCTCCGTGGTATAGTGGTCACCATGCTAGTCCGCCACCCAGATACGGTATAATTTTTTATAATAAACTGCCACAATCGGTCCTTGATATGCCTGACAAAAAGTTTAAAGCTTATGTAAAGAAGGTACTGTGTGAGAAGGCTTATTACAGGACCGATGACTATCTTAAAGACAACAAAGTCTGGCTTGAGCTTGGCGCGGGTCCCTCTTAAAGGTTTGTATACTCAGAAATGGTCATAATCTGGTACATTAAGTACATACTGAATTTACAACTTGCTTTGACATTATTTCAAAATTTCGACATAAAAAAATTAATTTAAATTATGACAACAAACAATGTATACTCTGTCCAAATATCAACTATAAATATTAATTTCATTGTGAGTTGACGTTCTTGGAGAAAATGCTGCAGTGCAGTGTTACCGCTTCTTCTGCACTAGCGCTTTGGAGGCGGCAGTAAACTTAGCTCTAAGTAACTTTTTGACGTCAACAATAATTAATTGTGCAATAAAACAAAGTGACGATTATTAAGAGATATTATAAATATCCTATGATAATAAAGATATATTTTGAATTTGAATTTTGAATTTGAGAGGTCCCGGGTTCGATCCCCGGTCAGGGCAAGTTGGAAAATGGCCTTTTTCAAATTGTCCTGGGTCTTGGATGTTTATCTATACATGTATTTGTTAAAAAAATATAGTATCGTTGAGTTAGTATCCCATAACACAAGTCTCGAACTTAATTTAGGGCTAGCTAAATCAGTGTCATTTGTCCCTATATATTTATTTATTATTTATTTATTTATTATTTATTTATTTATTATTTATTTATTTATAAGTACATCTGTAAGCGCATACCCAAAATTAAATTACATTATTCTGTCCTACAGGTTGACTGCTAGCTTGTTGATGGCCGATGGGGCAAAAAGGTTCTCGAATGGCGACCACGTACTGGCAAGCGAAGCGTAGGGCACCCACACACAAGGTGGTCTGATGACCTTTCTAAGGTCGCTGGAAAGCGCTGGATGCAGGCCGCTCTAGATTGGCCATTTTGGGAATCCTTAAGGAGAGGCATATTATGTCCTGCAGTGGACGTTATGCGGCTGAAATGATGAGAGAATGCATTAGCATTAAGTTCATCTTTTGTGTCATTGTGGTCAATAAAGATTTTAATAAATAAATAAGAAACAGTCATCAAAATGTACATATATTGCAATCGCCTCCCTGGTCGTAGCATCGTTTGTCCGTCTGGCCTCTTTAAACTTTTTTCATTACCTTTAAAAGAAGTAATTTAAGAAAGGTGAGAGCGCGTAAATAAAAAAACAAATAAATAGAAAACAACTCGCGAAGAATCTAATTAAAAAAGAAGTTGTATTCCGTTTTCCGCACCGATATTCGCATGTCTAGGGTTCTGCAGTAAAATTGTAAAACCTTTTCTTAAAGTAAAAATAACACTTCCTTTTCTGGTTTCAGTTTCCGTTGCGTTTAAGTCGTTTAATATATTTTTAAAGTGTTTTAATAACAAACAGTAAAATGCCAATGCAAAATACCAACAACTACTGAAAGATTCCTGACTGTTACCTAACAATTAATAATGCTATAGTGATCTCCTATATAACCCGCTAAGTGCGATTTAGACTCGAGCACGAAGGGTTCCATATCATTATCTATAGAAAAATCTGTTCGTTGTATGATAGCCCTCCTTAAATATTAATTCTATTCTGTTTGTAGTACTTTTTGTTATAGTGGCAATAGAAATATATCATATAAATAAATAAATGTATACGGATAAATAACACTGATTGAGCTAGCCCCAAAGTAAGCTCGAGACTTGTGTTATGGAATACTAACTCAACGATACTATATTTTATAACAAATACATATATAGATAAATATCCAAGACCGAGGACAATTTGAAAAAGGATATTTTCCAACTTGCCCTGACCGGGAACATGTGAAAATTTCAACTGTCTAGCTGTCATAGTTCATGAGATGCAGCTAGGTGACAGAGAGACAGACGGACGGACGGACGGACAGCGGAGTCTTAGTAATAGGGTCCCGTTTTTACCCTTTGGGTACAGAACCCTAAAAAATCAACTATAATTATTATTTTAAACAAAAATTATCAACTTAGTTCGTTAAATTATGATTTCTAAATATTACAATACAATGAATTCTATTGATACACTTAAATCTAAAATATACTATCAAAACCTTATTGAGCGATTCCAACTCGCACTTGACCGGTTTCTTTCACTGAAATCGGATAACTTTCTAATTCTTGTTTTGTTCTTATTGTCTTGTTGGTGATCAATTTCGAATATTTCAATTTCTTTTTGTATATTTCGTTTCAGAAATTCAAATTTATTCATCGAAAAATCATAAACTTCAAAATACTGATTGGTTTACATTTTACTTTTGTATAAGAAATGAGTATTGACGAAGCAAAAGAAGTTTGCAAGGATCGTAGCAAGTGGAGATTTATATTCTATAGCCTCTGCCTACCCCCATGAAAAGGCGTGATAATAATGTATATATGTATGTATGTTTGTACTAAATGTACAAACATACATACATATTTATTAGGAATTAAATTACAAAAAACGCTAAAAAACCGATAGGAAAAAAGCTAAAATACAGCATGATGTTTTGTCCAGTTTTCCGTTAGTGAAATTGGCTTAAATAATCTTGCCTTCAAAGTACGAGATTAAAATCTTTTTTCTCTATTTTTCTTTTTTTTTGTGTAAGTATTAAGAATCCCCTTACCCTAGACTTTTCCAAACAAACGTAGTATCTACGTTTTAATTTGAAACGACATGTCAGAATTCGGTAAAAAAAATTTTTAAGAAATAACAATTATCTAGGGTTACAATTGGTTTCCAACAGAAAAATTATGAACTTGAAAGAAAATATAAGGGTGTAGAAGTTTTCCATACTGATATTATGGCGTACGCACACACTTTCCGACAAGAATTGCAAGTGTATACTGGATTTAAGTTTCAAAATTGTCATGAAAACATAAAATAATGAATATGAATATAAATATGAGTCGCAACTCATATAAATCAATCTACTCACCAAATGGATAAATAAGGATATTTATCGGGTATTTACACAATCTAATGAGTAAATACTCAAATGGGTTGATTGAGTATTTATGCATCGCCCATCACTAGCTGTTACGCGGCGCAACTTGCGCCGCGTCTGTTACGGCCCTAATGGTGGGCGAATGTGGAAAAAGGAATCATAACAGTCTTATAATAACATCATTCGCATTTTAGTTGCATGAGTCTTAAGTATCTATCATCAACATAAGCCAGCTCCTACCAAGCCGTTGCCACCACCGGGTCCCGGGAGGAACCAGCGCGATGAAGAGGGCTTCGTCAAGGTGGAAAGGAAGAGGAGGAAGCCCGTGAGCCGCAATAACTGCGGAACCGCGCCGCCCGGACCGGACTCTCCCCTGCGTCCTGCCGTACCATAGACGCAGCTGTACGTGTCCCGTCTGCACTGGTCTACGAGGACAGAGGAGGTTGTGGACTACGTCCGAAAGAAGTCTAACTTCACTTTGAGGGTTGAGCGGCTGCAGTCTCGCCACAAAGCGAATTTTTTATTCATATGTGGTGAGAGTGCCGACGCATCATCTGCCAACCTTCATGAAGGAGGACTTCTGGCCGCAGGGTGTCGTATTTCGGAGGTTCCGAGGTCGTTACAGTGAGTGTCGCGAGTTCAATGTTTTTTTCCATCTCAAAAAAAGTCCAACGCGTTTAATGAAGGTCTCACTTCAAAAAAAGAAACATCAACAGTTTTTAGAATTCCGTAGTAAACAAGGAACCAATTCAATAAAAAGTTAGTTTTTAGACGTTTTTAGTGGCATGAACTCAAAGTTGGCATTCGTAACTACGGAACCCTACATTGCGCGTGCCCCAACACGCACATGGCCAACTATTGCATTACAAATTGACAACGTACGCGCCAAAATAACAGTATTTGCGTAACTAATGATATAATATTAACACGGACACAATGCCCCGGGCCGCCGAAAACAATTCAGTCACAAACTAACGGAAATTATCCACAACTTCGTAATTCACAGTACACGGCCAAAGCCGTGTTCCACCGCTGGCGGTTTTTAGTTGCACATACTTTTATCACTTTAAATAAATAATATATATATACGGACAAATTACACGGATTGAGCTAGCTCCAAAGTAAGTTCGAGACTTGTGTTATGGGATACTAACTCAACGATACTATATTTTATAACATATACATATATAGATAAACATCCAAGACCCAGGACAATTTGAAAAAGGCCATTTTCCAACTTGCCCTGACCGGGGATCGAACCCGGGACCTCTGGGTGGCGGACTAGCATGGTGACCACTACGCCACGGAGGTCGTCAAATTTATTTTTATTTTTATAGTCGTTATTTTTATAGTTTATACTTAATATATTTATTACGCTCAGCGTCCTAAGACGAAGTGGTAGCTAAAGTGGCGCCCTCATTTAAAATAAATTGTTTAAAACTAAATATGGTGATAATTAAAAATTTGATTTGTATAAATGTCTCGAAAGACCTTTAAACTATTTTATGAATAACCTTTGAAAGTAATATTGGTAGTTTGTCTAGCTTTAAAACTGTTTTTCGCCAAAAGTTTTGGCTAAAAACAGTTTTAAAACTAGACGGACTATTAGTAATAATTTCAAAGGTTATTCATAAAATAGTTTAAAGGTCTTTCGAGACATTTATACAAATCAAATTTTTAATTATCACCATATTTAGTTTAAAACAGTTTATTTCAAATGAGGGCGCCACTTTAGCTACCACTTCGTCTTAAGGGCTGACGATGATTATGGTATCTTGATACACTACTAATCTGATAAAAATATCGTTTGGATACTTCTGCATCTTTGGGTTACCTTTGATATGCAGGGGATAAAATCTGTAAGCATACATACCCAGGGCTTCAAAGCGATACAACTAGGGATAGCCAGAATTGTCCTAAGAAGGATTCCTACAACATACGACTGATAAGTAAGAACAATAAAAATAATCTTAACCTGTACTTATAGTCCGTTGCAATCTAAACATATAATATTTTATTCAATCATTGTTCATATTGACAACTTTAAATAAAATAAAAATCACAAATAAAAAAGAGACTTCAACGCATTACCGCAAAGCGGAGTATCCAGAAGACTGGCATCATTGCCTCTCTGCACCGCAATAGAAATTCTTTTTGCAATCTTAATCAGCATAACTTTTGAATCAGCAGAAATGAACGTACTAAAATAATATAAGTCGTATTTGCGTAACGAATCATATGACGGTACAAGGACACAATGACCCAGGCTCCGCCGAAAACAATCAGTCACAAACTGTTTTCACAATTATCCAGGACTTCGTAAGTCACAATACACGGCCACCGCCGTGTTACGCCGCTGGCGTTTTTTAGTTGCGCACAGTTTTTAACTGACTTCCAATATTTTTCTTTTAAACAAATACCGACTTCTCTCCCAAACTACACAACCTATTTTGAAAATTTTCTTTGGGACTACCTGACAACAAAGATTTAGAATATACAAGTCCTGACAAGTTAACTCTTTCAAACTTTCTTCTTTTGCCATGCCTTGTCCCATTATTTGGGGTCGGCCCTCCTCGTACCGCGGCGCCAGGACGCTCGGTCTCGGTTTGTCTGGATATCCAGTAGTGCCCGCTTGGTATCCCTATTTACGGTTATCCACCACGTGGAAAGTGGTCTCCCTTTGCTTTTCTTCTTGCTGGGAATGGCTTAAGCCCTTTGAACGCAATTGGTCTTTGTTTCGTCTCATCACATGTCTAAATCACCTCATAAGACTCTCTGTCATCTTTTCTGTTATGGGTGATACCTTAAACGAGCCCCTTATGTACTAATTTCTGACAAGTTGACTATTACAAACAAAAAGGAAAAATTCTAATTGGGTATTTGCCTGTGTCAAAAATAAAATATATTGTAGTAATAAGATAATAAAACGTCGCAAAATAATATCACTCGTCTTTGAAAATATCCAAATTAACGTGATTTTAGATTTATTATTGCAGAAAAACTGATAATAAGAGCACTATTTGACTCCAAATTGTGACGTCATCTGCCTGTATTTCATACAAATCCTATAGAAAAAGTTTGTTTTGAAGTTAAAAAAAAAAGCTGGTTTGACTTGTTGGAAAATAGCGGATTGCTAACCTCCTCCTTTTTGGAAGACGGTTAAAAGGAGATAATTTATTTTAATGTATGTTTACCGATTATTTGAAGACGCCTAGATCGGTTTGAAAACATCTTTTTTCAGGTCCCAAAATCTGGGTAGCTTTGGGTACCTGTATTAGTCTATTGCAATCTTAAACAGCAGAAACATTTATTTTATCGAAAATGAACGCGTCAAAATAATATAAGTCATATTTGCGTAATGAATGATATGACATTAACAAGGACACAATGCCCCGGGCTCCGCCGAAAACAATTCAGTCACAAACTAACGGAAATTATCCACAACTTCGTAATTCACAGTACACGGCCACAGCGTTGTTCCACCGCAGGCAGTTTTTATTTGCTCAAGCTATATAATATTAAATATCATCTTTTTATTGTTACAGACATACATATTCTTACGCCTGCTTCCTGCAGGGGTAGGCAGAGACTATGGACTACCACTGGCTAAATATATATTACGATCCTGATAGACCTCATTTTTATTCTATTTTATTCTACTTACAATCTGAGATACACTTGACTTAATAAATCTACTAAGAAGTGTCTTGATAATGCCGGTATCATCAAGACACTTCTTAAGTAGATTTATATTTCAAGCCGGCTTGATGGCGATGACGAGCTTTGATTATTTATAATCAAAGAAGACGGACAAGCAAAATAACATTATTCTCTTTGATTGTAAGTGTAATGTCCCTCTGAATGGTAAACAACTCGTTCTGGAATAACTCCTTTCGTTTCTGTTCATGACCATTAACAAATATATATAGATTTAAATATATATTTGAAGATATACACAATTAATATATATGTATATATATATATATATATATATATATATATATGTGTATTAATTGTGTATATCTTCAAAAACAAACGATCTAAGTTAAGGGGATACTTGAATTTTCCGGGGTCTAATGAACACGCAGAACGTGATGCTTTTCTACGCATATCAGCCAAAAGTGGCCGTTTTTTCCAAATGTGCGTAGAAAAGCTTCACGTTCATACTTTAAACTGTAAACAGTAGTTCATAAAATAGTTTGAAGGGTCAACTAGGGCTTAATCAAGACAAAATTTAAAATGGTATCTCCGTTTCCTTTCAAATTAATTATTTTAAATGGGGACAGCACTGGACCCCGGAAAAATTCAGGTAGCCCCTTAATATGTTATTCTTACTTTAAGTCAGATTAATAATACCCCCGTATCCCCATAAAAATTACATTTGTATATTTACTCTTTCGTATGTCGTCTTTTTAATGTATTTGTTTGTTTGTAATAACTTTAGTTATTACAAACAAACAAAACAAAATTTCAAGTATCCCCTTAACAGTATTTGAGTAACGAATAATATGACACTAACCATCGCACAGTTCCACAGAATTAATATTATAAGTATTACACACAGAATGGAATCTCTTAAGATTCCGCGCAATATGCGTCCCCGTTTCCCGTCCTCACACATCTCCCCCATTCTCGCCTTGTCGAGGCGGTTGTAGGCTAGCGTTGCAAGCAATAGTATAAAATATTGATAGTCTATCGATACTATCGTGGCCTTGAAAATCAGTCACAACATCGATAGTATCAAACAACCGATAATATCGTTACTATCGATTGTCAATAGTTTGCAATACTTTTGATGTAAGGTAAAACTATCGATAGTATCGACCTCCATACGTCGAGAACGGGGGAGATGTGTGAGGACGGGAAACAGGGACGCTGGACGCATATTGCGCGGAACCTTAGGAGATTACGTTCTGTATTATATTAATTCTGTGACAATGTCCTGGCTTCGCCGAAAACAATTTAGCCACAAACTAACTGTAAAAGTCCAAGGAGCAATGGATACGCATTAAAACCAAAGACTGTTTGATACTACGGTTTATTGTGGCCTACCCTGTAGGCTGGCTCAGTATCAATAATCGTTGGGAGCTCAATGACCTCGTAAAATACACAAAAAACTTGATAGTTAGTTTTATATTGCTCCCAACACCATCTATTTTACAATATGAGAATTACACATTCTTTATTCAAAATATTGCCTAGACTTTCTTATAAAGAAGGTATACAAACTCTAACACTAACGAAAATTATCCACAACTTTGTAATTCATAATACACGGCCACAGCCGTGTTCCAACTCTACCGCAGGCAGTTTTTGATTGCGCACAGTTTACTCGTAATCAGTTTATTTTTATAGTGATGTTCTATACTTAATATACACAAGTAATAATGATGATACATAATATACTATCTGAAAATACTACAACGTTTTTAAATTAATATTAAATATCACTTTGAAATCGTCATAGTAAGACGCAATTTAACTAATAATAGCGTTATGTAGTGGTGTTTTAGTGAACGTTTTTTCCGTAAATGAACGTTTTTTATATACCACTTTATATTCAATTGATAGAATTCTTATAGGTTTTCCTGTAAATTACAAGCAATGTAGTTCAATAAACATATTTTTTTTTTCAAAAATTTAAGGCCCAGTAGTTTCGGAGATAAGGGGGTAATGGTAAATTTTCATCTTCTTTCATGAATAAAATCAACACTTTTTATTTTACAACAAGAACAAAAATATATTTGAGATTCTCATAACGAGCCCTTTCATTAAAATTTGATATATAACACAGTGAGGTTTGCAAAATTTTTTTAGAGTTATCCAATAATTTAAAAAAAAATTACCTTCAAGCATCTGTATTTGGGTCATAGAATTACACTATCCCACCAAATTTCAGTAGATTCGGAGAAAATTAGCTGTGACAGGCGGACGGACAGTCAGAAGCACAAGTGATCCTATAAGGGTTACATTTTTTTCCTTTTCTACGGAATCCTAAAAAACTGGCAAGTGTACGTAAGGGGATAATTTTTCATTTCCAAAGTGACCGTTTTTGGAAAAATGCTAAAAAAAGCTTCTAGTTCTTTATTTGAACTATAAACAGTTCATAAAATAGTTTGTATAGTTATCTAGAGCTGTACATATGAGACAAAATTTTTAATGATATCTCCGTTTCCTTTCAAATGATTTATTTCAAATGAAAATTCTGAAGTGACAGAACTAAGAATGTAACAATGGGTTAATTTGAAGAGGATTCCTACGTCACACGACTGATAAATGTGTACCTACAATAAAAAAAAAAAATCACTAAAAACATAGATTTAGAAGGTGCAAGATGAATATAACGTATTATAAAATGTGACTAGAAACGAAATATTTTTATAAGACCTTAATAAGGTTGTACAGTATGTTATAGATTTGACGCTAATGTCTGTTTGACTGTGGCATCATAGCTTTCGAATGGATAGACCGATTTCCATGCGGTTCGATTTTTTATCATGAAAGCATTGCGGTTCTTCTTAGCTATGTTTCATGAAAATCGGTTCAGCTGTTTGGAAGTTATTGGGGTTTAACTTTCGAAAGTCGGGTTTTTAGGGTATCGTACCCAAAGAGTTAAAACGGGACCCTATTACTAAGACTCCGCTGTCCGTCCGTCCGTCCGTCTGTCCTGCTAGACAGTTGAAATTTTCACAGATTATGTATTTCTCATCTGTAACAAAAAATACTAAAACAATAAAATAAATATTTAAGGGGGCTCCCATACAAGAAACGAGATTTTTTTACAGATGGCACAGAATCATTCGTGCGCGAGTAATTTTATTTATCTATTATTTAATAGATGGCGCTACGGAATATGTAGATCCAATACTCATCACTAGATGGTGTTGTCAGGGTTTTTTTAATTCATCTGGAAAATAAACTTGTTGGAAATATAAAATAAATATTTCAATATTTACAAATTACACTAGCGAATTCAAAATTCCTGTCGGAATGAAACGTGTTTCAGCTTAATAGCGACATGACAGAAACAAAGGTCAGATTCCTCCTTCAATATTTAATTGCTAAAAGCCTTTTTGGGCGCTTTGAAGTCGCGGAGCATCAGGTGAATATTAAATGGCTATGGGTGATGGACGATGGCCAGTTTTATATTTTCTTTGTATAATTTGTTGTCTTAACCTACCTGAATTTTTCGGGGTCCAGTGCTGCCCCCATTTGAAATAAATCTAAAGAAAAGAAACGGAGATTTCATTTAAAATTTGGCCTTAATCAGACCCTCGATAATCCTTTAAACTATTTAATGAACTACTGTTTACAGTTTAGAGTGAGAACGAGAAGAAAAGCTTTTCTACGCACAATTGCGAAAAACGGCCACTTTTGGCGTATGTGCGTAAAAAAGCTTCACGTTCTCACTTTAAACTGTAAACAGTAGTTCATAAAATAGTTTGGAGGGTTATCTAGGGTCTGATCAAGACAATTTTTAAATGACGTCTCCGTTTCCTATCAAATGATTTATTTCAATTGGGGGCAGCACTGGACCCCGTAAAATTCAGGTAGCCCCTTAACTCAAAGTTTGTCAGAGAGCAATGGAGCGAAGTGTGCTAGGAGTTAAAAGGGTAGATAAAATACCAAACGCCACAATTCGCTCAAAAACAGGAATAGTTTTTGAGCGAATTGGGGCGTTTGGTATTCTATTGAGAGACTTCCAGACTGACCTCCCCTGGTCAGTCTGGAAGTCTCTCAATAGAATCCGGGCTGGTGTTGGGAGATGTCGAGAAAACCGAGTTAGGTGGCGTCACGCTGATAACGTCCTATGCGACTGCGGTGACATTCAGTCGATGGACCACCTTCTATCGTGTCCGAATTGCCCTACGTCGTGTACCATCGAGGACTTAAATGAGGCTAACGACAGAGGGATCGCCGTGGCCACATACTGGTCAAATGTCATTTGAATTAGAAACTATACTGGAACCATTTTGACTCGACCAGAAGAAGAAGTTGATGTGGGACATAAAACCGCCATGCTAAAATGGAATTGGGTAGGGCATGTCAGTAGGATGCAAAGCAAAAGATGGGCCACAATCACAACAGAGTGGTTGCCTAAAGATGGTTACCGTCACCCGGGTAGGCCAAGAAAGCGAGACGATCTCGACGCATTCCACAAAGGATGGTCGAGCCTAACACAAGAAAGGGATACGTGGAAGAAGATGGGAGAGACCTTTGCCCAACAATGGGATAAATTAGGTTAATTAAAAAAAAGTTGTTGAAGTACCTATGACTTAAGAGTCTCCTCACCCTAGACAGAATCAGACTTTTCCATACAAAAGTAGTCTAGCTTTTATTTTGAAACGGCATGTCAGATATTGGCGAAATTATATGATTATAAAAAAACCATTTCCGTCGCGGACGAAGTCGCGGGTTACTGCTAGTATACATATACAATACATATTATTAAATAGCAAATAGACTTACTGATAACTTGATAGTACATAAAATTGAGTTATTTATAATGTGATCATTCCAATTAATTACTTTATGATAGATAGTAATCTACTGCCCTTTTCTTAAAAAAAGGGAGAGACTGTGCCTACTGGCAGTTCATTCCACAGGCGCACTGCTTGGACCGTAAAGGACTTATCGTAAAAGTTGGTTCGATGCATAGGCATGTCCAAAGCTAGATTTTCTAATGACCTTAAATTGTGCCTATTTTTAGAATGTGGAAATTCAAAACATTCCTTAAGATAACAGGGGGATGTATGTAATATAAGCTTGTAAAATATCTAAAGCAGCGTTAACATAACTAAAAGCCGAATAAAATACGAATAAACGTAATTAAACCAAAGATAACTTAACTCAAAAAGCAAACAATACAAACACAAAAGCAGATTACACTTTTATTAGCCCTTAATATCTACCAATAAAGCAGTACACCTAAAAAAACGTTACGAAGCCCTCTTAACCTTCCAGTAAAATCCGCATTTTTTCGCTTAACTGCTGGATTTCCGCCGCTGCGATCTGAGATTGCAAGAAAACGTTACATTGAAAATAACTGTTACATTCCTAACCATTTCAAAATAAACTTTAAAGTTGTAACATAAGGCTGAAAGTTGAATGGTGGTTGTGGAGACCTAAAATCAAAATCTTCGCGTCAAATCGGCGGTCTTTTCCTTCGGCCTGCGCTCGGATTTTTACATAAGTGTTTAAAAGAACACCTTTTATCCGGGTATTGTGTGAAGAAGTCATAAGATTATCGTGGAACCTGGGCTGAGGCGGGCGTTTAACGTTGCTATTTATTTGTAGTTTATAATATCCATTCTGTTTTCTCTAAACATAGTTTTTGAATATTTTAATTACAAAATGTGAATCTGTAATTGGCAGTAAGTAATAGTTTATAAGATAAAATGATAATATATGTAAAGTGCTGTTGATTCTGTAAAGAATAAATAAAAAAAAAAAAAACAAAAATAGTTTGCTGCCGGAAGGGACTGGTCAGCTCGGCTTCGCTTTTTTGACTACTTAATATTTTTATTACGCAATTTATGTTTGTTGACTTGTTCGCAAGCATTACATGTTATAATGTGTCAACATTGAATCATATTATATGTATTTATTAAATAAAAGACAAAAATAATAATATGACAAAGCCTTTCTGGCGAGTAGGCGGCCAATACTGTGAAAATGAGTTTCTTTCGGCGTTTCTTCTCAGCAGTGGTCGTTACGAAGCGCTGGTATCGGCAGTTTTTCTTTAAAAATAAATTTAATTTTAATATACTTTACACGTAACGTAAATTATACTTAATGACGTGTAAAAGTGCCTGTAAAGGTCTAATTACTGAATAAACAATCTTTCTTTGAAAATGAAATTTTGACAGGTGGTTGAGTACTTACGGTACAGTCGCCTAGACGTGAGCGATGGTAGTTAGCCGTAGCATTTGCTACAAACAGCTACGATTGGCTACAATTTTGCTACGACGAATTTTTTCGACAGTTACCCTTTTACCGCGAACGTCGGATTTATCCGACAAACATTGTCGTGCCCATTTTTGCAAAAGTCGGATATTTCCGAGAAAAAAATGCTCGTATTGCACATAACTTAAGGTGTCCACATCCCTTTTTGGTTGTAGGTATTTATTTAAGACTAACTTTAACCCGCGACTTCATCCGCGTAGAAGTCAAAAATGTTTTTGATAGTATTTTAATTGGTTTTTCGTCATTAATTTTGCTATAAAATATAAATTATTGAGTTATAAATTTAAAATATTTAAATACTTATTAAATATAACAATCGTTATAATAGTATAGGAAAGGCCTAGCGGACCCGACGAACTTCGTTCCGCTTGTTTCCGTTCCCGTTCCTGTTCCCGTCCCGGGATGTTATTTTAAAAATCTAATAAATGCATTATTATTTTCTACTAACTACTAAAATAAATTAAAAATTTCACGTGTCTCACTTTAAAATTTACGAAGTTTCGTACATACTGGCAACCCTTATTTCACCCCTTTAGGGATGGAATTTCCAAAAATCTTTTCTTAGTGGACGTCTCCTAGTCACAATCTACCTTCCTGTCAAATTTTATTTTCATTGGCTAAGTAGTTTTCGAGATTTCGTGATGAGTTAGTGAGTGATTTTCGCTTTTATATATAAACTAGCTGTAACCCGCGACTTCGTCCGAGACGAAAATGGTTCTAATAGTATCTTTAATTGGTTTTTTACATTATAAATTGTGTTATAATATTCCGTTCCCGTTCCCGTCATTTGCTACAGCAAAAGAGAACAAATGATCTATTTGTCTCAATTTTATTGTCTCTTACTCAAAAAATGACGAAGTTTCATAATAATATAAATTCGCAACCCCTAATGCGTCCCAGGGGATGCAATTTTAAAAATCTAATTTCGATATAATTATTTTTTATATGCCACTAATTCAAAAATGTCATGTGTCTCGCTTCAAAAATGACAAAGATTTATATAAACTTGCAACCCCTATTTCACCCCTATAGGGATCTAATTTTCAAAATCTAATAATTGCATTATTATTTTCTACTAACTACTAAGATAAATAAAAATTACATGTGTCTCATTTTAAAATTTACGAAGTTTCGTACAAACTGGCAACCCCTATTTAACCCCCTTAGGGATGGAATTTCCAAAAATCCGTTCTTAGCGGACTACTCCTAGTCACAGTCTTCCTTTCTGCTAAATTTAATTTTAATTGGCTAAGTAGTTTTCGAGATTTCGTGATGAGTGTGTGAGTGATTTTCGCTTTTATATATACAAACTAGCTTTTGCCCGCGGCTTCGCTCGCGTAGGGGTGTAATTTATCAAAATCCTTTCTTAGGGGATGCCTACGTCATAGACGCTTTATGCATGCAAAGTCTCAGCCCGATCGGTTTAAAATTGACAAAGTTTCATACAAACTTTCATCCCCTATTTTATCCCCTTGGGGGTAGAATTGATCAAAACTCTTTCTTAGCGGATGCCTACGTCATAACATCTACTTGCATGCCAAATTTCAGCCCGATCCGTCCAGTGGTTTGGGCTGTGCGTTGATAGATCACTATGTTGCAGAAAAGTTGTGTGAAGTAGTATTGTTTGCTGATGATACATCTTTACTTTTTAAGGTTGACAGAAAATGCACAAACTATGACGATGTAAGCAATACTATGTCTCAAGTACTTAGTTGGTTTACGACTAATAATCTGGCCTTAAACACACAAAAGACTAAGTGCGTTAATTTTTCACTATTGAATAAACCTAATACTCACATACCTTTGAGTCTTAATGGTCAAGTTCTAGAATGGGTACCCAACACCAAATTTTTAGGCATAACTGTAGACTGGAACTTAAAATGGGATAAACATATTGAGGCCACTGCCAAGAAACTTAGTTCGGCAGCATATGCTGTGAGGAGGGTCAGACGGTGTACTAACGTTGAAACTGCTAGGCTAGTATACTTTAGTTATTTTCACAGCATAATGTCATATGGCTTGCTCTTATGGGGTAAAGCGGCTAACATACATGCTATCTCTGTGCTACAAAAGAGAGCAATTCGGTCGATCTACGGACTAAAATCACGCGATTCCTTAAGAGAGTTATTTAAATCTATAAATATTCTTACTGTGACATCTCAATTTATTTACGAAAATATTCTATTTGTTAAATCTAGGTTAAATAATTTCAAGAAAAATAGTGATGTTCACAGTTATAATACTCGCAACAAAAATCAGCTTCATACGCCTAAATTTCGACTTGCTAAAACTAGAAAGTCACTCTTAGGTCTAGGTATAACATTATTTAATAAACTTCCCGAAGCGATCGTTAACCTACCAATGGCAAAATTTAAAACACATGTTAAAAAAGTTTTATTGAACAATGCATACTATACTATCAATGATTATTTAAGAGATAAAAACGCGTGGATACTTCCTAAACATTTTCCATTACACTCCACACATGAAACATAAATAGCTGCATTTTCTGTTACCATAATAAGCTTACTGTAAAAACATGTAAATGCTCTGCGATCAATAAGTGACCAACATATAATTAATATTTTCTCTTGACAAGGTCTGCGAGTTCGGGTTTTTCATGCTCACTAAAATGTCCAATCCGGTGGTGGCGTCGCTGGTCGGGTCGTTGGATTCCCTCTAATATGGTTGAGTTTAACGATGGCTGATCCGTGCGTCAACTCGTGAACGGGTGCTGCCGGGAGGGACTGGTCAGCTCGGCTTCGCTTTTTTTGACTACTTAATATTTTTTATTACGCAATTTATGTTAGTTTACTTGTTCGCAAGCATAACATGTTATAATGTGTCAACATTGTATTATATTATAAGTATTTATTAATTAAAAGACAATTATAATAATATGACAAAGCCCTTCTGGCGAGTAGGCGACCAATACTGTGAAAATGAGTTTCTTTCGGCGTTTCTTCTCAGCAGTGGTCGTTACGAAGCGCTGGTATCGGTAGCTTTTCTTTAAAAAATAAATTAAATTTTAATATACTTTACACGTAACATAAATTATACTTATTGACGTGTAAAAGTGCCTGTAAAGGTCTAATTACTGAATAAACATTTGAATCTTTGAATCTTTGAATCTTTGTCAGTCAGTCAGTCACCTTTGAGTTATATATATTTGGATATATATAGATAAAGATTTATTATACATAGCGCTGGGGCTGAGGGATGGGTAGCATTTGGTAAGCTAACAAATGCGTTTAAGATCAGAATAATTCCACAACGCCTCAAAACACGACGATGTTATCGAAAGGATGGAGGTAGGTGAAGTAAGGCCGCCACAGAGTGGTATCCCAGAAATGGTAAACGCAGTGTGGGACGTCCGGTGACTCGGTGGTTCGACGATACGAAGCAAGACGGAATGGGATGATGCAGACAAAGGGAAGCTAATGCCCAGCAGTGGGTTTTTGAAAGCTGATGATAATGATGATCTAATAGGCCAATAAAATGTTAGAAAATCATACAAAAATTAAAAATTAATATAAATTTGTCAATCAAAAATGCCCCCAGGGATTGTACCTGGCTCAAAGGTACCCATTATGCTAGCTGCATTTCCTCTTTGAATAGCAATGGATATCCTTTGAACCAGGTACCAGCCAGAGCGGTAGTCATAACCACGATCCCTTAAGCGACGTCCTATCTCACTAATAAAGTCCCTTGCCTCCAGACACCATGGGCCAGCAGTCTCTACGGCGACAGGCACAAAATCATAATGTGTAGATAACATTGAATACTTTGCTCTTTTTTTGGTAGCAGCAGCTTGCGCAGCTGCCCCAGGTGATCGCGTGGTGCTAGTGAGATAAGACGCCGCGTAAGTGCTGACGCATGATAGGCCAATTAGATTTTAGTCAGCATGTTTATTTAATTTTTTTAACAAAACAATTTTTTTTTTTTGTTACATAATATCTATTTAAAAAAAAATTCCGAAATTAAAAAAACGGACTTTACACGCAGATCACTGAGAAAAAGAAATAGTTGAACCAGTTTTGCTATTTGCGATTTGATTAGTAGAAACCAAACTTTTGTTTTTATTAGCAGAACCATATAGTTGCATGTCCCAAACTAAACAACAAAAAACACATATTAACTAGTAGCAGCCCTGAGTTCAGCGGTCATTCGATTTTGGCAACGTATAGCAAAAAGTTTTGCTACTAGAAACCATTCTTTGTTCTCAGTGATTACTCAAACAATTTTAATAAAATTTCTAGAAGACTATCTGACAAATACGGCCCTTTCAAATAAAAAACGAGTTTCCCAAATCGGTCCAGGCGTCTTCGAATAATTGGTGAACATACATAAAAAAGTGAAAAAGATCCTACATAATGATAATCTTATCCTATTTTGGAAGTCATATTATACTTATAACAAATACATATAAAAATATAAGAAAACATCCAAGAATCAGGACAATTTGAAAAAGGCCATTTTTCAACTTGCCTCGACCGGGGCTCGAAACCGGGACCTCTGGGTGGCGGACTAGCAAGGCGACATACGCCACGGAGGTTGTGTTGTGTAAATACAGTTTAGTGCTTAGAATATTATTATACGTTACTTGGTTTTAAATATTCAATGTCTTTTTATTAATTTTTCCTTAGACAATTATTAAAAAAATATATATCCACAAAAGAGTTGATTTCACAATATTTTACAAACATATTACGAGGATTAGCAATTTAAATGGAATAGCGATTTCAAATTCGCATCAAAACGAAACTGGCAGCACTGAACGTTGTGCGATACCAATCACAATGTGTGTTAGAACCATCGATTATGAATATGTATGTGTGAGACAGGCTGGTATCAAAAAACGAGTTGGCAGTGAACTTTTATACCATGGAGACGACGTTGTATTGTGATTACTCGCTGCGTGCCACTAATAAAATCGACAGATAAAAATACATTCTCATTCTTTTCTGAATATTTGTGTTCACTGCTGGAAATATGCCTCTTCCACAGATTTCATTCTGATCTTGCTGCGCCGATTACCTGCTTTTTGATTTCGCCTGACCATCTGGTTGCTGGTAATGCTGGCCTGGCTACGCTTCACCTTTCTGTGCCGGGTCGCCAGAACTGAACCCTCTGGCTCCATCGATCACCATCTCTGCGGCTGGACACATCTGCCGCAGAGACAGATATATTATCGTGTCTTTATCCAGGTCTGGACAGAGCCCACACGACTACATTGAGACGATGATGATGTTCAAAATATAATACTTACTTACCCAAAAGAAAAATGAGGGTACAGTTGATTTAGTGCCGTTAGTTTTGCTAACGTCATAGCAGAAGTGATGTTAGAAATAAGAAAAGAAGAAATAAAGAGAATTGTGTGTGTGATAGCATATGAGTGGAGACGACAGATATTATATTAGATGAAATCATCTCTCTGGGAAATGATAGGTAAAATATATTTTCTTATATAAAACTCCAGTCAAAACAAAACTTCCAGCATCATTAAAAGATAAGATAAAAACAACTGACGTGCTATGCTATTCTAACATAAAAGTGTAAAAATAAAATAGAACTACTTTGAATAATTGTTTTATGTTATGAAGATAAATAATTACTTATTTATCTTCATAATGTAAAAAAATAATTCTAAATAAATATGTACTTAGATACGAGTAGAACGGATATATCAGTTCTATTGATAACTTTCAATCCAAACGCTCGTGTATTTTGCATGTTGCTCTTTTGGATATTTCGTGCGGTTGTAACCAATTCATTAATATTCGGGAGCTGAATCGTTGGGGTCCATCGCTCGCGAACAAATCAAAAAGCTGGCGGTTTGTTTGAATATATAGGCCATATAGCTTGTATTATAAACTATATTAACCTTTCGTGTGTTGCAAAAGCCAGACACAATAGTAAAACATTGATATATACCGGAATCCGGTATAGCCACACACATGTAATGGTATTCGTTACAATCTTACCTAAATATACTTATATATTACCTTAAACTAATACTACATCTCAACTTAACCTAATTAAATGAACTATTTACAACTTAATTTCTATTTAAAACAAATATCTAAAATAATAAATCTTAAAACTAAGCAGGTATACTACACCTCCTTCAAAACTGTGGTATCTTATTAAACTACTTCTCCTGTGAGGTTTCATCGGCAATTATCGTAGTCGCGCGAATGACGTAGAAGTACTTTCGGGCCCCGTGCCCCGCACATCTGAGTGTCGAGTCAGAGCGAAGCCACTGTTCTACCTGCAAGGTGTCACTGCGTATTGTCTAACACCGATAAAACCCTATGTTGCTAAATTGATCTAAAAATAATTTTAACCTTTTACTTATATATTGTGTGAAGTGTTTACCCCGATACTGGGGTTCTTTTCTCCGGGCAAGAAATTCTTATGCTGTAACTGCTCCGCCCTCATGCTGGAACTACCCCACTACCCTTCGGCCGTTCTACCTGACTTCACCTAATTTGTCTACCTATCCGGAATTGCGCAACATCGCCACAGCCTACGCTACCCAGGACAGTGGTTTGATTTTTTAATTACCGTAACGTTGCGGTGCGATTGAACAGACTCACGACCCTGCTCTTTAACTACCCACTTTATTATATTTATACAAAATAATAGTAAGACTTCTGTTTGAATTTAAAATTAGATTTATAAATTTAGGATACCTTTTTAGCTTACTTACTTACTTAGCATAAATATCTTAATCATAGTATACAGAAATAAATATATTGTTGTTATTTTTCTAGTTCTTGTTTTTTTTCCGTTTTACTTAGTCTAACTACTTACATGTTGCCAAACTACCTAAAATAGTACGGTACACACAGAAGGTTAAAGGGATCAGGATAGACGATCTCCGTGGCGACATTCCATAAGCCTGTTGATTTCGGCCAAGAAGCACAGAGGCCTTTGTAGTTAAAATTCGCACTCCAAACCCCAGAGCGTTTCGGCCGGTTTCCCTATAGGCAATTGGAGTAAGTATTATCAATCAAGTGAGGTTACAAATGCATATTGATTTCGACTCGAAAGCACACAGGCTTTTGTAGTTGAAACTCATTCGAAAACCCGGAGCGTATTGGTCGATCCAAGCCCTACAGGGTATTGGAAAAAGTAAACAGGATTAAGTGAGATTACATATGCCTGTCCATTTCGGCCAGGAAGCGTTCTGTATTTTATTGGTGGAACTCATAAGTTTTTTAAATGCTGGTAAAATAATTTACGCTAATTTTATTCAAGTTATACTGAATACAGCTAAAATCATTTCATAGTATAAATACATAAATAATATAATCTGTTGTTATGCACACATAAAATCAAACATCAAGTAGGTAATTATTAAAAAAACCTCGACTGCGAGATTGTATTGTATTTGTAGTTTTTACCAAACTACAGCGAAGGCAAAAAATGACATTTATGTCACAAAAGGCCATTGTTATATATACAAGCATGTAATAATTACTTATTAAGGTTATCTCTTCCATGCTGATCTGGGAGAAAACAAAAAACTTAGAATATACTAGCTGCTTTTCTTCCAACGCAGCAATACATACATACTATGACGTCTCTATCCTTAATGGCGCATTCAGAGCATTTTGTATCTTGCGACTCCGGGCCACCGGGGTCATCCACTCTCAAAACACCTTAAAAATTAATGTTTGGTGTCTTTGCTACAACAGAGCATTTGAATGCTTGAGATACTTTTAAGCGGTGAGAATGACTTTGTTTAATAAATATGGTTATACGGTAACCTTGTTTTATTGACTCTTTTTTTTCGCCGGCGCCGACGATTCGCCGCATAATTCTTTACATTGTATATGTTTGACTCGTTCGTAAAAATCTTTCATCCACCCTGATAATATAACACTCACAGCTTCCTCACACATTTTTACGAATTAAACAACTTACGTACGATAACAATAAACTCGCTTCTTGGAAGCGTAATAGTAATCAATCACTAAAACAAACCAATTCAAGCACGTGCTAATCGATGTCATAATATAGGTAGGTATATTGTGCCGATGTCGTCCTGTTTCAAGTAAAACAATGAAAATGGTCCTATTTCTTTCACTTTTTGAATAAATTATATAACGTGTTTCGCTTGCTTTTTACCAATGACCGAACGCGCACCGAAAAGCTCCGAGTATTAAAGTAAAACAGCTACAATATCCAGTTTGTACTGGATGAGCTACTCGGGGATTTGTAGTTGCATTAACGCTATGCTCGGCCCGGCCGAAACGATCTGGGCTATGGAGTGTGAGTTTCAACTACAAAAAGCCTGTGTGGTTCCTGGCCGAAATCAACGTTCATTTGTAACCTCACTTGATTCATATTTACTTACTCCAATAACCTTCGGGGTTCGGCCGTCGGACCGGCCGAAACGCTCTGGTGTTTGTAGTTCGAATTTTAACTACAAAGGCCTGTGTGCTTCGTGACCGAAATCAACAGGCTTATGAAATGTCGCATCTCCGTGGCCAACACGCTAGTCCGCCAATCTGGGTTCGATCCCCAGTCATTGCAAGTTGAAAAATGGCATTTTTCAAATTGTCCTGGGTCTTGGGTGTTTATCTATATACAATATGTAAAAAAAACCTGTCCGATCTTCGTAGGAGCAACTCAGACCGTCAATATGAACAACTTTTTCAATGGCACCAATGCTTGAAACTCGAAGAAAAAATCGACATTTTCACACAAATTGCCGGGCCGGCCGAACACTTTTGTATGAAAAAGTCGATTTTTTTCGAGTTTCAAGCATTGGTCCCTTAAGTAAAGTTGTTCATATTGGCGGTCTGAGTTGCTCCTATAAGGATCGAACAGGGTTTTGTTACATATTGCGTATGTATTTATCATAAAAATATAGAAAATTTTGTGAGCAGCCCTCGAAGCAGGTTTTTAAACGGGGCATCGCAGCAATGCCTCCTTGGTAAACCCAAATTATATCGCGCGACGGACTAGTTCCATCCCGCTCATTTCTATGTAGAGATAGCTGTAGTAGATAGCGCTTTATAAACGTTTTCACTGGTGCCATGCTCGCATTCCTCAACCGATTTTCGTGAAATTGTATGAGCAGGTTCGATAAATTATATCATTTTGACCAATACGCCATGGAGGTCGTCAAATATTAAGTTTCTATGTAGCCAATTCATTAATATTCCAGTTTGGGATCTATCCTGGTGGGAAAATTTAAAGTTGTCTGTTTTATATAGCTGTATCGTACCCGCCGGCGCGCTGCGATTTATTAGCAATTTCTGTTTTATGTTTTTTAATGTACCATCATACAATTTTTCACATCTTTATTAGGGTTCCATAGTAAACAAGGAACGCTTATAGTTTCGCCATGTCTGTCTGTCTGTCTGTCCGTCCGCGGTTTTACTCAGCGACTATAAGTACTAGAAAGCTGTAATTTAGCATGAATACGTATATAATTTAGGCGGGAAAAAACAGTAAGATAAAATATTAAAAAATATTTTTTTTAGGGTAGCTCCCGTACAAGTAAAGTGAAAAGTCAATTTTTTTTCTCGACTAACCAGTCATGTTGGGTATCGTTGAATAGGTCTTTTAAAAATATTGTGAGTTTGTAAACACCGTTTTTCGATTTTGGGATCCGTTTCTGAAATATTTGCTTTTAAAGTAAAAAAAATTGTTAGAGTCACCCCCCCCCCCCCCCCTCTATCTGCTAAACGGTTATATTTGGACACGTGAAAAATTCACAGCCATAGGATATATAACGAAATTTTAAGAAAAACTATCAGAACTAAGTAGGGTTTACAAATTAAAAAGTTATGGGCGATTAACTTTTAAAATGTACTCGGAAAAGGAAAATTTCATACAAATTCAATAGAAAATTAGTTTTTCGACGTTTTTAGTGGCATGAACTCAAAGTTGGCGTTCGTAACTACGGAATCCTACTGCGCGTGGCCCGACACGCACTTGGCCAATTATCTCTCACGGATCAGATAGTGCTTAGGGTTTGAAAGAGTAGCCAGGTTTAGTTTGATTGTGTACGTATATAAGGTGGAAAGGACATACCCGTAATAAATCGAACTACAGGCTGCACTAGATCACTATAGTATAATGAAATTAAAATAACAGCCCAAACACAAAAAAATCGGTATTTCCATACAAAAGTGTTAAGCCGCCCCGGCAATTTGTATGGGAATGTCAATTTTATTCGGCTGTTTGGTTGGTTTTTTAGTTTAAATATACTGTAGTGCAACGCAGGGCACCCACCTGCTAGATGGTCGGATGACCTGAGCAAGGTTGCAGGGAGGCGCTGGATGCAGGCCGCTTCCGATCGGTCGTTGTGGAAATCCTTGGGGGAGGCTTATGTCCAGCAGTGGACTTCCTGTGGGTAATATCTAGTATAGCCGGTGGTTCGATTTATTACGGGTATATTTTATATGTTGAAAATAGAATTACTGGGTCACGGGTTACTTCCCGCGATCGGCTTTTACGATAAGCGTGAGAAGAGATGTAGCTGGTATACTGTGTTTTTTCTATTTTCCTAGAACAGCATGGTATAATGTTAGTTGACATGTTTACATACTAGCAGTCAGGGTAAGTATTATACATAATGTACAAATTCCTCTTGAACAACTCTATCTACTGATGAAAACCGGATCAAAATCCGTTGTGGAGTTAAAAAGTTCTAAGCGTACATACATACTTAAATACAGTGTATTAGTGTTGCCACTTGATAGTCCACTATCGATAGACTATAGGTATTTTAAATTAAACCAATACTATCGATAGTATCGGTCCTGAAGACAAACGATACCATTGATAGTACCGATAGTGTTGCTCTATTACAGCAATAAGCCTATCAATAGTTTAGATAGTCCTATCGATAGTTTGGCATTTTTCGATTCAAATTATCGATTGTAAAACTATTAATTTTATGGCAACACTGGCATGTATGTTATTTTACCGACTTGAGTAATTTTGATCAAAGCTTCGTTAAATTGAGTAGGCGTATGTAACCTATAGAATTACGAGCGAACATGGACCCAATCAGTCGAGGCAAGGTAATATAATTACTAACGTTACAGATACCCAACGCCATAGAAACGATTGAAGGGCCCGTAAGTAGGCAAAACTAGAGTTGTGGGTAGGCACACAGAGATGGCAGCACACACGACTAGCAATAAAATGACAAATAAATCTAAATATATATAACTCAAAGGTGACTGACTGACTGACATAGTGATCTATCAACGCACAGCCCAAACCACTGGAAGGATCGGGCTGAAATTTGGCAGGCAGGTAGATGTTATGACGTAGGCATCCGCTAAGAAAGGATTTTGATCAATTCTACCCCCAAGGGGATAAAATAGAAGATGAAAGTTTGTATGAAACTTTGTTAATTTTAAACCGATCAGGCTGAGACTTTGCATGCATAAAGCTACTATGAAGTAGGCATCCCCTAAGAAAGGATTTTGATAAATTACACCCCTACTTTAATCAATGTGTGTTACCAGTGATGGCTTATGGCTCTGAAACGTGGTCCCTTACTATGGGTCTCATAAGAAGGCTCAAGGTCACTCATCGCGCTATGGAGAGGGCTATGCTCGGTGTTTCCCTACGTGATCGAATCAGAAATTAGGAATTTCTTAGGAGAACAAAAGCCACTGACATAGTCCAGCGGATTAGTTCGTTGAAGTGGCAGTGAGCGGGACACATAGCGCGACGAACCGATGGCCGATGGGGCAAAACGGTTCGCAAATGGCGACGACGTACTGGTAAGCGAAACGTAGGAAACCCACCCACATGGTGGTCTGACGACCTGAATAAGGTCGCTGGAAAGCGCTAGATGCAGGCCGCTGTAAATCGGTTATTTTGGAAATCGTTGGGAGAGACCTATGTCCTGCAGTGGACGTTATGCGGCTAAAATGATGATAGGGACAAATCACACAGATTGAGCTAGCCCCAAAGTAAGCTTAAACTTGTGTTATGGGGATACTAATCCAACGATACTATATTTTATGATAAATACATATATAGATAAACATCCAAGACCCAGGACAATTTGAAAAAGGCCATTTTACAACTTGCCCTGGCCGGGGATCGAACCCAGAATCGACTAGCGTGTTGACCATTACGTCAAGAAAGCGTTGGATATGCCTTAAAAATATTTATTGCATTTCATATAAGTCATATTTAATTAACTGTAGTGCTAATTTATTAAATACCAGTAATAAAAGGTTTTATTTCATATTTTAATAATAGCTATAGCGCCATCTAGTGACAAGGAAGAGAAATCATTACGTAGACCAAATTGGTGGGACCTTTCTCTCGCTCATCCTAGCGTGTTCCCGGTTGCATCCTCAGCCAAAGCGTTTTGGAGCCCGGGGTCCGCTACCTTACCTAGGAGATTTGACGAGGTAACTGGTCTTTACACAGAGCGACTGCCGTCTGACCTCCGCAACTCAAAGGGCAGACCAGAACCAAACCTAGAAAAGGCTTACCAAGCACGAGATGTTTGTGCTTAACACCGTTAGTCGTCTCTCGATATCCACAGAACGAGAGGGACCATGAGCCAAAAATCGTTTATAAGGCGATGGGTAGGCATGGTCGAGGCGTAACAACTACATGTATTGATATGAATAAAAAGAATGTTTTAAAAATATAACTCGACTTCGACATAACATCTACCTAGATCAGTATAATTCAATTCGTCAATATTGACAGAGTTTTGTTGGAACAGCCGATAACTGTATTTGATTTTAATTTATCTGCTAACTTTATTTGTCGGCAAAGCAAACAATGCCTTGTATTTGGAATGACGCGCGTTTTGCGAATGTTTTACTTGTGTCAATAAATAAAAAGCACATTTTGAACATGATTTCTCATATCATATGAAAAATTCCAGTCGTTTTGGGGTCCAGTGCTGCCCCTTTTAGTATTTAATCATTTGAAAGGAAATCGAGATATAATTTAAAATTTTGTCTTTGCCATGCCATAGATAACCCTTCAAACTATTTTATGAAACAAAGATATAGGAGGTATAAATTTTTTTTTCGCTCTTTGTTATGAAATATGGCTTACAGTTTTAAGTAAGAACGTGATTAAACGTGACAAATTAGCCAATGTGGCCGTTTTTCGCTAATATGCGTAGAAAAGCTTTAGGTTCTCTCTTTAAACTGTAAAAAATAGTTTGAAGGGTTATCTAGTGCCTGGTCCAGAAAACATTTTAAATGATATCTCCGTTTCCTATTAAATGATTTATTTCAAATGGGGGCAGCACTGGACCCCGAAAAATTCAAGTAGCTCCTTAAAATAATTCGCATTTTCGCTCATTCCCTTGATCAGCTGTTACGATTTACTCTTTTTTTCCAGATTTTCAGATACAGATTTATTGCAAGTCACAAGTTTAAGGTTGTTACACAAAGATTATTACAAGCGACGCCCTGTAAGGGCACAGCAAACATGAGGGCAACCAGTTGCCACTTTACTTACAAATCAACTTAACAATTAACTGTTTTTTTATAGTAGAGTAATCAGTGTGAATTTGAAGCAAAGTTATCATCGAAAAAGTTTTTTCAAAGACCAGCATGGGATATAATTTTAACTCTCTGCAAATTTACGTTAAAGTACAAGCACAATGATATAGTATCATTTAAAGTGATCGACAGGCAGTTTATTATTCCAGCGACGCGTCGCCTCGGGTTCTGTCAACCCTGCATTTAAACAGGCCGTATTTTGGTATCTCGAAATATCAAATGATAATATCGCCTGCCTTATGTAGCTGGATGGATTTTGGGTTGTTTTTGTAGTAAAAATCACACTAAAGGCGAAAGTTTTGTGACTGAGTGTGTATATTTGTTACTTTTTCATGCGCATACGGCTGGACTAATTTTGATAAAATTTGGTATGCAGGAAGCTGACACCCTGGATTGACACATAGGCTACTTAAGGCGCAGGTAACACCGCGGGGCGTAGCTAGTAATAAATAAATAGATAAAGACAAATTTCACTGATTGAGCTAGACCCAAAGTAAGTTTGAACTTAAGAAAGTATAATTCTTCTTATATTTAAGAGCTGGGCTTTTGTCAGTAGAGTTCTTTTCATGTCTCTCTTTCTTCCGCCAAGTTCGTAACCTTCTTATATTTCTTTTATTAGATCGAAAAATTTTCTTCTGGGTTTTCCTACTCCTCTTTTTTCTTCTATTATTCCGTCCATTATTGTTTTACAGAACGCATCGTGACTAGTGATGTGCCGCCGAGAAAATTTCTGATCTCGGAAATTTCTTTCCTTGAAACTATTCGGAAATTTTCAAAATTTTTCGAGAATATTAGTTAAAAAATTTCCTGAAGAAATTTCTTGCAAGAAATTTTTCGGGAAATTTCCAGACCGTTTACATAATTTATGGAAATTTTCAAGAACGGCACATCACAAATCGTGACGTATTAGATGACTGAACATTTTCCCTCTTCTATCTTCTGTAATTTGTGGTACATATTTGTCTTTTTCACTCCCACATTTTCTAATACCTTTTTGTTTGTAAAGAGTGACAAACCAACTCGTTCTCTTATTATGGAACACTAACTCAACGAATCTATAGCTACTACCAAAAGTAGCAATTTTTAGCAAATTTGCGAAGGAATACGTCACGTTCTCACTTTAAACTGCTAAAAGTCTACAGCATAATGAGACTAACATTTCAAATGATTTCTCCATTTACTTTCAAATAATTTTTTTCAAACGCTTCGCAACGACCACTTTACTGGGTCCCGAAAAAATCATGTATCTCCTTAATTTTTCGGGGTCCAGTGCTACCCCCATTTGAAATAAATTATTTAAAAGGATAGGGGGATATCATTTAAAATGTTGTCTTGACTAAGCCCTATTAAACTTTTCAAATTATTTCATTAAATACTGTTTACATTTTAAAGTAAGAACGTAAAGCTTTTCTACGCACATTTGCGAAAAAACTGGCGCAGTACTGGACCCCGAGGAAAACATGTATCCTCTTAACCAATACGCCATGGAGATCGTCAAAAATCAGTTGGTAAGATTTGAAAAAACTCTTTCAATGAGTTATATTCTGTACAACCAGTTGGTCGGTTTATTCAGTCAAAGTGTAAGGACAGGTATAAAAGTCACATTAGTATTAAATATCCTGTTTCATTCCATATTAAAAGTATTTTAATTTATTTGGCCAAATGAAATAACAAATAAAACAGTCAATATATATCAGCAATTACAATTACCAAATAAAGTATGGCCAAAATAATTCCGAAAACAGAATTGTCATAACACTCGTTAGTAAATTGGTGTGTTCCACTTTGTTCTTATTATAAAAGTTTTAAAAAACGAAGTTTATTCTATCAGCCTCCTAAAATAAATTCAAATCTCATGATACTTTCTCGTTTTTCATCGCAAAATTCATTTGGTTAAATAAAGGTTGAAACTACGTCTACGCGCCTACATGACGTTTACAAATTTTTACCTACGCAACACGCACGTGGTGCACGATGGGTGGAAATTGTATGAAGCGCCATTTAGCGCGTAAGGTACTATTCAGAACGATCGGCTTGTACTGGGCCGGGCGTTAGGAAATGCAGTTTATATTTGCATGCAACTGAAATTCCACGACTGGCGGACGTAACGTTGCCGCGTAGTACGCGACCGTTCCGACGCGGCGCGACGCGAACCGGTTAGTATCTAACGTACCTTACGCGACGTAAGTTGCTTCTCGCATCTTGCGCTGGTGGTTCGATCCAATAGGTCAAAGCGAAATAAACCTACACCATCCGTATAATCCCATTTGCGTTCGTTTCATCGCATTATGATAGGTTCGGGCCGCGATAAATTTTGCATTACATTATGAAATTCGAAACGTTTTAATATTTCCATTTAAAATGTTGATCCTCTCAGAATTGTGGGGCATAAGCCGGCAAAAGTGGCTTTTTGGAACTGTTCGGTACAATTGCATGTTTATGGCATGTCATTGTGGTTTTAAGTAACTTATACTTATTCATTTCGTACTAATAATTTTGTTAAGGAGTAGGCTTTGGACAGATAGAGACGGCAGAAATTGGTTGCTCCACAGACAGGAGCTTAGCTCTTTAATTATAATAATGATAATAATAATTGTTGTGAGAGATTTTTAGGTAGATGTCCGTATCTCACTCCATAACCCAGTTATCCGGTCCACTAACATCCCATTCACGTCGCCCAAACCAAGTAAATCCCTCCCTGGCAATAGTTCAGCTGCTATAGAGGAATGTCCGTTGGTGTGGTGAGGAATCTCAATGGTACATTGAGGGATAGACCTACATAGATGCAGCCATCTCACTTTTTAGATAAAAAAATACTAAAAGGCGTCTTCATGCTGGCTTTGGACTCATGAACACTTCAAAGACCGGGTCCCCATGGGCCCTGAAAAGCGTACCAACACAAGAATTTTGTTAAAGTCGTGTACGTGGTACCTCATTAGGGTTGGATCTCACTTGTCAACCCGGAAATGCACTTTTAAATGCTGCTATTCTTTTCTATAGCACGGCCGGTACTATAGCGTTCCGTCGCTCACTCTCGCTCTGGTAAATGACGGTTCTGAGCAAGAGAAAAGAATAGCAGATCTAACCCTAAAAGGCTCAAAGCTCTGTGTTTTCCTACATGGTCGAATCAGAATTAAGGACATTCGTTCGAAGGTGAGCAATAGCAAAGCATGTTAGGTGAGTGGAAACATAATGCGACGTACCGTTGGCTTGGGCATTACCACAGAAATAATATAAATATTACATATAGAACAGAATCTTATAAGATCCCGCGCAATATGCGTCCCCATTCCCCGTCCTTACATCTCTCCCCAGCTCTCACCTGTCGAGGTGGCTGCAGGAGCCTGCAGCCGCCGGCTCATAACCCTACATCCTTTATAGATTTCTTTACCCAAAGGTTGGCTGGAAGAAATCGCTTCAGTGATGAACCCGCCTTTGTACCTTCTACATTTGAAATGTACTTTTGATTGTCATAATTAGTTGGTGCAATAAATAAATTTTATCTTATCTTATCTACACCGGGCGCGAACGGGGGAGAGATGCGGGGACGGGGAATGGGGACGCATATTCCACGGGACCTTAGAAGATTCCGTTCTGTATCTAATACTTATATTTATCTGTGGTAAGGTGGTCTAACCACGTCGTCAGACAATCAGAGCAAGGATGTAGGAAAATGCTGGATTTCTTCCACCGGATCACCAACCTCCTCAATCAAGAGTTCAAGTCAAATCAGATACTTTTTTCAAAACCTCAAAAAAAACATTTTGTGTGAGATTTGTATGAATTACAGGCAGATGACGTCATAGTTTCTTGGAGTCAAATTAGTTTTTCTGCAATAATAAATCTAAAATCACGTTAAAATGAACATGTTTAAAAACAAGTGACATTTTTTTTATTTTCTTCATCATCATTCGAGCGTATTCCCGGTTACATCCTCAGCAGTAACGCTTCAGAGCCCGGGGTCCGCTACCTAACCAAGGAGATTGGACGAGGTTACTGGTTTTTACACAGAGCGACTGCCGTCTGACCTCCACAACCCAAGGGGAAAACCAGGAACCAATCCTTGGATAGTTTTATGATCAAACGCTAGGTGGCGTTCGGGACCCACAGTTTTACGTGCCTTCCGAAACACGGAATCATCTTTCTTTTCGGATAATCAGGTGATTTAAGCCTGCAATATCCTATCCAGACAGGAAACAACTTTTCACAAAGTATGCTTCCCAGTAGGAATCGAACCCAAGACCTCTAGGTGACAAGGCGAACGCCTTGACCACTGGACCACGGAGGCAATCGATTATTTTTATTTTCTTATCAATACAAAATATTTTATTATTTCCTTAGAAAATACCCAATTATCTAAATATATATAACTCAAAGGTGACTGACTGACTGACATAGTGATCTATCAACGCACAGCCCAAACCACTGGACGGATCGGGCTGAAATTTGGCATGCAGGTAGATGTTATGACGTAGGCATCCGCTAAGAATCTTGATGATAAGGATTTTGATCAATTCTACCCCCAAAGGGATAAAATAGGGGATGAAAGTTTGTATGAAACTTTGTCAATTTTAAACCGATCGGGCTGAGACTTTGCATGCATAAAGCTACTATGACGTAGACATCCCCTAAGAAAGGATTTTGATAAATTCCACCCATACGCGAGCGGAGCCGCGGGCAAAAGCTAGTAAGCAATAATTTAAGAATTTTCATTTGGATATCCTGAAAATTGAGTTCAGTTGTGAAGTCATCGTCCCTGAATATTTTATTTGAACGTCCGAATTCAGGAACAATTCATTTTATTTTTTATCGAAAGTAATACTTATATCATCAGAAAGTTAAAAATGTCCCTAAAAATATAAAATGACGGTATTTTTATCGTGAAATAATTATGACAGGTGTCATTTGGCGACCTCTGACTGTTTTACCGTTTCTCGGGAAAAAATCCCCGAAAATAAATAATTCCACATGTTATTCTCTGATGTAGATTGATCGCTTTGTTTAAGGGGAGGTCTGCCGTTATATTCTATTTTTACATACATACATACATTTTATCACGCCTATTTCCCACAAGGTTAAGCAGAAACTATGAACCTCCATTTACCATTATCGTAAGCTCGTTTTGCTTCGTTTCCAATAATTTTATTATCCTTTTTAACCTACTTCCAAAAAGGAGGAAGTTATCAATTCGTTGAGATCTTTTTTTATGCATGTTCACCGATTATTCGAAAAAGCCTGGACCGATTGGGAAAACTATTTTTTTGTTTCAAAGAGTACACTTTCAGATGGTAATATTACTTATATTTTATATAAAAATAACCGGCCAAGTGCGTGTCGGGCCACGCGCAGTGTAGGGTTCCGTAGTTGCGAATGCCCGTTTTGAGTTCACGCCACGAAAACCTAAAAAATAATTTAGTATTGAATTTGTATGAACATTTTATAAGTAGGTCGCTTATAACTTTTTAATTTGTAAACCCTACTTAGCTCTGATAGTTTTCCTTTAAACTTCGTTATATGTACTACTGCTGTGAATTTTTTTACATGTCCATGTATAACCGTTTAAAAGATAGATGGGGGGGGGACATTTGTCTCTAACAAAAATTTGCAATATAAAACCAAATATTTCATAAACGGATCCCTAAATCGAAAAATGATGTGGACAAGCTCACTATATTTTTGAAAGACCTATTCAACGATACCCCACACGATAGGGTTAGTTTAGAAAAAAAAATGAGTCCTAAGACACTTGTGTGGGAGCTATCCTAAAAAAAATATTTTTCAATATTTTATTTTACCACTTTTTTGGCATGATTAATATACATATACTTATACTAAATTACAGCTTTCTAGTATTTACAGTCTCTGAGTAAGACCGCGGACAAACACAGACAGACAGACAGACAGACATGGCGAAACTATAAGGGTTCCTTGTAGGTACTACGGAACCCTAAAAATATAGAATATTTATAGAAATTTTATCAAAATCGGTTGAGTAGTTTGGGGGTGAAGTTGGTTTTTGTTTTGAAAAATTATTACCTTTCATTATGAAGGCAATCATCAAATCAAGCTAGATACAACTAGATTTGCACTAACTATGGATATCTTATTGTAATTGTAATAGGTTTGTAAAAACTTAATTGGCGGGCCACTGCTAACTGTGTTGTGTCAAAAATTAAAAAAAAAATGTTGTTATGAAAAAATGCGTAAGTGTCGGGAACACTCGGTTGAAAAAAAGTGACGGAAATATCTTACACTTTTTTTTTATCATACGCCAAGTCCATACCGTTCGAAAAGGCACTTCGTTCCACGTCCACTGCATCTTGTTCAGTCATACAGGGAGTATATGCTAGTAAGTATACTGTTTAGGTTAGGCATTTCTTCTCCATGTGAGATCTTTGGTACTCACGAGTAACTAAAGATGTAAGACGCTTCCCAGGCTGGGAAAGCTAAGAGGCTTCTAAGCGGTAGGTACATGGGGGGATGTAACCGGAAATTCACTAAGATGGTGAGTGAGTAGATATTATATAGGCGATAATATATAGCAAATAGATAGATACAATTCACTATTTAAACTGCTAGACATTGAATTTCATAACTATAAACAATTAAAAAACCGGTGAGAAAAAACTTTATTCCAAAAATAAATTAGATAAATTTCACATTTCTACACACAATAATCTGATTTTAAGAGCCTTTTCACCTTTGGTTGGCTATCTCGCTCGCACAATCAAACATTTTTAAAGATTATTAAAAAATTTAAGATATTTCATAAACTTTTTAATATATTATATGTAAGATATTGTAGACATGTTTTTTTATTGTTTATGTGTGTGTGTATCGAGAATAAGGTCATCAAAAATCACATGTCTACGATATCTTACATATAATATATTAAAAAGTTTATGAAACACTTTTCTTCAAATGAGTCACATTTTTTAATAATCTTTAAAAATGTTTAATTGTGCGAGCGAGATAGCCAACAAAGGTGAAAATGCTCTTAAATTACGTTTTATGTATTAGGGTTGAAGTAGTTGACACTTTTTCTATAAAAAATTCGGAAGGGATTGCCTCCACTGATGAACAATAACTCAAATCTCCAAAACAAATCCGTACCTATACAGCTTTAATATCGAAGATTGTAATAAACTTAATTTGCAATTGATTAATGCAGTAGTTTTTGCATACAACCCCTTTTCCCCCCGTAATATTTTACGCGCTCGACTTACAATGAATTGTGGTGCATTTCACCTCACTGCATCGCCCGAACACAATGTTAGGTGAGACAGAATGCTTTTAGGCCGCGCCCACCTTTGGGTTCGAGCTTGCGACAAGTTCAACCTTAATAGCATACTATTGAATCATTGAGTGATATTTTCAATAATACGTTGTATTTTTTTTAGTAAGTATACAAACTATGTGTCTTACCTTCTATATTCATTTTTTGCATTGGAAACAAATACTTATTTCACATTTTGTACTTTATAAAACAGTCAGCAAATTGGCTGCTTGTTAAACAAACAACGTCGGAAGCATGCGAATTCGCAGCTCACCCTTAACAGATAAGAACTTCAATTTGATACGCAGTTGACCCGCGGGCTACCATTTTTCCGCCTAAATAAATGTCATTAACGGTTGTCATTGATTGATTGTCATATTTATTATTTCGTACGATATCAGCTCACGTAATTACTGCGAATAATATATTACGGTTAGGGTACGGCGTGGGGAGGTCATAGCCAATGGCGTCGGTCATAAAGGGGCAACAGCGCTAATCATTATCCAAATTTAAACATGAGGATTTGTTTTTGCCACGAGTGGGATTCGAACCCACGATCCTCTCATTAATGCCGTGAGTGCACTATCAGTAGACTATTCGACTAAGTTTTTTTTTGACCATACTTTATATACCAACAACAAAAAACACAAAAAGAAGTCTTTTTTGAAAACAGCGAGAACATTGGTTAAATAATGAGTAATGAAGCAGAATTAGCATTTCAAATATAAGACAGAGAGCGCACCATGCTCTCGCGCACACGCGCATACGAAAGAGACATATCATTATATCTTTCGCACGTGTGAGACCTAACAGCAGTGACGTCAAGAGCGCTGCTCGTGCATCTTTTTTCTGTTTCTTGACAGTTTTCCTTTACATCAGATTTTTAAAGCCTATCATAACTAACTAATTATGAGCAGATTAAAAAAAAGTTTTGTTTTCACTGACTTGTATAAAAACTAAATCTATCAAAAAAACTACAAGACAGATCAATCTTTATTTGGACATTACTTATTAATTTCTTCATTGATAAATACGAACTAAAAATCCGTATGCCGTTCCATAGTTTTCTGTTGCAATGCTCAATCAGGGTTCATGTTGTAGCTACTAATTTGAGAAGTGACTATGTAGGAAATGGGAAACGTAGTGTAGGACGTCCGGCAGCTAGGTGGATCGACGATCTCAGGCAGGTTGCTAGAAAAAACTGGTTTGCGATGGCAAGGAATAGAACAAGATGGCGCAGACAGGAAGCTCATGCCCAGCAGTGGGTAAAAGATGATGATAATGATGATGTAGGAAAGTTAAGAGTATGTAGAAATAAGAAATGTAGGTAATTTTTATTAGAGGCCTATGTCCAGTAGTGGATGTCATGCGATTGAAATGATGATGGTGATCATTACATTTTTGCATTTTTTTTTGAGAAGCTGCTCGAAATGGCTCCCTAAAAATCTTACCCACAGGCATCAGTAGTGCTATGTACGTCACTGATTACGGCTCTAGCCGAGTCATTGAGATGGATATTGGGGTTTTGTGGTAAATGCACGACAGTTTTACCTTATCATTTGCCGGAAATGGTGTATGGAATGGCAAAAATGATTTATGTGGTTATTCTAGCTGTGTTACGTTTGGGTCATTTGACAGAAGCAAAGCGACACTGGGCGTGGTCCGCACTTAGATGGGTGACCGAAAGTGGCATAAAAATTTCTCGAGCTTCTCCGTATTTTGAAACGTCCATTCTTTAATTTATTATTTTATTATAAATCTTTTTTTCAATTTTGTTGTATTACCTAGTTTTATATTTTATTACAATTCTTTTATGTTATTTCTCTTTATAATAAAAATCCGCTATTTTTAAGTCAAATCAGATACTTTTTTTTAAACGTCAAAACAAAATTTTCTATAGGATTTGTATGAAATATGCAGGCAGATGGCGTAAAAATTTCTTGGAGTCAAATAACGCTCTTAATATTCGTTTTTCTGCAATTTTAAATCTAAATTTACGTTACAATGGATATGTTCAAAGACAAGTGACATTATTTTGCGATGTTTTATTTTCTTATCAGTACAAAATTATTTATTTTTGACCCAGTAAAATACCCAATTTCAACTAAAGGAATATTCAAAAACCATCAAAAAACAATACTCATCTTTCAAGTCTTATCTAAAAACACATTGAAAACATTTCGCCGCAACTTTCGTAGGAAACCTTCGGGTCCTAAGACTATAATCCTTATCGGGGCCCTTGGGCACCGGTTAGCACCCTATCAATTGGCGAGCCTACCCCATAAATTGCTGTTCAGATAAAATACCACTTTCAATCACGCCCCTAACTTTTTTACGCAAGTCTTCGTAGGGACGTAGGGAGAAATAATTACAGTAAGTGCTATGTTGGATTTTTGGTTAGGAGTTAGGAAAATCACCTTTAGAATACGATATTAATACAGTATTAACAAGTTCAGTGCTGAATGTTCGTAATAATATTGTTTTAATTGCTTAAACGGGGCACCCTCAATACTTAAGACCCTTTGTCGTCCGCCAACTGTTTTAAATCACTATACGACATGACGTTCACCTTCAACTTTATCTATTTCATTCTTTCTGGTCCTCTCTTCCCTTCTATCTTTCCTTCAAAGATATTCTTTATGAAACAATCACGCCCTATTAGATGATCTTTTCTCGTCTTGTATCTTCTTAAGGGGCTACCTGAATTTTCTGGTGCCCCCATTTGAAATAAATCTATTAAAAGGAAACGGAGATTTCATTTAAAATTTGGTTTTTATTAGACCCTAGATAACTCTTCGAACTATTTTATGAACTACTGTTTACAGGTTAAAGTAAGAACGTGAAGCTTTTCTACGCACAATTGCGAAGAACTTCATGTTCTCACTTTAAACTGCAAACAGTATTTCATAAAATAGTTTAAAGAGTTATCTAGGGTTTGATCAAGACAAAATTTTAAATGATATCTCCGTTTCCTTTCAAATGATTTATTTTAAATGGGGACAGCAAACCCTGGAAAATTCAGGTAGCCCATTAGGTAGGTAAATTGAATTCGATTTAAGCTTTTCCTCTTTATCTCCTGAGAAAATGCTGCAGTGCAGTTTGTTACCGCTTCTTCTGCACTAGCGCTTTGGACGCGGCAGTAAACTTAGCTCTAAGTAACTTTGACGTTAACAATTGTGCAACATTACAAAGTGAGGATTATTAAGTGATATTATTAATATCCTATGATAATAAAGATATACTTGAATTGAATTGATTCTCCACCAATCTCACTCATCAAAAAAAATGCTCACATAAATTGTCGTGTAACGGTGTAACGCAAAAATCATAATAGGTTTCCCCACCGTAACGTGCCATAAAAAACTTCGTTCTTAAAAAGTTGATGCAACATAAAATAAAATTAATCCGTCATACATTCAACATTGGAAGCTTGGGGAAGATTTTATCCTGGTCATAAAATAATAAAATAAGAGAGGTCCCGATCAACTTGGGTAAACAAAATCGGATAATGGGGTATTCGAATAGAAAATTGGGCCACTGCCTCGCTCTTTGTAATTTTAATCGGCTTTTGTATTTGATGTAGATGTTTACTCGTTTTATGGACTTAAATTTGGATTTTTTCCTTCTTTCAAACTTCGCCACAACATAATTCTACATGTAAGTATAATACAAAAGCCCTGTCCGATCCTTGTAGGAGCAACTCAGACCATCAATATAAACAACTTTTCCTATGGAACCAATGCTTAAAACTCGAAGAATAAATCGTCATTTTCATACAAATTGCCGGGATGACCGTACACTTTTGTATGAATACGTCGTTTTTTTTTTCGAGTTTCAAGCATTGATCCCATAGAAAAAGTTGTTCATACTGACGGTCTAAGTTGCTCCTTCAAGGATCGGACAGGGTTTTTGTTACATGTTGTAGAATTGGAGCACATGGACAAAATGGTAGACCTCGTTTGACCTGTTAAAATAAGAAAAATCACATATCATGGTCACGTGTTAAGAAACCCAAAATACCATCTACTCCAGACCATAATGATGGGTTAAATTGCCGGAAAACACAAGGTGACGTCTCATGACTGAGAAACATCCGACAATGGAATAGTTTCAAAACAGTAGAACAACTGTTCAGGCTTGCTATAGACCCATCAAGATTTAAAGAGCTGACTCCTTTCAGGAATGAAGCGGCACTTAAAGAAAAAGATAAAGAATTAGGTAAATCTTGGGTCTTGCCGCTCTATGAAGAGCCTAGGGCTGCAAAACCCATATTTCACTTTTAGCGTGATGGTGGGAAAGAAGGTTATAAGAGTATAATTTTTCAAAACCAACAACCGACATCACCCACAAACAACCCAACCGATATTACCGATTGAAAAAAATTTTATGGGACCATATGACAAGTATACATTTTTAAATGAAAAAGAAATTCAGGTGCTTGGTTTTGCCGCCTACTTGATTACTAGTACCTAGAAAGTACGAGAACACAGAGGGGGGGGGGGGGGGGGCAGGCAGTATTGATCAATACAGACAGTAAGGTCATCAGACCAGGCGTCTTCGAGTAATCGGTGAACATAGGTATTTATTTTTTTGACTAGCCATTCAGGTTCCATTGTTGGGCAAAGGCCTCCCCTTGTTGTTTTCAGCTATTTCGATTTTTAGCTATTTCTTTCCAATCCTTGTTGAAAGCAGACAGGTCGATACTCCATCTCGTTTTAGGCATTCGGCCTACCCCTTGAATAAACATAAAATAGAAAAAAAATCGGAGTAAATGAAGAATTCCGTAGTAAACTCCTCCATTTTTTAAGTCAGGTAAAAACACAAAACTACAAAAAAAAGTAACACTGTTGAAAAACAAAAGAAATCAAGTTAATTGCTTTGAGATTTCACAAAAGACATCAAGCTAACTGCGTTCAAATTACGGGCCAAATCAAAACGAATTTGAGATAAAACTTTTCTATCCAATACATTTGGAAACAATGGAAACAAAAGCTAAACAAAAACCATTTAGCGGGAAAAATGCAATGGAGTTTTCGAGAAATGATTTAGCAACGGCCGAATGCACATTAATTAGCGACATCTCACCTAAGACTATTTTAAAAGTAAAGATGCTTCATAAAATTAAAGTGTTTACAAAGCATTGTGTTGTTACCTTACTATAAAAGGTATATGACATATTATATAATTTATTAAGTTTATAGTTGCTTTAGATATAATTTTTTTTCCTTCTTAGTCAGTTGCACCACCGTCTTTGTCTTTCTCACATTCCTCCCCATCCACTGGTTGTCTGGAAGAGATTACTTTAAGCGATAAGATCGCCCATTGTACTGATTTAATTTAAAATTATTTCTTTGTGTTACATTTTTCTTTTGGTGTACAATAAAGAATTATTTATCTATCTATCCATCCATCCGTCCATCCGTCCGTTCGTCCGTTCGTCCGTCCATCTGTCCGTCCGTCCGTCCGTCCATCCATTCATTCATCCATCCATCTATCTATATATAAAATAGTAGTCTCCATATATAAAACTGAATTATAAAAAAGAAACAAATTTCTTCTTCTTTACTCGCCTTTTCCCTATTTCGGGATATCGGATTGTCGAGTCTGTCAACTTATGAGAATGTTAATCCTATCCTTTTGCCTAATAGGAGTACGCACTGCTAAAGTTTTTGCAAGTTAAGCAACCAGGTGTGGTTAGCAATTGGGTGGGTGACCACAAGTAGCGTAAAATTTACTCGTGCATCGGAAGGCACGTTATTTCATTTGTCTCGGTTGTCTATGACAGTCGTCAAGCTACGTCAGGAGCCTCTTAGGCAGCTTGAACAACTAATTTGACGTGTAAAAGTGCCTGTTAAGGTCTAATTACTGAATAAACATTTGAAACTTTGAATACACCCGTGTTGGCCACTTACACACAAATACTACTACCTGAACAATAATTTACAATAACCTAAACTTAGCTGTAAGTGACCAATTGACACCAACAATCTGCAACAAAACAAAGTGATGATTATTATCTAAGATTTAGGTATTATAAATATCCTCAGTAAATATCCTTAATAAATCCCAGGAAACTTTCGTAGTAAAAACACGTTAGATACTTCACTCGTTTATTTCGGTTACTTTGCTAGCCTGACGATACAGAATTGAGTTTAAAGATATTTTTACATTATTAAAAAAAAAACACATACACCATATGCCAATAAAAAATGCAATGATGTCAAAAAATCGACAAATGGTCCATCTAAGTTAAGATTTGTAAATTTATTTATTTTTATTTAAAGTTTTTTTTTATAATAAACATTTTTTGTTTCAAATTAGTAAAATAAATGTAATAAAAATACAAAAGAAAGGCACAAAGAGTTGGTTATACCCTTTCTTTGTATTATTCAAAGAAAAAATATGGAGTTTTACAATGAAAAGGCATTTGTAACTTAATGTGCCTTTTTGTTCTAAAATCATTAGAGATCTTAAAAAATATGTTTAAAACTGTGACTAAGTTGTGACTTTTCTTTTAAAATTTTGAATAACTTAAGTGACTCAAAATTAAATCAAGAGAGGCATACGAGTATTTTGTCCTTTATCTGCATATAGCTCCTTTAATTGTAATAATAGCAAGATTAGCCTTTTTATCTTATTAAATTTGAATATTTGTGTCAAGTGTGCCATTTGGGCTTATTGTATCTTTGGAGAGATTAGCGATAAAAGTTCTAAAAAAATTGGCAGATAGGCCTTCCTGATTCCGGATATATATATAAATAAAATTTGAAAAAAAAAAGTTAACTCTGCCCCAGTGTTGCCAGTGGCCGATAGTCAAAAGTTACACGAGACAGATCAAAAAGTAACATTTTGTCAGAAAAAGTAACATTGTCTTTTTTTTTGTGGAAACTGGCAAAATACGTACACTGAGAGAATTATCGCGTAAAAATTACTCTCAAAGTTGGAGCAAAAATTACCTTGCACGAGAGCAAAGCGGGGACAAAACGACTATGCGAGTGAATTTTGCTCTTGTGAGGGGTAAAAATTACACCTAGCGCAAAATTGTACCTAGCGGAGAGAAACAGAAACACCTTTTCAAATACTGGCGGAAGATACTCAACCTTAATTAACCTTATTTAACAGACAGAAACATCAATCCGAATAAAATATATGAATATAAATTCAATCAGATAAGTTAGGTTACATATAAATAAGAAATTATTTATAATTTATTTTTCTTAATAGTTTTTATTAATTAAATTTTTTGATTTTTTAACATTTTATTGTTCTGAAAAATTTTTTTCTTCATAATTTTGATGTTTACTCGCCACTCTGATGCCCGGTAGACGTCATGATATCTATAAAAAAATTAAACAAAACCAATATAATGATGCAAAATAACATGATAATGTTGCAACAAAACATAACATTTTTATACAAAAAAATTAATAATTTTTTACACTGCGTTATACACAATCAATTTCGAAGAAATTCGATAATGACATTCTAACCCACAAAACATCATTCAATAGTTACTCATTTTGTCATTAAGGAAGACAATAAAAAATATACACTCATTATAATGAATTAATAATAAAGTATTTGAATCACATATACTTACATAAATATAAAGCAGATAAATATGTTGGAACAAAATGTGCAACAATTAAATACAGTGCATATCACTTATGATTGACTTGATACTGCACTGGTTAATAGTCATAGAAATGAATCACGTGGTATCTGCGGAGCTGCCCGGAAATAACCGAATGTTGTCGAGCGAAAAATGTAGGTAAATTTTTACCCCTCACTCGTAGGAAAATTGTCTCGTTACGCGAGCAATATTTCACGTGATTTCTGAGTATTACTTGCTCTTTTTTGGAGCATTATTTAACCTATACCAGAAATTCACCTGAGTGTAGGGTAAAAAGTACACGAATATGGGTGAAGTTTGACCGATAGAAGAGATGAAAAATTCACCTGAACTGGGTTAATTTTCGCTTCAACTCGATGATATCCGCGGCTTACTCTACAGTGTGGGGTAATTTTTACGCGATAATTCTCTCAGTGTAAATAATGGTATTTTTTTAAAATGAAAATAAAATACACTGCCTTTTTTTGTGGAAACCTGGCAAAATACGTTATAATGGCATTTAATTTGAATGAAAATAAAATACGTTCCTTGACTCTTTTATTAAAAGTAAAAATTTGTAATAATTGTGTTGTTGATCGCATAATCGACTGTTGACGCTGAAAAGAAAAAAGGTAACAGTCAGTTAGGTATTTATATCTATGTAAAGTACCGATCAATTTATGAATGTCGTTCAATACCAACCTGCTTTGTCATCAATAAATATAAAAAAAACTATAAAAAGTTTCCGCCCCTTTATTAAACTTAACAATTCGTAATTATTGTTGATCGAACAATCGACTGGCGATGCTGAAAATAAAAATGTAACAGTCAGTTATTTGTATCTACATAATATATTAGTTATTCATAGTTTAGGAATGTCGTTCAATACCAACCTGCTTTGTCATCAATGAATACATGACTTGTATTTTCAGTCATAAGTGTAGCTAATCTCGTGGCTAATAATTGTTTTTTGATCGAATAATCGACTGGTGATGCTAGAAAAATAAATAAAGTCAAAAACGTGTATTTAATTAATTGAATTAAATATATCAACCAACCATTTTAAGAATGCCTTTCAATACTAACCAGATTTAAATCTTCGTCGTGCCTGTGATTCACATACACAACAATAGAGAGATAATAATTCATTTTAGCTTAAAATGACTAAATATTCCAAAGAAAGCTAATTGGAACTGGTGGAACCTGAAAAAAGCGTTTATTTTAGTATTGCAGAAATAAAAAAATGTTGCTTATAACTTTTTGATATTAAATTTTGTGTAAATTAGTTAAATAACAGTTAATACCTTCACCAGTCTTGCTGTATGCTACTTTTGCATGCATCATTCTTTTAGAAGGCTCAAATTTTATGGCGTTTTGTATGTTGGCTTTTGTTGCCATCAAAGAAGAAATAGTTTCAGTGCTCAGTCTATTCCGGTTTTCGCATTTTATTAATTTAAGCTGGCTGAAAATTCTTTCCACGCAAACATTGGAAAAAGGCAAAACAAGCAAGAGCCCTACAATCTTTTTTAAATTTGGGAACATTTCAGTACCGGCTATATCCTTTAGCTTTAAAATTTGTTTCCAATATTCTTCCACTTCCAGATTTTGACTCAAACCTAAATCGTTGTGGTCCAGGAAAGCATGTTTTTTCCATTCTTTTTGAAGCTCCATTTCATTTACATCCTCTTTAACACTTGGGAATCTCTTCAAAACATTTGACAAATCCTTTACTTCAAATTTTTGAGCAACGCTTGGTTCAATCACATCTAAAATACCGTATAACGGGTCAGAAAAATCGAAACGTTGTACTATCTGTTTTATGGTTTCAATATAAAAATTGAGACAAGTTCTCTTGAAATCCGTTATTACCGTTTTTGGTTCTGGTATTTCTTTTGAAAGTTCATCAATGGACGACTGTGCAGCTATACCTAAATATATTTTTTCAAGGGGCACAAAAAATCTTGGGTTGGCGTATTCTATTTTATATGCATCGGTTGTTTTGCAATAACTGAAGTTCATGTAATTGCTGGCTATGGTTTTTATAAGTTTATGTGTCTCTGGTTTTAGTCGGTGGAGCAATGGTTTTTCTGTTTGAAACAATCTGTTAAAGTCATTAAATTGTTCCAATGTAAACGACATGAACTCTAAGTAAATTTTTGTTAATTTATTGTCGAGTACCCCAATTATATCTTCCGTGATTTTGCTAGGGTCTTCTAACAATTCAAGTCTAAAATATGCGGACAGAATATCGTACTGTTCGAGTACCCTGTTTACACAAGCCTCTAATGATAACCATCTTGTGACCGATGGGCTCAATATTTTATGGACTTCCACATTGAAAAATAACTGCAACTCTTTTAGTTTTTCGTGTCGGAGTGTGCTGCGGTTAAAGTGCGCACCGACATTTCTAAGAAAGTCTTCAACGAATCTTGGCAGCTTAAGACATGCCTTGGAAGCCACGAGATGTATCATGTGGCAGCTGCACTTCACACATGCAATGTGTGGTACGCGTTCCTTCAAATGACTAAACACTGAATTGTGTTCTCCCACCATACTGTTTGTGGTATCAGACGCAAAGCCTACGAAGTTTTTTATTGGGATTTTTTTATTATCAAGCCAATTTAATAGAGCATCCGTTAGATCTTTCCCTTTTCCCGAGGTAACTTCATACATGTCTAGAAACTGAGTGTGAACGACTAATTCATCCCCATCAAAAAATATAACCGCAAGTGCGCATTGTTTTTTGACACTTATGTCTGTGGTTTCGTCCATTATTATACTGAATGTTGTTCTTTTGAGTTTTGATACAAGTTCGTCTGTCAGTATTGGGGCAAGTACTGTTTTGACGATATTTCCTGCTTTCGTTCTTCCTAACTTAACAGATTTTATTATAGGTGAATCAGGAAATGTTGTAGCTAGGAACGGAATTAAATGATCGGACAACATTAAAGGTAAATTATGCTCAGCGAGAAAAGCACATAGTTTGAGTTCAGCTCTTTTCTGGAGCTCTTCTTCCTTTTTTGGTCTAAGCACTTCTTGTATGGATGTTGTTTTGCTGATAGCGGTAGCATGTTGTTTATGTTTAATGGTATTCAAATGTTTTACGAGAGCAGGCCTATGGTTGAGTATGTGACAATTACAAATTTTACAAAATGCAGAAACTGAGCCAGCTTGTTGCTCCCGTTTCGAGATCCAATTTTTGAAAGCCGTGTCTTCAAGCCATTTTTCGTTAAAATTATAAATTTGCTTGTTTTTTTTTCGCGGCGGTGCCTCATCAGGAGCTGCCTCATCAGGAGAAGCCTCATCAGGAGTCACCTCTTCTACATTTTCTGTGTTTTCTCTTGTTTTTGATGTGGAGGGTTTAGCAATTAAAAACCTCTTCATCTTCTTTAGATACATGTTCATTTTGTTAACACAGTAAAAGCAGCAGCACAACATGCATCATTCCATTTATCATCACACCATACATAAAAAAGAGAGATAGACAAAGTTAGTGCATTAAAAACAAGTAAAAAAAAAAACACGCATCCCTGAAAAATTGTAAGTACTTATATCTCCTAAGCGTAATTAAAAGTTTCATGTTCCATTAAAACTAATCCTATTTTAAGTTATAACGACTATGTTTTTAATAACAATTACGAGTTAACGACATATTGCTATAATAAAATTTAGAAAAGTTTTAGATTCATATTTCTACAATTTAGTACAAATTGTGTTTTTTTTTGGTATCTGGCAACCCCATAAATGGCATGGCAATAGCAGTGAGTGAGTGACGCGGAGCGGCGAAGAAAAAAAAATTAAATCTTACTTACATTAAATCTGACAATAAGATTGATGCAGTATTTGCGCGGGAAAAGGGATCTTCACTACTGAAATAATATATATGATTAAAACAACAATAATAAACATAATAATTACCTATTTACCGAATCACTACTTATAATAAAAGTCACAAACAAAACAACACAATACTTAATAAATAAACAAACTTCGAAATTTGAAGAAAATCAAGCGCCGAACCGACCGAGCGAGCGAGCGTCGAGAGCGCAGAGCGGCCGTCCGGTCGTCTCTCTCACATCCACAAACAAACATCCGACGCTCGCACACGTAAGCGGGATGAAAGATTGAGAAATAAATACACACGAGTGAATGTATAAGTAGATTTGACAAACAATCGTATTGGTTGGTCAGTCCAGGGTCAGTCTGTCCAACAACGCCATGTTGTTTTCTATCAAGCGTGCCAACATGACTTAAAATTATATTCATAAGTGCGTTCCAACGAATACAGACGTTCATAGAAGCCTCATTCCCATTTAAAGTCTGAGGCAAAATGGTTGCGTTCAAATCTGTAGTGTGTAGTCCGACCACCGATGGCGCTTCCGTAGAGTCCGACCGGTCGATAAGCTCGAATTTAGTACGTAGTCCGACTAAGGGATGGCGCTGGCGTGTAGTCCGAGCGGTAGATTCAAAAAAAGATTATGAAAATCAATTGAATCAAAGATTATTATATGAAAAGGGAGCTCAAAAGAATAGAAAGAAGGCTAAAGGAGTTGGAAGGAAAAGAAAATGAAAAAAAAGTGTGCCTTGAAAAAAAAAGAAATTATAACTTAGGGAAAAAACTGAAAAAGATAATGGCAAATATTTCTATTGGATTGTTTTCCGACGATACAAAAGGAGAACAATGGATTCAATGTCCTTTTCGTGAAAGATGAGCCCGTAAAGACCTATTTCTGCGTAAATTATGCCAAGAAATTTGAATGACATATAATAATTTTTGATTTAATTGATTTATATAATCTTTTTTTGAATCTACCGCTCGGACTACACGCCAGCGCCATCCCTTAGTCGGACTACGTACTAAATTCGAGCTTATCGACCGGTCGGACTCTACGGAAGCGCCATCGGTGGTCGGACTACACACTACAGAATTGAACGCAACCATTTTGCCTCAGACTTTAAATGGGAATGAGGCTTCTATGAACGTCTGTATTCGTTGGTGCGTTCCGATACACGATTTTGTTCGAAATTCTCAAAAGTAACATAAAAGTAACATTGAGTGTGGTGTAACATGGAAGTAACATTGGAGGGCCAAAAGTAACGTAAAATGTTACAAAAGTAACATTCTGGCAACGCTGCTCTGCCCCTTTTTGTTACGACGGCAGAGATATTTCGTTCGATACAGCAAAATCATACAAAAATAACCATATCTAGTTCTATTTTTGTACAACGCCATCTATTGTAATGAAGATAAACTATGCCATTTATACATATTCTATGATAATATAATAAAGATATATTTGGATTGAATATCTTTTGATGTCTACGAATCTGTGATCCATCTATTATACAAAACGTCATAGATATTTCAGTTGCCGTTTTATTATTTGCCCGTTGCGGCTTTCTTTTTGTGAACTGTCTGTCTGGTTGCGAAAATTTGCCACGAAAGGATTGTGTGGATATGAATGTAAATTTTTCTTTTTTAAATTATATTTACCAAAATCATCATCGGTGATATAGAATACTCAGTCGTGGTTACTTATTTGAAGCCTACTTTGGCCTTTGTTGATTACCGTAAAAACATGTAAATGCTCTGCGATCAATAAGTGACCAACATATAATTAATATTTTCGCTTGACAAGGTCTGCGAGTTCGGGTTTTTCATGCTCACTAAAATGTCCAATCCGGTGGTGGCGTCGCTGGTCGGGTCGTTGGATTCCCTCTAATATGGTTGAGTTTAACGATGGCTGATCCGTGCGTCAACTCGTGAACGGGTGCTGCCGGGAGGGACTGGTCAGCTCGGCTTCGCTTTTTTTGACTACTTAATATTTTTTATTACGCAATTTATGTTAGTTTACTTGTTCGCAAGCATAACATGTTATAATGTGTCAACATTGTATTATATTATAAGTATTTATTAATTAAAAGACAATTATAATAATATGACAAAGCCCTTCTGGCGAGTAGGCGACCAATACTGTGAAAATGAGTTTCTTTCGGCGTTTCTTCTCAGCAGTGGTCGTTACGAAGCGCTGGTATCGGTAGCTTTTCTTTAAAAAATAAATTAAATTTTAATATACTTTACACGTAACATAAATTATACTTATTGACGTGTAAAAGTGCCTGTAAAGGTCTAATTACTGAATAAACATTTGAATCTTTGAATCTTTACCGCCTTATGTATAAAAAACCGCAAATTTGGGTCCAGTGCTGCCCCCATTTGAAATAAATCATATGAGAGGAAACAGAGACATCATTTAAAATTTTGTCTTGACCAGGTCCTAACCCTTCAAACTATTTTATCAACTACTGTTTACAGTTTAAAGTGAGAACGTGAAGCTTTTCTACGCACAAGTGCGAAAAACGGCCACTTTTGGCGTATGTGCGTAGAAAAGCTTCACGTTCTCAAAAATTGTGGCTGTCGGCGCATGTTTAATTGGAGATAAAAGAGATTTTTAGGTCATTCTTCAAAGCCGAAATCATTTCTATCTGTTGTTCGGATAGAAATGTTATAGAAATATGATTCTAAACGTACAAAAAAGACCGCCATTTTTGTTCAACTTACGTGCCGGGAATTATACTACGAGTATCATGTCTTTATCCTTAATGGGGCAGATAGAGCATCTTGGGTCTTGCTTTTCTAAGCAAATAGTGCGGTGGACGAAAAGGTTAAGAATCAAAATAGTGATAGGTTGCTAGCCGCGCCATAATACGATTCGCTTTTCACCCATTCCTTCGATCGGCTCCTACGTTCTGCGCGGGAAGAGAGGCAGCTGGTACATTCTTTGTTTTTTCTTTTCTTCCAGATTAGCATGAAAGCCAGATGATTGTGCTTAGTTCTTTAGTCACAGCTGAATAAGAAATCAACAAATAACAAGTAATTATTTAAAAATTGATATATTTTAAACTAGCTTTCATCTAAAAAAAAATATGTTTAAAATGCTCCTCAAGACAAATCAAACGAGCAACACGGTGGTGTTGCGTCGTTTTATTACAAAGTTCCTTGTGCCACCTTCCGGCTCCTTCATCAGATCAGCTCCATGTCATCATAATATTGTATCACGCGATATATGCATGCGTGCAAAATTTCAAGTTAAACGGAAACCGGGAAGTGGTGTAAATTTAACCTGCAAGATTTGATTACAGACAGAGAGGCAGACCGACAGACAACGAGACAGGTGAAACTAAATAAAAGCTTGTAAAATTAAGCGCCTTGCTCGGAATCACGCTGATGGACCGTGTACCAAACGTAAGATTCGCCGCAGAACTTAGGTTGAAGACGTAAGTAGACGGATAACGCAGTTGAAGTGGGAATGGGCGGGACACTTGGCTAGGAAAGAAGAAATCCGATGGACCAAAGCAGTAACCGAGTGGTGGCCGAGACAGGGGAACAGACCAGTAGGAAAACCACCGGCGCGATGGTCACATGATACTGTAAAGTTGACGGGTAAGCAGTGGATGAATGGCACAGGACCGTAATAAATGACGCAAAAAAGGGAGGCCCATAACCAGCAGTGGGTTGATGTGGGCTAAAAATAGAAATGGAGATAAATTTAGTCTTGTTCTAGAACCAAATCCCCAAAAAATCATTATCGTCCATCATCATCTGAGTATACGAGTATCTGAGCGTTGCATCCACAAAGAGCCCGAGATCCGTTGCCTAACCTATAGTCCATTTGTTTAGGTATTTAAAAGAATATAAACAATCTTGACACGTCTTTTAATTGAAATATACACTTTGTAAATCAATACCATTGCAAATTAAAAATAAATTTTATAATTTACAATTTATAAAACAAATAATTTGTAATTTGCGAAGGTATTGATTTAGAAAGTGTAGATTTCAATAAAAAAAAGTGTGTGTGCGAGGGTGTGTGTGTGTGTGTGAGAGAGAGAGAGAAAGAGAGAGAGAGTGAGTGAGGGTTTAAGTATGTCTGTGTGTAGTAATCATTACTCATTACTGGTGGTGAGTGAGAAGATAAATAACAAATAGGTTATGTAGTTCTCAACCAAATACATGTCATTTGATTGTTTACATTATTTTAAATACCTTACCAAATGGACTATAGGTGATTTGATGAGGTTACTGGTTTCTGATAAATCTGTGCCGTCCATTCCACACTAATCTAGCGGCGGATGACCAGTTAATATAGCTCCGTTTTTAATTCCGCGGCGGATTTCGTTCGAATAATTACGGTTTATAGGAAACTCCGTAAATACATCGAATGTTTCATACAAATCAATGGTTGATTAATTTTGTTTGCTTCGTGTAATACTTTTTTCTTTTGATATATTCCGCTTCCGTGTTCAATGTAATGTGAAAAATGCGGCTGTAAGTACTTAGGTACGTGTTTTAATTATGTTTTTTTTTGCATACTTTGTTGATGTATTTAAGATAAATGGAATCGATTTATTTATGCTTATAAATTAGTGCTTTATCGACCTCCGTGGCGTAGTCGTCACCATGCTAGTCCGCCACCCAGAGATTCCGGGTTCGATCCCCAGTCAGGACAAGTTGGAAAATGGCCTTTTTCAAATTGTCCTGGTTCTTGGATGTTTATCTATATATGTATTTGTTATAAAATATAGTATCGTTGAGTTAGTATCCCATAACACAAGTCTCGAACTTACTTTTGGGCTAACTCAATCAGTGTTATTTGTCGCTATTTATTTATTTATTTATTATTTTTATTTTTCAGGCAAATTAAAAAATCCCAAACTTGCTTTCACGTATAAAAACCGCATCGAAATCGGTCAATTGGTTCGAGAGCTACGATGGCACAGACAGACACACAGACAAACAATGCTGTCAAACTTATAACACCCCTCTTTGTGAAGGGGGTTAAAAGGAACTTATGTATCAAAATGAATTTCTACCAAAATTATACCAGATCAACTAGTAGGTATTTTGGTAAGTGAATACCTCTTTGAAAAATTCCTATTCAATTGAGCGTGATGGTGCGCATGCGTGCTTTTTAGCATGTGCGATCTGGTAACTGATTCATCAGATGATCTGATGAATCAGAACTGGTAAGTATGTACGGTACGCTTCAAAAATGGAGTCATAAATTCTCATACTAGTTGTATGAGAAATTTTGACTCCATTTTTGAAGCCTGACTGTACCTTATTAGCTACCTAGATAACTTATAGTTTTCTTTGCACCACCGTTATTTCTGATGTGCCTACATTCCTCTCCATCCACCGGTTGTCTGGAAGAGATCGCTCTAAGCCAGTCTTTCCCAAAGTGGGCGATAACGCCCCCTTGTGGGCGCTGGAGGCTTTAAGGGGGGCGGTAACGGGCCCAGAATAAAGTTGGGGGGCGCTGATGTGATTTAAGCAATGAGTGATTTATAACTTCAGCTATTTCATATTTTAAAATTAACTGAAATTAAAATCCTCTTACTACACAACATCCATTTATTAGTTCATATTTATATCCTTTTTTATTATACAAATATAAACTAAAAATGTAATCAATATTTAATATTTTAATACGTTCACAACGCTATTTATATCGTAAAAGGAATCAAACACTGAAAAAATTTCGTGTTTTAATGTTTCGCAGGTGAGGTTCCGATACTCTTAATTATTGTAAAATTGTATTATTATTGCTATTTTTTTATTTAAAATTAACAATGTTGATTATTGTTATTTTTTTATAAAAGATACTCTAATGTACTGGTGTATGTATTATTATTGCTTTCTCTTGTAAAAAAGTCTAGTTTAGAATATAGGTTGAATTAAACTACAGGCAAGACAAATATGTGATTCAGGTTTTTATGGTGAAAAAAATGGGGGCGCTACAAAATAACTGATTTTTTAAAGTGGGCGTTTGACAAAATAAGTTTGGGAACCTCTGCTCTAAGCGATAAGACCGTCCATTGTACAATTTAAAATACATATATTTTAAATTGTAAAACTTATATTTTGTTATTTATTTGTAGGTGAAACAAAGTTTTTCATTCATTCATTCTTACCTACAATCGACATTTTCCCTTTTCTTCTAAACAAGTTTGGAAATAAGATTTTTTAGACCTTTTAACTAACACTCACATAATTGATTCGAGACGATCGACTTATTCCACCAATTTATCAAACTCAACTTCAGCTGCAAACTGCAAAGTTGTGTTTTTCTTTTCCACCATCCATCATTGCCATGAAGTCTTATGTTAGCTAAGCATTTGATCACAATATGTTGGTTTTTAAGTCCTTTGATAAAAACTTGACTACGAAGTTTCAAACCTAACAAAGAGAAAAAAATTAGAGAATAGTTGCACCTAAGTAGTAAATTGAACAAGTAACCTAAGTATAATATGTATTACGTTTACTTTTATTGATGACTAGCTTTTGCCCGCGGCTTCGCTCGCGTAGGGGTGTAATTTATCAAAATCCTTTCTTAGGGGATGCCTACGTCATAGTAGCTTTATGCATGCAAAGTCTCAGCCCGAACGGTTTAAAATTGACAAAGTTTCATACAAACTTTCATCCCCTATTTTATCCCCTTGGGGGTAGAATTGATCAAGATCCTTTCATAGCGAATGCCTACGTCATAACATCTACCTGCATGCCAAATTTCAGCCCGATCCGTCCAATGGTTTGGGCTGTGCGTTGATAGATCACTATGTCAGTCAGTCAGTCACCTTTGAGTTATATATATTTAGATCTAAGTATTCGTAAATTTTTAAGTGTAAACCAATAAAATTAAAACTAAATTGACTTTTTCAACTTTTTTTTTTACGGTATAATTAAAGCGAGAATGAATTATAATTCATTCATTATTTGATGGTGAACCCATATTAATAAAAATGATATACTACTTTGTCAAGAAAGTACCGGGAATTGGTCAATAAAACACAAAATATTAATTATTTATCCAAACTTATGGTATCTCCTTCAAAGTAGGCAGCTTCCGCAATGATACACATATGCCAACGAGTTATCAAATGATCAAAACATTTTATAAACGCATTTTCCGGAATCGACTTCTGTTCTCGCCGCGAATTCTCTTTTATATCGTCTATTGATTGTCTCACTTGAAAATGTAAACACTAGTTCATAAAATAGTTTGAAGGGTTATCCAGGGTCTGATCAAGACCAAATTTTAAATGATATCTCCGTTTCTTTTCAAATGATTTATTTCAAATGGCGGCAGCACTGGACCCCGTAAAAATTCAGGTAGACCCTTAAACCACTCCTTACTCTGACTTTAATTACAAAATATCTGCAAAAGAAACTGGAGCAAATAAATTTAAATTAAACACACATCAGCTTATTTCATGTCAACCGGCGGGGAGACGTCCGTAAAACGATATTTACGGATGGCCGACTAGGAATTAATCCGTTCAAATCATCGTGGACATAGACTTATAAAATTTTTAGACTGTATAAATGCTACAGGGACGTTATAACATAAAACTAAATAATGTTCATTGTTTGTTTTGTTTTATTCTCCTTCAACAACTGCAATTTTGCAAACCCATTTTTATCAATTGTTCTCTCGGTCGGATGTTGAGGAGATACTTACTGGAAAGATTTTACGTACCTAGCTCTACTACTGATTTAAGTGCCAGTAATTAAAAATTACCGGCCAAGTGTGCGTCGGACACGAAGTATTCCGTAACATTATCTATAAAACATCACTTTTAATTGTTGGGAGCCCCTGTTGAATATTCATTTTATTTAAATTTAACTATTTATTTTTAAAGTAATACTTACCTAAATATTGTGTAAATATTTCTAGCGTCTATCTGTTGCCATCGGGCATGAAACGCCAAGAAATCATATTTTCGAATGGGATATTAAAGGAGGGCTCTTTTAATAATGATTTTATTCTGTTTTGTATTTTTTGTTATAACGGCAATAGAAATACAACATCTGTGAAAATAACAACTGTTTAGCTATCACGGTTCATGAGATACAGCCTGGTGACAGACAGACAGACGAATGGGCGGACAGCGGAGTCTTAGTAATAGGGTCCCGTTTTTACTCTCTGGGTACGGAACCCTAAAAGGAATCAGTATTGTATTAGGTAGTTGAAGAAATGTTTAAGCGAAGTATGAAATTAGACCTCTCTTTTATGTCAGTGTATTTATTCCAAGTATAACAGCCATAATGTTTCCGGCTATAACTTCTCCACTTTTCATGGTAGCATCTTTGGTAGTAAGCAATGATGTCAAGCCAGCATTTCTTGGGTCTACTGTCTGACGGGCCTCAGCGGAGGCGGCATGTCTATACATTTGTTTCCTACGTAACTTTCCGGTTTCCGCAAGACCGTACACCGTAAAGACACCCGTAAAAGGATATTTTCGCTTGGCCGACTAGGAATTAATCCGATCGAATCATCGTAGACGCAGACTTATAAAAATGTTAGACTGCCAAAGAAAGAACTTTACAACAACCCAAACAATGCTCACCAATATTTTATACTGGAAAGATTACATGCAGCTCTACATATGCGCTTTTATCGTATTCCTTAAATACCCTCAAAAAATAAAGTCAAAATATTCGTGCTACACATAAATAAAAAAAAAAAAAGAATTGACCGAGTGAGCAAGCAAAGGAAGGCCAAAGAATATTTCGGATACAAATTCGATGCCCAGTTTACCCGTTGTTCTCGCCTATAGATCGCATTTCTCAACAGATTCTCGTAAAATTTTGTTGGTAGGTTCGACAGTTATGTAGAATTTTTTGTCGAGTCAATTTTACGAATTTTTTTAAAATAGTGCGGCTAAGATGTAGGCTTTAAAACCTTTAAAAATAACATATTTCAGCCAATTAGACATTTTCAAAGATATCATAAGTAGAAAGAACTTTTATGTTACCCTTATTAAGACGCAACTTTTTATCTGAACAACTTCTTAATTGAATAAACTTCAACAGGTTACTCACGAGGTCTACAGCAGCTCACATAGCCATTGTGTATTTAATTGTAATAGGTCTTTACCTATGAAATAGCTGTTCTGCAGTACTGGCCATTTCAAATCAAAATAATTTTTGTTTGGCTAAGAATTCTAATTTCAAATTAATTGTATTTTAGTAGTCATTTGTTTATTGATTAGTGTTAAATTTTCATCGCATTTCAATCTTTTTTTTGGAATATGAGTACCGCCGTGGCCGCAACGCGGCACAACAGACACATAAATTAAGGAATTCTGAACCGCATTGTTACCTGCGATGAAAAATGGATTCTGTTTGATAACCGCAAGCGCTCAGCAAGTTGGTTGGATCCTGGTTCAGCACCTAAACAATGCCCTAAACGAAAACTTACCCCTAGTAAAGTGATGGTCACTGTTTGGTGGTCTAGCGCCGGTGTGATTCATCACAGCTTCTTACCAAATGGGGTGAGCATTACTGCAGATGTGTACTGTAAAGAACTGAACACAATGATGGAGAAGATGGCACATCTCCAACCAGCATTGGTCAATCGCTTCTCTCCGCTGCTCCTGCACGACAACGCGCGACTTCATACTGCACAGCAGACGGTCTCCAAGTTGCAAGAACTGGGGTTGGAAGCTCTCCGTCATCCGCCCTACTCACCAGACCTTGCGCCTACAGACTACTACTTTTTCCAGAATTTGGATAACTTCTTGGCGGGAAAAAATTCAATACCCGAGAGGCAGTACAAAATGCCTTTGTAGAATTTGTTGCCTCCCGTCCAGCTGATTTCTTTAAGAAGGGCATCAACAAACTGCCACTGCTTTGGCAAAGATGCGTTAATTGCATGGGTGAATACTTCTATTAATACAAATAAAAAATACATGAATAAAATTTGTTTACATTTTTTCATACAAAACGGCAATTTCATAGGTAAAGACCTAATATAATCAAGCTGCACTCGAATCTGGACAAACATTTTCAGACCCTTCTTTAAGAAATTTGAATTTTTAACCGACATCTGAAAAGGAGGAGGTTATCAATTCGTCGCGACCTTTTTTCTATGTATGTTCACTGATTATTCTCAGACGCCGAGAGCGCTCCGAAATATTTTTTTATTTTTTATTTGGAAGGGTATACTTTCCAGGTGGTCCCATATAAGTTTTATCAAAATCGGTTGTGTAGTTTTGGGGTGAAGTCGGTTTCTAGTTTAAAAAAATATTTACTAACTATTCTAACAAATATACAAGTCTATGTGTAGAACGTGTAAATATGGAAATCGGGTGTGAAACGACGATTTTGTCATGTAAATATATTTTGACGCCATTTCGGATTTTTTCGAAGGACACATCGCATTCGGATTGTATTGATCTTGAGTTTTATTACTTTCTTGGTACCTACTTAGTTGCTGTTTTATGAGTGAAATTATACAATATGTAACAAAAACCCTGTTCGATCCTTGTAGGAGCAACTCAGACCGTCAATATGAACAACTTTTCCTGCAAACTGCTGGGCCAGCCAAACACTTTTGTATGAAAATGTCGATATTTTATTTTGAGTTTTAAGCATTGGTCCCTTAAGAAAAGTTGCTCATATTGACGGTCTGAGTTGATCCTACAAGGATCGGGTTATATTGTCTAGTTACATATTGTATATTGTCAAGTGTTCTGTAAGAACGTGATGAACGAAGGTGCTACATTCATTTATTTATTTATGAATTTATTTAACCTTTATTGCACAAACAACGTACCTACAAGAGGCTATGCCATATGACATTCTCTCTTGCGGTCAATCATTAGACCAAGCGGAAAATACTTATGTATGTGTGGCTGGCGTAAAAGAAATCGTGAATAAGTAGGTAAACAAAATATAAATATTCTATATTTCATTTTTTTCTTAACATATATTTGATATAAATAATTTCTTTATATATATTCAAATAATATTCATATTTTAAACTAAAGTGAATTTAGTTAGATAGCTGTTTGCCCTCAGTGTTGCCGCGTTTTTAAAGGGTAGGTATTTGATAATCCCACTAGCACTTTATCTACATATACAGGGTGGCCAAAAAGTCGTGGATCAAACGAAACAGGGAGATAAAGGAGATAATTTCCAACAAAAAATCTTTCCCCAGCATGGCCATAACTTCATTGCACGAAAAGATATTAATTATTTTAGTTTTTTCAATGAAACTACCGAGTTTTTTTACAATTTAATCAGTAAAAAATTAAATTGATTAAAAACAATAAAACAAAAGGTGTTGTATTATGAGTCGATAATGTATCAATACTACAAAAATTGTATTGCAGCTCTTGGTATCAAACTTAACGAGCAATGATTTTTTTTCCGTAAATTTTAAAGCGTTACAAAAAATTACTTCTCACTTTAAAAGCACTTATTTGCAATGAAGTTATGGCCATGCTGGGGAAAGATTTTTTGTTGGAAATTACCTCCTTTATCTCCCTGTTTCGTTTGATCCACGACTTTTTGGCCACCCTGTATAAAAGCGAAAATCACTCACTCACTCATCACGAAATCTCGAAAACTATTTAGTCAATGAAGATGAAATTTGGCAGGAATCTAGATTGTGACTAGGAGACGTCCGCTAAGAAAGGATTTTTGGAAATTCCAACCCTAAGGGGGTGAAATAGGGGTTGCCAGTTTGTATGGAACTTCGTAATTTTTAGAGTGAGACACATGAAATTTTTAATTTATTTTAATAGTTAGTAGAAAATAATAATGCATTTATTAGATTTTGTAAATTACATCCCTATAGGGATGAAATAGGGGTTGCAAGTTTATATGAATCTTCGTCATTTTTGAAGCGAGACACATGACATTTTTGAATAAGTGGTCATTTGTTTCTTTTGCTCTAACAAATAATGGGAACGGGAACGAGATATTAACGTATAAAACCAATTAAAGATCCTATTAGAACCATTTTCGACTTCTACGCGGACGAAGTCGCGGGTTATAGCTTTCCATTATAAAAACGATCCTATGTTTTTCTTATATGTATAAGAAGGGGCTGGGATGATGATGATGATTTACAGCTTGTAAATGGGTATGTGAGAATAACGTTCCCTAAAGAAAAACATCTGTAAACGTAAATAGGAAGCTATTAAGATGAGCACTGCGGCCCATATAAATCATTACGAGAGCTTCCTCTATATATTTGTCAACGTTTATCCTGAGTCTCTTGAGTGATGGCCACTCATTAATGACAAGACTCCATCTTGGGCCATTGAGGGCAGCCCTCAGGGACTTTTCAGATAACACGCACGCGGACCTTACTTAATAAATAAAGATAAATAAGCGAGGTGGCAACGTCGCGCTCAATGAAACGCACTAGTGTTTCCGTTTACCGCTCGATAGTCCACTATTGGCCTATAGATTTATCGGTATTTTAAATTAAACCGATAGATTTATCGGTATTTTAAATTAAAACGATAGATACCTACTTCGATAGTAACGATCGACGACGACGAGGCAAACTATTGATAATACTTAAACTTTCGTTACAATCGATAGTAGGTATTGTTGGTAATCAATAGTATTGCTCTGAAACAGCTATCGATACTATAGATTTGGCCTCCTTTGGTCCTATCGACCTACGTAGCATAGTGGTCACCATGCTAGTCCGCCACCCAGAGGTTCCGGGTTCGATCACCGCTCAGGGTATGTTGGAACATGGCCTTTTTCAAATTGTCCTAGGTCTTGCATTTTTATCTACATATAAACGTATTTGTTACAAAATATAGTATTGTTGAGTTAGTATCCCATAACACAAGTCTCGAACTTGTTGTCCCTTCCCTATATATTTATTTATAGATAGTACCGACACTATCGATAGGCTAGCATTTTTCGATTGAAACTATAGATTGTGAAACTTACGATTTTTTGGCAGCACTGACAGAGCGGTAGCACCGCGTCACATAGGTAGGTACTTTTTAACTAAACGCCTGATATTATTTTGCAAGCAAATACTTAGTTCCAAATTACTTTATAACCAAATTACTTAGTATACATATTTTCAGTTGCCGTTACGTTTTAAGAAGTAGGCATAATTTATTTATAAGTAGTTGTTGACGAAATATTGATCCCACCAAAAACATACCTGTTAAAAAGGGGGCCAAGTTCCTATCGGCTAATTGTTCGGCTAAAAAGAGTTGAAATCCTATCTATAATCCTATCATAATCATCTTCATCAACAGCCTGATCCACTGGTAAACATTTGCCATTCCCAAGACTTGAACTTGGCAGGTTTTCGTGCTGTACGTAACACTTGATTAATTGTATGATTAAATTTATCATTTACATAATTAAATTAACCTATTTAATAAAGCCTGCCAAGTTCAAGTCTTGGGAATGGCAAATGTTTACCAGTGGATCAGGCTGTTGATGAAGATGATTATGATCGATTTTAAAGTGCATCTAAACTTGGCATTGGATTGGATTTCAACTCTTTTTAGCCGAACAATTAGCCGATAGGAACTTGGCCCCCTTTTTAACAGGTATGTTTTTGGTGGGATTTATATACTTTTTTACAAGAAATCGTACCTATTTTTATCTACATCGTGATTCAATTATACCGCTAGCGCCATCTATCGAAAGTAATTTATAACAATAGAAGCCTGATTTTTTAAGTAAGCAGTATTTAATAATAAGCTATACAGTATGCATTATCATGTATACATGTCAATTTTTATACCCTCCCCCCTCTCCTCTCCCCTCTCCTCCTCCCCCCTCCTCATCGTATTCTCTTTGTATCACTGGTTCATAAATATCTTTATTAAAAATTCGATATTCGATTGAGCCGACTCACGCTTGACCGGTTTTTTAAGTTTGTTAATGTTTTTGTTAATCTACATATAAAACACGACCTGCGTGCAAAATTTCATAACGCTAGGACAATTGGAAGTGGCCTAGAGGTTTTGATTACCGGTCAGTGAGTGAGTCAGTCAGTCAGTGCCAAAATTAGCTATTTTCACAGGGTCATATTTCAGGATCTACTGAAGCTATATCTATGAAATTTGGCATACTGCTTTAGTACTAGTATATGATTGCGTAGATACAATTTTATCTCTGTACTTGCAATAGGCACTGAGCTACAGGGGAGTCAAAAGTGGGTCGAAACGGTTCGTGTAAATAGTGCACGGCATGCGCGCGGCCTGTTACTGGAACTTGGCCTGCGCACTACCGTGCGCTTAAATTGACCTAGCCTCAATGCATCGCGGGTAGAGATGGGCGCGGGTAAATACCCGACGGGTATTTTCCCGGGAAAATACCCAAAACGGGTAAATACCCGGGAAAATACCCAAATCGGGTATTTATTCGGGTAAAAACGTTTAATTATGGTTTACGAATGCGATACATCCATACATACATACTGATCACGTTGTTATGCCTTAGATCCTTAGACCATTAGGCCTAGAGGGATGATATGGCACTACCTGATTAAAAATTTAAAATAAACTAAATAATGTTGTTATAAATAATCATATATTTGAATACAAAGAAAATACAATTATAAATATTGATTTAACAACTTATTTTAATATTATAAAATATTAATTGTCACTGTCGCTGTCTTCTTCGGAATTATGACAATCTATGTCCAAAAACTCTATTGGTTCCGGTCCTCTTGATGTTGACGGTTGTTCTGATATAGGGGTAGGACTACTCAGTTCGCTGCCTCCCCTGGGACTAGATCTCACTTCTTCGTCTTCTTCGTCCGAGATTATTTCATTTTTATGTATTAAATTCCAATTATATGAAATATACGTCAATTTTGCTGCCCTTTCTGTGGTTAATCTGTTTCTTTTCAAGCTATGAATGTTACCGTGAGCGCTAAATGAGCGCTCGGTTGCCGCAGAAGTACACGGAGCTGTTAGTAGACGCACAGCTACTTTACTCAGGGGTCTCGATTTGCATATTCCCTTCCACCAGATATCGGCATCAATATTATCTAAATTGCTCCATACAAAGGATTTAGCCCAAAAACCTTCCTTAGCCCTATAATTAGCTACATCTGGCATAACTTCCAAGTTCATTTGGCAGCCGATTTTATGAATTAAGTCTATAGCTTCGATCTCTTCTTCTTCTTCAAGCTCTATCCCTTGTGTTTTAGGGTCCAGCATGTATGCAGCTAAATGTATGGGTTTGATGCACATCTTTTTTCGAATTTCAACTGCTCTCATAATATCCTCCTTGACATTATCATCGACCAGAGTGGTAAGATTGGGGAATTCAAATACAAGTTTTGACTTTATATCTTTAAAAGACATGTACACGTCATTAATGTGTGATTTATTGCCTTCTAATTTGAAAATTTGTTCTGTTATTGGACCTAATATAACTGTGCATTCTTCAACCATGTTCCAAAATTGTTCTTCAAGCAAGTTCGCTTTTGTATCTCTGGACATCATGAAGGCTTCCTCATGGACTGCAAGACACTGGAGTGCGGCTTTGTTATTTAAAAGACTCTTCAAGGAAAAGTAATAACTACCCCATCGCGTTTTGCACGGTAGTTTTAGTTTCTCGCCCAACCCTTTATCCTTTTGTATCTGCGCAAGCAAGGCGTTCAGAATTTGGCTTCTTTTTACTGCCTTTATCGTTGCTACAGCAATTGAAATGAAAGCTTGAATAGCGTCTGGTTTAATGAGATCGTGACACAGTAAGTTTAATGTGTGTGCTGCGCAACTCATCGCCATTAAATGTGGATGTGAACTCCTCACTAGATCAAATGCCTTTTGAACATTTTTGGCATTATCACCGATCAGCGTGACAAACTTGTCGCTGCCATAGATTTTCATGACGTTTTCAATTTCTTCGCGAAGATATTCACTTGTATGTCTATGGCTTCCTGTGTGCAGGCTTTTCACAAAAAAAGGTTCTGGTTTCGATATAATGAAATTAATGACTCCTTCATTACGGACATTACTCCAACCATCGCATTGAAGATGAAGATAGTTAGCAGATTTTAACTCTTGAGAGATTTCCATTTCCATTTCTTTGTAAATAGCCTCCAAATGAGTTGTAGAAACTGCTTTTCTTGATGGTAAACAAAATAAAGGCTGTAATTCTTCGAAAAAATTCTTCCATAACGGATGTTCCACCATCGATAGAGGAGCGCCGGTTACAAATATTGCCTTTGAAAGTAATTTAGTCAGATTTTGTACTTTTTCATCTGTAAACTCTGATACTCTTGGTACTGCTTCGTTGCCATCAGATTGTGTCTCTGTTATGTTCATTGCTGTAACCTCAGTATTTAAAGGTTGCAAAATCGGCAGCGGAGGGGAATTTTCCTTGTCCATTAATCCTTTTCTGATAACCAAAGGGCATTTAACACATTTTTGGAGATGTGCTTTCATTTTGTTGACGTTTCCAAAAGTATACACCTTACTACAAAAGTTGCATGTTGCTGATTTGTTAGGCAAGCAATGAAAATGTTTCCATACTTTGTCATTCTTCTTTCTTGGCATTTTGACCTGAAACAATGGAAGATCAGATCACATTTTTTTTCAGTGCCAGAAAACGTGCTTACTAAAGGGGACTTTGGATTACAAACCAATATTGCTATGAAATGTATATTATTACTGTATTACATACAATCACAAGCGTATTTTTTTTTTTACAAAGATATTCTAGTTTTTTCAAAAACAAAGTTTTATAACAACAAATTTACGTAAAGTAGCATACTTGCAATAATATAATAATAAACGATGGAAAAAGTAGAAGATGACTTATGTGCAATATAATTTCTTTGTTTTTTAGTTTACCTGAGCAGTCTTTTGTTTGGCAATTTTATAATGGAATTCCGGTTGTAAAGTACCAACGCTTCCGGTGGTACGACCTAACTAAACTAACACGACATTCTCTTTTTGGAAAAAATATTTTGTACATTTAGTTAATGTTTGGTATGTATGAAGCTTGGTATGTATTTTTTCAATTGCAGACGAAAACAATACTAAATCCTCCACGGATGGCTGCTAGTTGTATTTGTGACATAAGGAGAGATGGGATGATTTAATACATACTACATATAAACTAATCTCGGTTATTTGTAGGCAAAGTCATAAAGATAGCGTGTGTTAACTTCGCAAATTTCATAAAATGTAGTATGTTCAAATTATCGTAACGATATAAAAACCCGTTCTTATGCATGTGGCATTTATTTATATTACACTAAACTTATGTTTACAAATTATTATCACTTTCTTCACATCGCTATGAAGATAAAGCTGTGTGTGATTTTTCTATGTTCATCTCATTAGCCAACATTGTTATATATCTGAGTATGGTAAATTTTTATAAACTATCTCAGAAACTACGATATTGCTCGTAAAGCTATTAATTACGATCTAAAATCGTATTCATACATAAAATGTAGAATATACAATGATAAATAAGGAGAATCGTTTATTGGTACAAGTATAAATAAAAACTGTAAAATATACGTACTTACCTCAAGTTTACCAAGTCCAATCCAAATAGGCACAATATCGGAGTCCGTCACCAAATAAGAAAATTCGTTGTTCCAGGGATACTTATTAGCCAAATCACAGGGCAAATAACAAAGTCCAATAGAAAGCCAAATCGTCAAAAAATTCACAAAACACAGTAAAACACCCGAGCGCATGACATGAAAGACAAGGAACGAATGAGCACACAGAGACAAAGTTTACGTGAATACAAAGCCACTCATTCGTGCATGACTCATTTTTTTACAATGAAAGCTTCTTTTGTTTAATTTATGTAGTTATCTCGCTCGCACACTGTATTATTAAAAAAGGATCTTAGAATTGCAACTCTCTGTTATTTATAATAAGAACTCAAAAGTTATTTTATAAGATTGCTTCTTTTTAGTCCAACATTGGCCACTTACAGTTACAGAAACAAAAATAACCGTAATTTGAATATATTTTTATAATGAACGTTGTTATGCGAAAAAATACTCATCAGGTATATTTAACGGAAATTTTCTCTTTTTGCAAGGGACCTTCTGTTACATTTTATGTAGTAGTCTTGCTCTCACCCTATATTATTTACGAAAAAATATCTAAAAAAACGCAACTTTTGTCTTTGTAATGAAAACTACATAGAAACTTCTAGTTTGTTGGAAACGGTTACGTGTTTTTAGATCGAGTTGACTATTTACACTTACGTGATACAACAACAATTTATTTCAAACGACATTTTTTTTAATAATCGTTTTTACCCGGATAAATACCCGTCGGGTAGATTCAACGGGTATTTTCCCGGGTATTTACCCGAAACGGGTAAATACCCGGGTAGAATCCCATCTCTAATCGCGGGGATCTTTGACACGAAAAAACGAAAATCTGAAGCAATGGGAAATTGATGATATAGTCAACGTCGTGATACTTCTATAGGTACCAACCTATTTTAAGATACCAACCGTTGGTCCACATGTCCGTCACAAGGAGTTAATAATCCTATATAAACATCTTTGAGTATCTAGCTGATCAGAAAAGCGTATCGGTATCTATGTAATTACTACTAAGGTATGTGAAAGAAAGGCGTTCGAAGAACGATGTAGAAAATAATACGGATCGGACACTTCTTTGCACTTCAGTTTCCTTTCGATTGTAACATTTTCAAGTGCAACAAATAGCCAAAATCTGCTAAATAATCGGCAGTCGGAGAAGGCCGACTTGTTTCGTTTGACTGATAAAATAATATCTTTCATCATTGTAAACATGCACGCGAAGCTGCTTTACTAGCCAGTATGTGTGAATGGACCCTTATCGAGTTATTTGTTGGCCCTTAGTGATAAATGCGAATGTCTCTATAGCTGGACTTAACATCAAAAAGATGGCTAAGTAAATGGAAATATTACGGAAGTTATGTGGATGTCCAGATGATGCGAAATAGAGACGGCCTACTTACGTAGATAGTGCAGTTGTTTGTGTGTACACCAGTGATGAGAACAACTAATTTTATAGGGTAGGCATTAAGAGGCTTTTCACATTTGGTTGGCTGTCTCGCTCGCACAATCAAACATTTTCAAAGATTATTAAAAAATGTGACTCATTTGTAGAAAAGTGTTTCATTAAATTTCAATATAATTATATGTTAGATATTGTAGACATGTTTATGTAACGTGTGTATCGAGAATTAGGTCATCAAAAATTAAAAAAAAATTTGTCCTAGTTTTCGATGTAGTCAATGTCTACACAATATACAAACATGTCTAAAATATCCACAATATAATTATATTGAAAGTTAATGAACCACTTTTTTACAAATGAGACACATTTTTGAATAATCTTTAAGACGAAGTGGTAGCTAAAGTATCGCCCTCATTTGAAATAAATTGTTTAAAACTAATATGGTGATAATTAAAAATTTGATTTGTATAAATGTCTAGAAAAACCTTTAAACTATTTTATGAATAATCTTTGAAAGTAATATTGGTAGTCCGTCTTGTTATAAAACTGCTTTTCGCCAAAAGTGGCCACTTTTGGCGAGGTAACAACCAATGCCTGCACTGTACATAATTTTGGTCCTTCGAGCCGGATTGATTTCGGGTCCTTTTGCGATACCTAGCGAATCGGTTCACTGGCCTTCCACAAGCGGGTCTCACCAGGCGCATATAAGGAATACACATGATATTTATACGTGCCTAAGGCAATCATTGTATGGCAATCATCAAGCTAGTTATGTATAACAGATGCCTGTCGGCAGCATGGAATATCTGACAAGTATTTGTCACTTAAATACAACAAGCTTCCTTCCATGCTAGTCTAGGAGAAAAGGAAAATATTTAGAACTAGCTGATGCCCGCGACTTCGTTCGCGTGGACTTTATGACTCCGGCGTATTAATATAAATAAAAACTAATGAGAGAAAGAGAGAGAGATAAGAAAGTACTTGTAACAGTGTTAGGAGTTAAAAGTCAATATTATTTTAATTCTTTCCTTCGGGAGCCAATATGAAAAGTGCTGAAGTGTTACTAACCCTGAAGAAAGCCACATTAAGTTGGCCATGCGAAAAACCAGTCCTTAGATCGACATAAGCAGCTTTAAGCTTCTAAAACTGTGACTTATTTTCATAGCAAAGCAAGTAAACACATGGAACTGTGTATTTTTAAAAGGAAAATTGTTGGGGATGAGTAGCATACTCGGAATAAATACAGTTTCACTGGCACCACTCATAGTAAACTTTAAGTGTCTCAGCAGACTATGCCGAAGTTTAGCGGGTAAAGTTCAGTGTCTAAAGTTCGGTGGGGATGACACACTAAATAAGCTGAAGTTCAGCCGCTGAAGTTCGGTGGAAACGCCGGACAGTAGTGATGTGCCGATATGAGAATTCAATCTTCCGTCTTTGGCGCATCTGCGGCGAACGGAAACGGGAGCGGAAGAGGGAACGGAAGTGGAAGTGGGAACGGGAGTGGAAGCGGAAGCGGGAGCGTAAGCGGGAGCGGGAGCGGAAGCAGCAGCGGGAGCGGCGGTGGCGGCAGCGGTGGCAGCGGCGGCGGTGGCGGCGGCGGAAGTGGCAGCGGCGGCGTTGGCGGAAGCGGCGGCGGCAGCGGCGGCGGAGGCATCGGCGGCGGCAGTGGCAGCGGCGGCGGGAGCGGCGGCGGTGGCGGCGGCGGCGGACGCGTCGGCTGCGGCGGTGGCGGCGGAGGCATCGGCGGCGGCGGTGGCGGCGGTGGCAGCGGTGGTGGCGGCGTCGGCGAAAGCGGCGGCGGCGGCGTTTGCGGTGGTGGCAGCGGCGGCGGCGGCGGCGGCGGGAGCGGCGGCGGTGGCGGCGGCGGCGGCGGGAGCGGCGGCGGCGGCGGCGGGAGCGGCGGCGGCGGCGGCGGGAGCGGCGGCGGCGGCGGCGTCGGCGGAAGCGTCGGCGGCGGCAGCGGCGGAGGCATTGGCGGCGGCGGCGGCGGCGGCGGCGTTGGCGGAAGCGGCGGCGGCAGCGGCGGCGGAGGCATCGGCGGCGGCAGCGGCAGCGGCGGCGGGAGCGGCGGCGGTGGCGGCGGCGGCGGACGCGTCGGCTGCGGCGGTGGCGGCGGAGGCATCGGCGTCGGCGGAAGCGTCGGCGGCGGCAGCGGCGGAGGCATTGGCGGCGGCGGCGGCGGCGGCAAATAACATTGCAGGCATGCACTGGCTGAAATTCAGCCGCTGAACTTCGGCATACAGTGCTGAGACATTAAGTTGGGTTCCGTTACACAGTTTCGGCGGAGTCAAATTTCGTATCAGCATTATTGGCCCTCCAACATTTAGACTTATTTTGTGAGCCGATACTGAACTTATAAGTTCTTCTTCGGACAACTTTTTTTTGGAAAAATTTTCAATGTACAGACACATTTTTTTTTACCCTTTTATTATAGTATAGATTTAGTATGTTTTTGTTCAGCGGCAACAAAAAAACATCATATATAAAAATTTCAACTATCTAGCTATAATGGTTCATGAGATACAGCCTGGTGACAGACAGACAAACAGTCGGACGGTCTTTGTAATAGGGTCCCGTTTCTACCCATTTGGGTAAGGAACCCTGAAAATCGAATAAAATAAGTATTTATCGGGGGCTCCCATACTACAAACGTGATTTTTCATAGATTATGGTACGGAACCCTTCACGCGCGTCCGACTCGCGCTTGGCCAGTTGTATTATAACTCAACAAAAAGTTCTCATCAGACTTAACAACTTTTGCTAAGGCGGCATTTTAATATTTCTTATAGTTTAGCTGGACCATTATAGTTCTGCATCATGTGTTCCATTTTCCAAAATCAATTATAGCCTATATGTTGCCCAGGCTTCACAGCTATATAACAAAAAAAGTTTCATTCGAATCCGTCCAGTATTTCCGGAGATTAGCGTGTACAAACAGACAAACAGACAAACAGACAAACAGACAAACAGACAGACATTTTTTTTTATTTTCTTACTCTATTACTATATCTCCATCGCCCCAAATATTTTTTTTTGAAAAATTTTCAATGTACAGACACATTTTTTTTACTCTTTTATTATAGTATAGATGTACCAGCTGCTTCTCTTTTATTTATTTAATTTATTGCATTTAAAATCTTAAGATTATAGTACAAAAATTACAACTTAATGCTAAGCATTGTCTACTAACGTTGCATAACTATCGATACCTAGTTGGCCTTGAAAAACAGTCACAATATCGATTGGGCTATCGATTGTATTAAATAACCGATACTATCTATAGTATCGATACTATCGATTGTCAATAGTTTATAATACGTACTATTGAAAAACTATCGAATTTATTAAATTGGTAAAACTATCGATAGTATCGATACTATTGAATTTAGACTATGGAAAGTATCGAATACTGTCGATAGTATCTTAATTTAATAGTATCGATACTATCGATAGTATCGGTTATTCGATACTATCGATAGTCCTATCGATATTGTGAGCGTTTTTCATAGCCACGATAGTATCGATAGGCTTTTGATATTTTATACTATTGCTTGCAACACTATTGTCTACCAGATAACCTTTGGGACGTAGCATCTCTTCCCGTGCAGATCGTAGGAGCCGATCGAGGGAATGGGCGAAGATGCGATCATGTTATTAAGCGATGCAGCTAGCAACCCATCACTATTTTGATTCCTTCTTCCACCTTCTCGCCCATCTTCACGCTAAAAACGGCCTTTGAATGTTACGGCCCTAGGCTTTAACATCTTAGAGCCTCAAGACCCAAAATAATCTGTCTGCCCCGTTAGAGATGAAGACGTGATTGTATGTATGTATAGAACTCAAGGGCGGATCCAGCATTGGTGCCAGGGGGGGTCACATAGTCGTGGTCAACTCAGAAGAAGTTATAATATAATTTTATTTTTATACTCATAAAAATTAGATATTTTATTAATGTATGTAAGTACTTACTGTACTTAATTTAAATAACAAAATCATTTTTTCTTTTACGTCTTCTCCCGAAACGCATTATCACTTTAATGGATACGTTTTTATTGACGTGGAGAAATGCCAGTCCGGTTTTACGATTTGATTTTAAAACAGCTGCGATTTGATTTTTCGTAAAGTAGAGAAAAATGTTTTCGCTAACGCTATACTAACAGATATAGCCAAATTACATAAAAAATTATACATCACAAATATAATTTCAATATCGCAATTTAAAATAAGGTCAGAAATCGACTGCGGTATGTCCTGAAGGACCCAGCCCAGGGGGGATGTCATGACCCCCATGACCCTCCCCATGGATCCGCCCTTGATCTAGTTCGCCCCGAACTGTGAACTCGCGAACCCCATATCTCGGCAACCCCTTGTACGATTTGGCTCATGCTCGAACTTAAAAATTCTATTGGGCACATCTACACGCTTACCAAATTTCACGACGCTCAGATAAAATTGTCGAACGAACTATAAACTATATACAATGTGTATTTTTTATACTTGATCAAACGAAGTGTGCGATATTAGACGAAAAATTATCGATAATTTTTCGTCGATAAAAAAATTAAAAAAAAATCGTTATGTTAGACAAAAAAAAATTCCAGGCACTTTAATTTTTTCATTAATTATTTTGAACTTATTTCCTGTTCGGTATTGTTAATTATTTTTTGCTTTTTAGCTTCTTAAACTTTGTAGATTTCAAATGAGACCACTGAAGAAAATACACCGTTTACAAAAAGAGAAAAAAATAAAAATCGAAACACGACCTTTAAAAAAAAAAAAAATTAAAGTGATCATAACAATTTTTTTCCGGTTTTTTTATCGATAATATTCGTCTAATATCCGCACATTTCGTTTGATCAATCATAAAAAATACACATTGTATACTAGGAATGGTACATACATATACGAACGCCGGATTGTTCAAGTAAGTAGACGCTAGGACCTTCACGGAAAAAAAAATATCGTTTCCCTAACGAGAATTATTGTTCACTATACAATATTTATAGTCCTATTTGTTACAACCCTCACGGTTAGTACGGTCTACTACACAATTATAGTTAATGTGTTTGAGGTACAGGTACTATAAACATAGTATTAGATAACAAATGAATATTGTAAAATCAACAATGTGGTATGTTGTCATTTTCAGTAGGTTCAACAAGATCGTATTGTAGCAATTACTAAGCTTTTTGTAACAATTACAATCTTTTGTGTTATGTGTCCAATTTTCTTTGTTTTTGTTACTAAAATATTTGTTGCCCTTACTATATGAAAAGTTGTATCTTCTACATAACTAGTTGAATCTACTTTTATATTTGTTGTGTCTACTAAACAGGTGATTTGAGTTGCCGATATTATGGTCGCAGTATATAACACTTGTATAACCGCTAGTGACTACATACAACTATGCTGCGGGCCCTGTACAGTGGGAGACATTTTATTCATCCCATCAAATATAGTTGCCGGTATAAAAATCTCGGAGACCTTTTATATCTAAGATGAAAAAATCTCCATAGCGAGTTTTAAAATTTCACGGATCTGCACAACCACATCTATCGGATTAGTTGTGAATATAGGCAACAGTTCATATAGTTTACAAACCGTTCAGTACAATTATAATTAACAAATTACGGTTTGTACTAACACCTGTTGAGTATTTATTACTCTTTATAGCTGTGTATACAACAAATAATTTATTTAACTTTACAAACCGTTTAGTACAATAAACTTTCAACAGATCATGAGTTCCTGGAACCACTTGTTATGTTTTTAGTACTGTTACTGTTGTATAGGCAACAGTTCATATAGTTTAATTTACAATCTGTTTAGTACAATTATATTCAACAAATTACTAATTTCCTACCACTATATTTATTGTTAGCGCTACACATTACATCAACTAGAAACGCATCGTACGGACTACAAATACATAGTATTAGAAACTAATAGAATCGTTGAGGGAACGAATAAATCTGTGGTATTAACATAATACAAAATTTAATCAACTATACATTCTGGTAGTATATAGTAAACGTTTATTTCCTTCCGTGTTCGGTAGCTCGTTCAATAAAAACGAACATTTGAAACTGATATTTAAATAACATTCAGCATTCAGCAGTTTCTTTGCACAAAGAATTTCTATTGCGGTGCAGAGAGGCAATGCTGCCAGCCTTATGGGTACTCTGCCTCGCGGTGATGCGTTGGAATCTATTTTTTATTTGTAATTTTTATTATATTTTGATTTGTAAAAATGTACAATGATTGAATAAAGTACCTACCTATAATATAACAGTATTAAAACACATCAAAATTAACCTCAATAACATATTTTTCAATAACGAAAAGTACAAAAATATTTTCGAATACTCAATTCCTCTCGAATATTTCACAGAATTTTCCGCTCTATCTCCTCTTTATTTAACTATCATTTTCGCGTACATTTCCGCATCGGTTATGAATGGTTATTGACGTGATTTTTTATATGCTATGTATGTCCATAATTTATATATTAGCGAAAGGCGAGTTAACGCCGTTTTTAGGGTTCCGTACCAAAAGGCTGCCAACGGGACCCTATTACTGAGACTCCGCTGTTTGTCTGTCTGTCTATCCACCTGTCTGTCAAAGGGCTATATCTCTTGAATAATACCTTAATAGTTGGACACTTGAAAATTTCACCGATTATGTATTACTGTAGCCGCTATTATAAAAAATACTTATAATAAAATAAAGTTAAAAATTAAAGGAGGTCGTAAAACAAGAAACGAGACTTTAAATACTTAAAAATTTTTTAAAAATATGTACCTACGTAAGTACGAAACCCTTTATGCATGACTCTGATTCGCACTTGACCGGTTTTATTCCTATATTACAGAGAATACTTTGGGGTATTTTGCTCCATATTTGTTATAGAGATTTTTATATTTATGAATATGTTGGAGGTGTATTTATTAGGAAATGCGTGGGAAATTACGGCGTCAGAGGAAATGGTAGAAATATCATAATCATTCATTTTGATAAAAGCGAAATTGTAAATAAATATGTTTTTCCGACGTTTGTAGTAGGTGTAGGTTTAACAAGCGTTATGGAAGGTATAAGTACCTAAACAAGGTCCTTTTTACCAGACTACGGCAAAACCAAGAGGGTGGGTAGTGATTTTAGCAGTCTATGTATGTCTGTTCTGTAGCATCCGAATCCCGGCTCATAGGGAAAACATCTCTGTCGAAAAATGCTCTAAGTCCCCGTCGTGGCATTTTGCGAAAGAGACATTGTGCAAAAGAGACCTTCTGCGAAACGGGCATTATGAGAAAGAGACGTTTTACGACTAGGGGACATTTTGCGAAAGAGACGTTTTGCGCAGGAGCCCGAATCGGTTGTCCTATTTCCACAAATGAACGTCAATCGATTCGTCACGTATAACGTTACATACAAAAAAGTGAGAGTCAAAAATATTCTTTTGTTTCTATTTTGAGTGTATCAAATAAAAGGTCTTAATTAGCATAGTTCAAAAATATACATATACATTATATTATTGTAGTCAGGTATAGTATTTTTAACGTTTATCTTGTTACAATACAAATATTTTAAGAGGCAAGATTAGCACGCACTCTCTCTGTCCATACAAAAAAGCAAACGGAAACACATTTTTCCATTAAAAAAAAAAAAAGAAAAAGAGCAAAATATATTCGCAAATTCAGAAAAAAGAAAGAACATAAACCTACTTTTTACCTGACTGCGCCAGGAGGGTTATGTTTTTCGAGAGTATGTTTGTATGTATATATAATTGTTAAACATGCTCTGCAGCCTGCACGGCTCGATGGATTTTAGCTTGAGAGATGTCGTTAGATTGGTATTTACTGTGAAAGTGACACTGGGTATATCAAAATAAAATTTTTACGTGACGACCTCCGTGGCGTAGTGGTCACCATGCTAGTCCGCCACCCAGAGGTCCCGGGTTCGATCCCCGGTCAGGGCAAGTTGGAAAATGGTCTTTTTCAAATTGTCCTGGGTCTTGGATGTTTATCTATATATGTATTTGTTATAAAATATAGTATCGTTGAGTTAGTATCCCATAACACAAGTCTCGAACTTACTTTGGGGCTAGCACAATTAGTGTTATTTGTCCATATTTATTTATTTATTTATATAAAAAAATACAAAAAAAGGCCGTCGGGTTTTTGGAAAACAAGTGTAAAAAAAAAGTGTAAGTAGTTACGTATGAGTTGGCAAGTAAATATTTTATTTATTATTATTATTTATCTTTTTGTATGGATGAACCCCCTTTGGCACTCTGTTCAGTCTTTCATTTTGAACAGCTTACCCTAATAACTAAGTACAAAAATACGTTTTTTTCGTACCCTACAGTGACAGTCACGTGATCTTGTTCATGCAGTTTTGACTTTTCGAATCCCCCCCTCCTCCCCTTCACGCTTTTTCCCTAGTCTAAAAAGTCACCTTAGGGCTTGTTCACAAAACTGCGATGCGAAGTCGCTTCGTAAAACTCTACGAACTCGCACGACGCATCGCAAGAACTTGCAAATTGATTCTCACGATCTTTCCCAAACCGAGGAAGGGAGACGCCTTGCCGCACGAAATTGCATCGCAGCAATTTGCGTCACAGTTTCCTGCGTTGCAAATTCGCATCGCGCCGATTCGCAGTTTTGTGTATAGGCCCTTATATTTATAAAGCTACAGTCTTCTTTTTAGCGAGTCGGAATGGTATTTTCATAAGGCTGTAGGTAGACCAGTGTGTGGCCACACTTACTCCCCTGTCATTAGCCGAGTTGTACAAGAGGTTGGGCAGGTGGGGCATGACAGGAGGTGGGCCATGCTTTGAACAGCTCCACATTCACAAAGGTCGTTGTTTAAGAAACCCCACTTAACTCGGTTCTCGTGGCATCTCCCAACACCAGCCCGGAGTCTGTTTAAGGACTTCCAGATTACCCAGGGGAGGTCACTACCTGGTGGGAGTTTCTCATCGGGTGGGAGATTTGCTGGTAACGGGGGGTATTTATCTTTCCATGCCAATTTAGTATTTCGGGCTTCTCTGGATGGGATGCTTGTCTGCTTCAGAAAACTTTTCCGACTTTTCAAACGTGAGGGTGGTGGATCCTGGCCGTATAGTAGGTGCCTTTTATGGTTCATCTGTTTGAATTTCTAAACCGCGCAAGCTACTTTACGACGCACGCTTGGCGGAGCTATTCCAGACCAGAGGCGGCGTAAGGCGTGGGCGGTGTGGGCCACCGCCCACGGCCTCGCGGTGCAGAGCCTCGCGCCTCAAATTAGAAAAAAACACGCCATAAGGTTTTTCTTACAATTAATACATTAGAATTAATTCTCAACTTAAAGATATTCCAATCTTCGGCATCCGAATGAATGTGAATGAAATAATCGGTATTTCTGATATAAGTACATTACTGCAGAGGGCGGGAAGTATGGCATTGCCGGATGAGTAGTTTTCAAAACCGAGCGTGAGTGAGGCTTAAATAAATAATACATATTTTTAAACGTTAACCCGTGTTTATTAATTAAGTAGAAATTCGGTTTGCACCATCAGAGGGCCTCGCGAAATGTAGCTTGCCCACGTTAAGTTTAGGTCTTGCGCCGCCACTGTCCAGACAGTGTGTATAGATGGTGCAGCGGAGTGGGCTTTAAAGCACCTGTTACGAGTACTATGCGGCAAGAAGCATTTAGGGCTCGTCGTCTACGTCTACTTTTTTGGCGTGTGCTGAGCGGGCCCATACCGGACACGCGTATTCGCCAGCCGAGTAACACAAGGCTAGGCAACTCGTCCGTAGTAGGTGAGGTGATGCTTCCCAGCGAGTAGTTGTGAGTCGGCGTATGATATTACGAGAACTTACCTTTGTTTTAAGGTTCTCTGCTGCAGTTCTCTCTGTACGTTAGAGAGCGATCGAGGGTTACACCCAGATATGTTGGCGTAGAGTTGTGTGTAATATCAACGCCATCCCACGTGCTCTTCAGCTCTCTATTAGCCTCTTGGTTACACAAATGAAAGGCGCAGGACTCTGTCTTTGATGGATTTGGTCGTAACGAATTAGTTTTATAGTATACTGTTAGCTGATTCAAGGCAGTTATTAGGGTTGCTTCTAACTTATTAAAGCTTTTGGATCGGGATGTAAGGGCCAGGTCATCTGCCTAGATGAAACGATTTGTAGCTGGTGGACAGGGCTAATCATTAGTGTAAATGTTAAACAAGGTAGGTGCGAGAACACTACCCTGCGGAAGACCGTTCTTCTGGGTTCGCCATCTGCTTTTGTGTGAATTGAGTAGGACCTGAAAGCGGCGGTTGCGCAGCATCTCTCCAAGTATATTGACAAATTGTTGGTCTTTTGTGAGATCAGCTACTTTTTCAAGTAGGAGCTTGATGTTGACTGTATCATATGCTGCGCTTTGGTCTACAAATACCACGCCTGTAATTAGGCACCGTTCGAACCCGTCCTCGATGTGCTGAGTCAGATTTAGCACCTGCCCACAGCAAAATTTTCCTGGTCGAAATCCGGCTTGATCGGGAATGAGTTGGTTATCTATATTTCCGTCAGTCGGTTGAGTAACAGTCTTTCGAACAGTTTATAGGTATGACATAGCAGGGAAATTGGGCGAAAGTTTGTGGGATCGTCTGGAGTTTTTCCAGGCTTGAGCAAGGCGGTAACCTTTGCTTTCCGTCACTTTTTCGGTATTTGAGAATTACAGACGCAGTTCATGAACATGTTTAATAGCCACATTACCACTTCTGGCCCGAGGTGTTTAAGCTGTTCCACACAAATGTCATCGATACCTGCTGCCTTTCCATTTTTTAGGTCTTATAAGGCTGCAATTATATCATCTAGGGTTATTTCAGCGCTGATTTTGATGTTATTATCGTCATGATACATATACATGATATTACAGCGCTTGTTGCGGGAACGTTTATATGAGGACTTGCCGTTGAGAATCAGTTGATGTGCCACTTGGTTAGCGGTAACTGGGCCGGGGTCGGTAGCTGGAGGTGGATCACAGGTCAACCTGCGTAAAGTACTCCAGGCCTTACTGTTGTGGGTCATATCCATAAACTCAACGAGGTTAGCCCATTTTTGCTGACGATTTTTGCTAGGTGGTTCATGAGCTCTTCACCGGTTGCGATTGTGGCCTCAGAGAAGGGGTCCTCAGCAAACAGAGATGCGTATTTACTCATCATGTCTGCTTCGTTTCCCGTTAGACAAGGCTGTCTGCAGTACTGCAGCCATGTGGGATATGATGCCGGGACGCCTTCCATATCGCATTGACAAATTTATCGTAGTTGTCCGAATTAAGAGAGACGTCGCGCAGTCTTTCATCCACTTCAGATGCGTACTTAATCCAGTCTGCTTTTCGGAAGTTGAACCGACGTTTGAAAGGCACAATTGTAGGTTTTACTACTGCCTGAATTGTGGACATATTTGGTCTGTGTTGGGTTTTCGGTATTGGCCGGCAGATGGATTATGTTACATTGTTTGTAAGGTTGGAGCTTACAGCAGGGCCTCTGTGAGTTTCTTGAACACAGAGGATATCGCATTCTGCCTATTGACAGAGATCAGCAAGAATATCAGCTTTGATTTTCGAGAATCTCACCACAATATAGAAGGCTATGTTTATGGATATTGTGGTGAGAGCTGATTTTCAAAGTGTCTTATTGTTTGGCGCTGGAAAGTGCCGTTTTTGTTGGTTTGGCCCTGAAGAGGGCCGTTTCTTTTTTATTGCCATTCCGTAGCGAAAGGATCAGCCAATGTGCGTTACCGACTGGCTGTCTACGTAGATTGCCCAGGGTGCGCCGAACGTACAAGGGGGCTCAGTACGTCACTCGGGGAGGCTCCTTAGTCCTTTCATGCACCCTTATGCTACAGTGAACATGAAATATTATCATACAATACAGAGAATCTGATTAAAAATAACAAAGTTCTAGGAAACCTTATTCTGATGATATTGTAAGGTTGACGGGTAAGCAATGGATGAGAATGGCACAGGACTGTGGGTAATGGCGCAACAAAAGGGAGGCCTTTGCCCACCAGTGGGTCGATGTGGGTTGAAAATGGAAGGAACCTTAATAAATAAATAAAATAATACACATGGTTCATTATATAAAATCCAGCACTTTATTGGTCCAGCCTAAGCTGCAATTCAAACTATTAAATCAAATAATATACAATAAATAAACGTGAAACGATGAGATTGTGTATATTTTATTACAAATTGTCGATATTTACAAAAGCATACAAGATATCACAATATTCTTGGGTTGGCTTCTTTCTAACTTTGGTCTTTATTGAAAGAAAAAATCTTTATTGCATCAATACAAAAAAAATCTTAGGTCTTTGTACTCTTATTTATGTGAATAGACCCTAATATGTTACAAACGGGCGGGAAACAACCCCTTATACTCAATAACCTGTTATAAAACTTTTGGTTTTTTTAACTGCATTACAATGCTCGGATTAATATCCAAATTAAAACATGTGAAAAAAAAAAACAATAATTTAAACAAAAGTCAAACATCAACTTTCAATGCATCTAAATTGAATTAAGTTGAATATCACACTTCTAAATAGTGGGTAGTAGTGAAGAATAACGCATGCTTCAAATGCGTGTGTACTATGTGTTGAGAAATTTCGTCAGGAAGATTCGAAGCCACGATAGCACAAATAATAATATAACAAAATGTATTTATTTTCCTCCATTACATTACATTTATTACAATTACAATTGGTAGTGCACTCACGGCGTTAACGTGAGGGACGCGGGTTCGAATCCTACTGTGGCGAAATTTTTCATCACATGTTTTAATTTGTCATAAAACTAATATTTTGCTAAACAGACAAAATCTACCGATATAGCCATAAAGCAAATTCAAATAGGAGTGACGTCAGGGTCAGAAAAGTATGATTGAAATTATTCCGTCTTTTAGATTATCCAAAAATAATGGACCCATATTTTACAGTTTACCAAATAAGTTAAAATTCACAAAGATACGAAGCATCAAAGTTCGGGAGTGCGACGTCAGCGCTCAGTAAAAATCGTACCTAACCGTGACGCCATGCGAAATTTCAATGCGCTGTATCTTTGTAATCTTTTTGTTTCTCAGAGAATAGAAAAAATGAATTAATTTTTTTTTTATTATTCGTCCTGCCTTTTAAAATATATCTTTAGTATCGTAGGATATTTATAATTTCTTTTAATAATCGCTTTTTTTGTTTTGTTGCACAATTTGCTACTTTCCAACAACTCTCAGATACTTTTTTCTAAACGTCAAACCAATCATTTTCTATTGGATTTGTATGAAGTATAGACTAATGACGTCACAGTCTTTGAGTAATATCAGTTTTTCTGCAATAATAAATCTAAAATCACGTTGAAAATGGATATGATCATAAAATGTGACATTATTTTTTGACGTCGTATTTTCGTATCAGTACAAAATAATTTATTTTTGACCCAGGAAAATACCCTATTCAGCCCTATCATGGACTGAATTGGGTATTTTCCTGAACCCCAGGGAACATAGTTATATTGAAATATATAAAAAAAACCATCCAACCGGATTATTGGTCAATTTGAAAACGTTATTTTCTTAACAATACCAAATGATTTATTTTTAAAAGTACCCAATTATTGACGTTAAATGGTAACTTAAAGCTAAGTTCACTACCGCTTCCTAAGCGCTAGTGCAGAAGAAGCGGCTACAAACTGCACTGCAGCATTTTCTCCAAGGATTCTGTGGTAGGCGCATACACTCAAAAAATGCTCTGGCTTGACGTTGTCAAGGATGGTATTCGTGCCAATGGTCCTACTACCAAGGATACTTAAGACCGTGCAAATTGGAGAAGTAAGAGCCAAAAAGCAGACCTTATGCTTAACAGCATTACAGTCAAAGATGCAAATCAGAATACGCTGAGATGAGAGAAACAACAGGAAAAAAAAGTGTGGCACTCGGGGACTGCCGCGGTAAAGCTATTGCATAGCATTTTTTATCAACTTATGCAACTATAATTATTTATTTATATATTATTTACGCAGTATTTTTTTTTTCTTTGTAATTAATTCAAGTTACACTTTTTGAGCGTGGTGACCGATTAGAAAACAATTTTTTATCTTTTATTGAATAAATGAGAAGTTAATATCGTTTAAAATATTTTTATTATCTTACAATACATGTAGGTTATTTAGGAATTTTTATTATGAGCAGTTAGCAGCTAGTCTACACGCATACGTCTAGTCGCACGCACACAAACACCGTGCCTGCCGAACTGAAGCGACGTTAGACGATGGGTGTTAGGTTTTATTTTTGTTACGGAATTTTTAATTTTTTTTTTATTTGAAAATTTGTTTTTGATTCGATCGCCACGCTCAAAGCCCGCAATAAAAGCTATGCAATAGCTAAAAAAATTTAACACATTTTCAATTTTTTACTAATTTTATAGAAAATATTGTATGCCAGTATTATTGGTTTTTTTTATTAGAAATTTCAGTCTAATAGTAAGGTGATAAGGTCTACTTTAGTACCGGTGTTTACAAAAATTTCATCTGATTAAAGTGAAAACAAATGAAGCTAAAACTTTTATTTCAATAAAACGGGTTGCCATTTAGAAAAAAGTAAAACAGTCCTGAAATAGGCCTTATTAGGGTCTCATTCTAATAAGGACCATCGCTTCTAGATTTTTTTAATATTATTTTTAACAGAGTGTTGATGCATTATTATTAAATATGGTTTTCGCAAAAATACATTGCATATACACTGGAAGCATTAATAACGCCTAACAAAATATACTGAAACAATTTCAAGAAAAAATAAAATAATAAGTGTTAATCCGCTATTTTCTAACAAGTCAAATCAGATACTTTTTTCTAAACGTCAAAACAAACATTTTCTAAGGGATTTGTATTAAATACAAGCATATGACTTATTAATTCTTTGAGTCAAATGGCGCTCTAATTATTTATCAGTTTTTCTGCAATAATTAATGTAAAATCACGTTAAAATCGATATGTTTAATGACAAGCGACATTATTTTGCGACGTCGTATTTTCGTATCAGTACAAAATAATTTATTTTCGACCCAGGAAAATACTCCATTCAGCCCTATCATGGGCTGAATTGGGTATTTTCCTGAACCCCAGGGAACATAGTTGAATTGAAATATAAAAAAACCATCCAACCGGATTATTAGTCAATTTGAAAAAAATATTTTTCATACTTATAATTCGATATTATGTTTCTTCGGATAGTTGTTCAGTAGCATGGACTGAATTCACTTAAAATAGGTTCAGTATATTTTGCAAATACATAATCAAAAATCTATTTTTGTATTTTTTTTATTAAGTACAGGAACGGCTAATAAAAAAAAAAAAGATTTAAAAGGATTTGGAAAAACATGGTCATAATTTGTCGAATTTACCTTATCGTGTTGTCAACATTCATTGTTTTAAATATATTTACAAGAAATATTCAAAGCGAAGCCAACCTAAAAAAGTTTAAATAGTACATGTGTAGTTATAGCATGAAGACTCTTCTTGTGCTTGGTGTTGATCTTGTGTTATCCGGATGTTGGAGCTCTTCCCGGTCTCCCAGAGGCCTGGGGTCTCGATGATCTAGACAAACGAACGTGTTCACTATAATGGCCAAACTGGTTGCGGCGTCATGGATGGATAAAATATTTTTATTTATTTACTTAACCTTTATTGTACAAAATACAATTTGTAAAGCACAATAGGCGGACTTAATGATAAAATCATTATCTAACAGCCAACCTTTGGGTTATACGTGAAATTTAGGTGGGTATAATATAAAAGGATACGTAAAACGGAAAGTGATTGGGTATAATAAAATTCAGATAAATATTTACAATTACTACATAACATAAACTACTGTAGACCTGTGCACTACTTACTAAAATAAAGACATATATTTGGTACATATAAACATATATACTAGAATAATACATAGGTATTACTAAAATTATAAATGCAGCAATTTCACACTTAATTGGACTCAGGAAGCAAACGCTTAAACAGCGAAGTTATGAAACTAGCACGACTAGTGGCTGTCTTTACAGTCAGGAAGCGCTTTCCAAAGTTTTACTGCCGTTATGGCAAAAGATTTAGAAAAAAATCGATGGAGAGGAAGTTCTAATTTCAAATTATTTAAATACATACATACGGTCACGTCTTTACCCCTAATGATGCAGACAGATAATTTTGGATCTTGCAGCTCTAAAGCGAAACATAGCAAGCGCCCCGGACGCTCAGTTAAATTATATGGAACAGTACCTATGCCATGAAACATAGCAAGCGTCTGAGGCGCGAAATGGCGCCTTGGACTATGTTTCGTGCCTAAGCAGACAGAGCCCAGGACCACAAGACTCAAAGGCTACTTTTAGCGCGATGATGGGCGAGAAGGTAGATAAAGATAAGGAAAAGATATAATTATTTGGCTGTGGTTTTACGACGGGCGCTTGCCTGACATCAATCCACTTAGGAATCCATTTGTGCGAAAAAAATTGCAAGTTGTGACACAAGATGTTAGCACTTATCTCTTTATGTGGCCTCTTAAGACATCTACAGACTTGAGAGAGATAAACTTTATCCATTTAACTAAGCCCAAAATGCACAAGGCAAGCGACATAAAACACGTTCATAGACTAGTCTTTGTAGCATAGCATGGCACCGGCGACAGCGATTATCAAGCGCCATCATCTATCACTATCTCCCTCTACGCAATAACGAGCGGGAACTAGTAAGTCGCGCGATATAAACTTTATATGTATATCAATGGTGCCATGCTAAGTCGGCAGGTTTTTTTTTTAAATAATACTTATATAAAATATGGGGAAGTACTAACCTTTTGAACTAACTCTTCAAAAGCCAGGTTGATGCCGTCCTGCGTTTTGGCACTGCTCTCAATAAATAACATTCTGTGTTTCTGTGCAAACGCCTGCCCTTGCTCTCTTGGTACTGCCCGGGGCTATTCAAAAAACAAAATGACCACTTACTTTGTAATTCTTTTAAGGAGGCCTTATATTTTATTTAGTTTACACTGTAGCAATAATAATACTGAATCAAATTAAATGTTGAATTTTTGGACGTATTAATAAAATTATACATAAAATATTACACATGTAAAAATATCTTACTATTCAAAATAGTCTTTCTGTGATCATCAAATAAAATTCTTTGAACACGACAACAGACTCAAAACTAAAAAACATTATTCCCCATATGAGTCCATCTTTAAATTTTTTAGAAGAATAAGACTAAGTTTTCGAAGTAGACCCAAGTTACCTTAATTTAAAATTGGATGTCAAGTTTCACTTATTTCAAAGTAAAATAATAAAGTTTATAGTCAAAATCATAACTTCCCACTTGCTTACCTTATCTATCTTATTGCCGACTACTAAACAGACGATATTTTTCTTAGTTGTGTACACTTGTAGTTCCTCTACCCAGTCTTTTAATTTTGCCAGAGTCTTTGGCTCTGAAGTGTCATAGACCAATATGGCGCCATGTGCGTCTCTACAACAAATAAAAAGAAATAATATTTATAAAAATATGTATAAAAATATATTATTTTAATGTTAATCATTTTAAATATAAATAACTAGTTACCTCATACAAATATGGTCTCAAAACATGTTAAATTAATGTAAAATTGATTCTTATATATTTTTTTATGATTTAGAAGATAGAGGGAATGTTATTTTTAAACAAGTTCTTAAATAATAAATCTAATTACTTAAATCAACTTCGGCGGCGCATGCACACTTGGACTGGCGGGAGCTAAAAATCAGTATTTTGCTCACTGGACAATTCCCCACTGAGCTACAGCCTTTCGTAATACTGTATCACACACGCCTATACTTAATTTATATTAGGTTAAGTTTTCCTTTTCTATGTTTTTGTATTGTGCTATGTAGATGCAATAAATAATTTATCTAATATAGCCTATAAAGTCTCACAGCTGGAAAAACTTTGCCCAACTGTGCCTTCAGGAGCCTAATGACCACAGTGTGATGTAAATAGGTACGCAAAAAAGTACTTAGCACCTAGATTTTGATTACAAACTTGTTGGTGTTAAAGCAGGCCAAGGTCTTAAAATGGCCTAATTAAAAATTAAATTAGTCTTAAATTACTTACCTACTTCATTTATCATTGATTACAGTAAAGAATAATTTGTATAGACTTTTTTTACTGGTATATGTTTTTGGTTAACATATTGTGTACAATAAAAAACATAAATATTTTTTTTTTAGAAAAAGGCAAGAAAATTGCTTAACCATGGTGAGGATATTTCAAAATCTCTTTCGTACAGGCATTTTTTTTTTCTGTAACTTGACAGTTTACCCTTCCATCAGATTTCAAAAGCGTATATATTTATTTATTAATAATAAAAAAACATTTTATTTTTTTCAGTTTCAGGTTACGTTACTTATTGAATAAAATACCGTATTTTCTGTAACTGAGATGGAGTTTATTGATACAACTTTAATTTAAGACCTGAATTCCTTACCTATAAAAACTCGAAGTCAATGTTCTATACCGCTCCTGCCCTGCTGTGTCCCAAATTCCGAGTTTGACCTTTACTCCATTGACATCCATGACCTTGACTTTGTAGTCTACTCCGATGGTAGCTGGATATGCTGGGTTGTAGTCACCAGTTGTGAATGCTAGGATTATGCTACAAAATAAAAATAAAAATGTATTAACACATTGGGTGCCACATGTATATGAAATTATCTAAGGACATTAACTATACACACCCTAGTGCATACACATTGACTGCCTCCGTGGTCCAGTGGTCAATGCGTTTGCCTTGTGACCCGGAGGTCATGGGTTCGATTCCCACTGGGAAGCATACTTTGTGAAAAGTTGTTTCCAGTCTGGATAGGATATTGCAGGCTTGAATCACCTGACTATCCAAAAAGAAAGATGATTCCGTGTTTCGGAAGGCACGTAAAACTGTGGGTTACGAACGCCACCTAGCGTTTGATCATCAAACTATCCAAGGATTGGTTCCTGGTTTGTCTTTTGGGTTGTGGAGGTCAGACGGCAGTCGCTCTGTGTAAAAACCAGTTACCTCGTCAAATCTCCTTGGTTAGGTAGCGGACCCCGGGCTTTGAAGTGTTACTGCTGAGGATGCAACCGGGAATACACTCAGATGATGATGATGATTAATTATACACACCCCAGTGCAATGTAATACACATTATGCTTAAAATGTTAAAAATTACTTGGACATGTGCACAATTGATTCTGTATGATTATCTATCATCATCATCATCACATCAGCTACAAGAAGTCCACTGCTGGACATAGGCCTCCCCAAGGTTTTCCTAAACAAACAATTGGAAGCGGCCTGCATCCAGGGTTTTCCGGCAACCTTGCTAAGGTCGTACAATTATCAATTAAAAATCACATTTGCTGTATGGAAGCCCCTCAAAAATATTTGTTGTATTCTGTTTTACTATTTGTTTTAGCAGCAACAGAAATACATTATCTGTGAAAATTTCAACTGCTTAGATACAGCCTGGTCTTAGACAGCCAGACAGAAGGAAAGACAGAAAGGAGAGTCTAACACTAAAAAACATCCTAGGGTACGATTGACATGCATAATTATTGTATTCTAAGAAGTAAAAGCGGGAAAAGCTCATCCTGGACTCCGACAGGAAAACAAAATGAAGAAGAATTCACCAAGTCTCCGTATCACACCTCTTGTGATATTGAGAATACTAAAATAACAGTAATAGAAGAACACTGGCTTGTTTTTGTTAAAAATGATATCCTTGACAATGATCTTACAGACAAGGGTACCAAAGATCTTGTGAAAGAAGAAAAGATTGATCCAGAATTCAAAAAGCAGAACTCTGCGTTCAAAGCAATACTGCTAACAATGCTACTCAAGCGGAGGTCCATAGTACCCTGTGGGAAATAGGCGTGATATTATGTATGTATGTATGTTACTCAGAACTGTAGGTGATTCATATGCCGCAGAATCTTTATCCGAAGCAGGTATATGATCAAGAATGAATTGAAATGAGAAAGAATATGCTTGAAAGTTGGCATTTAGTACAGATGTACCATAGATATAATTGCAGGAAAGTACTAGACGTAGTTTGTCGCATAAAAATGTCTTTTAGGAAACCTATGACCAGCAGGCCAAGGCAATTGACCTTCATCATCTCAGCCGCATAATGTCCACAGCTGGACATAGGCTTCTCCTAAAGATAAAGATATATTTATTTGTATTTCCAAAATTAACGATCTAGAGCAGCCTGCATCCAGTGTCTTCCAGTGACCTTGGTCAGGTCATCAGACCACCTTGTGTGTGAGTGTCCTATGCTTCGCTTGCCAGTACGTAACGTTAGTCAATAGTAATTGTTTGTATGTACTTTATAGAACAATGAAATTTACACAAGCTCTTTGACCTTATGGAGTAATAAGGTAACAATAATTATTACAGATGGACCATTTAAAATTTATCACAGGGTTTTTTCATTGAAATTATCAAAACACGTTTTACACTTAAATCAGCAATCAAAAGTAGTTTTCAACCTACCATTCGAACCTTTATCAGTTAATTATACGACGAGGAACACGCAACAAACTGCGTGGTATTTTTAACTTCCTGAAGATCACTGTTCATTCAAAATATATTGTAAAAACTATCAAAATGATACCTGGACTTTCCGACGCCGCTTTCTCCGATCACCAGAATCTTTAACGTGGTAACATAATCCATTTTTAAAGCTATATTAACAATTAAAGTATTTAAGCAACACAAGTATGACTCAATTCCTTTGTTACGAAAACCCGGAAATTCGTATAAAATAGGTTAAAAATTTACACTAACAGTACAAATATTGATTAATTTACATAAAAAAACTAGTTATTAACGATATTTTATGGAATCACAGTAAATATTACGATTTATTTTTAGTAAAAACTCAAAACAATTTCTGACAGTAACACTGACGTCAAACGTCATTCTATCATCTGACGTTTGCGTTTCGTTTTAGCTAGAAACTCAAATTCTTGAAAATAATACGTGAGTAAAACGTAACGTACCTACCCTACATAAAGTAACCGACTTCGAATAAAGGAGGACAAATACAATGTTTACCTAGTTCAACGAAAACCAATCACAGCAAGTACCTGCACATTTTAAAGATTCATTACATGGACCACTTGGTGGTTCCATCGCAAATAAGAGTAAGGAGCAAATTAAATTGAAAAAGACTACCATTACGTATTTATGTACCTAGGTAGGTACTTATCTAATCCTTATTTCAAACTAGGCAGGTTGCTTTGTAATTTATTTTTAAAAGGTTGTAAAAGTACTTCAAGCCAAGACCATCATTTGCGATGAAAATTTTCATTCCGTTGTTTAGAAAATAGATCATTGCGAGGTGCGAGGGTGCGAGTCAACAATAGCGGGTATGAATGCATTCTAATGAAATAAAGAAACGTTTTGTCCCGCACGCCGCCTGAGATGCAAACCAGCTAGAATAGAGAAGTAGATCCTAGCGCCTATTTACCTCAATAGGAATATTAACTTTCACAAACTTACCTCATACTTATTAATGTATAGAATATTAACGGGACTTAGCACAAACTTCTTTTGTTTCCTCTAACGTTTCGACACCACACACGCGTTTAGCCAGTCTGTTTGGACCACGAAGGATGTAGCTCCTTTTTGAAACGTTATGCGTATCAAAATAGGTTCGTACTAATCCCCGTTTATAATAAATGAGTACATAACGTATTCAATTCATAGCGCGTTAGTTTAAATATTACCTCATACTTGTTTAACTTTTTTTCCAAGTCTCTTCATGTACTTATTGCATTTACTCGAGAGCACTAAGTCTCTACAAATGTCAAAAACATGGGCAGATCTCCGTTTATTGGGAGGAGATTTTTGTCCAGGTAATCAAGCATACGGTACATACATATGACGGTATACAATATGTAACAAAAACCCTGTCCGATCCTTGTAGGAGCAACTCAGACCGTCAATATGAACAACTTTTCCTATGGGAACAATGCTTGAAACTCGAAGAAATATCGTCATTTTCATGCAAATTGCTTGGCCGGCCGAACACCCAGTCTCATAGGAAAAGTTGTTCGTATTGACGGTCTGAGTTGCTCTTACACGGATCGGACAGGGTTTTTGTTACGTATTGTATATGTACGTAGCTACCCTAATTTATTAATGTATGGCCTGTGTGACGAATGCGCGTTGCCGCGTAAAGATTTTATTTTACATGCTTTAGAAAATATTATATTAAGCCTGCTTATAACTTTATGTAAATATTATATGTATAGGGATAAATCACACAGATTGAATTACGCCTATAGTAAGTTAGCGACTTGTATTTTTTATTGGATACTTAATCAACGATACTAAATACGAACTATATTTTTTATAACAAATATAACTTTATTATGTGAAAGGGACTTACCTGTAATAAATCGAACCACAGGCTATACTAGATCACTATAGTATAATGAAATTAAAATAACAGGCAAAAACCCAAAAAAAAAATCGCCATTCCCATACAGATTCCCGGGTAGTATAGTATGTACATTCCATTTTTTATGGTTTTTTCCTTGATTTATTATTTCTCCTTACTTTTTGGAATAAGCGCACTTTATAATTCTGCCGTTTATTTTGAAATCAAGTTACAATACCTACAATGTTTATGCCTGGATACAAAAAAAAACTGGGTATCCTTGGTAGAGCAAGGCGATATTTCACATCGTCACATCGCCTTCAGCTGTATAAGGCACAAGTTAGGCCGCATATGGAATATTGTTCCCATCTCTAGGCCGGGGCACCTAAATACCAACTTCTTCCTTTTGACTATATTCAAAATCGCGCAACTTGTATATTCGACGATGTGACCCTCGTCGGCCGTCTCGATCCTCTGGCCCTACGTAGGGATGTTGCATCCTTGTGCATTTTTATCGCATTTATCATGGGGAATGCTCTGAAGAATTATTCGACTTAATACCTGCTGCAAAATTTCACCACCCGCCTGAAACTAAAATTTCATCCACACCACTTGGATAGTTGGCAATCAACCACCGTACGTTTTAAAAGGAACTTTTTACCACGTTTGACCAAACTGCGGAATCAACTTCCTGCAGCAGTGTTCCCGGACCGATACGACATTGAAACCTTCAAAAAACGAGTCTATATCTTCCTGAAAGGCCGGCAACGCTTCTGTTACACCCGTGTTGTTGCAGTTGTCCATGGGCAGCGGTGATCATTTACCTGACATTTTTGTAAATGACAGTTACCTGAGGGTTCTATCTCTATTCTTTCTATTTTGTGTCGGAGCGGGACCTAGATAGACTTCAATGGACTGAAGATAGTAGGTGTAGGTAGGTGTCTTGCTCCACTTCTATTGCATTTGTGGCTTCATTTGCTTGCTTCAGCAGTAATGGTATTCTTTAACTAACATTTTGAATGGAAGAATTCTTCCAACTGGTCTGGGTGAAAGAAAAAAACATAGAGTGTAGGTATCAGTCACAGACATAATAAAAAAATAAAATTTAGAATTTAAAAAACCCCCGACACTAGAAATAAACTCTGAATCAACTATTAAAGAGCTGATGATCTTCAAATGGCTGACCAGGGCATTGTTACCTTACCATATCCTCACGGTACCAAATTTCAAATCGATCAGACATAAGGAAGTTAATCTTCAAACGGTTGAATAGAATTTCATCAAACATGGCTGAGATCACTCGGAAAAAAATTATCCATGACACAAAAAAAAAACTAAACGAAAATCGGTTTATCTGTTTGAGAGCTACGAAACCACAGACAGATACACAGACAGCGTCGGGGGTTAAAAAGGGAATCAGACTTAAGACGAAGTGGTAGCTAAAGTGGCGCCCTCATTGGAAATAAATTGTTTAAAACTTAATAAGGTGATAATTAAAAATTTGATTTGTATGAATGTCTAGAAAGACCTTTTAACTATTTTATGAATAATCTTTGTTGTATTTGTATAGAAGCAATTAGTTTATATTGTTTTTCAAAGCATGCTCATTGTACTAAATGTGTAAATTTGTGTTTTCTCAGTAAGTGAATTATTTTATGTAATTCTTATGAGAAATAAAGTTATTCTAAACCTATGTTTGAGGAATGCCTACTTCGTTTTAAAAAACTGAACCGCCAAACAGTTATCCCATACACCGTAAAACAAACGTTGAAATTGAATCATTCGGTTCTAAGGCTGACTAACAAACGACAGACGTTTCATTCAATCAAGGAACACACGGCTATAAACGGATTGAATAGAAGACAAACAGAGGTCGAGTCAGCGCTTCAAATGACCCGATGAATGAACGGGTGAACGATTTGCGACCTATCCTCGATATTTGTAGATGGGCCCTTGCCTTGCCCACCTTTGTTAAGAAACTTTTTTATCAACTCAATTTTTTTTTCTTAAATACACTACCTTTTTACGCTGTTTAAGCGGTTTTCAAAAAGAAGGAGGTTATCAATTCGTCGGGAATCTTTTTTTTATGTATGTTCAACGATCAACGATCCTTTTTTTGTTCGAAAGCGTCAGGTAGTCCCATAGAAATGTTATCAAAATCGGTTGTGTAGTTTGGGGTGAAGTCAGTGTTTAGTTTTGAAAAATTATTGACACTAATACAATACAGGTGCTGGCTACAAGTGGTTTGCGCCTAGAAAAAGAACAGATGTATTAAAATGCTGAAGGTTAAAAAGAAAAACTATGTGACTGTATGTAAAAACTGAAGGGATATGCAAAGTGTTGGATATCCAAAGTATCTTTCAAAGTGGCTAAGAATAATTTATATGCGATTTTGATTCCTAAATTCGATAGTTGTGTATGGGCCCCTACCTACATGTGTAAAGAATTTTAGTTTGATTTTTTGTTAAAACTTTATTGTACAAACATATTATAAATACAATTTAAGAGAAAATGCAAGGTTATTTTTTTAATAATTAAAATTATTACGCGTCTTTTTGACACTAACACAGTACAGATGCTTGGTGGTTTGGGCCTTGTAACAGAACAGATGTATTAAAATGCCAATGATATTAAAAGCAATGGGACCATCCGAAAATTACGTCACACGAATTTTATGACTTTTTGACTTCCTCCTTTTTGGTCATAATTTTGAGACCTAGTCTGACGCCACGGAACCAATTTTTATTAAATAAAAAAAAAACTGATAAAACTGGAAATATTTTAACGTTTACTTATAGATAATTAAAATTGTTGTGTGACGTCATCAAATGGTTAATATGATGGCTGGTAAGAAATAAGGCCAGTGCGGGCAAACCTGACATACACAATTTGTATATGAAAACCGTCTAGTGAGCGCCTACGCGCGTGACGTTCTATTTGACATACTTTTGTTTTAACATACATTATTCATTTCATTATACGACTTCTACCTAACAACATTGTTTCCCTTGTACTCACCTAAACTAAATATTATATTACATACATTGATATCCTTACACATCAAGGATATACCCACAACCCACAACAAGGCCCATCTATAAAAGTCAAAAGTCGCTTCCGAATGGAACGGCTGCCTCGACGGTTCTTTGGAGGTGGGCCCATTATTTTGCACGGCTGGGCCGTAGGTTTGTAATCTCAATGCGATTTTCATGTTTTTAGGGAATACAAGGAAGAGATTGTTCAGGGAACCGGAATTTTCTGGTTGAATGTGGATTTGTCTGCTCTCGTAAGAGGGTTGGGCCGTACAGTGCCATTTTTGAAACTATGAGCTATGAGTCACTAAACGAATGGTTTTTCTATAAGTACAAATGACACGTTTAGTGACTGCGTGGTTTAAAAATTGGTCCACTAGTCAGCTTCCATGGCACTGGTGCTCTTTCCTATCTCACTTCTTTTTTGTATAAATAAACCACTGCAAAACAAGTATTTTCTTTAATTAGCCTGTTTTTGTATCCCACACCTGAGCAAAGACCTCGTTTAATTATTTATTTAAATTTGGACATAAACTTAGCCGGGATTCAAACTCGTTACTGTCGGTCATTGCGACCATTCGATACTATCTCAAAAAAGGTTTTTCTCTAGAAAATTGTAAATAAGTAGGATTTACAACACTGCAAAACTGAAACGTTTATATATTAAACGAGCAAAGTCCTATCTACGAGAACTTACCCGACTGTAAGTTATTTCTTGAAATCTAGAGAAGTTACTCATAATATTGAAGTAGGAGAAGAATTGCAGTGTACACTTTAAAAGGATAAGGCGATTCACACACTGCTCCGCACCCGGATTGTATGCAAGTACCTGAATTTGTATGGAAAACACGCACAGTACAACACACTGACACCGCGTCTACGCGCGTGATTTTCGTATGGTGGCCCGGCGCTATGCGCGTTTTTGGCGAAGCAGTGTGCTAATCGCCTCACAATAAAAATAATTTTAGATGTAGGTACTTCCATTATCCCGTCTTTATTCCTTACGGGGCGACAGTAACTCTACTGTCGCCCCGTAAGGTCTTACAGCTTGAAGCAGTCAGGCCCAGGTGGTGCTATTTTTCAAACGCGGAGTCACTAAATGAACGGATTTTTGTATGGAAAAACCTATCGTTAAGGAGAGTTCGTGTTTCAAAAACGGCACCTGGCCGTAAGGCTCAAGTGCCACTTTTATTGTAATGAGAGGCAAGAAGATTGAAGACCTCAGTGGCGTAATGATCAATACGCTAGTCCGCCAATCCGGAGGTTTTGGGTTCGATTCCCAGACAGGGCAAGTTGAAAAATGCCTTTTTCAAATTGTCCTGAGTCTTGGTTGTTTATCTATAGATGGATTTATCTTAAAATATAGTATCGTTGGGTCAGCATCCCATAAAACAAGCTTAAGCTTACTTTGAAACTAGCTTAATCTGTGTGATTTGTGCGTAAATATTTACTTGTGTATTTATATTTAAGGTGGAAAAAGGAATCAAAATAGTGATGGGTTGTTAGTCATATTGGCTTTTAATATGATTTTCTCTTCCCGATTACGGATAAAGACGGGATAATGTATAAAATTCATGCCAAATTTAAAATAGTTTCAATCGTTAACAATATTGTATGACCACAACAATGTAAACGTGGTCTAGGGGTTTTGACGATCGTAGCACATTCGTAGCAAAATCCAGCTGAGAATGAGGTGAGGTGTTTTGTCAGACTGCTAGCGTTTTTGTCAAACAGTATATAAAGGATTATACAATCAAACTACGCCAAATACACACAGAAACAATAAACAGTATGCTCTTTTGAAAAACATCCGCCACCTATTTAGCCCAAGAGGTAACCAAGTAATCATTCGGAAAATCAACTGCGATGTACTCGAGCGAAGTTAAATTGTAAGTTACGATTTATGAACTTGGAATTACATAAAAATCTTTTACGATTCAAGTTTTAGATCTTGGAAGCAAATGGACTTTACAATAATAAGTTTATTTTAATGCTCCTTGCAAGTTATATTTTTTTACGAGCTGTGCCCGCCGGGTTTTACTCCCCGTGGGAATTTTGGGATAAAAACTATCCTATGTCCGTCCCTAATTCTTAAACTATATCCATACTACACACACATACCCTCACACACATGTACACGCAAAATAAACTAGTAAAACATTCTGGTGTAATAAATATAGCTTAAGTAAGTTTATACTACGTGTAAAAAGAAATGCTTTATAATAGTTACGTATGTCACTATTATGTTATGATCGCATCACGGACGAAGGAGTGAAGAACCCGCTGGCACAGGCTCACGCCTAAAAGGATTCTCCGACACATTATGTATAACTACTTAATAGTACAATAAAACAATTTTCATACTAAATTTCATCCAAATAGGTTCAGTGGTTGAAGCGTGAAGAGGTAACAAACAAACAAATATACAAACTCACTTTTACGTTTTTAATATTAGTTGGTAAGTTGGGACTGGGATTACAAAGATTATTACCTACTAGCGATTATCCGCGACTTCATCTGCGTAAAATTAGTACTTTGAGTAATTTAATTGAGTTTCCCCGAGCTTTCATAAATTTCTACACTGCTCCATCTTTTTATTTCTCTTCAAGATGAAAGAGAAGGTATAATAACACGGATATATAAATATTAAATAAGTATACAGGGTTATTTTTAATTAACTAGCATCCCTTTAAGTGCAAGTTCGGTCCATGATACTGAAGCACTTTCCATAAAATAAATTATCGAAAAACGAAAACTAAAATTCGACTTCCCATACATATCAGCGCTCAGCCAATAAATTTTGTAACTAAAGGGATGCTAGTTAATTAAAAATAACCCTGTATATAAGTACTTAGGTTTTTTGTGTAAGCAGTGTTGTAATATCAGTGTGCTAGTAGGAATGACGACAGGGTTAGAAAAGTATGATGGTAATTATTCCGTCTTTTAGATTATCCAAACATAATGGACCCATATTTTTCAGTTTACCAAAAAGTGAAAATTCACAAAGATGCGGAGCATCAAAATGCCGGAGTGGGGCTTGCGACGTCACCGCTAATTAAAAATCGTACAATATAAATATAATATACATTTCAAAGCCCTGCATCTTTGCCATATTTTGTTTCAATCAACATTTTTTAAAGTATATTTGCATTTAAAATAAAATTTAAATTAGATAGCTGGCGCAAACAAAAATAAGTTTTATTTCAAAATTATGAAGCTATCAGTAGTGGGGCCTCCTTAGAAGCTGATTCCCGCTGAGTTTCCTTAGGGATTTTTGAAATATACGCATTTATTACTAGGTAATAATAAGTATAACCTTTGTACCTATATCTGCGCATCGTGCATTAAAATGTCCATTTACTATTTTCATAAGCCGAAACTAGTAGCATGACACACACCTACATATTCATAATGTTTCAAAACTAAAAACCCAACTTCGTTCCCTCACTATTGTAACTACACAACAGATTTTGATAAAATTTCTATGGGACCAAGAACGTTCTTTTAAACATTTTTTTTTTCAAATCTTCGAATAATCAGTCCGGTCAGAGCAAATTGGAAAATGGCCTTTTTCAAATTGTATTGCGTCTTGGATGTTTATCTATATTTGTATTTGTTATGAGATATATAGTGTCGTTGAGTTAGTATCTCGTAACACAGGTCTCGAACTTACTTTGGGGCTAGCTCAATCAGTGTAATTTGTCCCTATAAATTTATTTATTTAAAACATTAAAATATGCGAATTATAAGCCGGGCATTGAACGGCTTATTGACCTTTATATAACATAATTAGGTAGGTATTTAATTAATTTAAAGCCCGTCACAGACGTAGCTATAATATATTAATATATCGAGCTATATATTATATTATAGCAAGCCACCACACACGGTAGCTATGCTGTAATATATGTATATTTTCGCCTACATTTTGTTCTGCGGTAAAATATATATTTTAATATGCCTTGCTATTTCTGTCGACATATTTTGGTGATGTCATGAAAATAAGTATATATTATAGCTCCGTCTATCGTCGCTCCTAGATTATTGTGGAAAATATATCGTAATATATCTTATAGCTACGTCTGTGGTGTGGTGTGGTTAAAAGCTTTGTAGCTTTACTAGCCCAAAATTCTCCCCCAACGCCACTGGAAGCTAGGCTTCATGTTCACATTAAATGCTCCAATGCTGTTATTAGCTTCCCGACAGAAGTGCAATAACTTTTATTATTATACGGCCGTACTTTTTATTGTGTCGGAGTTACGAGAGTTATAAATAAATACTTATCTTGGAAGATTTGGAATTTATGACGGCTGAGTCAATCTTTGTCTTTTAAGTTGCTTTTGCGGTATGTCTTACTTATTACCCGACTGCTGTGGAAGGAGAGTCATGTTTTTCGAGTGTATGAACGTTATTTAGCACGTTCTGCAGCCACAGTTTGATGGATCGAGTGTCACTGTGGATTTTTTGCGCCAAGTAATGTATAATTTTTTTTTCTGGCTGCTTATATTCTCCACGAATTAGCAAGGCTATTCAAAGAAGATGCGCAGCGTTCTTGAAACCATGCCGCACGGTCAAAATCTTTTAGAATAGGTTTTTTTTTAAGGTTTAGTTTATATCTCAGTTGTACGTATATTTATTTCTTTTTATTATGCTTAATGTCTATAAAGAATGCCTAATCCAAATAACACAATTGTTAAGGCTTAGTTTTTTAGTTTTTAAAACCATCTGAGACATAGAAAATAGTATTTTAAATTCTGAAAAAAGATATGTCTTAGTTAAGGCTCTAATCTAGTCAAATTCGCAGTCAGTTACATGATCTAACAAACTTCACTCGATAAAAAAAGCACCCAAAAAACCTCTTTTTGTAATATTTTTTTCCAAACTTCGACCTAACCACTGATATTTTACATTTAATTCTTGACGAAGTGGTAGCTAAAGTGGCGCCCTCATTTGAAATAAATTGTTTAAAAAAAATATGGTGATAATTAAAAATTTGATTTGTATCAATGACTAGAAAGACCTATAAACTATTTTATGAATAAACTTTGAAATTACTACTAACAGTCCGTCTAGTTTTAAAACTGTTTTTCGCCAAAAGCGGCCACTTTTGGCGAAAAACAGTTTTAAAACTAGACGGACTACCAATATTACTTTCAAAGGTTATTCATAAAATAGTTTAAAGGTCTTTCTAGACATTGATACAAATCAAATTTTTAATTATGACCATATTTAGTTTTAAACAATTTATTTTTATGAAGGCGCTACTTTAGCTACCACTTCGTCTTAAAGCCAATAAATATTTATAGACAAATTTGCAGAGTTCCCTTTATAACTATTATTTCTTAAATTAAATAAACACCGATTAAATCTACATTCCGCATCCTTTCACGTTCATTCCCCGCCTCTCGTTCCTCAGTAAGACGAAATACGTAAAAGTCTGCAGGGTGCCTCGTAGATCGCACCGCACCTCATCGGAGTGGGCTGTTGGAATACAGGGCCTAGTTCTTGACTGAGTACATAGTTTTAAAAACTGAAGCCTTGCTTGTCAGCATTCCGTAATGCAGCTACGAGGCGTAGCACATATCGTAGACGGATCTTGTAGCGAATCGCTACGAAAGATAACCCATCGCACCCAGAGCGCGAAGCTTTTAGGTTTTGATTTTGTTTAAAAGTAGTGGCTCTGTGAGCTGTAGACCTGGTCCCGACCTTTTGAAGTTTATCGGATAAAATAGTTGTTCAGACAAACAAGTTATGTCTTAATATGGGTAACAAATAAGGATTTATTACATTTTTGAAAAAAAAAAAAACAAAATTTCTGAAATGTGATACTTTTAAAGTGTTTATCTCCTATATTAGGTTGTTCAGACCAACAAATTGAAGAGAATTACGAAATTTTTGAAAATATTTCGAAATTGCTGAAATATGATATTTTCAAAAATTGGAATCGAAAAAAACCTATAGGTATCATTTGGAACCTTATCTCCAAATATCACGAGAATCGGTTGAGAAATACCTATAGGCGAGAACAGCCGGCAAACTGACGGACAGCCGGACAAATGTCTGAAATGTGATATTTTTAAAGTGTTTATCTCCTATATTAGGTTGTTCAGACCAACAAATTGAAGAGAATTACGAAATTTTTGAAAATATTTCAAAATTGCTGAAATATATTCAAAAATTGGAATCGAAAAAAACCTATATCATTTGGAACCTTATCTCCAAATATCACGAGAATCGGTTGAGAAATACCTATAGGCGAGAACTGCCGGACAAACTGACGGACAGCCGGACAAAAGCCTTTTTGGCCGATCTCGAAACTGAGACGCTTCTAAAGAAGAGATAAAATGTACTTATATTATGTATGTTTATTATAATTGTTGTGTATAAGTATGTTTATTATATTGACCACCCCGCACTACCTAATTTCCCATCCCTTTTTTATACAGAGAGGTTGCCTGCAAGAAATTGCTTAGCGATAAGGCCGCCTTTTGCGCATTTTCTAGTTTTTAAGATAATTAATTGTCCTGTATTTATTTATATTATGCAATAAAGAGTATTGTATTCTAATATTCTGTTCGTATAGGAGAAAAGAAAAAACGCCAGAAAGTTTTTTTTTTGCATATTATCGCCTACCATCACACTTAACGTCGCCTTTGGCCCTTACGGCCGTAGGCTCTGTCTATCCCGTCAGGAGTAGAGACTTGAAAATACTATAAATACTAATAAGTGACTGGTACCTCACGTTTCATACTTAAGGACATAATAAATCATGATCACACCAAATGTATAAAAATATGAAACCAATGAAATACTTATTGATTAAAAAGAAAACTTGAATCAATTTAGTGCGAAAAGTCTTGGAATGTTTGGACACCGCGCGCTCGCTACTCGCTACACTGTTCGCGGGCCGATACCTACACGTGAACGCGCGCACATTGTATGGAACGGCGCGAGTGTCCACACTTCTTGTTTTTATTGGATAATTGTGTCAAATTTTAAGCACCTATTTTTTTATATTATTGGAACGAGAATCGAGTACTCAGTCACCCTTTTCAATATGTAACGTGATTTACCAGTCACCCTGTATATATATATCTATAGTATCTAGAGGTAGAAAAAAACTTTTATTGTGTTGTCAATAAGACAGTTTTGTAGGTACTGAGATTTTTACCTACATTACTTATACCAGGCCTGTGTCACTCCCCGTTTAGGTATCTAAAATATTACTATACGCGCGGGGACCACTTCGACAGGGAAAAATTCAGTTACACGAATCGTTTGTCTAGAGTAATAAGAATGAAATTGGCTTGCAATGGATGTTTAGGTATCCAAACGAACAGGAGTTCTTAAGCGAGCTATATTAAACCATAGCGCTAACCACATTAAGTAGATATTTCTTTGAATTTCTTTTCCGAGTAAGACTTTTGTACGTGAGTACTTATTCTGTGCCTATACTTTAATGCAAAGGCACAATTCCCCGACCACTCAACGGATCCATCGACTTATCGTCATGTCCCAATTAATTTTAAGACCCACCGAAATCTCACCGCAAATCCACCGCCATTCAACCTTACTACACGTGACCCTTCGGTCATATTTCTATGAAAATCCCCGCTTAGGTAGGTACTTAATTCCCATAGGTTCTAAATATTCAAGGGTATCATTAATCCGACAACCGCAATTGATTGTTTTAATAAATTATGAATTTCCAACTTGTGTTGATTTGTATCAAGGTTTAGACATAAAATAGACAATGTAGAAGTGTAACTTCAATACTGTTTTTTACAGTGCACTATTTTTTGGGCAAATTCAGTATAAATATTTTATAATAGCACTAGCTTTTGCCCGCGGCTTTGCTCGCGTAGGGGTGTAATTTATCAAAATCCTTTCTTAGGGAATGCCTACGTCATAGTAGCTTTATGCATGCAAAGTCTCAGCCCGATCGGTTTAAAATTGACAACGTTTCATACAAACTTTCATCCCCTATTTTATCCCCTTGGGGGCAGAATTGATCAAAACCCTTTCTTAGCGGATGCCTACGTCATAACATCTGCCTGCATGCCAAATTTCAGCCCGATCCGTCCAGTGGTTTGGGCTGTAGATCACTATGTCAGTCATTCAGTCACCTTTGAGTTATATATATTTAGATATCGAATTTGTTTTTATCTTCCTACTTTAATAAGTATTCCAGTTTTTGTTTTTGCATTTAGCCAATATTTATAATACTATTGTGGACTAAATATGCTTCAAAATTTAAGCTTAATAAACGGACAAGTGCAAGTGCGTACCATTACACAACGTGAAAGGAACATACCCATATTAAATCTCATCACGGGCTATACTAGACCACTATAGTACAGTGAAATTAAAAAAACAGTCAAAGTACCAAAAAAATCGACATTCCTTTACAAATTGCCCGGGCGGCTGCACACTTTTGTATGGAAATGCCGAATTATTTTTTGTTTATTTTGCTGTTATTTTAATTTCACTATACTAAAGTGATCTAGTATAGCCAGTGTTTCGATTTATTACGGGTATGTCCCTTATTAAAATATATATATATATATATATATATATATATAAAATTTTCGTTTGTTGTATGGAAGCCCCCCTTAAATATTTATTTTATTTTGTTTTTAATGTTTGTTATAGCGACACAAGAAATATATCATAAATTGTGAAAATTTCAACAGCCTAGCTGTCTCGGTTCTTGAGATACAGCCTGGTAACAGAGAAACAGTCAGACAGACAGACAGACAGAGAAGTCTTTGCGGAACCCTAAAAGTGAAGTCCTGTAGATATGTAACTTCTAGAAACTATAGTTTTTACAGATATATATGGCAACACCAACAGATTGTTTTGTTGAAAGAAAATATGAGAGTTTTCCATACTGATGGTCAAATATGATATGATACACTATATTCTCTTTAAAGTTCATATTTTGAAAACTAGTTAAATGCCTTTATATATTCAATTTCTTTAAAATTACATAATTTCGCTAATATCTGATTTCCGTTTCAAAATAAAATCTAGACTACGTTTGTATGGGAAAGTCTGATTATGTCTAGGGTATGGGGACTTTTAAGCGTTCAAAATAGCTTTAATTTATTGCGCCTTTTTCGTTGCTTCAATAAGTTGATTTCAACAAGAATGTAATTGTTTTTTTACATGAGGATAATGAATTAAAGTTACTTCTATACTCTCCATAGTTTATATGCGAGTTGGATTCTATGAAATTCCTTCAGTACAAAGTACAGATTATTTGATATTGTTGCGGTTTCTATGTTAATGTTATTGTATCTAGTTCGTGTTATAGGTAAAGTCGCTAAGCAGAACTAACTCAATTGCTTTTGAGCATGTGTTTACATTATGCGGTAGAATAACGTTTCTCCGAAAATTTCAAGTCGAGACACGTGATTATAGATCTAATTACGAGTGACATGTTAGCTTAATTATTTATAAATAGCACAAAAGATACTTGTGATTCGAGTACCTATCAAAAATTTTTTACACGTTTTTATTTAGTTTCACCTATCCCGTTGTTTGTCTGTCTGTCTGTAATCAAATCAAGTTAAATTTGACCAACTTCTCGGTTTTTGATTGCACGCAATAAGTGGCAAAACCATGTCGCCTTCGCCGGGGCCCGGCAGGCGGGATAGACTCAAGAAGCGCTGGCTTGATGTCGTCAAGGATGATATGCGTGCTAATCGTCTGACAACCGAGGATACTCAAGACCGTACAAAGTGGAGAAGAAAAAGTAGAAAAGCGGACCCCGGGCTTCTCAGCATTGCAGCTGGGTTTGTTTTTATTTTTCGAGTGTGTAAGTGGCCAACACGGTGTCAGATTTTTCAGGCTGCGTAAAGGCATCTGACATAGCTTGACGACTGCCATACAATGATGACAGCCAGGACCAACGGCTTATACGTGCCTTCCGAAGCACGGTGGAGTTCGAGAAATTTTTGTGCCACTTGTGGGACACCCATTGTGGCACAGCTGGGAGAGCGCTGAGATGAGAGAGAGAGATATATATATCGCGTGACAATGCAAAATTATGATGACATGGAGCTGATCTGATCATAAGCGTAGCCAGCCATGGGCTCAGGGTGGGGCAGCAATCTGAAATTATATGTAACTAGCAAACTACACGGTCCGCTGTTTACCCCAGTTAATTTTTACATATAAAATGTCGAGTGTGAACTTTCTTACGAATATTAAGTATTGTAGTAAGTACCTAGATAATTTAATTTTTAGGTTTGGTTTGGTAACTTAAAGGTCTGAGCCAGGGTGGGGCAAGCGCCCCACCGTGCCCCACCGTGGCTACGCCCATGGATCTGATGAAGCTGGAAAGTGTAATGAAACGTCGCAACCCCATCGAGTTCGCGCTTATAACATTTGTCTTGATCTAGACTTAGGCCTCACTTAGTTGTAAGTAAAAGATCTGACGTCAACATCTAACTATTAAGAAATCCATAGAAAATATATAAATGATTTTTTGACTTTGTCTTTTGATTAAACTCTTACAATATAAAAAAGAAATGTGGTGTCGTGGGACACCAGGTAGGAACGAAGTTCCTTCGGCTAATGTAGGATGGCAATACGGTGTAGTTTTATCATTCGACGCTTGACTGCCGAACGATCAACAACTTGTTTGGTGCCTGAAGATGCCTCGTGGAGAGGCGAAACACGTGTCGCGTATGCGGTGTCCGATATTTCTGCAGCCGCAGCGGATGCAGCAGTATCGGAGGGAGCATGCATCAGCTGTTGGTGGCGGGTGCACACGGGCTGTTGGTGGCAGGTATGCTGGGACTAACAGTAGTGGGTGGGCGCCGGCCTGCAATAGTTTGCATGAACTAACTGGTGGCGGAATTGCACAAAGTAATTCAAATCATGTAGTATGTAACTTTGACTTCCGCAAAGTAACACCTGAATCTATTAACTAATGTAGAATCGACACAATTTGCAAAAGAAAAATCGTGCTCAAAGGTATTATACACTACTCGCTTGTGTATACGACTGTCGCGCCTCCGCACGTCTCATTTAACGGTTTTATTTAACGAGGTCATCCTTACGGTTTTACTATCACATTTTTTTCAGTTCGGTCGCGCAGCAAAATCCCTATCTTCTCCAAGCCTGCCGTAAGGAACTTCGTTCCAAAAAAAAATAATTATCAAAAATTTTTTTTTCTTTAACATTACGATTATATTCAAGCGTTTAGTATGCTCCAACTAATACTAATACTCTTTATTGCACAAAATAAATAAGTACAGGACATATTAATCATGAAAACTTGGAAAAATTATCTTAAACTAGTAATCAGAACTTACTCTTAATTTATGTTAATTATCCTTTTGTACTTGATTATAAATACTATTATTATTATATAACTGCCTCCGTGGTCCAGTGGTCAAGGCGTTCGCCTTGTGACGCGGAGGTCATGGGTTCGATTCCCACTGGGAAGCATACTTTGTGAAAAGTTGTTTCCAGTCTGGATAGGATATTGCAGGCTTGAATCACTTGATTATCCGAAAAGAAAGATGATTCCGTGTTTCGGAAGGCACGTAAAAACTGTGGGTCCCGAACGCCACCTAGCGTTTGATCATCAAACTATCCAAGGATTGGTTCCTGGTTTGGCCTTTGGGTTGTGGAGGTCAGACGGCAGTCGCTCTGTGTAAAAACCAGCAACCTCGTCAAATCTCCTTGGTTAGGTAGCGGACCCCGGGCTCTGAAGCGTTATTGCTGAGGAAGCAACCGGGAATACGCTCGGATGATGACTATTATTATTATATAAACCCAAATAATTCTTATAAGTTCGCAACACCCTGCCAGGGTTTATGTATTTACCTACTAACCATGTGTATGAGTGCATGAAAGCGAGTAATAAAGAAATAAATCTGAGCGAGCTTGTGCTCCTTTACTTCGATTGACGACCTGCGGGAAGAGAAACAGCTTCTAAGTTTCGTTCCCCTTTCTCCCAGACCAGGGCAGAAAATAAACAAAACAAGTAACCGGCATTCACATCTGGCGAAAATTTATTGAGACACAAAAAATCCTTACCTTCCCTCTGTGCAGCTGGCCCCCAAGTCCGCAAAAAGGGAAATATTATCTTCAGAACTACTGACACGTGACGCTGTACTCGTTTTGAGGCAGTTCACACTGTACAAGCTAGATCAGCGAGTCAGAATACAAAGGGGCGAGCGAAAAAGTGAGCTTCATACGCAAATCTAACTGAGAATAGGCTAGCATTTAATTCAAGTTTATAGGATATTCCGGTAAAGTTTTAACCCCTTTCATCATCATCAGCATCATCGTCAGCTTTCAACGACCCACTGCTGCAATAAACTTAGTTATAAGAAAATGATAGTAGACAACCCCCGGGGCGTAATGGTCAACAGGCTAGACCGCCAATCTGGAGGTTCTGGGTTCGTTCCCCAGCCAGGGCAAGTTGGAAAATGGCTTTTATCAAATCGTAATGGGTCTTGGGTGTTTATCTATGTATGTATTTATCATAAAATATAGTATCGTTGGGTTAGTATCCCATAACACAAGCTTAAACTTACTTTGGGGCCAGCTTAATCTGTGTGATTTGTCCGTATATATTTATTATTTATTACTAATCTGACGTCAACAACTACCTATTATGGAATCGAAAGAAAAAATGACAATTATGGAGTGAAACAAATATCCAAAGATAAATAAATGATTTTTGACTTTGACTTTGGCTGAACATAAGCCCCCTTTTGTCTGCGCCTTTGAACCCCCTAACCCCTAGTTAAAAATGTGTTTTGTCTTTATTATTCGTTTTATTATTTTACAAAGACAGGTTTAGCAAAAGTTTGTAATTTTATATGAAAAAGTCCGCGAAAAGGAAAATATCATCTTCAGAACTACTGACAAGTGAAGCAGTACTTATTTTGAGGTAGTTCACACTTTACAAGCTAGATTAGCTTCGACAGACAAACTTCGACAAATTTAGAAACACTTAGACAAATTTAGACAAACTAAGACAAACTTAGACAGACTAAGACAAACTTAGACAAACTAAGACAAACTTAGTCACTAACAAATGACGAAAATCTCAGCTCGCCCATTGTGAATCGCAGCTAAGTATTCAGAAGAGGCTATGCCAATAAAAATTCGCCGCTTACAATGTGTGAAGTCCCGTAGATCACATAAAGCTAAAGTTTATGACAGAGCCGGGGCAAATACTGAGTAGGCAATTATTTTTGTAATCTAAGACCAACTTCGAGCAATTTAGAAACACTTAGACAAACTTAGAAACTAAAAAATTTTCTAAAATCTCAGCTCGCCCATTGTGAATCGCAGCTTAGTATTCAGAAGAGGCTATGCCAATAAAAATTCGCCGCTCACAATGTGTGAAGTCCCGTAGATCACATAAAGCTAAAGTTTATGACAGAGCCGGGGCAAATACTGAGTACGCAATTATTTTTGTAATTTAAGACAAACTTCGACAAATTTAGAAACACTTAGACAAACTTAGTCCCTAAAAAAATTTGTAAAGTCTCAGCTCGCCCATTGTGAATCGCAGCTTAGTATTCAGAAGAGGCTATGCCAATAAAAATTCGCCGCTCACAATGTGTGAAGTCCCGTAGATCACATAAAGCTAAAGTTTATGACGGAGTCGGGGCAAATACAAAGTAGGCGATTGCTTCGGCTAATACCGGCTTTTAGCTGAATCCGGTGTTTGGGGTGTTTCTTGATTGGACGTTGCGAGAATGCGCTCTTGTAAGGCTTTTTCTTACAAGTTATTTATTCAACTTGCTACTTTTGTAGGTAGGTACGCTGTTATTTAAATAGTACTAATATTGAACTTCAGATTGTTTTGCATGTTTTTAAGTTTTTAAGCCTCTTAACACAAGCTTAAAAACTTACTTTGGGGCTGGCAGAATTTGTGTAATATTTCCATATACAATTAAGTTATAAATAAATAAATATATAGGGACAGATTACACTGGTTGAGCCAGCCCCAAAGTAAGTTCGAGACTTGTGCTGTGGGATCCAAGACCCAGGACAATTTGAAATAGGCCATTTTCCAACTTGCCCTGACCGGGGATCGAACCCGGGACCTCTGGGTGGCGGACTAGCATGGTGACCACTACGCCACGGAGGTCGTCAAAATTAGTTAAATAGTTTTTTCATCCCTAACTTAGATAGATATATCACAAAGGTACAACATCATATCTCGCCAAAAATGACCCATGTGGCTAATATTGAAGCCTATCTAAAGCCTACCTAACCGAAACTTCACGTATTGTCATAGACTGGCATCATTCAGGGCAAATCTCACAGTACCTACCTAATATTACGTATGAGGAATTACCTAGATCATAATGAACGGAGTTAGATTAATGTTTGCATTGTGCTAGACTCTAGGACTAGTCTAGGTCGCAGTTTGACGTAAAACAACTAACGTAAGGGTATGCACACATAGGGCTAGTGTAGCTGAAAAATCGATAGTTTTACTATCGATAGTTTCAATCGAAAAAGTCGCGCCACTACCTGTTTGTGTTGGGAGCTCCACTCTCGAAGTTGTAAATCAGTATATCTACCTGGGTCAGTTGATCCAGGCAGGAAGTTCAAGCTTCGAGGAAGAGGTCTTTCGACGAATCCGACTCAGCTGGGCAGCGTTCGGAAAGCTACGCAGTGGTTTCTCGTCCAAAATACCTCAGTGCCTCAAGACGAAAGTGCTTAATCAATGTGTGTTATCAGTGATGACGTATGGATCTGAAACGTGGTCCCTTACTATGGGTCTCATAAGAAAGCTCAAGGTCGTTCAGCGCGCTATGGAGAGGGCAATGCTCGGTGTTTCTCTACGTGATCGAATCAGAAATGAGGAAATTCGTAGAAGAACAAAAGTCACTGACATAGCCCAGCGGATTAGGTAGTTCGTTGAAGTGGCAGTGGGTGGGACACATAGCGCGAAGAACCGATGGCCGATGGGGCAAAAAGGTTCTCAAATGGCGACGGCGTACTGGCAAGCGTAGCGTAGGACACCCACCCACCCACAAGGTGATCAGACGATCAGACCAAGGTCACTGGAAAGCGCTGATGCAGGCCGCTCTTGATCGGTCGTTTTGGAAATCCTTGGGAGAGGCCGTTATGCGACTGAAATGATGAATCGAAAAATGCCAAACTGTCGATAGATTTGTGTTTCATAAACTATCGGTACTATTGAACGCACCTATCGATAGTTTATGTACTATCTATAGTATCGATAGTACATAAAATATAGTACGATACATACGATAGTTCATAACTACTATTAGTTTATTCGTCGTCAGGATCGATATCGATAGATTCGGTTTTATTTAAATAAATATATAAGCAAAAATCACACAGATTGAGCTAACCTCAAAGTAAGCTTGTGTTATGGGATACTAACCCAACGGTATTATATTTTAGGATAAATACATATAAACACCCAAGACCCAGGACAATATGAAAAAAGTCATTTTCCAACATGCCCTGGCTGGGAATCGAACCCATAACCTCCGGATTGGCGGACTAGCGTATTGACCATTACGCCACAGAGGTCGTCATATTTAAAATACAGATATCTATCGATATATCAATTTCGATGTCTATCGATAGGCTATCAAAAGTAGAATATCGACCGGCAACACTACACAGAGCTCTGTTGGCAATAAGGGAGACTTCTAGATGACAAATCATGACGAACCCTATTCGATAAATAATCGCTCCTTATTAGAACATTCTTGACTGTATACTGTTTACAGGATAGGTGCCATTGTTGTTTAGTGTATATTACGATAATTTTCAAGTACTTATAAAAGACGTGGTCAATTGTAGACACTTAAAGTGTGTCTACCTGAGTTGTAGCATCCGAAAATGCTTAAAAATCTTTAAATATTATCAGATTATATATTTTTCTAGGTGACAACTGACAACACTGACAAATGGAACTAATTTTGCGCTCTATCGCATCGAGATATTAATGTAGATAGGTATTACAAGAGACTTTGCTCGCCGTGTATATTATAATACTAGCTGTATCCTGCGACCTCGTCCGCGTAGAAGTCTAGAAAATATTTCTAATATTATTTTTATTTGTCTCTTTATTAATTTTATTATGACATATGTATTATTATGTTAAAAATTTAAAATGTTTGAATACTTCTTCAATATAACAATCTTTATAAAAGTGTAGGGATTTAAAGGCCTAGCGAGCGGACCCGACGAACCTCCCACTCTCACTCCTGCTTCCGCTCCCACTTCGCTCCCGCTTCCGCTCCTGCTTCCGCTCCCGCTTCCGCTCCCGCTGCCGCACCCACTACCGTTCCCTCTCCCGCTCCCACTCCCGCTCCCACTCCGCACAAACAAGTCATGTTTCTCGCTTCAAAAAAATGTCGAAATTTCATACTAACTTGCAACCCCTATTTCACCTCTATAGGTATGTTATTTTCAAAATCTAATGAATGCATTATTAATTTCTACTAACTACTAAAAAAAATAAAAAAAAATCGTGTCTCTCACTTTAAAAATTACGAAGTTTCATACAAACTTCCTACTTACTACTTACCAAAAATCCTTTCTTAGCGAACGTCTCCTAGTCACAATCTACCTATCTGCCAAATTTCATCTTCATTGGCTAAGTAGTTCGAGATTTCGTGATGAGTGAGTGCGTGAGTTTCGCTTTTATATAAATAGAAGATAAGAAGATAAGTGTACGCCGTGTATATAGTAATAATGGATTATTAATCCCGATGCAAAAAAAAGGGCGTTGTAAGTTTGACGCCAATGTCTGTATGTCTGTCTTCGTATACTACCTATTTGTCTGTGTCTGTCTGTGGCATCTTAGCTCCTGAACGATTTTGACGCGGTTTTTTTATTGCATGACAATTCACTTAAAATCGGTTGGAATATGTAGTTACGCCACTCACCACTAGATGGTGTCGTCGGGGGTTTTATTAATTTGCCTGGCAAATAAACTTGTTTCTTAGTTTCCTCTTATACACTGTTGAAAGTTCTATTAGTATTTCGATGCTCTATCGTATTTTTTTACGATGATTTGTTATCTATGTACCTACAATGCGACACAGATAGGTTGAACAAAAATGGCGGACTGCAAAGCATTTTTGTACAAATTTCCCACACGTAGGTTGACCTAAGACCCACACGCTTTCCCTCTTCCTCCAAATAATGTGCTGACTACCACCATTTTGGTTCAATTTACGTGCCGGGAATTTGTACAAAAATGCTTTGAAGTCCGCCATTTTTGTTCAACTTATTTGTGTCGCATTGTAACTTTGCTCAATATTCTCAGTTGTATGCAACTCCCCTTACTTGTTGTTCACATGTCATGAACACCGACCCTACGAGCACTATATGACGAGTTTAATTATTTCCAGCGAGGAATGTTCCAGAAACACTCCGGAACGCCTTGAGAGTGGAGTAGTTTCGAGGTATGGATCCGGCTCGAGTGATATCTGTAATGAACAGGTATCCAATACATAGTGTATATTCTATACTCATACTCCGTCGTTGTTTAAGGTTGAACTAGTCGCGGGCTCGAAATCACACGTGGGCGCGGCCTAAAAGCATACTGTCTCACCTAACATAGCGTTCGGGCGAAGCAGTGAGGTGAAATGCACGTCATTCATAGAAAACCAAGCGCGTAAAAACATACGTAAAGTCCTTTGAAAAAAGGGATTTTATGCAAAAACGACTGCATTTATCAATCACAAATAAAGTTTATTAAAATCTTCGACAATTAAGCCGTATCGGTATGGACTATGATTTGACAATTTTACAGTTCTTTTATTACTTATTTACACCAAAAGTTGCGTAAAAATAAGCAAGTAAAACGAATCTTTGATGGCTCATAACTTTTTAATGGCTTTTTATTTTGATTATATATATAGGGGTGACGACAGGGTCATAAAAGTATGATTGTAATTAGTATGTGTTTTAGTTTAGATCAACCAAAAATAATGGACCCTTATCTTTCAGTTTGCCAAAAAAGTGAAAATTCACAAAGATACGTGAGTGCTTGCGACGTCACCGCTAAGTAAAAATTGTACGTAGCCGTGACTTCATGCGAAATTTCAATGCGCTGTATCTTTGTAATTTTTTGTTCCTCAGAGAAAATGAAAAACACGAGTACAATATTTTTTAATAATCTAACCGATGAGCTACAAATATTTTTCCATTCTTCATGCATGCCTTTTCTGTATCCGTCCGTACAGACAAAATTTATAGTGAGACAAAACGATATCATGTTAAACTTTGCATGTAAAATGTCAAACAGTGAAGAAAATCCCCTCCGTAATTTGTATAGGAAAAGTATCAACTAGTTCAACTTTAAGTACTGGAGAAAAGAGAAATTTCTACGTTTATAGCCACCTTAAAAGTACCTACGTATAGTGGTTTTCCAGGCCAGATACAGGGTAACGAATGTTCCACCAGGCCAGGCGTGTGTCACTCCCCGTTCAGGTATCGAAAATATACCTACATTATTACTATGAGCGCGGCGACCACTTCGAAAGGGAAAAGTCAGTTACATGAATCGTTTGTCCAGAGTAATAAGAATGAAATTGGCTTGCAATGGATGTCTAGGTATCTAAATGAAGAGGTGAGAAGTCCTGACGCGAGCTAAATTAAACCATAGCGCTAACCACATTGAGTAGATATTCCTTTGAATATTTTGTAACCAGGCTAATTCGGCGGGCAATAGTAAATCTAAATTTTACTTTTGCATTTTCGCTATTAAAGTTTCGACTTTGATTTTTTCCGGTTTGAGCGTTTGATTCGATGTACTCTTTTTGCAACCCTTCCCGAAGAAATGTTCTACAAGTTACTTAAAACTTTATAAGAATCTTATCAATAGTTTTAGAGTTTATAGAGTACTGATAGGCATAGACTAAAGGATATATCTTTTAATAGTTTAAAATGAGCAAAGTTAATTTCTTTAGCCTAAATATGTATTTTCTTAAGTCGTTAGTAAATTACTTAAAGCGACTACCCGTTTACAGCTTCTGTGAATATTTAAAGTGGCGAGGCTTCTCTAAGACGCTTTCAACAGCTTTTATTTTTTCTGCCATTTAATACTTTTTGTTTTAAGACTATTGCTGTTAAGGGCAAGGTAGACGGCAAAAATTGTTCAAGTATTTCACTTAATTCTTGGACAGTTTTGGCGGTTCATTATCACTTTGTGATGTAGGCACAATAAGTTTATTTTTCTATGTCGGATATAAGGATAAAAATACTATTTCGGAACCAGAATGATCGAATTTGCACACAATATTTTCTTTCTCTTACAAGAAATGGTAACGTTATGTGATAGCGACGATCTACGGTAGCCCTAAATTTTACTCACACACGAACGCGTGTAAATATAAATAATAAATAAATATATACTTACGGACAAATCATACTTGATTGAGCTAGCCCCAAAGTAAGTTTTTAACTTGTGTTATGGAATACTTATGTACTTAACGATACCACATTTTATAACAAATACACATATAGATAAACACCTAAGACTAAGGACAATTTGAAAAAGGCCATTTTCTAACTTGCCCTGGCTGAGGATCGAACCCAGAACCTCCGGATTAGCGGACTAGCGTGTTCACCATTACGCCACGGAGGTCGTTAAACATCGTAGATTATGTGTACGAACATGGTAGATATGGTTGCGTGACAATTTTCCTCAGGAATTTTGCTTCCGAATTGTGTAAAATGGGTAGATACATAAAGTGTTATATCAGAATTGAACGTAAAAATTAATTCATGAAATATTTTTCACTTTTCAGTCAATAAAGTTACAATAGCAATCGAACCATTATTTTATCACGAACGAGCCATGAAAGGCCTGTCCTCACATTTGTACCATCATGGTAAAACGTCATAAATAACGGTATAAAAGGAACATAATCCTGACAATTCCATACAGACAAGAGAATTATGGTTCATGCAAGTTTGTCGCTCCATTCTGCGACTTTGTACGCGTGCCATTGCATCCGGAAATACAAATTTAAAACTGTTACAAACAAACGAAAATCAACCATAAAGCTTTACACGAAAGAACTATTGATCTGCATGAAAATTTTGGACTACGATAACGTCTAAAAACATGCAAACAATACTAATCTTTTTAAACCTTATTTTTATACGCTTAAGGTCGATAAAACAATGAAATTGAACAAATTTGTGGACGTAACTACACGAGCGGACAGTTTTATCTCCTGAAAATGCTCCACGGAACAATAGGCTTTATGAACCATGTCTTATGGGCTAATGTAGCGAACGAGGCACTCCGTTTTGTAGTACGGTGGAGGTACAAATTGCCATTCAAAATGTTGGCAGGTCTTGTGGTGGTATTTTCCTACTTTTGTTGTAAGAAGCAAGTTAATAAGTGAGAACCTAGAAATTGTTTACTTATTTTGTTTACCTACTTAGCTTTCCTTTTAACCCCAGAAAAAAGAGGGGATGTTAGAAGTTTGACGCTAATGTCAGTCGGTTTAACTGTGTGTCTGTCTGTGTTATCGTGTCCTTCGGACGGAGACTGATTTGGATGCGGTTTTTTTTACGTTAAAGCAAGTTAGTTCCCTTGCGGTGGTTCTTCGCTATGTTTGATGAAAATCGGTTCTGCCGTTAAAAAATTATTGATTACTAGCTTTTGCCCGCGACTCCGCTCGCGTAGGGGTGGAATTTATCAAAATCCTTTCTTAGGGGATGCCTACGTCATAGTAGCTTTATGCATGCACAAAATCTCAGCCCGATCGGTTTAAAATTGACAAAGTTTCATACAAACTTTCATCCCCTATTTTATCCCCTTGGGAGTAGAATTGATCAAAATCCTTTCTTAGCGGATGCCTACGTCATAACATCTACCTGCATGCCAAATTTCAGCCCGATCCGTCCAGTGGTTTGGGCTGTGCGTTAATAGATCACTATGTCAGTCAGTCACCTTTGAGTTATATATATTTAAAAGATTAAAGATTAACGCTTGAAAGTCGACGTTTTTTAATTTACCTGGCAAATAAATGGCGCTGTAGATATCAATTCCACTTAACACCGGTTGAAATATGTAGGCATATAAACTTCTATTACTATTTTTTACAGCACGAGTTTGATCATCAGTAGGCGCGACTTTTATTACCTTTGACTTTGCGATAATGTACGGTCATTTTCAGATACCACCACTTGCTTCTGATTAAGGAGAGCAGCATGGGGAAACCCGCTCACTAATCAATATCAAGTTTTCGTGTGTAAAATGGAGAAGACTCTGTAAAATAGGTGCCCGAGAGAAAGAGGGAAATTGATAAATATCTATTTATTTGTAACTGCTTAGTATCTAAGGCGCGTTGGACATTGTCCGAATTTCCTTTTATACTATCTGTACTAGTACAATATGACATCTAGTATTCAAAGATTCAAAGATTCAAATGTTTATTCAGTAATTAGACCTTTACAGGCACTTTTACACGTCAATAAGTATAATTTATGTTACGTGTAAAGTATATTAAAATTTAATTTATTTTTTAAAGAAAAGCTACCGATACCAGCGCTTCGTAACGACCACTGCTGAGAAGAAACGCCGAAAGAAACTCATTTTCATAGTATTGGTCGCCTACTCGCCAGAAGGGCTTTGTCATATTATTATAATTGTCTTTTAATTAATAAATACTTATAATATAATACAATGTTGACACATTATAACATGTTATGCTTGCGAACAAGTAAACTAACATAAATTGCGTAATAAAAAATATTAAGTAGTCAAAAAAAGCGAAGCCGAGCTGACCAGTCCCTCCCGGCAGCACCCGTTCACGAGTTGACGCACGGATCAGCCATCGTTAAACTCAACCATATTAGAGGGAATCCAACGACCCGACCAGCGACGCCACCACCGGATTGGACATTTTAGTGAGCATGAAAAACCCGAACTCGCAGACCTTGTCAAGAGAAAATATTAATTATATGTTGGTCACTTATTGATCGCAGAGCATTTACATGTTTTTACAGTAAGCTTATTATGGTAACAGAAAATGCAGCTATTTATGTTTCATGTGTGGAGTGTAATGGAAAATGTTTAGGAAGTATCCACGCGTTTTTATCTCTTAAATAATCATTGATAGTATAGTATGCATTGTTCAATAAAACTTTTTTAACATGTGTTTTAAATTTTGCCATTGGTAGGTTAACGATCGCTTCGGGAAGTTTATTAAATAATGTTATACCTAGACCTAAGAGTGACTTTCTAGTTTTAGCAAGTCGAAATTTAGGCGTATGAAGCTGATTTTTGTTGCGAGTATTATAACTGTGAACATCACTATTTTTCTTGAAATTATTTAACCTAGATTTAACAAATAGAATATTTTCGTAAATAAATTGAGATGTCACAGTAAGAATATTTATAGATTTAAATAACTCTCTTAAGGAATCGCGTGATTTTAGTCCGTAGATCGACCGAATTGCTCTCTTTTGTAGCACAGAGATAGCATGTATGTTAGCCGCTTTACCCCATAAGAGCAAGCCATATGACATTATGCTGTGAAAATAACTAAAGTATACTAGCCTAGCAGTTTCAACGTTAGTACACCGTCTGACCCTCCTCACAGCATATGCTGCCGAACTAAGTTTCTTGGCAGTGGCCTCAATATGTTTATCCCATTTTAAGTTCCAGTCTACAGTTATGCCTAAAAATTTGGTGTTGGGTACCCATTCTAGAACTTGACCATTAAGACTCAAAGGTATGTGAGTATTAGGTTTATTCAAAAATATAGTAGCGACTACTTGAATTACTTATTTATAGGGATGCTACAAGCATCCCTATAAATAAGTAATTCAAGTACTGCCTCCGTAGTCCAGTGGTCAAGGCGTTCGCCTTGTGACCCGGAGGTCATGGGTTCGATTCCCACTGGGAAGCATACTTTGTGAAAAGTTGTTTCCAGTCTGGATAGGATATTGCAGGCTTGAATCACCTGATTATCCGAAAAGAAAGATGATTCCGTGTTTCGGATGGCACGTAAAACTGTGGGTCCCGAACGCCACCTAGCGTTTGATCATCAAACTATCCAAGGATTGGTTCCTGGTTTGCCCTTTGGGTTGTGGAGGTCAGACGGCAGTCGCTCTGTGTAAAAACCAGTAACCTCGTCAAATCTCCTTGGTTAGGTAGCGGACCCCGGGCTCTGAAGCGTTACTGCTGAGGATGCAACCGGGAATACGCTCGGATGATGATGATGATGATGAGGGATGCTACAAGCATCAAGCATTGATACAATATTCAATACTAGGGTACTTAATACCTACTTAATGCAATGCAAGTTTGCTTTTGCGTGCTTCAAGCAGCCTTAAGGCATCTTGACATAGCTTCACGACTGCCATACACTGATAGCAGTCGGGACCAACGGCTCATACGTCCCTTCCGAAGCACGGATAAGCTCAATAATTTTTATGCCACTTGTGGTCTCCCATATAAGTGCTGGCTATGCCCGGTGACGCTTTACTTACGCTACTAAGAGCGCTAGTAATACGCACTCCCGCCGCCAGGCCACCGAGCTTCTCGGTAGTGTTGCAAGCAATAGTATAAATTATCGATAGCCTATCGATACTATCGTAGCCTTGAAAAACAGTCATAATATCGATAGGACTACCGATAGTATCGATCGTCAATAGTTTGCAATATAAGGTAAATCTATCGATAGTATCGATACTATTAAATTTAGATACTATCGACAGTATTCTATATCATCGATAGTATCGATACTATTGATAGTTTTACCGTACATCAATAGTATTGCAAACTATTTTTCGAACAAACTTCTTTCGTCAAAGTCGAAACTTTAACAGCGAAAATGCTAAAGTAAAATTAAGATGTATATTGCCTGCCAGATTGGCCTGGTTACAGAATAAGTACTAGTACTCACGAACAGAAGTCTCATCCGAAAAGAAATTCAAAGGAATTTCTACTCAATGTGGTTAGTGCTATGGTTTAATTTATTTCGCGACAGAACTCCTCACCTCTTCGTTTAGATACCTAGACATCCATTTTAAGCCAATTTCATTCTTATTCCTCTGAACAAACGATTCATGTAACTGAATTTTCTCCTTTGAAGTGGTCGCCGCACGCATCGTAGTAATGTAGGTATATTTTCGATACCTGAATGGGGAGTGACACAGGCCTGGGCTGGTGGAACATTCGTTATCCTGTATCTGGCCTGGCAAACCACTATCCGTTGCATCTTACAATAATGTACCAAGCTTCTCGGTAGTGTTGCAAGCAGTAGTATAAATTATCGATTGCATATCGATACTATCGTAGCCTTGAAAAACAGTCATAACATCGATAGGACTATCAATAATATCGATTGTCAATAGTTTGCAATACTATTGATATAAGGTAAAACTATCGATAGTATCGATACTATTATCTATACTAGATACTATCGACAGTATTCTATAGTATCGATACTATCGATAGTTTTACCTTACATCAATAGTATTGCAGACTATTGACAATCGATTCTATCGATACTATCGACGGTATTGGTTATTCAATACTGTCGATAGTCCTATCGATATTGTAACTGTTTTTCAAGGTCAACTATCGATAGTTATGCTCGCTACTTCTCGCAGGCCTACCGTCCTCCATTTGTTAGGTGAGAGTGAGATACATATGTTGATGATTAAAAAGACGAATTCTCTTCGCCCGAGTTTGCTGTGGGCCTTTTGAAAATAATTTCAACTAGTAACTATTAAATTCGAAATATTCGTCGATAAATTTTTATAGCCATTTCGTATCGTATGCAGATAAATCGTTGCAAACGTTTTGTCAAAAACATTTTTGTAGCTTTTTCTCGTATTGTGAGTACTTCCTGCTTGTAACACCACTTATTTACATATATTCAAAATTTCAGTGCCAATTCAAAATGCGTTTTTATGAAATAAATATAGGTATACGGACAAATAACACTGATTGAGCGAGTCGAAAGTAAGTTCGAGGCTTGTGTTATGGGATACTAACTCAAAGATACTATATTTTATAACAAATACATATTATATAGATTAACACCTAAAACCCAGGACAATTTGAAAAAGGTCATTTTCTAATTTGCCCTGACCGGGGATCGAACCCGGGACCTCTGGAGGCAGATTAGCATGGTGACCACTTGGCCACGGAGGTCGCCAAAAGATTTAATTAAAAAAAAATATGATATTGTGTTATTGATTCTACGTTTTATTTATTATGAAATAATAAAAAATATATGTAATTGAATGAAGAAACGAGGTTTTAAAAGCTTTTTTAACAATCCAGTGATTTTATGTATTTATGTTTAGATATATATTTGTATAAACGACGATAACTTTGGTATTTTAAATCGAAACTTCATGAATTTCGGTTGGTAAGTAAATGAAAACATAATCATAATCATTTATTTTGTCAATCACAGGTACAATGGATGTTAGGTACATAAATTCAAGTATCACTGTGTTGCGCCGTTGGGCATACAAAGTCATAAATTGTTTGGTAATACATGCTCACAAGGATTTCTATTATTATATTACTATATATAATACTTTTAATTAAAATAAATGTTTATTAGATACAATATTAGTAAATTAAAATAAAAGAAAAATGTACTATAAAAAAGTGTTAAAATGTCTACAGATTAGAAGTCAATTGAGATATAATTTCGCTAATACAAATAAGTTAATGTCATGTCAAGTTATCTAGATGTCTATGGTCAATTATTTAGTAATTGTTTTATTTTTATCACACAAGTATTCATCTGTGGAATAATATGCTTATTAATAACAATATAAATTTTAAGTTTGAATATGTCTCAGATTAGTAAAGGAGTTGCGAATCTTGGGGTCGAAAGAGATGTAGAGTTTACCGTTTCTTTGTTTTAATTAAAGTATCACAAAGTTTTGTTTTTTTTCCGTAGTAAGAGGCCAACACTGGTGTCCAGATTTTCACGTTTTATAAAGGCATCTGATATTACTTATCGACTGCACGTACAGCAATTCAATGATGGCAGGCAGCCCCTTTAGCATGCCACCAGCGACGGCGTTTGTCGAACGGTTTTTCTTTGTCTTGTAGTTTACTCAAACAATTTTTTTTTTCCAAAATGATGTCACTCTTACAGCATTGTCCAAAGACACATACAAAGATTCAAAGATTCAAAGATTCAAATGTTTATTCAGTAATTAGACCTTTACAGGCACTTTTACACGTCAATAAGTATAATTTATGTTACGTGTAAAGTATATTATAATTTAATTTATTTCAAAGAAAAGCTACCGCTACCAGCGCTTCGTAACGACCACTGCTGAGAAGAAACGCCAAAAGAAACTCATTTTCACAGTATTGGTCGCCTACTCGCCAGAAGGGCTTTGTCATAAAACACTAAAGGTTACGCTTAGTGCATTCATTATAAAAGACCACAGGGACCCCCAGATATCGATTATGAAGGATATCGGCGCAGTAACAAAAGAGTTAAAAATGGCAGCCAGTTTTTTTACATTTTGAGCATAGATTCAACATGAGGGACTACAGGGACGTCCAGATATTTTATCCATATATTTTCGATGCAATCGGTTAAAAAGAGAACACTCGTATACTCCAAAATTTAACGCTTCCCAATGCAATCGGTTAAAAAAAAATTCGTTATTTAGAAAAAAAATCATGATATTTTATTCGTGACAAAATTATTCGCGAATGAATAATTCGTGAATAATTTTCCTCGAATAAATTTTTAATTGGTATAATTATCTAGACATTTTTTTATTCGAATAATGTCCAACTCTCTACACGCATACGTCTAGTCACACGCACACAAACACCGTGCCGAAGTCTTCCGAACTGAAACGACGTTAGACGAGTGTTAGGTATAATTTTCGTTACGAAATTCCTTGATTCGGTTGCCGCGCCAGAGGCCCGCGATAAAAGCTATGCAATAGCTTAAAAAATATTTCAATAGAAACCTTGCAAATGTAATGAAAATTTTTAATAAAAAAAACATTTATATCACAAACTTGTAAGGCTGACGAAAACGTATATCCTGGAACAAGTTTTATGAAATTTCCGCACCCTATGAATAGTTAATATTCGTTCAATGGATAGTTAATAATAATACTAATTTCATTCAATACAGTGCAAACCGTACTCTAAGGCGCTATCTCTCTCTTTTTGGTTTGCCTTTTTTTTCTAGCATTGACCTGGAAACAACAAGCTTTTTGAACTATGCTCGCGTTGACGACAGAGCCGCCGGGAAGGACCGCTTTAATATACCTTTTGTACTGAAAATCAACTGATATACTAACATAAACACTGAACAAACTTCCTATATGTTCATGCACGGTATTGTTAACCCTTTAATGCGGGAGGGACCCGTTTCTATTACGTTAGGGTCTCCTGGGCCGCTGTGGGAAACCACTATTTTTGCCCGACATAGGCTTTATTAGACCCCTCCTAATAAAGACAATTTATTTGCTGCCTCCAAAATATAGGCTTATTCCGGCCGAGCGAAATGTAACCCGATTTGGTTTGGTGCTTAGTTAACGTTAGTGTTTTTATTATAGTAATATTGTTCGGTGATTGATATGAATTGGGTGAAGAAATTACGAATCAATTCTTTATTTCTAACTAGGCAAACACAAGCAACGGCCAAGGTGAACTTGAGATGGAAAAAGGAATCAAAATAGAAAGCGGTAGCCGCATTCAGCCACAGATTCGGATGTACGCTCATACCCTCAATCGGCTTTTACAGTACGGCACCTGGTTATTAAGGAACCAAAGGCAAAATATGCTGTCTGCATGAAAATCAATTTTATTGGGAAAACTGGTTCAGTATCATGGACTGAATTCTCCCTTAAAATATGTGACGTGGTCGCACTTCTACCCTGCGCCCCGCGCTCCTTCGCCGGGCCAGATATAATGCCCGGGGCAAGTTGCAGCCGGGCTCTTGCAACTCCACACGCGGCGGACTCCACACCAAGCTAAGTAGCCCTGGTTGGCTACTCATCCGACCTAGTGCTAGGCCCACGACCCTATCTAGATCTCTGTTCGAATCTGTGTATACTGTTTTTACTCATTCATTATACGTCTCATTTGTTCTGGTCCCTAGTGTTTATTTTAAATCTACAAACTAGTTAGACCCTAAAGGTTAGTCTACCTATCCTAAACGTCACAAATAGAATAAGTATATTTTGTTACACGTTTATGTAAAAGTCACTTGAGTCAAGTAGACCACCATTTTCACTCAATAAACTGCGACCCTCCTACACGTAGGTTGTAAAAAATATTTACGGCCAGGAAACTGTTGCGAGTGAACTGTAGCCGGATGTACCTCATAACATGAAGCCTTTATGTGCCGACGACATAAAACGCGGAGCAAAGTAGCTACAGGATGTATATTGAAAAGAATTCATGATTTAAAATGTGTCGTGTTTGATCACTAGTAGTTAAAAGCTTCCACCAAGCCACAATCTACCCTGGCGTGCTTGCAATCGCTGAATAGAGTCCGGGTGGGCGTCGGAAGATGTTAGGAGCTAAAGAAGAAGTGGAAGTACTCTGACGACGATAGATGTACCTGTATAAACATCCAGTCGATGGAACATCTTCTGTCATGCCCCACGTCCACTGCATATTGTTCTAGAGAAGATCTAATGGAGGCCAACCAAAGGACTATGGGTCATTACAATTTAGATAACAATTAATGCCATTGACGCGATATTCGGATGCTTATTTGCATAAACTTTAAGAGTGTACAGTCAAGTACCAAGATAACTGACCAGACCCTCTACTTCTATCTTCAATTTTTCTGTTAAACTAAAAATAATATCAACATAAAAATTTATATTCAGAAAGACTTAACTAAAATCTGCCTGAATACAAATTTTCATGTTAATATCATTTTTAGTTTAAGAGAAAATTCAAGATATAAGTACAGGGTCTGGTCAGGTATCTTGGTACTTGACTGTAAAATAGCGTAAATGCATGCAATGACATTCCAGAAGAGCTTAACCCTTGAGCCAAACCTATAATGGCAAGTGCTCTGACATCAGAGTTGATGCAATCACCATAACACCAATTCCTTAATTCAATTTGCTATTAGTACTGTATATTTTAATGCTGCTCTGAGAGAAAAAAACTTAATATGTACCAGCTGCTTTAATCTATCATCATCTTTAACCCCTGACAAAAAAGGGGTATTCTAAGTTTGACGCTAATGTCTGTCTGTTTGTGGCATTGTAGCTCTCGAACGGATGGAGCTATTTAAAAGCGGTTTTTTTTTACGTGAAAACAACTTCCTTTCCGGTGGTTTTTAGCCATGTTTGATGAAAATCGGTTCAGTTGTTCTGAAGTTATCGATGGTTAATGCTTGAAAGTCAGGGTTTTTATATTTACCTGGAAATTACATGGAGCTGCAGATATCAGTTCTACTTAACATTGGTTGGCATAGTTAGTTCCGCCACACATCAGTAGATGGTGCCATCGGTGTTTTTTTAAATTTGTTTAGCAAATAAACTTGTGATTAGTCCCATTCACTTGATTACTTACTTACTACGGTGGCGCAGCGACCCGAAGTGGATCTTTGCCTCCGACACTAGATGGCGCCATTTCTTGCGGTCTTGTGAGCGTTGCTGCCAGTCGTCCACTCCGAGGCTTCGCAAGTCTTTCTTTACCTCGTTGGCCCATCTGTACTCGTATCTGGGGCGACCAACAGGTCGGCGGCCATTCGGCCGACCCAAGTAGGCTCTCTTCAATGCCCGATCCTCTCCCATTCTTTCTACGTGTCCGAGCCAGCGAAGCCTGGCTGCTTTCGTTTCACCGATGATATTTGGTTCGGACACTAGATCTTCAATATCCTGGTTCCTTCTAATTCTCCAGCTTCCATCTTTCCTTTGCGTTGGTCCCAGAATCTTATGGAGGATCTTCCTCTCTGCTACTAGCAGCTTGTTCTCTTCCTTTAAAGTCAATCTTTTCCCTTAAGCAAATGATAGAGAAATAAATGGGAGTACTCTCAAAATATTCATGCTCTGTTTGTGGATTTTACTAAGGTATATGACAGCGTGGACCGAAACACACTATACGCAATTTTAAGATCTTTTCAAATACCATTCACTTCATAGAATTTGCTAATAAACTAAACTTTTCTTAAACCAGCCAGGCCTGGTGCACTCCGCAGTTTAGGTAAGCCCCTCTAACATGGCTTATTCATAGACATAAGGTTAAAATTGGTGAAAATCTACGCTAGAGACAAGCTGGAGATAAAGGGATATGGACCGTCGCTTTTGAGACGTAAGGTACATTTTGGTTCGATCGGCGTACGATAGGTTAACAAGTCGAAAGTCATAATATGCGCGGCATACAAATTAAATGGCACTTTAGTATGCTGTAACTGGGTTTTGTTTAGCAAATTTTCTATCCAAGAGTAATTCTTCTGCGCTCAAGTACTATTACGTGTTTTGTGAACCAGCGTTGAGGACATTTATTTCAGAACTTTATTTTTCTCTGTATCGCGTCATCAAGAATTCAAGTGAGTCGAACTCACTCGCACGAAGCGTTATATTTAAGGCCTACACACGTTACATTATAGCCTGTAACGACGCTTTCAGTAAGCGCTAACCCGAAAATAAAAACGGGACATAACGACCTGTGTCGCCAGTAAAAATTGTACGAGCGTCGCTTGCAAGCTACAGGCGAATACATTGAAAAATATTGCGCTAGGTTCTCAAAAATTCAACGTTCTATCACATTTTTTTATCAACGTGGAAGAAATGTACCCTTAATATTAACCACGGGCTATACAAGATCACTATGGTATAATGAAATTAAAATAAATAAATAAACAAATATATAGGGACAAATTACACTAATTGAGCTAGCCCCAAAGTAAGTTCGAGACTTGTGTAATGGGATACTAACTCATAAAAATACATATATAGAACATCCAAGACCCAGGACAATTTGAAAAAGGCCATTTTCCAACTTGCCCTGACCGGGGATCGAACCCGGGACCTCTGGGTGGCGTCACGGATGTCGTCAAATATATAATAACAACCAACAATTAAAAAAACGACATCCCATGCAAAGCCGATTTTTGGTGTGTTTTGGTTGTTATTTTAATACTATTCAAATACTCATTTGCACCATAAACAAAAGGAAATACAAAAAACTAAAAAAAAGACACATATTTTGATATAAAGACGGTCTTATTGCATAGCAATTGCTTTCAGTCAACCTTTGGGTAGAGGGAGAAGTGAATATTTAAGAGAAGGGTAATGACTTAGAATGGTAATGAATTAGAAGGGTAAAGGCTAATGAATCTATATCTTATTTTGTCTGTATTATAATGAACGATTCAATTGATTTGAACTCACGCGCATGTTGTGACGTTATATACAACGTGAAAGGGACATACCCGTAATAAATTAAACCACGGGCTATTCTTGATTCCTATAGTATAATGAAATTAAAAACTTTGGCATTTCCATACGAACTGCCCGGGCGGCAGCACTTTTAGTATGGAAATGCCAAATTTGTTCTTTGTTTCTTGACTGTTATTTTAATGGAGAAGATGCATACTTTTTTATTCGTTGTGCTATGGAAAGAGTTCCTCAAAATAAGCATGTCCAAGAAAAAACTACCTTGCTAATCCAAAATCTCTTTTAGATGTAAAGGTTTCAAAGTCACGTCCGCCTTTGGACGGCGTCTCGGAGCGCCTTAGAAAGACCGGACAGGAGTGACGTCACTTATGTCGCATTTGTAGGCGTGATGTCAGAACATTTGTTCGGGTGCTATGTCAGATATTGCGTTTACAGTATTGGCCTCAGGGCCGTCTTAAACTAGGCTGGGGCCCTTGGGCACACAAGAATTTGGGGCCCTTTTGGAAGTAAAAAAGCGAATTATAATAACATTTTTTTTACTAAGTATGACCATTTATAGTATGACAATATAGTATCGTTGAGTTAGTATCCCATAACACAAGTCTCGAACTTACTTTGGGGCTAGCTCGATCAGTGTAATTTGTCCCTATATATTTATTTATTTTATTTATTTATTTATTGCAATCAAATACAGTATGATATAATATGTCATTAATGATATTAGAATGCTGCTGGTTTTTTTGGCTACGATTACGATGATGGTTTCTTTCGGGAAAAAAGTGTAATGTGCCCGACAAAAATGTTTTGAGAATAAGTTAGTGTGTGAGATAAACTATCGGGCCCGGGGCCCCCTGACAATGGGGGCCCTGGGCACGGGCCCCGTGTGGCTTGTGGTGAAGACGGTACTGATTGGCCTCATAACAAAAGTAGCTATAACTTTTTAAGAAAATCCTATGGTAATATTATTTTTAAACTGTTAATTACTTCTAAAATTGACTTTTTCAATCAACTTAAAACCAAAGTTAATGAATCGATAAAAAATATTGTTGTGCATGAAGATCTTTTTAACGTTAAAATGCTTATAAAATCAAAGACATTTATCAAAATCTACTTACTCATTATGCATCTTCTCTATTTGATTATACTATAGTTGCCTAGTATATATTAGGGGTTCAATTTATTACCTGTATGTCCCTTCCACGCAGTGGCGTAGCTAGCATAGGTGGCACCCGGGGCGGATTTTATAGGTGTCACCCTAAAACTCAATCGAAACTGTTAAAATAAAAAAAAGTTATAATCATTTACGTTTTATTAAAATATGAGTACCTATTACAAATATTTGTTTATTATGTAAAACAAATTTAGTTTGTTAAAAATTAAAATTTCTTCCTTCTAGCTTTGACACTAGCGAACTCCGAAATCACGTCTTCAAAATTTATATTTTGTGTTGCTTCATGTTCTATCGTTAAAATACCAAGATTGTTTAATCTGGTTTCGGTCATTGTAGACCGCAAATAATTTTTAATTAATTTTAATTTGCTGAAACTTCTCTCACATGAAGCTACTGATGCACATATTGTTATAAATAACTTTAGTGCTACCGTTAGATTCGGAAGAGATTCTGTAAAATCCCATTCCACAATAAATTTCAAAAAGTCCAGTATCACCCAATTAGAGACAGTAATATTAGCCGCTTTTAAATGTCTTCTCAATCTTGGTATTTCTAAAAGGAGTTCTGTTTCTGATACTTCATCGTAAAGGTTAGTAAATTTTGATATAGCTAATTTTAACTGTTCAGTGTTTGCCGAAAGCAAGGTCTTTGACTGCACAACCTCAAACAATGAAGCTACGTCTTTAATGGACTTTACTCTTGTTTCGAGTTCAATATTGAATCTGTCAATGCATTCTAACATGTCCTTTTGAAGTTCCGCTCTAAGTGTAAGTCCAGCCTCGGTGGACGACGCTAACTCACCGGGCATGCGTTTCTTGCGACGAATTCGTCGTTCCATCGAAATGTTGTATTTTTCCGATTTTTGTACAGCAAAATCTATTGCCTCTTCTGCTAGATGCAACCGTTTCTCTCCAATGAATAGACGAAGTGCTTCTAGTTTTATGATTATTTCATCAACACATAAACCTTTACTTTGTAATGCAATCTGAGCATTGTTCACTTCCCTTAGCACATCATTCCAAAAGAAAAGAAAACAAAGAAATGAGAAAATACACACAGCAGGCATAAGATTTTGTGCAGCACCTCTAGTTTCTAAATTTACGTCTTGGTCACATAGTTCCTCAATTGCAGATATTATCCCATCAAAATTTTCAGCCAATACTTTTACTGCACCGTAATGAGCACTCCATCGCGTTGTCGAAAGTCTTTTAACAGATGCTTTGCTGTGATTGAGGAGCACTTCCCAACGGCTTGTGGAAGTTGAAAAAAAGTTAAATATTGTTTCCACTGCTCCGAAAAATGTAACACAAGTCACATTTTGTGCGAACGAATGTTGGCCGCATAAATTAATTGAATGATCTATACAACCAATAAAAATTGCTTTATTGTTTTTTTCTTTTATAATAGCTTGTACTCCTCCGTGTATACCACTCATAACTGCAGCATTATCATAACCTTGAGAACGACACATCATAATATCTAAGCCATCGTTTTCAAGCTTCTTTAGTATTTCAGCGCTTAAGTCAGCTGCTTTTTTTCCATGTAAAGGAAAGAATCCTAAGAATACTTCTTTGACTTCTAATTTTCTATTATTAATTTTTACATAACGAATCACTTCAGACATTTGATCAACATGTGAAACGTCAGGTGTGCTATCAAACATGATACCGAAATATTTGGCCGATTTAATTTCGTTTACAAGCTGACATTTTACATGATTAGCTAAAACATTTATGAACTCATTTTGTATTTCTGGCGATAAATATGTTACTTTAGGTGATTTTTCCTGCTCCAAATATAGTATATGTTCTTTGAGTACTGCATCATACTTTGACAGCAGTTTAACTAGTTCTAAGAAATTACCTTTATTAGACGACCCTTTGGTTTCATCATGTCCACGAAATGCTAGGTTTTGTTTAGCCAAAAACAATGTTATATCTAATAATCGAGATAAAAGATTTTTCCACTTCTGTTTTTCCGTATTCATTAATTGCAAGGCTGCATCATCTATTGTGGTGTGAGATTTTAATCTCATTTCCAAAGTTTTCCACTTTTCGAAATTTTCTAAATGTTCACATGAAGTTTCATGGTCCAATACTTTAGGATTTAGTTTCCACCACTTCTGAAATCCAGTTGTAAATGTTGTTTGTATGTTACTGACAGCAAATAAACGACAGCAAAAACTGTACAGGTTATTTGATATAGGAGAAAATACCATCCATGATCGTAGAATTTTTTCACCACTAGGCATCGGTTTATAAAACCATTCCTGTGAAAGATGACGAGAATCACCTTTAATCTTTGAACCATGACGAGATACAGTAGGAAACGGTCCTTCTTTGTTCTGGAAATGTTCACTGCCCTTTTTTATTATGTCAATGCGAACATTATCAGGTACCGGTAAACTCCAATGTGAAACATCTCTCAAGTGTTGAACTGATTCTTCAAAGCTAATGCTATCTCCGAAAGTAGCATTAACGGCGTCATTTTCATTATTTATTTTGATTCCGTTAAGGTCCTGGGTCGTCTTCATTGATTCTGTATTGTCGATGTTGCTATCTGAATGTGAGTCTCCAAGATGTGAATCATTACTTTCGTCAGCAGGAGACTCGGGTACTTTACTTGAACTTTGGCCGCTATCTGCTTTTGTGACATATTTGAAAAGAGAACCGGACATGCTCTGAATTTCATCCATTTTAGCCTTTTTGGCTTTTCTCTGTTGAAACCCGCTTTGTCTTTTCGAAGTATGAATTCCCCGAGGCATATTTCGTTCTGGGTATTCTAAAAAATATTTTTAGTTAGTAAGTGAAACGTTGATTTTATAAACTAATTATAACAGTAAATAAACACCTACACGTTACGTAACTAGCTTTGTGAAATATATTTTTCCCAGACGCAGGATTGTTAATTTATATTACCTAACAATCCTGCGTCTGGGTGAAAATATGTTTTTAAGTATTATTAGAAAAATATTAGTTAAAAACTCCACCGTTAATTGTGATATCCGTGCCACGAGTGCTCGAGCTGCTCATCTCGGAGCAAAATCAACGTACGCGAAGTTGTATGATATGATTATGATAACTTTCAATCAAAAATCTAAACTTAATGTATTCCGTTTTTGTAAACAAATCCCATTGCTATTAGATAGGAAAATATTAAGTAAGTTAATAATAAATAAGAATATTATTTACAATTAAACATTATTACCTAAAGTAATATCGTAAAACGTGTAGAAATATAAGTAAAATCTTTTTACACCAGCAAAGTCTTTAAAACCTATTTTAATAAATAAATACCTTTAGTAGATAAGTAATACTTGCCCAGGCTAAACAAAAAAATATTATTGCAATCCGTCTGAAATACCTTCTTTAGGTACCTATTTATCATTTAGGACGTCTCAATAATATAGTTTAAAATACACAGTAATTAAAAGAGAATAAAATTGAAGGGTTTTTCAAAATAATCTAAGATACTGCTATTAGAAACTAAATGGATAAAAAATGTAAGTATTACCTGTAATAACAAAAATAATTCACTTACCTTGTTTATTTTCTTCAAGAATCGACTTTTATACAAAAAATGTTGTTTATAATATCTAATAATTAACAAACACTTTGCACTAGACTTTCACACGTTCACGTAAGCGAATATTGAAATGAATGCGGTCGGAAACAAAAGAAGCCCAATCCACAATACAAGTGACGAGCGCTATATCGAGGGAATCCCCTGACTAGCGTTGGTTATGCGCGAACGGGGTATTAAATTTTGGGGGAATCCCTGATCGATTGACACTGTGCACATTGTTTTTTTTTAATATCAATTATTATGTTCGTGGTACGATATTATAGTTACCTAGATAATTTTATTAGTGGCGGTTATGCTCTCTGCCGCAGATTTACGATTTTTTATAAATAGAAAGAACTATAACTGATGGTCATAGTCGGGCTCGGGTGTCACCCCTAAACGGGTGACACCCGGGGCGGGCCGCCCCCGCCGCCCCCCCTTAGCTACGCCACTGCTTCCACGGTGTATAAGAACGCCCTTAACTTCAACCAGTTAAGTTGATTGCTTGTTGTTGCTCATAAAAAAATCTAAGGTCTTTGTTGTTACTTAATAAATCTCAAGGTACAGGAATATTGTTGGTGGAGCAAATTATCAATTTATTAAAAGAAACGTGGCTAAAATACATTTTCTTTTTTTATACAAAGTTATTTTTCACTCGCACATACGCAGTTTTGTTACTTCATTCGAAAAAATCCGAGTGACGTGACTTTCAGTGAATATTAATCCAATATGTTAAAAGGATTTGCTGATGTAAAGGTTTTATTCACAAAATACGAGTACCTACGAGAGTAGAGAAGAGAAACATAAACCTTTTGCGCGCTCGCGCTTATTTACGTTACTTTATCCCCGACGCCAAGCCTAGTAAAAGTATATTTAAAACAAAAACTTTAGTCATCAATGGTGTCTCAATCGTGCGACTGTTTTGCAACTAAAGTCGTCAATGGCACTCGAATTCACCTTCGTTTGTAACAAGAGCGTTAGAGCCGGCGCACACATGGCGAAACGCAGCGCAGAGCATTTTTCACTGCCAAATTATTATCGACATTGTCCTCTTTAAAATAATATCCGAAATCAATTAACACAATACTTACGCACATATTCGAATTTCGACTAGGCTATAAGTATTGTGTTATTTGATTTCGGATATTATTCCAAAGAGGACAATGTCGATAATAGTTGGACAGTGAAAAATGCTCTGAGCTGCGCTTCGCCATACGTGCGCCAGCCTTAAGGTGACCCTTCCTGGCCGCTTTGTTTTCAACGCGAGCATAGTTTGAAAAGCTTGGTGTTTCATCCAGGGCAATGCTAGAAAAAGACCAAACCAAAAAGCGAGAGATAGCGCCTATCGAAATATTTTTTCTACTTTTATAATTTATGAGTACTTTATGAACGGTCAAAGTTCAGCTAAAATTTGTGCAAAATAGCAGATTTTTGGAAGCTTAAACTGACTTTGTTTTTCTAAATTTAAATTTATTTATTTCGATAGAAACCTAGAAATAAGAGAGGCCCAAGATACCTGTGAGTTCAGAAGTTTTCAAGAAAGATCAGATACAACGCCATAATCACGTTCGAGCGTTTGTATGAAAAGTAAGACGGGAAGGCCGCTCTTAAAAGCGGATACCTGAATTTTCCGGGGTCAAGTGCTGCCCCATTTGAAATAAATCATAAGAGAAACGGAGACATCATTTAAAATTTTGTCTTGACAAGGCACTAGATAACCCCTCAAACTATTTTATGAACTACTGCTTATGAAATGATTATTTCAAATGGGGGCAGCACTGGACCCCGGAATATTCAGGTATTCAGGTATCCCCTTAAGTAGAAGATAATCTATTTAAATCCGTTCAGTCAGGTTTTGACAAGTTCCCCCCCAATGGGTTCCCGGTTTGTCGTACCGGGGGGGCTCAGTACCCATGGTAGCCTTAAGCCACGGGGAAGCTAAGAGGAACCCGCGAGGGGGCGCTCCTGCTGACCTCAACCAGCAGTGAGCGCCCACTTTGGGGCGGCGGGGGAGTGGGAAGATCTCCCCCCACCCGGGGAGGGGCACTCCCGCGGGCTCGGCTTCGGCCTTGAGCCTGTAGGGATGCGCCCAATGGGGCGGCGGGGGAGTGGGAAGTTCTCCCCCCACCCGGGGTGGGGCCGCCGGGAGGGTAATGTTTCATTGCCTTCAGGCGGGGCTACACCGCCGTGGCTGTGGTTGGGGATCGGTCGCGGAGGAGGAGGAGTGTCGTTGTTACGTTGCCGCTCTCCCTATCCTCCGCGACCGAGCGGTGCCGCACCGCGTTTGCGGCGAGAGGCAAGCGGTGGAGCCTTTCATCTTCTCCGCCGCTGGGAGCCGGTTTATCTGGCTCCCATGGGTTCACAGGCGGTGGACTGCGTGGGAGTTTGCCGCCTCTCAGTTGGGCCGAGGAGGTACGGCGCATCCGTGAGTTCCGGACGCGCCGACTTGGTGAGTGGGGGGGCGCTGTGACGCACCCGAGGAGGGGCCGCTTTGGCGGCCAGCCGCGCCGGGGTTCGCGGATGTATTTCCGTTCCCGTGTCCCCGGCAAAAGCGGTTGAGATGGAACTCCGGAGGTTTTTTTGTGGGTAGGCACGTCGCTCTGGCGTGGAGTCCCACATAACCCGACAGCCTCCCCCGCAGGCTGACGGGTATCCGTAACAGGGATCTTTCCTCCGTAAAAAAAAAAAAAAGGTAAGAATGGGGAACTTTTCTGGGTAAAATAAATTATTTGGTACTGTTAAGAAAATAGATGTCACAAAATAATGTCACCTGCGTGTTCATATCCATTTTTAACGTGATTTTAGAATTATAATTGCAGAACAACTATATATATATATAGAGCGCTATTTGACTCTGTTCAATACAAAAATAAGTATTTAAGTAATTTTTTGCGGTCTTAAGTCACCACTTCGAAGAGGAAAATTCAGTTACTAAATTAAACCATATCGCTTACCATTAAGTAGATATTTCTTTTGAATTTCTTTTCTAAGTAAGACTTCTGTACGTGAGTACTTGTACTTATTCTGTGCTTAAGCTGGTATCACTTTTTATATTTATTACGGCTGGCAGCACTGCCCGCCCCACTTCCTTCTTCTGTGTTGTCGTTTTTTAACCTGTGACATAATTCGTGTTGTAAAATTATTTAAAATATAGAGATTCTGTATAGTTTTTATAAGCAGCTTGTTTTATTTAAACAGACGCCAAGAAATTATTACGTCATTTGTCTTTATTTTGTATAAACCCCAAAGGAACTGTTTGTTTTGACGTATAAAAGAAAATATCTGTAGTTGTTAAGAGGCATTTCACATTTGATTGGCTGTCTCGCTCGCACAATCAAATATTTTTAAAGTTAATCAAAAAATGTGACTTATTTGTAGAGAAGTGTTTCATTAACATTCAATATAATTATATGTTAGATATTGAAGACATTTTTTTTAATTGTTTATGTGTATCGAGATTAAGCCATCAAAAATTTAAAATTTTGATGGCCTAATTTTCGATGTAGTAAATGTCTTCACATTATACAAACATGTCTAAAATATCCACAATATAATTATATTGAATGTTAATGAAACACTTTTTACAAATGAGACTTATTTTTTAATAATCTTTAAAAATGTTTGATTGTGCGAGCGAGACAGCCAACCAAATGTGAAATGCCTCTTAACCCGTCAACTTCTAGACGGTCGAATCCGACCGAGAGAACAATAGATAACAATGGGTTTGCAAAATTGCGGTTGTTGACGGGTTAAGAAGTAGCAAACTTTTCCGTCTTTGCTTATTGAAGTCCTGGATGTAAGTTTAGTAAAACTGATGATAAATATTATAAGGAAAAACGTCATCTGCGAACGCGCTGTCTACTACACATGCGCGGAGAACCGAACGTGACCGAACTCAAGCGACGTCGGCCGAGGCGCCGACGCCGCACCGCACATCACCCCATCCCAGTTCTCCTCGGATTCGCCGCTTAGTAACAGGACGTATTGTTAATGTCGGTCAGCCACGCTTCCTTGTGAGTTCCGGAGTTACGCGAATAAACTGTTAGTTAAATAGACTGTCCTTGTGTTCATCTTCTGTTCCCTTATAATATGTAGATACGAGTTTTCTCTGTGTAGTTTTTATTTTAAGACGTAAATTCTCCCTCAATATAGGTATTGGTTTTCTTTGAAAAACTATTTGGCAATTTATTAGCTTTTGTTTCAAGCCGTTTGAAGAATTTAATTTTGATAGAGTACTTTTTAGGTTTATTGCAATATTGGAGTATATTCCACTATAAACTAAGAAGAAAGAGAAGCAGCTGAAATATTATATAGCAGTGGGCAGGACAAAAATAACAGGGCAAGTGCGAGTTGAACTCGCGTGGTTCCGTACAATATCAAAGATTTTCTGTAAGTGAACGTATTATATTGGGTTTACCACTTTATTTTCAATTGATATAATTCTAACATTATTTTTCCTGTAATTTACAAGCAATGAACTATATTAAGCTTTTTTTTTTCAAAATTTTCGGCTTAGTAGTTTCGGATATCAAGATGGGGGAATGGTCCATTTTCGTCTTCGTTCATGAATAAAATCAAAAATATTTATTTTACAAAAATAACAAAAATATATTTGAGATCCTCATAACAAGCCCTTTTATTTAATATATAACACAGTATCGTTTGCGAGACTTTTTTTTCAATTTCCTCATTTATTTCTCAATAATAAGCGTCATTTAAAAAAGAAATAGGTCATTGGATTACACTATCCTACCAAATTTCACCTGATTTGGTCCAGTAGATTCGGAGCATATTGGCTGTGACAGACGGACGGACAGACAGACGCACGAGTGATCCTACAAGGGTTCCTTATTTCTTTTTTTGTACGGAGTCCTAAAAAGGGGCCTAAAGGGGGATGGGGCAAAAAGATTCTCGAATGGCGACCTCGAATCTAGTACTGGCAAGCGAAGCGTAGATCCACCCACAAGGTGGTCTGACGCCCTGACCAATGTCACTGGAAAGCGCTGGTTATAGGCGTTATGCGTCTGAAATAATAATTAATGACGAAACATTCCAGGTTTTCCTTTTTTTTTTGCAAATTAGCAAGCAAGCCTCAATAATTTTCTTTAAAGAAAATCATTGAGGCTTTAATTCCTCATTGACTACGGATCAAAATCCGCTACCTCGAGTTGATTTAGTAGATAAAGGCAAAATAATTATCTTCCCAAATTACCAATAAAGGTAGCCTGCGATATTACAAGCCGCAGTTATCTTTCTACAAAAATCCTAAAACATGTATTTACTTTTTTACCGCCGAGAGTACTGTTGCGAAGTTTCAAATTAAGGGGCTACCTGAATTTTTCGGGGTCCAGTGCTGCCCCCATTTGAAATAAATGATTTGAAAAGAAATGGAGACATCATTTAATATTTGGTCTTGATCAGACCCTGGATAACCCTTCAAACTATTTTATGAACTACTGTTTACATTTTTAAGTGAGAACGTGAAGCTTTTCTACGGACATACTCCAAAAGTGGCCGTTTTTCGCAATTGTGCTTAGAAAAGCTTCAGGTTCTCACTTTAAACTGTAAACAGTAGTTTATAAAATAGTTTGAAGGGTTATCTAGGGTCTGATCAAGGCCAAATTTTAAATTATATCTCCGTTTCCTATTAAATGATTTATTTCAAATGGGGGCAGCACTGGACCCCGGAAAATTCATGTAGCCCCTTAAATGGTCAAACTCATCTTGCTTTTCCTTTAAAATAGAATCAAAATCCGCTACCTCGAGTTGATTTAGTAGATAAAGGCAAAGTTAATTATCTTCCCGAATAGCTAATAAAGGTAGCCTATTGACCTGATTACGATCTGCACAAAAAAAGAAAAGCAGGTGGTACATTCTACTTTTTTATTTATTTCCAAATTAATATAGACCATGTAAATTTATTCGCATAAATTAAGTTGACATGTCGTAAAATCTATATGTTTTGGACGGATAATGATTTAACCTCTCGTATGCCGTTGCGTAGATCTACAAGAGAACGCATTGTTTAATTATTGTGTCTAATATTCCGGCATACAAGGGGTTAAACTTATTAATATCGTTAATCCGTGTCTTATGATAACAGTCAAGTCATCATCATCATCCGAGCGAATTTTCCCAGTTGCATCCTCAGCAGTAACGCTTTAAAGCCCGGGGTCCGCTACCTAACCAAGGAGATTTGACGAGGTTACTGGTTTTTACACAGAGCGACTGCTGTCTGACCTTCGCAACCCAAAGGGTAAACCAGAACCAATCCTTGGATAGTTTTATTATCAAACACTACATGGCGTTTAGAACCCACATTTTAATCGTGACTACCGAAACACGGAAACATCTTTTTTTCGGATAATAAGGTGATTCAAGCCTGCGATAATGATAAGAAGTCATCTTATTATAAATCACGGAATCACGCCTCTAATCACGTTTTTGACTAAGGATCTATCTATCTACCAAATCCGCTATCTCAAGTTTATTTAGTAGATATAAAGGCGAGGTTAATTAATAGCCAATAAAGGTAGCCGGCGATATATTACCAGCCGCAGATATCTTTCTGCGTTATTAAATCCAGTAATAACATTATTTTTCGATAAAGTTATTGGATGTTTAGCATTTTATGAAGAAGTAGTTCTAGCAAAAATGAGAATTTAGTATTCTTCGAAACCTTAACGAATAGTTTTTCCATAGAAAAACCGTTGTAATATTAACTCCGTGTTAAAAATAGGTCCATAGGTATAAAAATGGGAACAATATTCTCCGACGAAGAATATTCTAATGAGATGCAGAAAGACCAGCGGCGTTGCCTCGGAAATGATTACTGGTTGCAACACTTACAAGACCGCATGGAATGGCGTCATGTCGCAGGCCAAGATCCACTTTGGGTCGCTACACAATCGTTGTAAGTAAGATTAATCGGAAACTCTTCCATGCTTAAAGAAAACGTAGAATTTTCCAGTAGGTACAGGTATAATACCTATGCTATAGTGGAACACACATACATACCCATATAGATAAATACATACATACAAAGATTGCTTAAAGTATTACACTTATTGGTTTTCCGTAATTGGGTAAAAATGGCAAGAAATCGCACCCTGGACTCCAAAGCTACACAGCTGAGGATGAAAACCTTAAATACCCTGAAAGAAAGATATAAAAGTGGAAACAGGGTTGATATATTATATAATAATTTTAGTAGTGTAATAAAAACAGTACGCAATCACAAAACATCAAGTAAATAAAAACATCAAACCCAAGAAAAGGTCTCGACTCCATTGAGCTGTCATCTCGCTGCTATTAATTACGGCTAATGGGGAAAGTCAATTTTTGCTAATTACATTACGGACAAAGGAGTATAAGGAGTGATAAGGAGTACATTAGTCTGCTCCGCCATTATACTAAGGCCTACGATATATTACATTGAAATAGAACAAGGGCAAAGCTTTTTTCTGCATATGATTTTCATTTGTCAAAATCTTCGTGTATATAACGTCCCTTTTAATTAACTACAAATAATATAATTGCTACTTTATATGAGTAGGAGAAACAGTTTTGAAGAAAAAAATATAAAGTCGGCAGGTTAGTTTCCGAGATAATTTCACTTACAAAATTTCCTTGGAGAGACACATAACAACATCCTGTAGAAGACATGGCGTATCGCGTACTATTTGTTTACTGTAAAATTACGTTGCATACACGACCCTTTTACGCAAATTCACTCGTAAATTTAAAATATCCTCTTCCGAAATCTATTAGATGCCTATGGTCATCGAACTTTCAGCTGATCAAAGCTACTGTCATAGATAAGTTGAAATACAGATGCTTCGTTCCATAGCGTTGCTATTGTAGTATAATTAGTTCACGCGAACACACTCCTAATATCATTCTCACTAAACACCTTAGTTTAGATCATCAATGCAATAGACACCCTATTATAAGATATATCGTACGCTTAGCGATTCACATAAGCTAGCGAAGCCTGTTGAGTTACGAAGGCTCAAAAATATTAAATCTGAGCTGAATAATCTCTTGATCGAGATCATTTTTCAACCAAAAAAACTTTATCAAAATCAGTGTATCCCGTGTATCCATTACCATACCATTATGGAAGTTTAACACGGTGTTTATGTGGCCCTTAATCCTTCAACAACTGCTAAGGTTTTTACTATTCTTTATTAAGGAAATTTAACACGGTTGTTTATGTGGCCCTTAAAACCGAGGTTGTAGCTATAATGTACTATGTAGTTCCTCACATAATTAACACATAACCATCGTATCACTTTTTAAACGTATGTAAGTATGCCTAAGTAGATCTTAAATCGGAAACATGTTTTACAAGTCAAATAAAAGAAAAAAAAACTTTGAGGTGTATGTTTTCATTATAATATTAACTTCCAATTGACACATCTGTACTGTACGAACTCTTTGCCATTTCGGTATTTCTTTGTGCTCTTTAATAACAAACAATTAAACAAATAACAAAGAAGTATGTACCTAGGAAATGAAAGTAATTATTAACGACACTCGTAATTTTTGTTCCCATCATCATCCGAGCGTATTCCCGGTTGCATCCTCAGCAGTAACGCTTCAGAGCTCGGGGTCCGCTACCTAACCAAGGAGATTTGACGAGGTTACTGGTTTTTACACAGAGCGACTGCCGTCTGACCTCCACAACCCAAAGGGCAAACCAGGAACCAATCCTTGGATAGTTTGATGATCAAACGCTAGGTGGCGTTTGGGACCCACAGTTTTACGTGCCTTCCGAAACACGGAATCATCTTTCTTTTCGGATAATCAGGTGATTCAAGCCTGCAATATTCTATCCAGACTGGAAACAACTTTGCACAAAGTATGTTTCCCAGTGGGAATCGAACCCATGACCTCCGGGTCACAAGGCGAACGCCTTGACCACTGGACCACGGAGGCAGTCTACACTCGTAATTTTTGTTATCTTCTGTTAATGATCGGAATCGCACTAGGTGCGATACCTAATACTTTTTATAGGTACTTAGTTATTAATAATAAGTGTAATTAGGTAATCCTATTTATAAATATGAATGCCAACCTACACGGTTAGGTAAGAATAATAATGAATGAATCGAACCACGACAGTGTAGCCAACTAAGATTTGTGAATACCCCAAACACTTACAACTCTTAATTTAATTTGAAGGTGATATCCGAAAAATTGCAGTTTTATCTTTATTTCGTTTATAAACAGGTAATGGGTACGACAAATAAATGATTATTTAGATAGTTTAGTATTATTAGTATTTTTTTAAATGGTTTATGTTTTAAAATATTATTTTGAATTTCGTTATCAATGTAAATCGCATTACAAAACAAAACTATGAATATCATGCAGCACCTACATAGAAACGTATGGATATTCAATTTTTTTAACACAAGACTTGAGCCGTTGCCCCATTCCCATATTTGTAGGAAATCTCCCAAATATTTTATTTTTAAACACTGATATTAGACTGCTCTAAAATACGTTTGTCTCTGTCTATCACAATCAATCTGCGGTAGTAAGAGAGAGATAGATGGCGATCGGCGTTGCCAATGATTGTTAAGAACTATGAATGAATTGTAGTAGAAAATTTTTAAATTATTTACGTCATCCTCCTGTATCTGGTACAGGAGGTTGACGTAAATAATTTAAAATTTTTGTTAGAACAAGTGAAACGAAAACTAACCTGCCGATTTATTTATTTTTAGTTAAAATCGGTTTATGGTACTCTCATGAACCAGGGCTTTAAATATTTGTACTTAATTAAAAGGGACGTTGTATAACGATCTTGACGCCACTATGCGCAAGAACTCTAAATACACGAAAATGATTCACAAGATATATACAAGATACTCACACAGTCTACATCTTGATATCAGAACTCCTGCGAGGAAATCTGACATTCAGAATCACCAAAAATATATCCCTTTGGAGCCATGGTTCGCCATGGTATTGCACCTAGGAAACCATGACTCCGTTGGCATGCATCGAGGTAAAATCTTCACCATTTCTTATTTTATTCTTCTGTTCTTACCGATCTGCTTGAATGCCTGAAAAGCTATTAAAATAACAGATATTTCACGTTTGTTAGACAAAAAAAAACCAATATAACTATATTTTCCGACAGATTTTTAATAATCTCGCCGATAAATCAAAGCATTTTCAGAAAACTTGGAAAAACTATTTGGCTGCGAACTTGACTGACGATTGACACTTACCTGACATTCAACGACGTCAATTCTGTAAACTTGCTGGATAGTCTGGCTGAATAGATAAAGACGCAAAGGTAATGTTTAGGTGATGGCGTTAAGATAAGATGCTCGGTGGCCCGGCGGGATTGCCTATTTCTTGCGCTTTCGCAAGTAAAACGACACCAGGTGTGGTCCGCACTTGGATGAGAGACCACAAGTAGCATTAAAAAAATCTCGAGCTCCTGCGTGCTTCGGAAGGCACATATAAGCCGTTGGTCCCGGCTGTCATCATTGTATGGCAGTAGTCAAGCTATTTAAGATGCCTCTAGGTGGCCTGAAAAATTTGACACCAGTGTTGGCCACACACAAAAAACAACAAACAACATGACGTTGAGATACAAAAAGTGGGTTGTTGCATCGCACATTTCTTCAATTTATTTTTTGACTTGGGAAGAGAAGCAGATTGTATATTTCATATTTTGTATCATCTCCCAATCTAGCGTAAAATTGTAATTAGCAAAATGTTAAAACAAATTATTTTCATTACTTAATAACTACAATAAAAGAAAAACTCTTTAAGGGGCTACCTGAATTTTCCGGGGCCCAGTGCTGCCCCCATTTGAAATAAATCATTTAAAAGGAAACGGAGACATAATTTAAAATTTTGTCTTGGTCAGACCCTAGATAACCCTTCAAACTATTTTATGAACTAGTGTTTACAGTTTAAAGTGAGAACGTGAAGCTTTTCTACGCACATACGCCAAAAGTGGCCGTTTTTTGCAATTGTGCATAGAAAAGCTTCAGGTTTTCACTTTAAACTGTAAACAGTAGTTCATTAAATAGTTTGAAGGCTTATCTAGGGTCTGATCAAGACAAAATTTCAAAGGATGTCTCCGTTTCCTTTTAAATTATTTATTTCAAATGGGGGCAGCACTGGACCCCGGAAAATTCAGGTAACCCCTTAAGGATTTCACTTAAAATGGCACTTTAAAACTCCTGTTACTCTTCACTTTAGAGGGCATAGTCCAGCGTAATTGCAGGTCAGTGAATTAAAACTTAAACCTTCAGTCCAGACCAATTCAAATGAAGAAGTTAAGTAGCTAAACTTGGGAAACGTGCTCCGTCTTAGAAAGGTCATCTTTTGTGAGCGAAGTACAATTGCTCAGCTCAATCTTAGCTGTAATGAAAATATTGTAGAAATTTTGTTGGGATTATCCCTTTCTATTTTTAGCCTATACTGTCCCACTGCAGGGCAAAGGCCTCCCTTCCAGCACTCCAACTATCTTGGTCGAGGGCCTTTGAGGCCCAATCCATGCAGTAGAAGTCAAGCTCGTCCCTCCATCTCTTTCCGGGTCTATCAGACTTCCGCTTTCAATCCATTTGCAAAAAAAAATGCAATCTCCGATATTTTTCTTGGCATGTGGGTGTTTTTATTATTTATTTCTTGTGATAAAAACGATTAATATCAATAACATTTATCACAATTATCACATATTACAAAAACTTTTGTACATATGAATAGATCATACTTTTTTACATACATACAAGGATCGCCGCCGTTTTTATTTACCATTTCTTATTTAATTGTTTAGTGCAAGTTTTTTAGTATGGCATCTTGATGCCTAATAAACCTTTTAACACTCCGTTACCCGCGCTCTTATTTGTTATTTTAATACAGGAAAATTTAATAAATAAAATAAAAATATTTTTATGATATTAAATTATACTTTCATCTTACATGAAATAAACAAGAAATTGTAATTTCAAATTTCATAGGACCTTTGTATCACACTTTACGGTAACTTATAAGAAAATCAACACTTTTTTAAATTCTATCATTACATACCGGTGTTTCTATTTAAAAAAAAATTTTTATAAATTTTACAACAATTTAATTAATATTATGTAATAATATACAATAACTCTTATCAAAAACCAACAATAAAAAAACTTACCTCAAATAATCATTAACACTAACTCCCGAAAACAAAGTAACTCGAGTGCCCGCGCGCTCTACTATAGTAGAATTATAGATTTTCAGTCTGATTTCTAACACGTGCGCTCGCGTTGCAAGCCGCACAGTCTCTGATTGTGTTCACCAGTTCGTAGCGGTAGAACTGTGAGTTTGTATGCAGTCTACCCTCAATCTAAGTTGTTACTATCGAAAACGCAAGCCTGTTTTACAATAGTAGAACAAGAGCCATCACTATAAATTATGTTCAATGTATACTCGTGGCTCTGTTCATAAGCGTAGCCAGCCATGTGCTCAGGGTGGGGCAGCAATCTGAAATAATATGTAACTAGCAAACTACACAGTCCGCCGCTTACCCCAGTTAATTTTTACATATAAAATGTCGAGTGTGAACTTTCTTACGAATATTAAGTATTGTAGTAAGTACCTAGATAATTTAATTTTTAGGTTTGGTTCGGTAACTTAAAGGTCTGAGCCAAGCTGGGGCAAGCGCCCCACCGTACCCCACCGTGGCTACGCCCATGGCTCTGTTAGCCGTAGACCTCGCGAGTCACCCTGACAAATTTTATCCCAAGTTAATGGGATAAAATTTGTTCAAACAAAAAAGTTGCGTCTTAATAAAGGTTACAAAAAAGATCTATGTTTTTTTTTTAATGTTTTAAAGTTCTTAACTCCCATATATCTGCCATTTTAAAAAATTTCGAAAATTTAATTTTTGAAATTTTTTAAAATGTTTACAAATCTTTGTGGGCAAGAACAGCCCGACAGACAAGCAAACTGACAGCCGGACAAAATCATTTTTGGCAAATCTTAAAACTGAGTCGCTTCACTTATTTCGCTCGCTCGGTCATAAATATATATGATTATTTTCTTGAATATAGCTATGAGATTTATAATTATAACCAAATGATTCTGTAGCAAGGAAAATACGTACAAAACGCACACATGCGCTAAAACGCACACATACGCTACAACTAAAGTGTGAATTCAAAGTAAAGCCGAATAACGTGAAAAGAGAAAAATATCACGAATCTAAAAGAGGCGTTTCGTACATTTTTTGTGGACGTTCGAGAGGGGCGTTCAAGTGGCGTGCTTTCAGAAATAAATAGACGCGTTACACGGACAAATGCACGCCGATTTAGCTAGTGCTAGTGCATCGAGGATTTTCCGATGAGAGGTTCAAATCATAAGATGAAGCGGTTAGGATGCTTTTCGTGACTTTCTGAATCTCTGAATATGTCGCTATTTAGATCTGTCTTTGTGAATTACTATGGTATTTTTTTCTATATGATGAAGAGAAGGTACCCGCATGCAGCGCAATGACTTGCTCTTTTCCTCTTTACTTCAACAAATTAAATGGACAATTTCGTCATCTACAAAATGACTTTCTCCCGTCTACTGCGTTCACCAAAAACCGTCTGCCCAGAGTGTTAATTAATAGTCCTTTTCATGGAAGAGGAGTTTAGTCCAGCAAATTACAGGCTGGTAAAGCAGACTATAGTATGTAAGAAATGAAGTACCAATTTAATCTGAAGTTTTCTGGGCACAGGAAGAAAGGAAGGCCAAGGAAAATGTAGATGGAGTACCTAAAGCAGGATATGGATAGGAAAAATGTAACGGATGAATAGAGGTAAATGGAAAAGACATGCTACAGGGTAGTCTTGAGTTAATTTTATTATTAGAAGTGCCTCGTGAAATGTTTCGAATAAAAGTCATTTCTCGAAGGGATAAAATTGACCAGCTACCTAGAAGCCCAGATTTGAGCCCTTGTTTACCTACCTACCACAAGAGCCGTGTTTTTGTAAATAATCATTATATATGCCAGGAAATTACAACGATTCCCCAAGTAACCTGTATGCATGCACTGGAAAATTTTAGGGCGCGCTTACACGAATACCAGACCATCAGGCGCCAAGTGTAGCCTGGCTGGCATCTGGATGACATTGTGTTCAAAAACTGAATTTGAATATGTCCTTTTAAACTTCTATAATGAATAAATAAAATAGAGTAATCAATGCTTTATAACGAAATGTAAAAATATCACCCAGGGCCAACCTGTATTTTGACCTTATATACGTAGACTGGGATAAGGTGAGGCAGAAGAAGCAAGAAGACTAGAATTGATGAGAAAAAAACAAATGATTGCGGATATTTGCTAGATTCGTATCGCAAACTCGACGCGGGATTCCGATCCATGTATAAAAAATAGGTAGTAGATAAGGCTCAAGATAAAGGCGACATGTAAGTTCAAGCTAATGACTTAAGCCGCCTCTATGAGGCATATATACCTGCGTGGGATCAGCTGCGTTCTAAGTGACTCTGCCAGTATTCATTGCGGATGTTTGCTGGATTGGTATCGCAAACTCGAGGCTGGATTCCGATCGCAAGCTGTTTGGGATTGATAGGGTACAGATATTTGCTGCTGCTAAAGTGGAAAAAAAAACATTCGCATGCTTTTATCCCTAACAGGGTAGACAGAGACTGAGGCCGTAAGACTCAAAGTCCATGTTTAGAGTAATAGAGTAATAGAGTAATAGAGTTAACCATTGGGGATTCTGCCAGTATTAATTGCGGATGTTTCATGGATTGGTATCGCAAACTAAAGGCGAGATTCCAATCGCGGTCTGTTTGGGGTTGAGAGGTATTTGCTGCTGATAAAGTGTAACATTACGTGTTTTGACACAGTGACAGAGCCCAGGGCTGTAAGACTCAAAGGCCACGTTTCGCGTGATGGTACACGAGAACATAGAAAAAGGGAATCATAATTTAGTTTTTGTTGTTATAGCGGCAAAAAAATACATGTGCGAAAATGTCAACTGTCTAGCTATCACGGCTCATTAGTTACAGCCTGGTGACAGACAGACGGATGGACGGACAGACGGAAAGATGGACAGACAGACGGACAGCGGACTACTAAAACTCCGCTGTCCCTATTACTAATAATATGGTCCCATTTTTAGCCTTTGGGTACGAAACCCTAGAAAGGCAATAGGTGAGCAATTAAAAGATAAAGGCCACATATATTCAAGCTTATGACTTGAGACGCCGTCAAAAGAGCCATGTATGCTTGCGTGGGATCGGCTGCGTGCTAGGTGACTCTGCCAGTATTCATTGCGGATGTTTGCTGGATTGGTATCGCAAACTCGAGGCGGGATTACAGATATTTGCTGCTGCTAAAATGTAAAAGACATATTGGCACGTTTTTATCCCTAACAGGGTAGACAGAGCCTAGGGTCGTAAGACTCAAAGGCCACGTTTAGCGTGATGGTGTGGTGGTGTGGCAATAGATGAGACATTAAAAGATATAAGCCACATTTATTCAAGCTTATGACTTAAGCCGCCGTCAAAAGAGCCATGTATGCTTGCGTGGGATCGGCTGCGTGCTAGGTGACTCTGCCAGTATTCATTGCGGATGTTTGCTGGATTGGTATCGCAAACTCGAGGCGGGATTCCGATCGCGAGCAGTTTGGGATTTAGAGCTTACAGATATTTGCTGCTGCTGTAGTGTTCTATTCTATTTAGTTGTATCTTTAGCCTATAGTGTCCTGCCGTAGGGTAAAGGCCTCTTCATCCTGCCTTCCAACTCTTGGTCGGTACGAAAAGAGAATTTGACTCTTTTATTCTGATGATTTTTGCTAAACTGTGACGATGACTTTGAAAGAAAGAAAGAAAAATGTTTATTTGGCACAAACAGGTTAATACAATACAAATGTACATTACACAATAATTTTTGTGCTAAAATGGTCCCTGCTCAGCATATGCCGTGGTGTGAGCCACGACGCTGGTCTTCCGCGGGTACCATGCTTATACAAATTTAAAACAATAATTAGTTAGCTTGACTTAACTTTGATTTTTTTTTCCAACTTATTCCACACTTATTTTATTTATTAAAACTTTATTGATACTATTGGCGAACTAAATACTTTGAAAATGCGCCATTGTGCGTTTATTTTTCCGTAGATCCGAAAGAATATTGTATAAGTATTTTGAAAAAAAAATTGTTTTACAATTTTTATTGTGAGACCAAACTTATTTCGTCTTATTATAAAAACAGGATTGACAGGTAAGATAGTGTGATATTACTAGATGTCAACTTGATTTGGTTGGATAATGGTTTAAACCTAGTAACAAACTTAGTCTGGGTTTTATAATAAGACGGATTAAGACTACTTATTAAATGAAATAAGCCCAAACTCGATGGAGTTGCGTTGTTTTATAACTGAGTTCCATCGACCACCTTTCGTCTCCCTGATCAGACTCTAGACATCGTCTACCATTGAGTGCTTGTCAAGACAAATCAAACGAGTCCTTCTTAATGAGATGGTTACTCAGTCTGTCGAATATCTCACTGCTCATCAGAACAGCTCATTTTTTTTTTTTTTTTTTTTTTCACTTTCTTAACGTACCTATATACTGTTCAATAAGTACGCTAATATTATTACAATCTAGCCTATTAATCTAAGACTAATTAGTAATTTTACATTGACCTAGTTTTATAAGCAATAGTATAAGAATGTGTCCATCGGCACTTTTCTTACTGTCTCTATTAAGGGGAAGGCACTTTGTTCGTGTGTCTTTAATTATTGCACTATGACCGCACTAAGTATTTTTTTTTTATTGTCACTACACTACACTAATTCGAACGGTTTAGTTCGTTTAAGTCTTCTCACTGTGTCCGTGTTGTCGAGGAGCTGGATTGCCTCAACGTTCACATGATGAAGCAATCGATACTCGTGTGCTTCTGCATATTTTTTAATAACTTTATCGACGAACTGCATGTTAAGGTCCCGGTGCAGGTCAGCATTTCTAATGTACCAGGGTGCATTGACAATGCTCCTGAGTACTTTGTTCTGGAATGTTTGGATCATACTGATATTGCTCTGTTTGGTACAGCCCCACAGCTGTATACCATAAGTCCATACGGGCATCAGGACTTGTTTATACAAAAGTATTTTGTTGTGCACTGACAAGGCAGAGTTTCTCCCAAGCAGCCAGTGCATCTTTTGAAACCGTATTTCGAGCTCTTCTCTTTTCTTTTTGACGTGCGCTTTCCAGCGCAGCTTTGTATCCAGAGTCATACCTAAGTATTTGGCTGTATTTTCAAATGGAACTTGCTTTCCATTTATATACACGGGACATAATTGTTCTTGCTTATTCGTAAAGTTAACATGAGTTGACTTTGATTCATTTAGCTTGATTCGCCACTTCTTTGTCCATTCAATAATTTTATTAATTGCTATTTGAACCTTTTCTGCTGCTTCTTCATGAGTACTTCCGACAGCCATTATAGCAGTGTCGTCAGCAAAGGTCGCCATAGTATTGTCATCTATATCAGGAATGTCCGAGGTGTATAGTAGGTACAGGACCGGACCTAAAACACTTCCCTGAGGCACTCCAGCTTTTATTTCTTTAATTTTAGAATACGCATTTTCTTGTCGCACTCTAAAAGCTCTATTGGTTATATATGATGTAATTATATCTACGTAGTTAGTGGGTAACATGTTTCTAAGTTTTATGATGAGTCCTTCATGCCACACTTTATCGAAAGCTTGCGCTACATCTAGAAAGATAGTAGAACAGACTTTTTCATTTTCGAGGGTATTTTCAATTATATTTGTTATTCTGTGAACTTGATCTATAGTTGAATGCTTTTCTCTGAAGCCGAACTGATGTGGTGGAATAAGGTTTTTGGTTTCGATGATAGGTTTTAGTCTTTTTAGTAATATTTTTTCAAATAACTTTGACATAACGGGTAACAATGAAATTGGCCTGTACGACGTCGTCTCATTTGGCGGTTTTCCCGGTTTTGGAATCATTATTACTTCAGCTACTTTCCATAAATCGGGCACGTATTTAAGTCTCAAAGCAGCGTTTATGAGATTAGTTAATTTGACTAAAGCCTTTCTCGGGAGATTGTGTAGCAGTTCTCCTGGTATAAGATCAAAGCCAGGAGATTTCCTGGGGTTGATATGCTGTTTTATTTCCCTCATAACTTCTTTTGGAGTTACAAGCTTTATATTTATTTCTTCATCATAATTTTCGCTGAGTTCCTCAGTGATATCTTCAACGATGCCTTCTGATCTGTCATTTGGTTTGAAAATCCCTTCGAGGTGTTCGGCAAACAAAGCAGCTTTTTGTTCGTTGCTAACCGCCCACTTTCCAAATCCTAGTTTCAAGGGAGGAATTTGGTTTATTGGCCGTTTCATGTTCTTCGTAGCTTTCCAGAGAGAATAATCTGTACTACGGTCACTGGACAGTTTTTGGAGATACGTATTTGTGCACTCATCGTTATGTTTTTGGATTGCCCTTTTAAGCTTTTTTGTGAGGTTATTCAACTTTTTTTTATCGTCTGGCGACCTAGTTTGGTGCCATAGTTTTCTTTGTCTTCTTTTTTCTTTTACCAGGTCTTTTATCTCTAATGGGTATGTGTTTTTCACTGTCCTTTTCTTACTCTTAGGTGTATTATTCCAAGCAGTATGTTGTATTAAGCTGACAAATTTTTCTAAATCTATATTTAGTTGCTCTGGAGTCTTTAGTGGTACTCTAAGGTCTACATGGCTGTCTAATTCTATTTTAAAACTATCCCAGTCTGTATATTTATTGACTAGAGTTAAATTATCTTCCTTAAATATAACTTTTTCGTTTATTTCTAAATAAATGGCTGAGTGATCGGAGTTCATATCATAACTTTGATTAGTTTGCATGTAGTTAGACGACATGTTTTTATAAATAAAAAAGTCTATGAGATCAGGGGTTTTTGATGGGTCCGTTGGCCAGTATGTAGGTGAACCTGTTGATGCAACACCACATTTCATTTCTGTGATGGCGCACATAAGTTTTCTTCCTTTTGTGTTCGTAAGTCGGGAACCCCAATACGTGTTCTTAGCATTGAAGTCACCTCCCAATACAAATTTATCACCAAGTGTGTAAAGTACGTTCTTCCACAAGTCTTTCTGTATTTTATGTCTTGGTGGGCAGTATATGGCAGCCACAGTAAGAGGACAACTTTTTGTATTCAATCTGACTGCAGCACATTGCACCTGAGGAATTTCATGTTTAACATGTTCTTGATGTTGAATAGTTTCTTTGATGATAACAGCACTGCCACCTCTACCTTTGTTTGCTGGGTGCAATGCATTATATACTTTGTAACCTTTTAATTTTATGTAAGATTGTTTTGTAAAGTGTGTTTCAGATACCAGGCACACATCAATATTTTCTATATCTAGGATTACTTGTAACTCATTTTTGTGGTTAAGTAGCCCATTGCAGTTCCATGCCATGATTTTCAGTTGTTTCATCATTTTTTATTCTTGGTAGTAATAGCGGGTTTGGTGCTATTTTCTAGTTTTTTCAAGCGCTCGTCTAATGATGACATAAGCTTTAGTATTTCATCTAACTTTTTCTCTTGTGGGTTTTGAGTGCTTTCATCTTTGCGTTGGGGTTGGCTTATAGAATTTTTCGCAACCGTCTGAGCGTAAGAGATATTTGTGGTTACTTTTGATACGGGCTTATTGGTAGGTTTCTGCAGTTTGCTCTGAGCAGTATTTTCATGACTGACTACATTTTTTTTAGCAGACTTGTTTCTTATCTTCTGCATCTCTTTAGCTATCATGCAACCTCTATAGTTCGCAGGATGACTTTCTCCGCAGTGCACACACTTCGGTTTTTCTGTACTTGGTTTTTTAGAGTCCACGGTCAGATGTTTTCCAGTGCACTTTACGCATCTTGGCTCTTTGGCACAATACATTTGTGTATGGCCATAAGCCTGACATCTCTTGCATTGCGGGATAAGTTTGGAAGATTTGAGAGGTTGTATATCAACCACGCACCCCAAGATAGATTTAATCTGATAAATTTTGCCAATTTCTTCCTGGTTTTTGAATGTCAGCATGAACATATTTAAGGGCTCTTTAGTTTTCCAACTTAATTTATTCACAGCGTCTTCAATTTGGAGACCCTTTGCTTTGAGGTCTTCAATAATCCTGTCCGGTTTACACGTAGAAGGCAATTTTTTGGCCATCACCCTGATTGGCCTGTCCTGTTTGTTCTCATATGAATGCCAAAGGCAGTTGTTGTCTGTGAGTAGCTTCGTAATAGCTCTATATGTTTCTACGTCGCAAGCATTTATCTTAACGCTAGCGCCATGCAACATCTTAACTGTGAAGGTGCTAGCGGGTTGATCTCGTGTCAAAAAGTCATAAAAGTTTTGGTAGTTCTCCACACCATCCACCACGATAGGAGGAGGTGGGAGAACTTTTTTTGCTTTTTCAGATATTTGGCATTCTTTTGCCTGAGGCGAGAGTGTGGGAGACGTGTTCAACTTCCTCTTTTTCCTGGACTTTGTTCTAATCCACTCTGTCTCTTTAGCCAACTCGTCTTCGTCAGTAGTATACTCAGCGTGAGGCGCTGATGTTTCCGTGCTAGTGGTTGCTTGGGCTGTATCTTTTGATTCAACAGCGCATTGCAACTGTTTTTGAAGAACCGCAATTTGGCTCTGTAATTCTTCGATAAGGCTCTGTTGTTTTAGCCTTTCATTCTTTTCACTTCTATAACAGTCGTAAAGATAGCGTTCCGTTTCAGTTTTGATCTGAATGGATTTAGATGGCGTCGTACTCATTTTGAAGGCGGGGAGAGTGTCACCTTAACAACTATCGTACGTAAACATAGCAAGGTGCTATGACTCACCAATGTAGGTCATCGCGGCCGGCCGAAGATACGTGACATTGATAGACTTTGGTTTGATGCGTTAGCACTTTCACTGCACTGTATTAATGCGCGTCATATGTGATTGTGACACAACTGCTCTAATCGAAGATTGAACGATCACTGAGAACAGCTCATTGACTCCATAATATTGTATTGCCATCCGTCTTAAACAAGTAAGCAGAATTTCAGCTCAATTGGTTGAGGAAAACTGGTTGAAAATTGCAAGATTTGACCTAAACAGACATTCAATCATAGTTACATACAAGATACCTTGCAAGATAAATAAAAGCTTGTTAAAATGGTTTTGCGTTTTAAAACCCCATACAAAACATCATCATTATCAGCTTGCAAAAACCCACTGGTGGGCATAAGTCTCTCTTTGTCTGCGCCATTCCGTTCTGCCGGCGGCTGCTGCTATTCAGTTTTTTCCAGCCACTTGATATTATCCTACCGAGCCACCGGACGTCCCACACTGCGCCTACCATTTCTGGGATACCTCTCGGTGGCGGCCTTACGAGGCCTTACACCTTTGGTTGGTTGTCTCGCTCGCACAATCAAACATTTTTAAAGATTATTAAAAGATGTGACTCATGTGTAGAAAAGTGTTTCCCTAACTTTATATTGTGGATATTTTAGACATGTTTGTATATTGTGTAGACATTGACTACATCGAAAATTAGGTCATCAAAATTTAAAATTTTTGGTGACCTTATTCTTGATATCCACACACATAAACAATAAAAAAACATGTCTAAAATATCCACAATATAATTATATAGAAAGTTAGGGAAACATTTGTCTACAAATGAGTCACATTTTTTAATAATCTTTATAAATGTTTGATTGTGCGAACGAGACAGCCAACTAAAGGTGTAAAGCCTCTTACTCCACCTTCCATCGTTCCTTCTAGCCAGGTGCCCCGCCTAGTTCCACATAAGTTAACATACAAAACAGACAAAACAATTTTCACTTTATTCAAAATATCAGTGAAACCCTAAACGCATTGAAGCGGGACTGCGTCCGCGTAAACAATCAGTGGCATTCATGGCGGACATTGTTTTACAGAACAAAGACAGCAAATTGTTTGCTCTCCGACACTTCAATATCAGAACTGGATTTTAATTTAAATTGACTCACTTTGAATTTGATTATTTTACGTTAAACCGTTATTATAGCTCATTCATTGTTTAGAATTAAACTAACAAGATTAATTATTTATATTTATATCGCTGGAATTCCTTTAATATGCGTTCAGTTTGAAATAAATCATTTGAAAAGAAACTGCGATATTATTTAAAACTGTGTTTTGTGATTTTATAAACTACTGTTTATCGTAAAGCTTTTCTTCAGGCATTTGCAAAAATCAGCCAGTTTTGTCTAATATCTCCGTTTCATTTCAAATAATTTATTTCAAATAGGGGCAGCACTGGACACCCGAAAAATTCAAGTATCCCCTTAATAGGCGATGCAGCTAGCTACCCATTACGATTTAGATTCCTTTTTACAATCACTTGTTTGTTAAGTTTCACTCACGTGTCCCGTTGTCTGTCAGTCTGTCTGTCTGTAATCAAATCTTGCAAGTTTAATTTGACCCACTTCCCGGTTTCGCGCGGTATATCGCGTGACAATGCAATATAATGATGACATGCAGGTGATCTGATGATGGAGTTGGAAGGTGGCAACAGGTACTCTGTAATGAAACGACCCAACCCCATCGAGTTTTGGCTCGTTTGATTTGTCTTGAGGAGTACTGGAGATAAAATATAAATATAAATAAATATATAGGTTAGGGACAAATCACACAGATTGAGCTAGCCCCAAAGTAAGTTCGAGACTTGTGTTATGGGATACTAACTCAACGATTCAATATTTAATAACAAATACATAAATAGATAAACATCCAAGACCCAGGACAATTTAAAAAAGGCCATTTTCCAACTTGCCCTGACCGGGGATCGAACCAGGGACCTCTGGGTGGCGGTCTAGCATGGTGACCATTACGCCATGGAGGTCGTCAAATAAATAAAAGCTTGATTTAAAAATATATTTTTTTAATAATTACTTGCTACAAGCTTTAATTTACTTTCATTCACCTGTCCCGTTGTCTGTCGGTCTGTTTGTCTGTCTGTCTGTACTCAAATCTTGCAAGTTGAATTTGACACACCTCCCGGTTTCCGATTGATCTGAAATTTTGCACGCATACGTATATCGCGAAACAATAAATAAATAAATATATATTGACAAATAAAATGCAATATTATGATGACATATAGCTGAAGGAGCCGATCTGATGATGGAGCAGAATTTTAGCGGCCCTAGGCTCTGTTTGCTTAGAGCCGCAATACCAAAAATACTTTAACATCAACTGCTACACATAGGCCTCTCCCAAGGAGAAATGCTACATAAGGCGCTTTCCAGCGACCTTGGTCAAGTCGTCTCACCACCTGGTGGTCAGACGACCTGATATCTAAAATGCTCGATAGATCTGCCACATAAAATATAAGGTGTGATTATTGTACATTATACACTGTAAAATAGTTCAACTATCTTGGCTAATACTCGCGCTATCTCACTAACGTCAAAAGAGAGGCAGTATCATGCATATTATTGCATATACTTAGATCTTACGTTATCGCCTCTCACACAGTATGGAAAATCACTCATCAGAGTGCCGAGGCGTCGATTACCAACGAGTACTAACTCTGATTAGAGTTCAATATAAATAAAAAATGCTAAAAAAACTGGCAACTTGTTCTTAATACAAAGATGACGAATTCTCCATCATATTTTATTCTCTTACACGCATTAGGACTTGCGTGTTGGCTACCTTACATGCATTAGACTAACATGCACTACTTATGTGAGATAAAGTGGGATATTTAACTAATTTATAGTATAGTTCACCTATCTCGGCTATTACGCGCGCCATCACACAAACGTCAAAGGAGAGGCAGTATCATGCATATAGATATCCACGCTATCGCTCTTCACACAGTATGGTAATCGACGCCTCGGCACTGTGATTAACGAATTAATTTGAGCTTTGATAATGGAATATTAATCAACTTACCTTTTTACGCAAGATACAATTAAATAAGCTTGGGTATTCGTTTTTAAATGCAATTTCAATAAACTAATAACTTTGATTAATTTGAATAATGGAATATTAATGTTATTATGCTGGTTATAAAAATGTTACCTACTAGTCATGATATGAGTTTCCAATCACGATAATTAGACTTATAATAAGCAATGGTGTAACAATACTAACGTGAGCAGACTTCAAACAACAATTTGGTTATTATATGACCACGACAGATTTTTTCACTATATCTTATTCCTAAACACGCATAAGGCTTGCGCGTTGGTTCTTTATAAATACTCTTTTATCCACGATGAATTACTCCACCATATCCTATTCCTTTACACGCATGAGTTTGAAACACCGGCTATCACTATTACTCACTACAAAAAGTGAGGTATCAAGCTAATTTACAGTATAGTTCATCTACCTCGGCTATTACTCGCGCCATTACACAGACGTCAAAGGAGAGGCAGTATCATGTATATAGATTTCAAGTTATCGCTCTCCACACAGTATGGTAATTGACGCCTCGGCACTGTGATTAACGAATTATTTTGGATTTTGAATAATGGAACATTAATCTGCTTTCGTTTTTACGCAAGATATAATTGAACAAGACTTTAAACGCAATTAATACTCATAACTTTGATAATGAGAAGTCACTTTTAGAGTTATGACTGTTGTTGATTTTCTAATGGCAATTTTGGACCTTTTTCTAATGGTAAAAGCGGGACCCTATTACTAAAAATCCGCAATTCGTCCGTCTGTCTTTCACCAAGCTATATCTGATGAATGTATTTATGTCGCCGTTATATCAACAAATAAAAAATAATAATAAAATGTATATTTAATTTTTATAATTTTTATGGTGCTTCCATACAACAAACGTGATTTTTTTATAGATTATGGTATGGAACGAGTCCCATTCCCATTTGGCCGGTTATTCTAATAGACAAAAAAAAAAATTAAAAATTTAAATTTGAAGGACATGCCCCTTAAAACATTTGTGCGTAAAATCAATAATAGAAGTCTACTACACACACTTACGTGACGGAAAAATCACTTGAAAAATATATTTTTCATACCACGAAAAAAAAGCCGTGGAGAAGCTAGTAAAAACCTTTCTAATTCGATGTCTAGTATAAAAATATTTCATTGGCAATCCTTTCATCCCTCTCAGGTGACCCCAAGGCCTAGTAACTTATTGCTCTCGATAAAACAACCTTCGCGGAGTTATTCTGGCTAAAAATACAATCTCACTGCAATCACGGAAGTGAAGGTGCGAGTGAAGGTTAAAATATTTTTAATAAAAAAAAAAAAACTATTGTTTAACCTTTTAGAAATAAAAGGATTGGCAATTAAATTGTTTATGTCCTGAAAGTAATTTATCGCTTGCGGTAAAACAACCTTGGTTGTGCATTCAGTAGTTATTTACTTATGAAAACGCAACTTCAACGCAATATTCATGAAAAAACTCTCTATTTTTCGATTTTTGTTCATATTAGGTAATCATTAATTTCCTCCATCATTTTGAGGTATGGTGTTCAATTTCCTTAAACTTATTTTTACGAAAAATTTTCTTCGCATTTTCCATTCATACTAGTTTGGGAAAAAAAGAAAACACATACCCTCAAATTCATTAAAAATAACAACCATTTGCTAAACCTATTTTAGTTAAAAACATGTTTTGTCCCTTTCCCTCTTTTGAATATTTGACATGGAAAGAACGAACACTTTCAGCAGCAACAGCAAACGATTCTATTTTTTTATTAATAAGGGGTTAGAATTTACCAGATACTTCTGTTCCCACATAGATTGTAAAAGCCGATTGATTGGGTGAAAATGCTAATCAAGTAAATAAGCGATGCGGCAAGTAAGCTGTGTAGGGCATCTGCTAAGTGACGCGGGCCCATGCGGCGGGTTTGCAAAAGAGATAGAAGAATCCGTCGCGGGTCACCTGCCTCCGTCGCACGTAGTGTTTGTAACAGAGATAGACTGAACCCGTCGCGTGCGCCCGCGTCACTAAGTGGACACCCTTAGGTGCCTTTAAAACATCCACGTTCAGACTCCAAAAAATTAAAATCTAAAAACCCCAGTGCAATTGACAATCACAGACGTAATTATCCTGTAAGAACAGATCATTATGATTGAATTTAAGATGGACCAGAAAAAAGTTTACATTTGAAATTGATAATTTCACAGAATAAGCCTGTGGATTGAAAACGATCTCCGCTTTTATCTGAATGGTCATCCCAACCCACCTTTATCTTGTTATCATACTAGTAACAGGTTTACCCTTCGTCGAATTTAGATTTCTATAAATTTACAACATGTAAACCATAGATATAAAATAAAAATTCTAGGTCTACAATTAGGCAGATTTTTAAAAATAATAATAATTAAAGTAGCATCCAGGGTCAAAAGTAAATGATTTTGTAATAATAAGAGAATAAAATATCATTAAATTATGACTCTTGCCATTATACAATTTTAACAAGATTTATTAATGCAAAAAAGAACGGATATTAAGAGCACTATTTGTCTCCAAGAACTATGACGTTGTGGCAATTCATAAATAATAAGAAAGATATAGGAGGTCTAAAACATTATTTTTGGCTCTTTGTAAAATATATAGAAAATGTTTGTTTTGACGTTTAAAAAAGAGAAAAGTAGGTATCTAATACAAGGGCCTGACACGCTTTGATAGAGCGAGATAGTCTTATTGAGATTTCTAAAAGAAGAAAAAGAAAAGAGTGCCGTGTTTTGTCTCTATCACCGACCGAACATTTTTTCATGGTCGGGTTATAGGCACACTTCAAATTGCATATAATTGAAGTGTGCCTATAACCCGACCATGAAAAAATATACGTAGTTTCAATAATATGTCTTTGTCTTACCCCTGGACGCTCGGTGGCAAATCTACACTACTTGTATATTCTAAATCTTTGATCTAATATGAGTTTAGGAAACGAGCGGATTATGTTCCATTGAATTGGTTGATTTATTTATCTAGGTTCAACCGCTGCCCAGCGGTACTTTACTCGAATTAACGCATAATATCACCCAACCATTAAAGAAAAACGAAATAACCGGCCAAGTGCAAGTTGGACTCACGCATGAAGGGTTCCGTACTTATCTTTATCTAAATATAAATAACTCAAAGGTGACTGACTGACTGACATAGTGATCTATCAACGCACAGCCCAAACCACTGGACAGATCGGGCTGAAATTTGGCATGCAGGTAGATGTTATGACGTAGGCATCCGCTAAGAAAAGATTTTGATCAATTCTACCCCCAAGGGGATAAAATAGGGGATGAAAGTTTGTATAAAACTTTGTCAATTTTAAACCGATCGGGCTGAGACTTTGCATGCATAAAGCTACTATGACGTAGGCATCCCCTAAGAAAGGATTTTGATAAATTACACCCCTTCGCGAGCGAAGCCGTGGGCACAAGCTAGTTATCTATAAAAATCACGTTTGTTGTATGGAAGTCCCACTTAAACATAATTTTATTCAGTTTTTACTATTTGTTGTTATAGCGGCAACTTAAGAATCACCTTATGCTAGATTTTATTCATACAAACGTAGTCTACGTTTTATTTTGAAACGACATGTCATATTTCGGTAAAAAATTGTAATTTTAAAGTAATTGCAATTAATTTAGGGTTATACGTCTCCGATATTAAAATTATGAATTGGAAGGAAATTATAAGGGTGTAGAAGTTTTCCATACTGATAGTCAAATATGATATAATACACTATATTCTCTTTTAAGTTCATAATTTAACTGTGGGAAACCAATGATAACCCGAGATAATTGTAATTACTTTAAAATTACGTAATTTTGCCCATATCCGACATGTCGTTTCCAAATAAAACGTAGACTACGTTTGTATGGAAAAGTCTGATTCTGTCCAGAAGTGCGATTTCTGAAACGCGGAGTCACCTAAACGAATGTTTTCCCATACAAAAACCATTCGTTTAGGTGACTCCGCGTTTCAGAAATCGCACTTCTGGGCAAGGGGCTCTCATCATCTGTGAAAATTTCAACTGTCTAGAAGATGTTGTTTTTATTGCTGTTGCGCCGCTGTCCGTCTGTCTGTCTATCGACAAACATCGGAGTCTTAGTAATATCCCGTTTTTATCAGTTGGGTATGAAACCCTAACAAAGAACAATATTAAAGGCCATCCAGTAAAAATACAACAAAAGGATTGACTATCAAATTTTATTATACTAGAAAAATTAAGTAATGTTGCTTATTTTTTTAAGGAACAGTATTTTTATGGTCTTTTTTGCTAAAAAAAAATCTAAAAACGTAAAGTTTTAGATTTTCTTTACTTATCCAATTTGACTACAATTAGTTACATTCGATAAATAGGCTTATCAATGATTTGAATGTATTATTGACTCATTTTTCTGCGAGGAACAAAAACATTACTTTTTCCCTCCTTTTTAAATACCCAAACTCACAACAAAAAATAGATGTAATCGAAGATTCAGTTATACAACGTAACGAATACAAGTCAAATATCAAGTGACGGAAACGTCAGATGCTCAAAAACAAGGATATCTAAGGCGCCTCCAAGTCGGCAAGACAGGGTCCCATTCAGTTATGTCCCGAGGGTACATTTTGTCGATACGCCTCTTAGCTCTACCGCTTTAGATACAATGATAGGAGATGAATAGACAAGTCATATTGTTATATGTGTAAATAGACACAAGTTACAAATAGTTAATTGAATGCTACAAGGGGTAATATTTTTAAGGCGAGGGCGCTACTTTGAATTCAGAGCGAAATGGAGGATTTCAAAGTTGAATCGAGCGTATCGAGTGATTCTACGGTGGAATCCTGAGTGAAGCGAGGGATACGTGTATATCGCCCGAGTAGCACACTCTATTTTTCATCTCCATCTATGAGAAAAACTAGCAAATACAACACAGAATATAAAGAACAGTAGAACACCTACAATACCTAATCATGGTTTAACCGACAGATACTTACCTTTATTTGGTTTCGTTTTCAGTCAATAAATACTAAGAAATAATTTTTCACAGAGCACCTACTTCTGATAAAATGTTAACTTTTTGTTTGCGTGTTCCTTCAAATAGTTTTATACCGGACTTTGATATTCACTATCGGGTTAAACTTACGAAAAAGTATTTAAATTTACACAAATAATTCCATGTCTATACATATACTTAAAACTGCTGCAATTACGTTGAATCAAAGACAATTGCGCTTTTTAAAAATTATACTTACCTATTTCTTTCTCCGAAGCGAAAAACATAAAATTTTAACCTACATTCATCCACGTTGACGACGATATTTTTTCCAAAATTAAAAACTTACGACGTCTATGCCATTTACTTATTGTTTTAAAACTAAATCCTTCTAATTTTATTTGTTTACTGCCAACATTATTTTTGATTTTATATAGGTAGATTTCACTAGTGTCCAGTTAACAAATTGTTTTTAATCCTTAGAGATTTTCTTTTGCACTTTTCAGTTCCGAAAGAATCAGCAGTAACTTTAGCTCCAAATGTTTCGGTATGAAAACATCGTTTTTCGAATAGATGAGATGAAAAATTCTTGTGTACGATTCCTCTCAGGTAAACCTATAAAAAACTTAAAAGGAAATCCTATATTAAAATAAAATCGCAGCATTTTTAGGGTTCCATACCCAAAGGTTAAAAACGGGACCCTATTACTAAGACTCCGCTGTCCGTCCGTCCGTCCGTCCATCTGTCTGTCTGTCTGTCTGTCACCAGGCTGTATTTATAAACCGTGATAGCTAAACAATTGTCATTTTCACATGATATATTTCTGTTGCCGATATTGAGAGGGGATCGTGATTTTTTTTGCCCGTTGTTGTTCGATAGTATAAATTACGGGAACAGGGTAAACGCTTGAAATATTCACAGAATATTAAGTTGTGTTTATTAACTTTATATATATAAGGCTCCCAAACAACACACGTAATTTTATATAAATAATGGTATGGAACCCTTCGTGCGCAAGTTCGACTAACGTCACAAACCATTTATCATTTATTCTACAAACATAAGTTTTTACTTAAATATGCTATTTTATGTATTATTATCGGACCGCGGTCCGGATGACACACGTTCCGAAACGCCCAACAACGCGCTAAAATACTCCTAGCTCGTCTTTCTTAACCCACGAACCTATTAAGGGCTACAAAGAGAAAGTGCCAAAAGGAAACCGCCGTTTCCTGGGGAAAATGTCCTAATTACAATTATATTCCGTGAAAGAACCCCTGGGGCTCTCTCGTTTCCCCCGTTGACATTATTTGGATGCTGTTCGTAATTCTATACGAAATTGAGTGATTTTGCTTCCAGCTTCTGGTCTTTGAGACTGTACATTTTAATTCATCGTGTATTGGCTTTCATGATGATATTGAATGTCTGAGATATTGATACCTTTTATTCGATGCCTCTAATGTTTACTTGTAATATTATGATGTTACACAGCTTACTTTTTTTACATTAGATAGATCATCATCATCCTCACGTATTCCCGGTTGCTTCCTCAGCAGTAACGCTTCAGAGCCCGGGGTCCGCTACCTAACCAAGGAGATTTGACGAGGTTACTGGTTTTTACACAGAACGACTGCCGTCTGACCTCCACAACCCAAAGGGCAAACCAGGAACCAATCCTTGGATAGTTTGATGATCAAACGCTAGGTGGCGTTCGGGACCCACAGTTTTACGTGCCTTTCGAAACACGGAATCATCTTTCTTTTCGGTTAATCAGGTGATTCAAGCCTGCAATATCCTATCCAGACTGGAAACAACTTTTCACCAAGTATGCTTCCCAGTGGGAATCGAACCCATGACATCCGGGTCTCAAGGCGAACGCCTTGACCACTGGACTACGGAGGCAGTCGAAACATTTTTCATTAGATAGATAAAACGTGATAAAATATCGCACTGAGAACATATCAATATGACCTTTTTTTATCGAGGATGCCGTCGACTGGGAACGCAATCACCTCGGATAGCGGTCCCTGTCGCCGGATCGAAAAAAAATAGCGACTGGAACCACTCACTCATTAAAATAAAAAACAGTACAGTCGAACGAAAAAAAGTTTAAAGTAATAATTAAATTAAAAAAAAAAAACTGTTTGATCCAAAAATATCATTTATTTATGTAATGAAGAAGAAAATCAATACTTTGTTATCATTCTAGTTATTTAAAATTTAAGTAGATAGTAAACATTTCACATAAATAATAATATCAATAATTAAGTGATAGCAGGCTGGCTTGATTTCTTACTATAAGTAAATTATATTTATATAAATAATAGTTGTTCTTTAATAATATAAATATTACTTTTAACATTTTTTCGCTGACTGTACTGTTTTGGCTTGAACCGTCCGTCTGTCTGTCACCAGTCTGTATGTCAGGAACCGAGATCGCTAGACAGTTAAGGGGATACTTGAATTTTCCGGGGTTCAGTGCTGTCCCCATTTGAAATAAATCATTCAATAGGAAACGGAGACATCATTTAAAATTTTGTCTTGATCAGACCCTAGATAACCCTTCAAACTATTTTGTGAACTACTGTTCATATTTTAAAGTGAGAACGTGAAGTTTTACTACGCACATACGCCAAAAGTGGCTGTTTTTCGCAATTGTGCGTAGAAAAGCTTCACGTTCTCACTTTAAACTGTAAACAATAGTTCATAAAATAGTTTGGAGGGTTATCTAGGGTCTGATCAAGACAAAATTTTTAATGATATCTCCGTTTTCTTTCAAATGATTTATTACAAATCAGGGCAGCACTGGACCCCGGAAAATTCAGGTAGCTCCTTAAATTTTTAACACATGATGTATTTCTGTTGCCGCTATAACAAAAAATACTAAAAACAAGAATAAAATAAATATTTAATTGGGGCTGCCATACAACAAATGTGATTTTTATATAGATAACAGTACGGAAGCCTATTTGCGCCAGTCCGAGTTGCACTTTGTTATTTATTAGTTGGACACGTTTTTGTGATCTAATTGATTTCATAATTTACTATTCCGGAAAGTTGGAACCTTCGGGTCTAGAGAGTTGGTTAAAATCTCTAAGCTTTTGTTATTTCACTTATCGTATAAACCGATCAAGGGAATGGGCGAGATTTGAATCATTGACCGAGCGAGTGAAGCGTCTTTGACCGAGCGAGCGAAGCGTCTCAGTTTCAACTGGCCGAAAATTCTTTTGTCCATCTGTCTGTCTGTTCTCGCCTACAGGTCGCATTTTTTACCGATTCTCATGAAAGTTTGTGAGCACGTTTGGTAATTATAAAGAATTTTTATTAAGAGGCAGTTTTTCGAAATTTTAAAAAATGGCGGAAACGCGGGTGTTTGATACTTAAAAAATCTCATATCTCAAGTATTTCAAAAAAACATCCATAATGTCATTCCACTTTTTTGTTATTCTTATTAAGACGCAACTTTTTTGTCTTTTTTATATGATAAACTTGAACGTGTTTTTTTGACTGCCTCCGTAGTCCAGTGGTCAAGGCGTTCGCCTTGTGACTCGAAGGTCATGGGTTCGATTCCCACTGGGAAACATACTTTGTGAAAAGTTGTTTCCAGTCCGAATAGGATATTGCAGGCTTGAATCACCTGAATATCCGAAAAGAAAGATGATTCCGTGTTTCGGAAGGCACGTAAAACTGTGGGTCCCGAACGCCACCTAGCGTTTGATCATCAAACTATCCAAGGATTGGTTCCTGGTTTGCCCTTTGGGTTGTGGAGGTCAGACGGCAGTCGCTCTGTGTAAAAACCAGTAACCTCGTCAAATCTCCTTGGTTAGGTAGTGGACCCCGGGCTCTGAAGCGTTACTGCTGAGGATGCAACCGGGAATACGCTCGGATGATGATGAAACTTGAACGTGTTTATTATGGTCGGCAATTCGCCCCAAAGTTTTCTAGAAATTTTCTGTATATTTTGTATTAGTAGATTCAGTATCATGTCTTAAATATAAATCTATGGGATGACAAGTACTAGAGTAATGGGTAGTAACTGTGACGTTGGCGTAATAGAGAATAAAATGTTTCTTTATTTAAATATACCATGTGCGGTATCAAATTAAAGGGCTTTATGAGTAAACTACACAGTAATAAACTTCACTCCGATATTTGTCAAACCCATAGACTATATTTTTAGTACAAAAGGTAAATAGTTGTAAGGGTCCGCGAGGTCTACTGTTCTCACAGAACCACTAGTGTTAATAGGCGATGCCTCTAGCAACCCATCACCATTTTGATTCCTTCTTTCATCATAACGCCCAACATCACACTACTCATCACTCGGGCTGAAGCTACGTCTATCCTGTCAAGGATAAAGATGTAAAAATGGATGTATATTTGTTACTTAAAAGCGAGTGAAAATGTACCTTCGTCAAGAGAAGTCAATTAACATTGGAAAAGTCAAAACGTCGCGAGATGTCAAACATTCGCAACTCGCAAAAGCTTTCAAATTAAAATTTATCATCGTTTAGTTCCACGAATTTTTCCATCCTCTCTCAAATTAATTTAATTAATATTTTATTGCCATTTCCACTCTTCGTTGACGGATGATAGCTAACAAGGAGGTAAAAACCTAATAGAGATAAGTTTATAAAACCGTAAAAAATATTAATTTTATTCTGTTTTTAGAATTTGCTGTTAAAGCGGCAACGAAAATACATCATCTATTACGAGTATTTCAACTGTCTAGCTATCACGGTTCATGCAACACATCCTGGCGGCAGTCTTAGAATAGGGTCCCGTTTTTACCCTTTGGGTACGGGACCCTAATGTTAGCGCTGACACTTGCAACACCGTTTAGCGGCTGGCAACATCGCAATGTAGCGGGCAACCCTATCAGATGGGTAGCGGTACGATGTTGTCACGTCAACGGTCACGTCACATTGACGGTTAACGGTCTTCTTGATTCAAAGCTTACCACGTAAGGTTGTGTCAATCCATATAACATAACTTATTGAAGTAAATATAGATATTTCATAAAGTACTAGTGTTCATGTATTAAGCTTAACAGTTTAACTAGCAAAATAAATATATATTACGTATAACTGTGTCTAATATTTATTTTGCTCACACCAAAAAACCGGACTTAGCAAGAACCTTTTTGTTGGGACTGAAGTTTCGAATGTGACCGTTGCAGACATACCGTTTAATTGCTTTTCATGTGAGTAAGTGGCCAACACTAGTGTTAGATTTTTCAAACTGCCAACAGATATCTGACAAAGCTTGACGACTGCCACACAGGGTATTGTGCCCGCTGAGTTTGTACACGTCACTAACCACTACCACCACTTACTTCTGGCGAAGGAAAACATAGTAAAAATTAGCGTGAGGAAGTCTAAATAGGGACGTTCACTAGTATATAAAAAATACTATATGGAGGTGGACTGGGTAAACAATATATTATTTTATTTAGTCTGTCAACTAGATAATCTAAAAATAAAGGACCCATAGTTTTTTACTCAGCATATTAGTAGAAATTTACAAAATTATACCGCTTCAAAGTTTTGGAGTGGGTTTGGTTTAAAATTGTAGCTGATCATCGTCCGCAAATAACATACACCAGGGAGCGTCACTCTGTATGCCAAATGTTAAGGCATCCATCACCAACACTAACAGGTAGGGGCTCAGCGCAGACCCTTGATGTAGGCCCACTCCAACCTCAAACCTGTCTGGTAGTCCTGCTGTAGATCGAACCCGCGTACACGCTCATTGGTACATATCTTGAATTAGCCCGATGTATTTAAGAGGGACAAGCTTTTGTTGCAGACATCCCCATAGTACTTTTCTTGGGATCCTATCATAGGCCTTTTCTAGGTCAATAAAGACCATATATATATATATATATATATATATATATATATATATATATATATATAAGTAAGCTGTATCTTCGTTAAACTTTGCTAATCAGAGAAAAGAAATACATATACCTTTTAATAATCTATCTATTGAGCCAAAAAAAACATGGTCTACATCCGTACGGTCACTAAATGACAATTGAGCTACATCAGATGCCTTGAGATAGGCAGCTCGGAAACTCTGACACTACTGTTAACTATTAACTTACTAAATAAAAGAACAGGAAAAATAATACTTCGTTATTTGGTTCTAAGCTTCTTGGTGACTTTTATTACTCTGGGTTCTTATTACTCTGGACAAACGATTCATATAACTAAATTTTCCACTCCGGAGTGGTCACCGCGTGCATAGTATTGTAGGTATATTTTCGATACCTAAACGGGAAGTGACACAGGCCTGGTTGCGGGCCGCCCTGCTCGTGTGTCCATCAATACGGCGAAATTTTTGCGGTGCGGCGTCGCAACGCATCGTATGCTCCAGCTCTAACTTCGTTCCTCTCTTGCCATCATTCTGTCTCCTTTCCTCGTCGAGGACCGTTGATTTGATTGCAGAATCTTTGCTAATTTCTTTTGATCCCTTGAAAATTAATGATGCTTTAGGATTCTTTGTTCTTTTAAAGGATTTCTTACTGTCATTTCATTTAGTTGAGTAGATAGGGCTCTTCTTACTTAAATGTTTTCAAATAGCATCCTTTTGAGCCTGGGATCTATTGTCTATTTTTTTTTCTTGAATCTTGGAGTGACAGCATGATTTTGAAAACGAAATTCGAAGAAATTTAGTTTCGAAAAAGACAACTGTACGAGAATGATGAAGTTATGGGGCGGATAGCAGTTTGCAGCATTATTGTATCATACGCATCGTTACAGTATGAGAAAATTGCATTCCTAGTTAAATCGCGTACAACTTTTCCTTTGAGAGAATACCGTAAATTTTGGGGTTTCAGTGCTGCTCCTATTTATAATTTATTATTTTAAAAGGAAACAGAGATTTAATTTTGTCTTGAGTAAGCCCAGATAACCGTTCAAACTATTATTTGAAGTACTGTTTATAGTTTAAAGTAAGGACGTAAAGCTTTACTTCGTGTACATTTGCCAAAGGTCCTTACAAAAGGTCATGTTATAATGTGTCAACTTGTTTTATAATATATTATAAGTATTTATTAATTAAAAGACAATAGTAATACGACAAAGCCATTCGGGTGAGTAGGCGACCAATACTGTAAAAATGAATTTCTTTCAGCGTTTCTACTCAGCATCGGCCGTTACGAAGCGCTGGTATCGGTAGCTTTTCACATAAATTATACCTATTGATGTCTAAAAGTGCCGGTAGAGGTCTAAAAATTACTGTATAAACATATGATTTTTGAATTTCAAAAGTGGCTTTTTTTCGCAAATGTGCAAAGAAAAACTTTGGATTGTTATATAAGGCTCACTCAAAACACAATTTTGAATGATATGTCCGTTTCCCTTTAAATAATTTATTTTAAATTAGGCCAGCACTGAACCCCAAACAAAATCATGTATTCCTTAATAAGTAGAGTCTGTTTAAAGTAGAGGTCGTTGTAAAATGTCTCTAAAACAAAATTTACAAAAAAGCTGCCACCAATTACTTTTTATCTCACATTTAGCATGAGGTCGTTAACCTGTTTATCCCGTTTTTCACCCGGCCCGGGTAATCCCCGCCCGGTCATGTTGGACACGACGCGAAAACAAACATGGCGGCCAGCCATTATACTGTTGGTTTAGGTTACACATTATTATTCTTTGCTTTTTGTAGGGTGCTTGAAGCCAGTATGGTTTGATTTATACATATTTGATATTCATTAAATATTCGTGTATTACTTTTTACTGTATTTATATATAGTAGGTATCGGCTTTCTCGATTTGCGGCCAAGATTTTGTTCAAGTTAAACAGTTTGCTCTAGAGCTTTGTGGCCTAGCTCGACGACCTCTGTGGCCTAATGGTCATCATTCCAGACTGTCACATTCAGATTGACCTGGGTCTTGGATGTTTGACTATATATGTATTTGTTAAAAAATATAGTTTCATTAAGTTGGTATCCTATAACACAAGTCTCGAACTTACTTTGGGGCTAGCTCAATCTGTATGATTTGTCCGTGCATATCCGTATGTATATATATATGAAAATTGGTTGCGCTTACCACCAAGGAGTTAAGGCAGGAATAAACCAAATGGGGGTAGTATATTTTCCAGGGTCAACAGTTCATTATGATAAGAGAATAAAACTTTTCAAAATAATGTGACTTGTTTTCGATCATATCCATTTTTAACTTTATTTTATGTGTTTTTATACAAAAAGGCCAATTAGAAGCGCTAATTGACTCCAAGAAATAATATCTTCACGACATGGTTCTGTAATAAATAAGTAATAATAAATAAGTATATATGGACAAATAACACTGATTGAGCTAGCCCCAAAGTAAGTTCAAGGCATGTGTTATGGGATACAAACTCAACGATACTATATTTTATAACAAATACATACATAGATAAACATCCAAGACCCAGGACAATTTGAAAAAGGCCATTTTCCAACATGCCCTGACCGGGGATCGAACCTCTGGGTGGCGGACAAGCATGGTGACCACTACGCCACGGAGGTCGTCTAATTTTATAAAATCCTATAGAAAATGTTTGTTCTGACGTTAATAAAAATAAGTATCTAATTTGATTTATTGGAAACTAACCTTAGAGTACATAAACTAGCGGATTAAGTATATAAAATTGAAAGAGAGTTCAAACTTTTCACATATGACAAAGCCATTCGAGCTAGTAGGCGACTATTTACTGTGTTAATGAGTTTCAAGAGGCCTGCGCGGAAATAAAACAGGTACATTCTATGTTTTTCCTTTTCTCTCAGACCAGCATGGATGAAACAGTTAAAATTTCAAACTACAAAAAAAAAAACAAACGAGAAAACAATATCAATACTAGAATGGCAAGTCCGATGTACTAACCTTCCTGACCAGCTACATGTCCAGAGAAAATGGGACGATATTATGGCTAAGTTTGCCATCGAAGATTTTTTAAATAACAGCTTTGGCGCGGATTTGGCTAGGATAAAATCTGTTTTGACTCCGGAATCAGGTGCCTGGCTCCATGCCTTGCCTTCACCTCACATTGGTACCCTTATGGACGATAATTCTTTAAGAATAGCCGCAGCCCTCAGAATTGGCTGTGACATTTGTGAACAGCACCAGTGCATCTGCGGGGCGCTTGTAGACGTTAAAGGGTATCATGGCTTGAGTTGCACAAGGTGTGTTGGGAGATATCCTAGACATCATGCATTAAATGATATTATCAAGCGAGCGATGGTAAGTGTTAACATTCCATGCGTTTTGGAACCTCCAGGTTTAAGTCGTAGTGATGGGAAACGGCCAGACGGTTTAACCTTAATACCTTGGCAAAGAGGTAGGTGCTTAATATGGGATGCTACATGTGTAAGTACTTTTGCTGCTACACACTTAAAAGACACCATTAAAACAGCCAGATCAGCGGCTGATAACGCAGCTAAGCTGAAACATAGTAAATATGGGTGTTTAAAAGCTGCGTATTTATTCGTTCCGGTAGCATTTGAGACCACGGGCGCTTGGGGATCGGAGACAAGGGAATTTATAAAAGAATTGGGCAATCGTGTTGCAGAAAGGTTAAACGATATTCGCTCGGCATCGTATTTGGCCCAAAGGCTTTCTATAGCCATTCAAAGAGGTAATGCCGCGAGCATTATGGGGACCTTTGGGCCGGGTACGAACCGCGGGGGTTTGTTTGACTGATTTGTAATACCTACCTACTTATTTGACGAAGCATGTTGCGGATTTATTTCTGTAAACTTTTGACGAAGCATGTTGCGGATATACTTTTGTCATTTTTTTAAAGAATTTAATTTAATATAATTTGAATATATCAATTTAAACACAGATCAAGTTTTACTACAGAGTGCGCCGCTGTTGATTGCCAAAGTTTTTACGAGTGTCGCTTCTGGCGTTTTTATCGAGTTAGTGTGCCACTTAACTTCATTAGGAGCACGGTTTTACTTATGCACATGATATATTTTTCACATAAGGAATTATATCAAGTGTATGAAATAAATTTTAATAAAACGCAGAAATAATTAAGAAAGTTTGGAAAAGCGTTCAGTATCTATTTAAGAAGAATAGATTAGATACTTGAAAGTTAGCGTAATGGTTTAGTTCACTGAAGTGCCACCACATAGATATATGGTGGCACTTCAAGGTGGCACTTCAATGAACTAAACCACTAATCTTGATTTAATGACGCTATATAAAAAGAAAAGAAACAGAATCAATATCCACCATAATATCAATTTGAATACCTAACCAAAACAAAACCTATCAATTTGAACAGAGATCAAGTTTTACTACAGAGTGCGCCGCTGTAGACTGCCAAAGTTTTTACGAGTATCGCTTCTGGCGTTTTTATCGAGCTAGTGTGCCACATAACTTCATTAGGAGCTTTCTTAGCGGATGCCTACGTCATAACATCTACCTGCAAGCCAAATTTTAGCCCGATCCGTCCAGTGGTTTGGGCTGTGCGTTGATAGATCACTATGTCAGTCAGTCAGTCACCTTTGACTATATATATTTGGATTATATCATATTTGACCATCAGTATGGAAAACTTCTACACCCTTATATTTTCATTCCAGCCCATAATTTTACTGTTGGAAACCAATTATAACCCTAGATAATTGTAATTTCTTTAAAATTACAAAATTTTTACCTAAATCTGACATGTCGTTTCAAAATAAAACGTAGACAACGATTGTATGGAAAAGTCTAGGATAAGGGGCATTCTTAACTGATTCTCATCAAACAAAGATATGTACCAAATATAGCTAAGTACCACCACGAGGAAACTTGCTTTCAAGTAAAAAAACACGCGTCGAAATCAGTTCATCCGTTTGTTAGCTACGACGCACACAAACAAACATACAGACATTACCGCCAAACTAACAACACCCCTATTTTTTGAGTAACAGAATCAATATCCACCACAATATCAATTTGAATACCTAACCGAAACAAAACCTATCAATTTGAACACATACGAAGTTTTATTACAGAGTGCGCTGCTGTTGATGGCTAAAGTTTTTACGAGTGTCGCTTCTGACGCTTTTATCAAGTTAGTACGCCACATTACTTCATTAAGAGGCATAGATACCCTCTAGAGTATTTTTTTTTCTACGCAGAGATAGCACGGGCATGCCTACCTATCGCGTTATAAAAATAATTATTTACCTTCCTTGTCACTAGATGGCGCAATAAGTATTTTTAAAAACATTAGAATCTTTTATTATTGTTGTTTAAATAAAATAGTAAGCACGGGCATGCCTACCCATCGCGTTATAAAAATAATTATTTACCTTCCTTGTCACTAGATGGCGCAATAAGTATTTTTAAAAACATTAGAATCTTTTATTACTGTTGTTTAAATAAAATAGTAAGCACGGGCATGCCTACCCATCGCGTTATAAAAATAATTATTTACCTTCCTTGTCACTAGATGGCGCAATAAGTATTTTTAAAAACATTAGAATCTTTTATTACTGTTATTTAAATAAAATAGTACTGTAATTAATTAAATATGTCTGATGTGAAATGCAATAAATATTTTAAAGCATATTTAACACTGTCTTTGTAATTTTTTTGCCATCGTGTGTGCTGCCGTCTCAGTGTGCCTACCCGCAACTCCAGTTTTGCCTACTTACGGAAGACCCTCCAATAGTTTATGTGGCGTGGGGTATCTGTTACGTAAGTAATTATCAGAGGTCGGAATTAGGTAGAGTTATTTATGTACTTACACTGATTTCATATAGCGAAAGAATAAAGTGGATATGCCTCAAATCCCGGGATTATTTCTGTACTGTCTGTGAAAAGTGATCTAACTCGAGATAGATCATTTTTGAGATTTTTGCATATTCTTGATCAGAAAAATATGTGCTATTGTTCAGTCTTATTCCCATAGCCATAGGACTTAAAATGCCGAAGTTAGTCATTGTGCACAGTAATACAAGTAGGCATATAATTATGAGGGCTTCCAACATTTTTGTTCGTGTATTATGATATTATTATACTTATTACAAAATTAACCGAACCGTTTTTTTAGCTTTTTATGTGTAAATGAGTATATCTCCAATTACCACATATTTCACAATAAAAAAATGGACATACATATTCGTGCGTATTGATATAAGTTTACCTAAATCAATAAACTCGAAAGATTTTACTCAAACTTATTCGTGAAAAGTGATAAATGTGTACTTAAAATATAAATCTTATGATGTAGGTACGCGTTTATTTTGTGTTTGCTGATTTAACTTAATATGAATCAATTAACACAAATAATAAATATTTGTATGTTTTTGTTGCAACTAATATGAATGGATTTAGATCATTTTACCCAAAATGTTTTCATTGTTTCATTCATTGTGCGGAATGATTTATTTTGACTTGCATCAAATATGTTCAAAATATAAATAAAGTTCTAGTCAACTTATTTGGTGTTTAGTGATCTATCTTAGCGGCAGAAAAGACCACCTCACTTTACCGCGCTACTACTCCTTAGAAAGAGACAGCGTGACTTTATTTCAAAGCGAATGAATGAATGAGATAGCTTTCCTCTGCGTCTGCGATCGCTGTGATTCATCGTGCTCCACGCGCTTGTATTCTTGGAGCAACATTCGTATAAACCGCTCACAAGCACACTGCGCTGCGTCCTTAGGCTCGCGTAAAAATGTCTCGCGTAAGTAACAAGTTGTATCAATTTACACGAAACTATTGATGATTTATCTATACTAATATTATAAAGAGGAAAGATTTGAATTTTTATATGTTTGTTACGAATAAACTGAAAAACTACTGGACCGATTTCAATTTTTTTTTTCACTTTTATATTAAATTTAAAAACAGTATGTAAGTTATTTTGAAGATGGGTTATTGTAATAAGTATCATTTTATTGTTGGCATGATACAATGTATTTACTAAAGTATGTAATTACCTATTGCCGTACCCAAAGGCAAAAACGGGACCCTATTACTGAGACTCCGCTGCCCGTCTGTCTGTCTGTCTGTCCGTCTGTCACCAGGCTATATCTCATGAACCTTGATAGCTAGAAAGCAGATTTTTTTACAGATGATGTATTTCTGTTGCCGCTATAACAACATATACTGAAATTCAGAATACAATTAATACTTAAGCAAGCTCCCATACAACAAATGTGATCGTTTCGCCGCCTTTATAAATAACTAGCTTTTGCCCGTGGCTTCGCTCGCGTAGGGGTGTAATTTATCAAAATCCTTTCTTATGCTTACGTCATAGGAGCTTTATGCATGCAAAGTCTCAGCCCGCTCGGTTTTAAATTGACAAAGTTTCATACAAACTTTCATCCTGTATTTTATCCCCTTGAGGGGAAGAATTGATCAAAATCCTTTCTTAACAGATGCCTACGTCATAACATCTACCTGCATTCTAAATTTCAGCCCAATCCGTCCAGTGGTTTGGGCTGTGCATTGATAGATCACTATGTCAGTCAGTCAATCACCTTTGATTTATATATATTTAGATAGAAGATGGTACGGAATATTTGGTGCGCGAGTCCAATTTGCTCTTGGCTGGTTATTAAAAAGAGCTATACTCTAGGCAGTGCAGTATGAATTACCTATTTATTATTTATATTTGTTTATTTTGAATTGTCTTTTTAATAGGTATTAAAACAATCGGTATCTAGTGCAAAAGTGATTGCCTCCGTGGTCTAATGGTCAAGGCATGTAACGTGCCCGGGAGGTCGCGGGTTCGATTCCCACCGGGGACATGTTATTTCTTGAATTTTTCGTTAGAGCTCTATAACGGTCTTTGGCTATTTTAACCTTCACGCAAAAGGAGGGGTCTTATAAGTTTGACGTCAATGACTATGTCAATCTATCTGTGACATGAGATAAAAAAGCATATTTGATAAGAATTAATTTAGCTGTTCAACATTTATTGAAAGTGAGAGCTTAAAATTTATGAGTTCTTTTTTTTATTGCATAGTAAATTTTAATAATCAATAGTTTATTTGCCATCATAGTCTATGGATATTTATCGTGATCGTATAAAATCTAAATTCATAAATTCAGTCATTAGACCTGTACAGGCCCATTTGACACGTGTGATGGCATTGTTTTTTCTGTTTTTTTTTTTCAGTCAGACTGTCTACTAACGTTTTTAATATTGTGTTGATTAATTGTAAGTTAATTATATTTAATAAGAAAGCTGTTATATTATTTTAGTTCTGTTAAAAACAGTTAAAATTTTGAATAAATCAGTGTTAATTATAGGGAAATAAAAATTTTTTATTTTAATTACTCTTGTTTTTATTATAACTATATTATATGAATAATATTATGTGATATTTCATACGAGTAAATAATATTCATATTAACGATTTGCACAAATGTTTGATTTAATAACTTTATAAGACAAAATCAATGAGGCCTATATTTTTTTTTATCTTTCAAGCTTATTATGTAAGCGGATTTAATAGTACATAACTAATAGAAAAACAAAGATATTTATCTATTTTATGTACCTTTATATTTAATTTCATTTTGGTCAAACTAAATATTATTTTACTTATTTTTTTCTTACGAAAATAGTACGTTACTGATGTAATATTATTTTTTACTGCTACTTATATCACTTTACACATAAACACTTATTACTTAGATCATTATAATATGTGTTATATATCAAAATACACGAGATTTATGGATTAACTTTAATGTGTATACTGATCTAAGTAATCAATTTTTTACCCAATTAAAAAATAAAATTAACACAAAAAAACCTAATACTAAAATAAGTAAGATTTGTTTTGGAACTTTGTGTTTAAGTGCTTCGATTCTCTAAAAGACTTTCAAAATAAAGTTAGGGTATCAATTGACACTAACGCAGAAAAAAATGTGTAAATTGATATATGTAATTTTATAGTATTTTACACGAGTACTTTTTCGTGTCAAATGATATTTTTTGACGTTTTTTTCTAAAATATCTAAAACTAGATGATTTAAAGTTGTTTACATCATAAAGACTTCTTAAGTTTTAAAATATCTGTTGATATCAGTAATCAAAGTTTATCTAGTTGACGAACAAAAAGAGTGAGAATTTTTTAAACTTTAAACTCAATTTTCTCAAAACTATGTTTTTGGACTTAGATCACTTTTCACTGGCAGTACAGATTTTTAAAAAGCAAAAATATCCCGTGATTTCTTAAATAAAAATTATTAACTTCTTTAAAATTAAACCACTGCACGCACGACGTTGTCAATATTTAAAAACGAATAAATATACTAACGTAAACACTAATAAAAATTGTATGTTTATTATCTTTGTTTTATTTTTCTTTCCCTGAGGTTTTTATTATTATTTATTTATAATATTGTTGGCAACACGGGATTGTCCATTAGAAATACCGGGAAAATATCCACATTTCTATGCAAGTACATAAATAACTCTACCTAATTCCGACCTCTGGTAATAATTTAAACTCTGGGACGGGTGATGATGATGGAAATGTATGCGATTGTTTTTAGAGCTCTTTGGCTCTAAGTTAATAAATATTTTACTCAAACTATGTAAATTTCTTAATTATTTCTCAAAAAAAGTAGACATAAATGTTCGTCAATTTTCCGACCAAGGCCAAACGTCTAAATACATTACTTTCGCTCAGTACTTTGTGTTTACTTATAAAGTATTATTCTCTTATCGCAAAAAATAATAATATATAAACTGATTGTATGTATAAATGTTTATTATATCACTTTTCTAACAGAACATCATCGCAAATGTAATAGAAAAGCTGTGAATGACCAGTTGCGAAAGTGTCATATTGCGTAAATGACAATATGCGAAAGTAGCATTCTGCGCAAGTTACAAAAATTTTCAGCGTTCATCGCTAAAAATTTCGGTCGTTTTCACAGTTGGCAAAAGTGACGAATTACGTCACAACCAATTCGAAGAAGCGGATCCCAAGCTACGAAGCTGCAAAGCTACGATTGCTGCTTCAGAGCCAGGGGACGCACTAAGGTAATATATAAATAAATGGGGACAAATTACACAGATTGAGCTAGCCCTAAAGTAAGTTCAAGACTTGTGTTATGGGATACTAACCCAACGATACTATCTTTTATAACAAATAAATTTTGTATAGTAAAACATGTAAGACCCAGGACAATTTGAAAAGGGCAATTTTCCAACCTGCCCGGACCGGGGATCGAACCCGGAACCTCTGGGTGACGGACTAGCATGGTGCACCACGCGCCACTATGCCACAAAGGTCGTCAAGGAGGAGTTCGAATATAAATAAAATAAATAAATATGGACAAATCACACAGATTGAGCTAGCCCCAAAGTAGGTTCGAGACTTAATTGTGTTATGCTTTATGGTATACTAACTCAACGATGCCATATTGTATAACAAATACTTAAAAGTATAGATAAACATTCAAGACCCAAGTCCATCGGAAAAAGATCATTATCCATCTTGACCTGTCCGGGGATCAAACCCGGGACCTCCGGAGTCTGGCATGGTGACCTCTAGGCCACAGAGGTTACCAAGATGTACAAGTAATTTTTATGTAAACAAACGGTAGAAACCTAACATTAATTTATCCAGCGTTGGAAACCAAAATTCTGAATTATGTAAAGGTTAAGTCAACATATGTAGAAGATTACTTATGTTCCATTTCCACGACTCAGCTCTTACCTGTCTTTAAAAAATAAAATTGTGTGCAGAAGCAGGCCTGTGTCACTCCCCTTGTAGGTATTAAAAATATGCCTACATTATTACTATGCGCACGGCGACCATTGCACAGTGGGAAATTCAGTTACATGAATCGTTTGTTCAGAGTAAAAGGAATGAAATTGGTTTGCAATGGATGTCTAGGTATCTAAACGAAGAGGTGAGGAGTTCTGACGCGAGCTAAATTAAACCGTAGCGCTAAACATATTAAGTAGATATTTCTTTGAATTTCTTTTCTGAGTAAGACTTATGTACGTGAGTACTAGTATTTATTCTGTGGCAGGAGTGGGTGTTTCTCTATATATGTATTTGTTATAAAACATAGCATCGTTCAGTTAGTATTCCATAATACAAGTCTCGAACTTACTTTGGGGCTAACACAATCATTGTTATTTGTCCCTATATATTTATTTATTTATTAAGTGTCCTGTTATATATTTATTTTGATTTTAAAAGAGATGACAAAAGGCAATCTTGCTTACAATCACACTATAAGTGGCCTTCGAATCTTGCGGTCCTGTGCCTGTCTGCTTAGAGCCCGATCCAATTAGCTGTGTCTGTCCCGTAATACGTCACTATGATAAAGGCGTCATAGTGTGGCAAAAAAAATTGCAGGTAGACTGGAATAGATCCCTATATGGGATAAGTCCGTATAAAAAATATATAATACGATAATGCTTAAAAAAATTAAACTTTGTAGTCGGCCTCCTTATTATTCAATAAGACTTAAGAATAAAAAAAAATGTTTTATTTACGTTAACAGTAATGATCTTACATAACTAGGTGTTGGAGTCTCCTTTTAAGCTATCAAAGATGCCTGTGCTAGGAGGCTCCGCTCTTCTTTATTTATAACTAGCTTTTGCCCGCGGCTTCGCTCGTGTAGGGGTGTAATTTATCAAAATCCTTTCTTAGGGGGTGCCTACGTCATAGTAGCTTTATGCATGCAAAGTCTCAGCCCGATCGGTTTAAAATTGACAAAGTTTCATACAAACTTTCATCCCCTATTTTATCCCCTTGGGGGCAGAATTGATCAAAACCCTTTCTTAGCGGACGCCTACGTCATAACATCTACCTGCATGCCAAATTTCAGCCCGATCCGTCCAGTGGTTTGGGCTGTGCGTTGATAGATCACTATGTCAGTCAGTCAGTCACCTTTGAGTTATATATATTTAGATTTGCATTAAGATCATAAGAATAAGTGCTCTTTTAATAATTGGTTTCAGTACAAAAACTTCTTAGTTACGAAGATTTTAATAAGACATTTTGCAAAAATTAACAGTAGTATAATCGTAATCAATTGTAGTAAATCATTGTTTGTAAAAACGCTCTTCACTAATGAAATTTTTGCGCGTGTTGAAACTCAGCCATACCTGTGGTTGTACTTTCTGTACTTTATCTATTTTAGGTTGTTCCCTAGAGAGGATTCCACTAGGAAATCGGTTCAATATAAATATTAATTTACCTCGTAATACGCATCGAAGATAAAATACCCCCATATATTATTAACGTAAGCCGAAACAGTTTTATTGGTATCCCAGTTTGAGACTTTCAATTACGATCTATAAGACAAAACGTCTAAAAATATTGCCTTTTATTGCTGATGTATAGAGTTCAATTTTGATTGAAATTGCAGAGTCAGCATATTATTTTAAAGGCAGCTATGGACTGTTCGACTAATGGATACTGGGCTAAGAGTATTCTGGACGCATTTTGAGTAAATAAAGTCATGTGCCTCTTCTCACACCTTAAGCTCAGTTAGCTGCAAAAAATACTCAGAGAAAGGATTAAATAACGAAAGTACATAAAAGTATTACATTTTGGTAATTTATGCTAATCAACGTGCAAAGATAAGCAATAATCTATAGCGATTCGCACATTGCTCTGCACTCCGCTACGTAGCGCGGGGCCGGACTGTATACAAGTTTCTCAATTTTTATAGAAAACACGCATAGGACAACACACTGACACCGCGTCTTCGCGCTTCGTTTTTGTGTGGCGGCCCCGGACTATGCAGCAAGGTGCGGAGCAGTGTGCTTATCGCCTTAGAGGGATAAATGCCATTTAGAAAAAGTTAGGGTAAGTTGATAGGCCAAGTGGTGTCATTCGAGTGGAAGGCAATAAAAACAAAGAGTCCGTTCTATTTGCAAACAATGTACGAGATTGTTAACCTGCAAATAAAAAAAAAAACCCCACGACACCATTCAATAATGAGTAGCGAAACTAAATATTCTAATTGATATCCGTAGCGCCATTTCTCATTTGCTAGGCAAATTAAAAAAAAAAACACTTTTAAAATATGGAAATTCAACAACCATTCCAAAATATCAAAAATGCACAATGTTAATATTCAAGTTTTCACTTCTGCCGGCACTCCCGGAGTGCAACCCGTCTTTTTTTTTTTAATAGGGACACTATAGGCTAAATGAAAAAAAGTTATATTAGACTATTACATAAACCTTGCCGTAGCTAAAGCGAAGCGAGATACTGTTTACTTGTTGCCTTATGGTTTAAATCTTTTTGAAGTTTTTTTTTATTATGTAAGATCATCTTTCGGAATTAATTTATTCAGATTGTTCCAGAAAAGCCAATGTATCCTTGAATGCTAAGACCGTGATACTCTTAACACAGTACCTAGGGAGAGAATGATCAAAACAGGAAAAGAAGAAGAAGAGGAAGCGCTGCTTCGAGAAATGGGACTAACAGAGAAGAATGCGAAAAGCGATGCTATAAGAAGTGTCGTTTGTTCCCGCGCTACGTCTTTCAAGCGTTAACCCCCAATAACTTTTAAACGGCTAAACCTATTTTAATCAAACGTAGCTGAGAACCACCGCAAAAGAACTTGCTTCCACTTAAAAAAATCTGCAACGAAATCAGTCCATCCGTTTTGGAGCTACGATGACACAGACAGACATTAGCGGCTGTACTGTTTACTTCTCAGTTATCGGCTTATAGTCACAAAGGTCCAAACCAACTCGCTGCCAACCATCGACTCGAAGGTTAACAACCATCTAAGGACTTGAGACGACCAAGCATAGTCAGTCACATTCAATATGTAACAAAAACCCTGTCCGATCCTTGTAAGAGCAACTCAGACAATCAATATGAACAACTTTTTCAATGGGACCAATGCTTAAAACTCGAAAAAAAATTCTACATATTCATATGTAGAATTTTTTTTCGGCAATTTGTATGAAAATGTCGATTTTTTTTTCTTCGAGTTTCAAACATTGGTTCCATAGAAAAAGTTGTTCATATTGACGGTCTGAGTTACTCCGATAAGGATCGCAAAGGCCTTTTGTTACATATATAACTCAAAGGTGACTGACTGACTGACATAGTGATCTATCAACGCACAGCCTAAACAACTGGACGGATCGGGCTGAAATTTGGCATGTAGGTAGATGTTATGACGTAGGCATGCGCTAAGAAAGGATTTTGATCAATTCTACCCCCAAAGGGATAAAATAGGGGATGAAAGTTTGTATGAAACTTTGTCAATTTTAAACCGATCGGGCTAAGACTTTGCATGCATAAAGCTACTGTGAAGCAGGCATACCCTAAGAAAGGATTTTGATAAATTACATCCCTACGCGAGCGAAGCCGCGGGCAAAAGCTAGTTGTATAATACAGTGCCAAAATTAGAACCTCTGTTTTGTCGGGGGTAAAAATGTCACAAAAAAGTTTCCGTTTACCTCCACGAGTAGCCGCCTTTACCCGACTGTGTATTTCAGTACCTGTCCGTGAAACAAAGAAAGTTCGGTTTGATAGACGGCTTCTATTTCTGCCGCTCCATTCCTCGGATTAGACCATTTGAATTTTATTTTATTTTGAAACTGATATCCAATCTATTCTTTCAGCATTTTTCAATTTGGTTACACTGAATGATTTCTGTTAAACATAGTTCAACTACAATGTATTTGTCTGCATAGGGCAGATAGAGTATTTTTTGGTCCTTTTTTGATATTTTTCCGTGTGTATAAGTCTGTACGTACTGGTGTCAGATTATAATGCTGCCTAAAGGTATCTGACGTAGCTTGACGACTGCCATAATTTGTTGACAGCCGAGACTAACGGCTTAACGTGCCTTCAGAAGCCTACTCCGTGCTTATGAGATTTTTAGATTTTTATGCAACTTGTGGTCACCCATTAAAGTGCAGACCGCGAAGTAAATATAAATAGATATAAGAAAATTATCAAATAAAAAAATAACGAGCAACTAGTAGTGAAATAAGAAAATTTTAAAAATAAGAAACGACAAAGACGTTAAATTATTGTTGACACCCTAAATCCTGTAATAATAAAACAGATTGAAAATGATATATCAATTGCATCGACGCAAAAAACGCAAATATAGGCTCTGATCACATCAGAGGTATTAAGTTTTTTTTTTTTTTTAAAAGCAGGTGGTGTTTTAGCCGATAAGAGTCCGGCACTGTCTGGGCTACTCCATATGGAATTCTCAGATGTCCATGAGAATTTCACCACCTCCTTGTAAAAATAAAAAAAAATGCAGACCGCACACAGTGTCACTTATCTTGCACTTATCACAGGAAAAAAATCAACTCTCACCCAAGAGTTTTTTTTTTGGCGGGAAGTCAAGGGGTTCAGTTGGAGTTTGCTTTAAATTATTTTGCAAATTGATTCTAGTGGACTTTATAATATAAAATCGGTGTAGTTTAGTGTTATAAATGCTCATACTCATGGACAATATGTAAAATGGTTAAAGTGGACACTCATAGTGCGGCTGTAGTGATATTTATTTGCGGACTTTGGTGGGCGTCTTTAGACGCCATCCGCCACTCATTCGGCTATGAAAACCAGTGGACTCGTATAGATTTGTTGCCAGAAGCTCCCTTGAAGCAATCAAAGGACCTACACCAACCTTTGATTGTATAGTTAGGTTAGGGTTAGGAAAAAGGAAATTGGCGCCCGCGCCATTGGTTAACTAGACACTGGCAAAATAAGCTTCAACAAAGTTTAATCGTCAACAACAAGAAAAAAAAAAATCTCTCACCCAAAACACATAGGAAAATAAGTCAAGTCATAAAACATTAAACTAGTACTTGTAAAATTAAATAAGCAAAAAAGAAAAAAAAAAACACAATTTGATAAAAAGAAGGAAACCGTAAAATCCATTAGCAGATTTACATAATTCATACACACTACCATGTTTCAAAAGACCCAAATCCATCGAAAATAATTTCAACCCGTAAATAGTTAAAATTTCACGAAAGAGTTGTCCAATAAAATAATTCGCTCCATAAAAGCAGGCGGACATAAAGCGTTGGTGGAAGCTAATCACTTATGAAGCGGCGCTGAGAGATTTACAACCTTTTTACAGCCGTTATACAGCCGCTACATAGCTATCGGGAGAGTGATTACGCTTAGCAGTTAGATTAACATTGTTTTATTGACTGAGATTGCTTTATTTACCTTCTCAACAGAGTACAGCCAAACCATACATGATATGCAAAATAGAAGCCTGTTACAATAATGTTTTTATTTTTTATTATCTTCATGAATGTAAACGGAAAAGAAACCGGCCATGCGAGTTGGACTCGCGCATTAAGGGTCCCGTACCATTATCTATATGTTAATGATCAGAACAAAATATTGTCAATAACTTAGCATAAGTAGTTTTTAAAATTCTCAATAGATGGCGTTGCGCAAAATGTCTAACGCGATATGGTGTTGTTTGTAAACATCATCTTATTATTTTCATAAATTAGAGAATTAGTGATCTTTGTATCCGATTTGTACACGAATCACTTGTGTATTTGTGTTAAACTAGTACAATATGCAGTCTACGCAGATCAGAACCTGTGGTTTCTTTTTTGAACCCTTGTTCACACCAGAGCAACTATTAGGCCAAATTAGGATAGCGCTCTCAACTGGGGTGCTGTTCACTATAAAACACACGATTTTTGTGTGGGAGTCCCAGTTACCTTTATTATACATTTTATTTTGTTTTTAGTTTTCATTGTTATAGCGACAACAAAAATACATCATCTATAAACATTTTAACTATTATATGAGCTACCACGGTTCATGAGATACAGCCTGGTGACAGACAAATGGACGGACGGACAGCGGAGTCTAATGAAAAGGGTCAAGTTTTTACCCATTGGGTACAGAAGACTAATAATAGGTATATAGAAGATGACCGATCAGCTAATTTTCTATGGAAAGAAAAAACTTTTTTTTTGTTACGTTATAATTTTTATAGTTAATAAAAGGAAGGAAAGAGACCTTTGCTCAGGACGGACAACGGAGTCTTATTAATAGGGTCCCGTTTTTACCCTTTGGGTACAGAAGACTAATAATTGTGTATATAGAAGTTGACTGATCAGCTACGTTTCTATGGACAGAAAAACGTTTTTTAGACGTTATAATAAGGATAGAGGGGAGGCCTTTGCCCAGGATATGTATTGCAAGAAAATAATAATTTATGTAGGTATCTATGTATGTTCAATTCATCTGATCCCTCCTATATTTAATGAAATACATAATATCTTAACAAATGAGGTATCGTTGGAAGCGTCTTGGCTGACAGCTAGTTATGGGCTGTGTGATGTTACAGTAAATTCAATATTAGTAAAGAATAAGTACTAGTACTCACGTACAGAAATCTTAATCAGAAAATAAATCCGAACAAAATATACAATGTTGTTACTGCTGTGGTTTAATTTGGCTTGCGTCAGAACACCTCACCTCTTCGTTTAGATACCTTAGTATTAATACAGCACGGGTTCAGATACCTACCTAGAAATCCATTGCAAGCCAATTTCATTCTTATTACTCTGGGCAAACGATTCATGTAACTGAATTTTCCCCTTCGAAGTGGTTGCCGCACGTATGGTAATAATGTAGGTATATTTTCGATACCTAAACGAGGAGTGATACAGGCCTGATATAAGTTATCGCATTACATTCCATGTTGGGCAAAGGGTATCAAATAAATTTCATAAATATTTACATTATTAGGTGTTATTCACTTGCATTAACTGGATAAACTTAGTGAAAGGTAAGTGTTTATAGTCTTTAGGGTCCCGTACTCAAAAGGTAAAAACGGGACCCTATTAGGTACTAAGACTCCGCTGTCCATCCGTACGTTTGTCTGTCTGTCTGCCACCAAGCTATATCTTATGAACCGTGATAGATAGACGGTTGAAATTTCCACAGATAATGTATTTCTGTAACCGATGTAACAACAAACACTAAAAACAGTATAAGATAAATGTTTAAGTTGGTTTCCCATACAACAAACATGATTATTTTTTAGATAATTGTATTCTGTTACCGCTGTAACAACAAATACTAATAACAGAATAACATAAATATTTAAGTTGGCCTCCCATACTACAAACCTGATTTTTTTATAGATAATGGTATGGTATGGAATGGATAATGGTACGGAAGGGTTCCGTACCATTATCTATAAAAAATCGGGTTTGTGCTCAATCTGACTTGCCCTGGCCGGATATTTAACTTAATACTTTGTTTTCAGAATTATCTTTTTATCTTGTTTTGCAAGCTTTTATTTAGTTTCACGTGTCCCGTTGTCTGTCTGTCTGTAATCAAATCAAGATAAATTTGACCCACTTCCCATTTTCCAATTGAGCTGAAATTTCGCACGCATACGTATATCGCAATATTATGATGACATGGAGCTGATCTGGTGATGGAGCTGGAAGGTGGTCATGTCATTGTGATAAAACAAAATAACACCACCGAGTCTGGGCTCAATCATTTTTTCTTGAAGAGCACTATGTAACCTTTTTAGATCATTGTTGTAGAAAAAAGCATGTTTTATTTTTTTTTAAGAAATTACTTGTTACTGCTGAAGTAAAAATCTAAAAGGTCGGTAAGATTAAGGGTACTTACGGTGAGCTTTACCCCGAATTGGGAGGGCACGTAATCACTTACGAACTGTCAAACGACGCCTGCCGAATTGGGATATTGATTTTGGGAACAAAAGTATTTTAAATGCCATTTTCGGTTCTTATTACAAGTAAATGAGAAAATTAGAATATTTTTCTGATAGTGTAAGTTAAATAACCGACCAAGTGCAAGTAGGACTCGCGGTTGAAGGGTGCGTACCAAAATCTATTTAAAAAAATACACGTTTGTTGTATGGGAGCCTCACTAAAATATTTATTTTATTCTGTTTTTAGTATTCGTTGTTATAGCAACAACGGAAATACCCCATCTGTGAAAATTTCAACTATCACAAACGACGACGGACAGACGGACGGACGGACGGATGGACAGACAGACGGACAGACGGACAGACGGACAGATGGACAGACGGACAGATGGACAGACGGACAGACGGACAGACGGACAGACGGACAGACGGACAGACGGACAGACGGACAGACGGACAGACGGACAGACGGAGTAATAGGGTCCCGATTTTACCCTTCGGGTACGAAACCCTGTAACATCGTCTTGATGTCACGTTTTTTTTTGTTTATAACATAACAAAAATTGATTTTGATGATTTTTTTTTATTTGAAAATTTTAACTATGTATCTGTGTGGTCTCGTATTGATTTGGTATTAAACAAAGATAAGTATGTTGAAGAGCTTTGGTGATACCAAAGAAACTTCTCAACGTGTGAAGTCTCTTTTTTTGTATTTTTTTTTCGTTTGTCAAAATTTGTTCACTTGGATAACGGGAAGGCAAGGCAGGAAGGTAGATCCAAATATTCTATTTCTATTACTTCTATTCTTTTTTTAGCCTATACTGTCTCAATGCAGGGCAAAGGTGAAATCCAAACAGGCAAATAAAAGTTTTACAACCAGCTAACGCCCAGTGTCATCCTTCCTTAGGAATGAAGTTGTAGTTTGTGCTCAGTTAGTCGTCACTTACGACACCTATAAAAGTAGATGGAGCCACTTTTTATTACTTGTTGTATCGTATGATCTCAAACTTACTAAGTATACTACGTTAAGTCACAGAATAAGTACTATGTAGACTCACGTACAGTCTCATCCAGCAAAGACATTCAAAGAAATATCTACTCAATGTGGTTAGCGTTATGGTTGAATTTAGCTCGCGTCAGAAATCAGTACCTTTTGGTTTAGATACATAGAAATCCATTGAAAGCCAATTTCATTTTTATTTCTCTAGACAAACGATTCATGTAACTAAACCCATTGCGCAGTGGTCGCCGCGAGCATAGTAATAATGTAGGTATTTCGATACCTACCTAAAAGAGGAGTGACAAAGGTCTGGTTTAGTAAAAAATTAATTTCAACAAATCAAAAACAAAGGTTGAGCCAACATAGTGATCCATCTTTTTTACCGCATTCTTGTTTATCAAGGTACAATCATAACATCCATAAAAAATAATTTATTCATGTTGCCGCGACTCCCCAAAAATATTCAGTTTCATATCCATAAAACGCAAGATCCTGTACATATATTACGGCGTCGACATATAATAAATTTACCCGGACTCACTCGGCTTTACTTTTAATGAGTTCGGGGAAACTCGGCTGTAAGGCTCAACTCACAATCGAAGGGACACGGCTCGCGGCGCGTCATGTTTTTAACCTCCGACAAAAAGTAAGGTGATATAAATTTGACGCTAAGGTTTATCTGGGTGTCTGTCTTGATGGACCGATTTCTATGCGGTTTTTTTTTACGTGAAAACAACTTCTCTTGTGGTGGTTTTTAGCTATGTGTGATGTGCATCGGTTCAGTCGTTAAAAATTTATTAGTGTTTCAAGCGTTAGTTGGAGTTTGTGGTAAATTACAAACTCCAACTAACGCTTGAAAGTTGGAGTTTCTAATTTACCTGGAAAATAATAGATAGCGCTATGGATTCACGTTTCGCCACTTATCACTAGATGGTGTCGTGGGAGTTTTTTTAAATTTGCTAGCAAATTAACTTGTACTTATCTCTATGTTCCTATCATTAAGGAACAAATTTGTGTTATGAAAATATAGAATCTTACGACAACACGCGTCGGCGCGCTCTGTCGCGCATCATCGCGCTTCTACGTTTGGATGAAGTCGAGCGGTTGCGCGCGTCGCCGCACGTTCCTCGGATGACGCCAATAGTGTAATCCGGGCGTCACCGAGAGTTGTAGTCGAAAAACATGACGCGAAGCGTCGCTTCGTCTCTGCGCAAGTGTGAGTTGAGCCTTACAGCTGCAAGCAGCTATGTTATATGACATTGTTGGTATGACTTGGATGTCACCTACGGTTGGAATTTATGGATTTAATAGGATTAAACTGTCTTTAGAGATTTGCCTGTATGGTTTATTTTGGCAAACAATGGGCATGAATATTGTTGAGCAAGCAAGCGAAACGAGCGAAGTTCTCCGAGTCTACTTGAACAATCCGGGCGTTTGTAGGTGTGTATGTGAGTTTGTATGTTTGGTCGACGATAACTTGAGTAATTTTGATTTCAGTTTTGTGAAATTTAGTAAACGTGTAGATGTTATGTAAATTTCATAACACGAGTATACCCACATTTATATTAAACCTTTATTGTATTACGTAGTACTGTAGTAGTATTTACAGTAATGCTTTTCATTATGCATAAACTCCTTGACGACCTCCGTGTCCTAGTGGTCACCATGCTATTCCGCCACCCAGAGGTCCCGGGTTCGATACCCGGTCAAGGCAAGTTGGAAAAAGGCCTTTTTCAAATTGTTCTGGGTCTTGGATGTTATGTATTTATTATAAAATAAAGTATCGTTGAGTTAGTATCCCATAACACGAGTCTCGAACTTACTTTGGGGCTAGCTCAATCAGTGTTAGGTATTTGTCCCTGTATATTTGTAGCGGGAGTGAGGTGATGTGCTCGACCGCCACAAAGGGCAGATCTTCCCGCCAGGCATGGTGTTGTGCCTGGGGAACCGCGGCTCCGACGGTGTATCGTCGGAAGTTGTATGTATACAGCGAATCGGGTGAACTCTGAGATCGAGATGTAGGATACTGCTGGCGCCATCTCATATGCTTCTTGTGAACTATATTGTCGGTTGTCTCTTGATTGTAGTTTCTTGTAGTGGCCGTAGAAATCTTCACATATTTATTTATTTAACTATCGATAGCCTATCGATAGTGGCCTATCGAGCGGCACACTAGACAACGCGGACAACGTCGCGAGCATCTGGTATGATATTTTTTAGGAGCGGCGGTGACTAAGCGGTTGTGGCACTAGCTGGGAGTCTGTAAGGCAGTTGTTTGAATCTCATAAGGCGCGACTTCTACCTCTGAATTTGTACGGTGCGGTCATTTTCAACTACCATCACTTACCAAATCCAGTCACAGTATAATTGTACCAGTACTCACGAACAGAAGCCTTACTCAAAAAAAAAAATCAAAGAAATATCTGTTTAATGTGGTTAGCGCTATAAGTAGTTTAATTTAGATCGCGTCAGATCTCCTCACATCTCCGTTTAGATACCTAGACATCCATTGCAAGCCATTTTAATTCTTATTACTTTGGACAAACGATTCAAGTAACTGAATTTTCCCCTTCGAAGTGGTTGTCGCGCGCATAGTAATAATGTAGGTATATTTTTGATACCTAAACAGGGAGTGACACTGGCCTGACAGAATGTTTGGAAACTGCATTTGCTACGCGCTCGGTACCTACCTACCCTAACTCGGCTCGTTTTTCAGGGGCTACCTGAATTTTCCGGGGTCCAGTGCTGCCCCCATTTGAAATAAATCATTTGAAAAAAAACGGAGACATCATTTAAAATTTTGTCTTGACCAGGCACTACACTTCAAACTATTTTATGAACTACTGTTTACAGTTTAAAGTGAAAGCGTAAAGCTTTTCTACGCACATACGCTAAAAGTGGCCATTTTTCGCAATTGTACGTAGAAAAGTTTCACGGTCTAACTTAAAACTGTAAACAGTAATTCATTAAATAGTTTGAAGGGTTATTTGGTGCCTGGTCAAGACAAATTTTTTAAATAATGTCTCTGTTTCCTATCAAATGATTTATTTAAAATGGGGGCAGCAATTCAGGTATCCCCTAACCGCTTATCTTATTGTATTGGATAATTTAGTAAACTTTTAAGCAACTATTTATAAATATTTATATATATATATATATAAATTTGGAACGAGAATCGAGAACTGAATGTCCACTTTCAATATGTAACGTGATTTACAAGTCAGCCTGAATACCTAAAACACTTTTGCACAACAAACCGCATAAAGTATTTTATAAAAGGCTAGTTTTCCTAGATAAGACGATTTATCGGGATAGTCCATTAAAGATAGAACCTGCGCCAAGTAGGTTGCCAAGGCGGGATCACAGAGTACAACATGAACGTACTTAGAGCGAAAATAGACTTTGTGTAGACATATTTTGTAAAGTTAACAAAATATTCGTGAAAAAAAAAAAAAAATATATATATATATTAGAGGATACATAAATCTTCGGGGTCCAGTGCTGCCCTAATTTAAAATAAATTTGAAAGGAATCAGGGATATCCTTTCAAATTTTGTCTTGACTTAGCCCTAGATAACCCATCAAACTTTTTAATGAACTACTGTTTACACTTTAAAGTAAGAACGTGAAGTTTTTCTACGAACATTAGCGAAAATCTGCCACTTTTTAGCTAATGTGCGTCACTTCAATATAATGCACAACACAACTAATATTTACAAATAATAAAGGCGGGGTACAATGCGACACAAATAAGTTGAACAAAAATGGCGGACATCGAAGCATTTTTGTACAAATTCCCAACACGTTAATTGAACTAAAATGGCGGTCGTCGGCGCATTATTTGTACCTGCGCCGATAACCGCCATTTTGTCTCAACCTACGACCTGTGAATTTGTACAAAAATGCTTTGAAGTCCGCCATTTTTGTTCAACTTATTTGTGTCATATTGTAGTTATTTACCTTACGGCAACGTGCCCAGAAGGCTGGCAGCATTACCATGTTGTATGGCAATGCTTATTTTCTGACCTATAAATACGCCAGACTTTGAAAATTGTAACAAAAATTTTGTGGGTTTTAAAAATTGTGTTTCAAAAATATACTTAGCTCTTTGCAAAATTTTAAGAAATGTTAAATCGTAGTAAAATTTTTTTGAGTTAGCAAATTAGCTATCAAAGAAAACTAGAGAAGAATTACATTTCCCTAAGGAAGCTAATCTTTTTTACTTATTATAACTCATTGCATTTGTAATAAAAAAGCAGATAAATTTAAACACATTGTGTATGTAAGTTGTCGATTTATCCGAAATCACTTTATTTTTAAAATTATTCTAATATTTTTTAAAAGTTTATTTAAGAAGGATAAAATGTTTGTTCATGAATAAAGAAACCTAAATACCTACTACAAATATTTATCACATACTAAAAAGAAAAGTTTAATTATTGCTACATTAAAGTTTGCTTATTACAACGAATTTATGGCAGCCATTTGCGATAAATCCACATGTAAATCGCATAAATCTAAATCAAATTAACCATTAACCATAATAACTTGTATATTGCCCCAGAAACTAATTCGAGCATAATTCCTAGAAACCGAATATTAGTTACCTCATTCTGTTATCAATAACATAGTGTCAGATCCGTATTTCATCGGAATAGTGATCGCATTCAACGTAACTGTCCTTACTGAATTTACTGACCATACGTGGATCGTGCTATCATACATCTACAAGCTAATTTCCACCTTATTTCCGTATCTCCAAAAACGAAAATGGTTTAAAATATTCCTACAAGGAAGCCATCGTACCATTTTCAATCTTTGTAGGAGGAGATAAAGATAAAAATTCAATTTGCGAAACGAGGTGTGAATGTCGTATAGCGTTATGACAAGGTAAGAGAGACGAAGTTTGAACTCGAATAAATTGCAATATGCTATAGTTCCTGCTCTTGGCAATACTTCAGAATTTTGTGCAGGAGATCAACACAATATTGAAAGTGATATTTTTGTTTCAGATGTAATCTTGAGTTTAGGCTGCATTGCATAATTTGAACTGGGAACAACGCAAGACGCTCGTAAAAGTTCTACAATCTACAAAGAAAGTTATGCAGCAATAAAGTTGTTTGTATTGTATTGTACCTAATTGTATACCTACTTACTTCAAAGCAACGATCACAAGACAAAGAATCATCGAAATCTGTAATCCAGTCATTAAACAACGGAAAGAATATTAAAATTAAGAAAGAATAAGATGAATAGAGAAAGGGATAGTAAGATAGTTTGGGCATGTAGAAAGGATCGATGAAAAGAGAATAACAAAAAATATTTAAAGACAAATGTGAAAGGAACAGCAGTAAAGGGTCGGCCTCGGTGAACATTCTGCGACCAGATTGCAGAACTTCTGAAAAAAGGACAAATAAAAAGTACCCGTAATCGAAAGGCATGTATGAAGAGATTGATGAGTGTAGACGAAGCGAAAGAGGTTTGTCAGGATTGTAGCAAGTGGAGGTCCATAGTCTCTGCCTACGCCTGTGGGAAATAGGCGTGATATTATGTACGTATGTATGTGTGACAGTTATAGTCTGATTCTTCAAAATGACGGAAAATTTATACAGAGACATCATCAAATAAAAGTTGTACAAAGGCACTACTTATCTCTTATGAGATCTCTTCCAGTAAGCTTGTGAGAGGAGATGTTTATGTAAGAGAGGCATACAGGCATGTTCATACATAAGATAAATAACATAATAAAACTACACAAACTACCAATAATTTTAAACTTACATATCTTCTTTCTTCTTCTTCTTCTTCTATCTTCTTCTTCTATCTTCTATCTTAAATATATATAACTCAAAGGTGACTGACTGACTGACATAGTGATCTATCAACGCACAGCCCAAACCACTGGACGGATCGGGCTGAAATTTGGCATGCAGGTAGATGTTAAGACGTAAGCATCCGCTAAGAAAGGGTTTTTGATCAATTCTACCACCAAGGGGATAAAATAGGGGATGAAAGTTTGTATGAAACTTTGTCAATTTTAAACCGATCGGGCTGAGACTTTGCATGCATAAAGCTACTATGACGTAGGCATCCCCTAAGAAAGGATTTTGATAAATTACACCCCTACGCGAGCGAAGCCGCGGGCAAAAGCTAGTTTTACGATATTTCTAAAGAATACTTTTATTAATTCAGTGGTCAAGTAACTGAAAAGGATGCACTTACAGTAAAGAGCGCTCTTGACGTCACTGCTAGTAGGTTTCGCGCGTATGAAAGAGATAGTGAGATGTCCCCACCTCGCTCCCACTCTTATATTGGAAATGCTAATTTCTGCTACATGAATTAACCAATATTCTCGCTGTTTTCTAAAAACATATCTTTTTAGGGGTAGTTTTTATATAAATATAATATTAATCAAAAACATACACAGTAAAATAGCCTGATGATTTTTTAGTATATCTGTGTGATTTTATTACATGTTTCTACAAAATTCATACAAAATCTAAAAACAATTTTTTGGTTTATTTTAGAACCAGCCAACGGATTAATTGCGAAAAATGGACCGTAAAAATCACTTACGGCTTTTTTTTAATTTAGTGCGTCACTCAGCCTGACGGAAACAAGTGGTCTAGACCACTCGTTGCGAATGTGAATTTTTATTTTGAACATTAGTATTAAATAAATATTTAGGGACAAATAACACTGATTGAGCTAGCCCCAAAGTAAGTTCGAGACTTGTGTTATGAAATACTAACTCTCCGATACTATATTTTATAACAAACACATATATAGATAAACATCCAAGACCCAGGACAATTTGAAAAAGGCCATTTTACAACTTGCCCTGACCGGGGATCGAACCCGGGACCTCTGGGTGGCGGACTAGCATGGCGACCACTACGCCACGGAGGTCATCAAATTATTGATTTAAAATTACTAGGTATATAATTTTCAAAATTTGCAAATAAATCCAGTACATATTTAAGTTTGTAATCTTACTCATGAGCCAAGTTTATTAGGCAGGCAAATAAAAAAAAACTCTATAAGATAACTAGATACATATTCCAATCAACGTGTATAAGATATCCTTCATAATTCCGTATGTTTATATCCGTAGTGCAATCTATTTTTTGCTAGGTAAATTAAATATCCCGACTTTCAAGCGTTAACTCCCAATAACTATTTAACGGCTAAATCGATTTTCAACAGAAATTGCTAAGAACCGCACGGGAACTTGCTTTCACGTGAAAACGCCACATCGAATTCAGACACACAGACAGACACTCATATTAGCGTCACACTTTTCACACTCCTCGCAGACCAGCATTGAACAAATAAGCATATACCACACATTTTGTATTTATTACCAATAAAGTACTAGCTTTTCGCGCGTTGCGCGGGCTGCAACAGCCCGCAGTTTTTCGTGCAGCTATTGAGGTAGGCTAAATAACATGTCCAGTTGAGAAAATGGGTAAAAACTGCAGTCAGTAAGGGAAACATGAAAAACAAGTTTAGATTCGAATTCCGCGAGCCAAAAACCTTAAGAATATTGAATTTCAGCTAAATAGCTTGCTGTTGAGAATTGGCGGCCATGTTGGATTTCCAAATTTAAAAAAAAAAAAACAACGCAAGGCTTGGTGGGAGTGGCTCGGCCTACGGCCTCGCGTATGCCTGCGCCTTCGGCCTCTGGCCTCAGGCTGCGCCTAGTTACTTAGGGGGGACTTTTGTATGAAATTAGTATGGAGGGAAATTGTCCATGTATGGCGGCCATCTTGGATTTTGAAAAAAAAAAAACAAATGACAGTCGTCAAATTGCTCACAACCCCCTACATTTTGTAAAAAAAATCACGCCCCTAACCCCAACCGCTTTTTGCAGGCCGTACACCTTTCACGTGAGGTTTCCGCAGATCTTGAAATGTTAGATTTTTCTGGTACTCACTGGAGTACCCGCTATACGATGGTACACCATTTATTACTCCTGTCACCCGGGAACAAACCAAACAACTATGTCAATCAGTGAGTCAGTCAGTGGTAATGTAGGTTTATATATTACCAAAAAAGTATACCTAGACACTCTTTTGGTAATAAATTCAAGATGGTGTATCTGTATATACTCGCAAATAAATCCAGAAATACGCAATGCATCTTTGCAGTGAACAGTTTATTGGCCACATTTTGGAAGTCCCGAAGACGTATGAAGGAAGGGGAGGCGCTACGTATATCAAGCGATGGGAAAAGTTCCAAAAAGCCAATAAACATCTTTTAGCTTTATAATGCTATTGCTAGGTTAACTAATTCTAAACATTTATTATTTCTTACATAAGAGATAGTAAAGTGCAGTGTAGCTTTCGGCCTAAAATATGAATCTACTTCTTCCTGTGTTTTAGCATTTCCAAAATCAGCCGTAATTTTATTAATACTGGCAACCCAAAATATGAGAAAAATGGTAACACCAGCTATCAACTGTCAAGCTTGAAATCAAGGCAAATGTCGCCTTTTTGTTACCACGAAGCGAGATGATTTGTAAAATTGATTATGTATTATTAATGATATGAGAAGAATGTACATGTTTTCAATAGCTCTCAGTTTTTATTTTAGAAGTACCCTAAAGAAGAATAAATAAATATATATAGGGACAAATAACACTTATTGAATTAGCCCCAAAGTAAGTTCGAGACTTGTTTTAAGAATTAAGTGATACATAGGAGTTCGTTACATGTGGATGTTTTATGAGGCGATTGAAGGAACAGGCAAAATTACGTGTTACAACTGCATTCCCAAGGAGGGTTGACGTTGTGCGGCGGCTTTTCACATGAATCCATTACCAAAGAGGGCTGACGATTGGCAGGGTGGTCGATTATATAACTAGCCAAATTCGCATCGTTCGGCATCCTTGGATAATCATTAACATGCATTAGAACTGTTACATCCCTGGTGTTGCAGTTGTCCATGGGCAGCGGTGATCACTTACCATTAGGTGCCCGCTTATTTGTTTGCCGCCCTATAACATAAAAAAAAAGTTGGACAGAAAAAGCGAGAAAGCGGACTCCGAGTTTCCGAAGCAGTACAGCTCAAGATACAACCGGGAAGAAAACGATGCCTTATGAAGAAGATTCAAAGTTAAAAATCCATACAAACTGGTAACTCTGTGAGCTGTAAACCTTGCAAGACACCCTGACCCGTTAAAGTTGATCCGATAAAAAAGTTGCGTTTTAATAAAAGTAACAAAAAACGAATTTTTAAAAAAAATTTGAAGTGGCTGAAATATTTTTATGTTTTCACCCCTGATATTTTCGCCATTTCCTAAAATTTCGAAAAACTTCCGAGAAGGTTTGAAAATTTTAATATAATTTTCAAACCTTCTCACAAAACTTCACGAGAATCCGTTGAGAAATGCGACCTGTAGGCAAGAACAGCCGGACAGACAAATTGACAAACTGACTGCCGGACAAAAGCATTTTTGGCCAATCTCAAAACTGAGACGCTTCGCTCACTCAGTCAATTACCATTTGAAAAAAAATCTATGAACGTCGAGACAATAGGGTCGGAATAGATTCCCGCCATCAGTCCCCTGTACTAGAGACTGATGTCGCTATTACCGAGACAAATCTGTCGCTATCTGACTGACGACGAATGTATGTTTCACATCGTTCGCGAATAAGCGGTAATGAGCGGCGCGGTGATTGATTTGAGGGCCTTTTTTGATCGTTGTTCTTGTAATTGTAGTAATTTCATTTCGCATACCTAGTGTGTTTGATCGCAAGTAGTTTTTATGACTTGACGTTCTAAGTACTCGTGACGTTCTGTGACAATTTAAGTGATTTTACTTCATATGCTTTTTTATGTTTAACAATTCTCTTTTATCATAATTTGGATTTTTGGTCCCTTGATCGGCTTTCACGTAAAATTCTTACTGGGTGCAACTTTTTTTAGTTTCCAGAACAGCGTTTAGTAAAAAAACTACACATTTAAAACAATTAGATCGAAATGGGTTTTCGCCATCAGTCCCCTGTACTAATAAGAGACTGATGTTGCTATTACCGAGACAAATCTGTCGCTATCTGACTGACGACGAATGTATGTTTCAAATCGTTCACGAAGCAGCGGTAATGAGCGGCGCGGTGATTGATTTGAGGGGCCTTTTTTGATCGCTGTTCTTGTAATTGTAGTAATTTCATTTCGCATACCTAGTCTGTTTGATCGCAAGTAGTTTTATGACTTAACGTTCTAAGTTCTCGCGACGTTCTGTGACAATTTAAGTGATTTTACTTCACATGCTTGTTTTATGTTTAACAATTCTCTTTTATCATAATTTGGATTTTCGGACCCTTGATTGGCTTTTAGGGATAATTCTCACTGGGTGAATCTGTTGTTAGTTTCCCAGACCAGCATTTAATAAAAAGAAAAAAAAACACATTTAAAACAATTAGATCGGAATAGATTCTTGCCATCAGTCCCTTGTACTAGTAAAAGACTGGTATCGCTATTACGGAGACAAATCTGTCACTATCTGACGACGAATGTATGTTTCACATCGTCCGCGAATTAGCGGTAATGAGCGGCACGGTGATTGATTTGAGGGCCTTTTTTGATCGCTGCTCTATTGATTGTAATGATTTTATTTTGTATGCTTTTTGATCGTTATTAATTATTTACTTTTACGACTGACTGGATACAACGACACGAAAATGTTGTATTAACGGATAAGTATTGGTATTTTAACTATCGCACTTTTGAACACATTATTAAGGTACATAGCGATGCGGTGATTGAGGGTCTGTTTTGATCGCTGCTCTTATTATTGTAGTTATTTAATTTTGTGTACCCAAAGGCTTTTTGATCGCAATAATACTTTATGACTTGCATTGTCTAAACGAAACGTCAGCCATAAAAATCATTTTTGCTTCAATAAAATGGTATGCAACAAGTAAGAAACTTGCGTCGTCTAAATAAGTCTTTACTAATGCCTGCTGCTAACTCTACTAAAATATATAAATAGGTACTCAAAGTTTTACAACCAGACGCCGTTGACAATTCAAGTGATTTTACTTCACATGCTTGTTTTATGTTTAACAAATTTCTTTTAACATAATTTGGCTTTTTGAACTCTTGATCGGCTTTCAAGGTATATTCTCACTGGGTGGAACTTTTTATAGTTTCCAGATCAGCATTTAAGAAAAAGAACTGCACAATTTGAAACAATAGGATCGGAATGAATTCCCGCCATCAGTCCCCTGTACTAGAGACTGATGTCGTTATTACGGAGACAAATCTCTCGCTATCTGACGACGAATGTATGTTTCACATCGTTCGCGAATTAGCGGTAATGAGTGGCGCGGTGATTGATTTGAGGGCCTTTTTTGATCGGTGCTCTATGATTGTAATGATTTTATTTCGTAGGCTTTTATGATCCTTATTTGCTTCTACGACTGACTGGATACAATGACACGAAACTATATGTTATCAACGTGAAATTATTGGTTTTAAACTAACACACTTTGAACACTTTAATTTACTTTACACGTTATTATACTTATTTATACAATTATACTTATTGACGTGTAAAAGTGCCTGTAAAGGTGTAATTACTGAATAAACATTTGAATCTTTGAATGTATATAATGTTAATTAATTAATGTATGTAAACGTTAGATGTAATAAAAAGGTTCGTGCTAAGCCCCGTTAATATATAGGCACATTAATAACGTAAAAGTTGTTATTTTTTTACATGCAATTTGTGTTTCCCGAGCTCTTTTAATTGGAAATTTAATTTCAATTTTTATGTAGTTCCAGGGTGAGGTCGTACCATTGGTATTCTATGCTAACCATGTTGGCATGTGGTCGCTATTTGCTATAATTTCTGCCCCAATGGCCATCGGTTCGTCGAACTTTGTGCCTAATCATTGCTACATGAATGAAACAATTTTACATATCATATTTCTATTTTAGATCATACAAGCAAACTTCTACGAATCTCCACCTTTCTGCATTTCTCTAAACGTTCTAGCTATTTTCGACAACTCAAATTTATTTTTCGTCCGTTTCGTTCAAAATAAACTAAAAATTACTCCCATAGCACTAACAAAATTGAATATAATCTATTTTAAACAAATAGATTCGCTCGTTTAATTGAAAAGTGATGAATTTCATCAGCTTTTGTTGCATGAATGGTTGGACGGCTGCATTAATAGCCTATTTTGACTAGCTACAGAAAAAGTGATTGTTGATACAATATGTTTTTTTCGTTTTCAATAATCAATATTTTATAAATTATGTAGCATTGCATTATTTATATCCATAACCAACAGTATTTTATCCAGGGAGTTATTTGAATCGTATGGCTGATATTATTTAAAAAGAAACGCTAGAAAAACGTCTACTGACACTTCCAAGGGTAAAACTTAGATAATTGGTTGGTTTACTAACAGAGCACTGTACTCTTAATAAACATCTATCTGTTATAGGTATAACCCACAGACCCTTGCAGAGGCTGTTTGGAGAAGGAAGAAACAGCAAAGCATGTGATACTAGAGTGTCCGTGCGTCGCATCAACAAGAGAGGAGTACCTGGGATCTCTAAGTACGATGGTAGAAGCACCCTCTGCACTGCTCCGCTACCTCGACGAGTTGGGCTGGCTCGTATAAAAACAAGGTTTCCAGTCTACAAAGGGGAGACACAAAAGAATGTCATTGCCTCCCTCGCGTCCAAGAGGCTCTTAAGAGTAGCGTAAGCGCAAAAAATGCCCACGGAACCAGGTAAACGCTATCGGATTTCAGAAAAACTATAAGTTCCTACGTCTTTGCCTGAAGTCCTAAATATTTTACGCTGACTGTAGTTATTTTAAGAAACAAATTCTGAACGAAATATCAAATAACACACTTTATTTTTCAAGTCATGTAATCGCATCACATTGACTTTCATAGAACATTATTATGAAATACAATGAAGTCGAAACTCATAAGAAATTCACCGTGGACCTTCTTAGTCACCTTTAATTTCACGTGAAACGATAAATATCAAGTTTTGTACGTGTAAGGAATAAGTACCTTTGCCCATTTTGCAAATGGGGTCGATATTGAGACGCAGACGAATTTTCAAATAAATACAAAACGCAATTATTGGATGATAGTTGAAATAATAGAATTTTTATTTAAAAACAAAGGATCATCATTTTTGGAGGTATTTTCATCCTCATTATGACGTCTTTACCTCGAATGAGACAGACAGAGTATTTTGAGTCTTGCTGTTATACCACATTAAGTGTGATCGTGAGCGAGAATGTCCTTTTCATCCAATGAGGTATTTTCATCATAAGTTGATAAAGGATAACTCCAACAATTATTGTCCGCGGTACAAATATTGTGTTATTAGAAAATCTGACGTTTAATGAAGTTTGCTATTGAGATACCTATGTTTTTAGCCGTAATAGTAAAGAAAACAACTAGTTGTAGTACACACAGAAACGAGGTTTTGAATTGAGACCTTTTTCTTATAAATTAAAAATCGTAATTAAAAATCTTGTTTAAAAGGTTTCGGTTTTTATGTAGTCCACTTTGCTAATGACTCTATTTTGACAAATAAGGTAAGATTGTTGGAAATGAGACGTAATAACACAAACTGTATCAAATTTCCTACCTAGAAAAGAGTGTTTACTTTTATATGATCAGAATAAAATAGTGTTAAGATTTGAAACAGATCAGATTACCTTAGTCACCTACGAAAGAGTATGCATTTTTATAGTACTTACTATGTGATCGTAATAAAATAGTGTTAAGATTTAAAACAGATATTTACTGCATTGAAGAGAATCGAAGAGTCAAATATTTATTTAGAAAAAAAACTAGATTTCACTGCTGCAATGTGCATGCAATTTTTTTAAAGTACTTATTTTGCTATAAGTATATGTACACACGGGCTATACTAGATCACTATCTATCTTCTATCTGCTTCTTCTATCTTCTAAATATATATAACTCAAAGGTGACTGACTGACTGACATAGTGATCTATCAACGCACAACCCAAACCACTGGACGGATCGGGCTGAAATTTGGCATGCAGGTAGATGTTATGACGTAGGCATCCGCTAAGAAAGGATTTTAATCAATTCTACCCCCAAGGGGGTAAAATAGGGGATGCAAGTTTGTATGAAACTTTGTCAATTTTAACCGATCGGGTTTCATAAAGCTACTATGACGTAGGCATCCCCTAAGAAAGGATTTTGATAAATTACACCTCTACGCGAGCGAAGCCGCGGACAAAAGCTAGTAGAATAATAAAATTAAAATTACAACCAAATAACCAAAAACAAATTCGACATTCGCAAACGAATTGCCCGAGCGCCTACAAACTTATGTATGGAAACGCCGATTTTTTTTTTGTTTTTTGACTGTTATTTTAATTTCATTATACTATAGTGATGTATTAAAGCTTGTGGTTCGATTTATTATGGGTATGTTCCTTCCACATTGTATATAATTAAAATATCGTTCTGAATAATAGACTAAACTGCGCCTTTAAAAATTTACTTCGCTGCCCCTGGACAACTGCAACACCAGGGGTGTAACGGAAGCGTTGCCGGCCTTTCAAGAAGATATAGACTCGTTTCTTGAAGGTTTCAATGTCGTATCGGTCCGGGAACACTGCTGTAGGAAGTTGATTCCACAGTTCGGTCGTACGTGGTAAAAAGTTCCTTTTAAAACGTACGGTGGTTGATTGCCAACTATCCAAGTGGCGTGGACGAAATTTTAATTTCAGGCGGGTGGTGCGGTGGTAAAATTTTGCAGCAGGTATTAAGTCGAACAATTCTTCAGAGCATTCCCCATGATAAATGCGATATAAATGCACAAGGATGCAACATCCCTACGTAGAGCCAGAGGATCGAGACGGCTGACGAGAGTCACATCGTAGATTATACGAGTTGCGCGATTTTGAATACGGTCAAAAGGAAGAAGCTGGTATTTATTTACATTTCATTAAAATTTAAATTAGTAAAATCTTTTACAGTTATAATAGAGTGCAGTAACTAAAAAGTTTTATACTAAGAGAATATTAATAAGACTGAATTCGCCCTCTATATTTTCTCAAATCTACTCTTCATCTTTATTATAAAAAAAATTGTACTTACACACATTTTACTTTGGAGTATATAATTACCAAAAAGTTCTATAGAAAAAATAGAACCAGGCTGAAATCCGACTGGAGCAGGCTCGTAACTATTGCAAGCAATAGTTTAATATATCGATAGCCTATAGATACTATCGTGGCCTTGAAAAATAGTCACAATATCGATAGGACTATCAATAGTATCGAATAACCGATACTATCGATAGTATCGGTACTATATATTGTCCTGGGTCTTGGATGTTTATCTATATACGTATTTGTTATAAAATATAGTATCGTTGAGTTAGTATCCCATAACACAAGTCTCGAACTTACTTCGGGGCTAGCTCAATCAGTGTTATTTGTCTCCTATATATTTATTTATTTATTGCATTTAGATACTATCAGTACAGACAGTATTCGATACTATCGATAGTATCTAAATTCAATAGTATTGATACTATCGATAGTATCGGTGAGCTTACGTGCCCTCAATGTGCACGGAGGTTCACTGTAAAGATCGGCTACATTAGCCATCTTAGGGCACACCAGTGCCAAAACACCAATTAGGAGTCTGAAGTGGTCGCCATGATCGAAATTGGTCGGACATTAACAACAACAAGTATCGGTTATTCAATACTATCGATAACCCTATATTGTGACTGTTTTTCAAGGTCAGATAGTTATGCAACGCTAGTTACTATAACGGTTTAACACAAAGGTCTGAGACACAAGCGTTAAATTTTTGCACCGCACAGGGGTCTTCCTCGAAAGGCATCTGAAATAAAAGTGTCGTCTGTGATACTGCTCACTATGATACGGAAAGCCGACCAGAATATTGATCTTAAATGCCCTTTGTGCCCTCTATATTTTACAAACTCTACTCTGCATTTTAACTAATAAAATATTGTACTTATACATTTTTACATTTTACTATAGACTGTAATAAATAAAGAGTTCCAAAGTGCCAACTATACATTTCAATTAAAAATTAATGTTAAAATTTTCCAATAGAGTAAAGTTACCAAAAAGTTCTATAGAAAAAGAAACCAAGGTCTGTAACACAAGTGATAAAATTAAGCATCGCACAGGGATCGTATCTTAAAGGCATCGGAAATAAAAGTGTCTTCTGTGAAACGACTCAGTCTGCGAGACGGAAAGTCAAAAACCAATACCCGACTACGGGATCCATAGATGGCTAAAAATTTATATTTATTTTTAAATTGTACTAATCAACACCTTTCACTTGACACAGACACAAAAAAAAAAACGTGTGGCACTCGGAGACTGCCGCGGTAAAGCTATTGCATAGCATTTTTTATCAACTTATGTAATTATAATTATTTATTTATTTTTTATTTAAGCAGTATTTCTTTTTTCTTTGATATTAATTAAAGTTACATTTTATGAGCGTTATGACCGATAAGAAAACATTTTTTTTCTTTTATTGAATAAATGAGAAGTTAATATCGTTTAAAATATTTTTATTATCTTACAATAAATGTAGATTATTCAGGAATTTTTATTATGAGCAGTTAGCAGCTAGTCTACACGCATACGTCTAGTCGCACGCACACAATCACCGTGCCGAAGTCTGCCGAACTAAAACGACGTTAGACGATGCACGGCGGGAAGGGGGGGTGTTAGGTTTTGTTTTCGTTACGGAATTTCTTGATTCGGTCGCCGCGCTCAAAGCCCGCGATAAAAGCTATGCAATAGCTTAAAAATATTTCTGTCCCTTACTTTTTTGTTTGTACCATTCGTTAAATACATTTTTTGTATACAAATTGTACCCTGGACAATACTGATGAATCGATTGACATAAGCATTTGTAAAAATTCGACAAGCTATTCGGATGCTACGGTGGAACAAACATACGAGTAGACATATCCATATACATACATATATGCATGCATACACAGACTGCTAAAATCACTACCCTTCCTCTTGGCTTTGCCTTATTCGGGTAAATAATAACCTTGTATCTTATTTTCCTACAGAGTGTAGTTACCAAAGAATTATACAGCAAAGGAAATAGACATCCCACTGGACCAAGCTAGTTACTACGTATAATAACGGTTTAACACAAGCGATAAAATTTAGCGCCGCGCCGCACAGGGATCGTATCCGAAAGGCATCTGAAATAAAAGTATCCTATATGATACGATACGGCTCTCACATGGGTGACGCGCTTGCGGAATTTCTATTAGGTATATAACAGGGAGTTTTGCTTTATTGTAAGTAGTTACTGAGTACATATGGATGATATTTTGTCAAGCATGTTCTTTTAAATGGTCATTCTTGAGAAGACTCGCTTAGAAGAAGATTATTGTGAACACGGGCGATATTTTGTCAAGCATGTTCTTTCCAATGGTCATTCTTGAGAAAAGACTCGCTCAGAAGAAGATTATTGTGAACACGGGCGATATTTTGTCAAGCATGTTCTTTTACATGTTCATTCTTGAGAAAAGACTCGCTTAGAAGAAGATTATTGTTAACACGGGCGATATTTTTACAAGCATGTTCTTTTCAATGGTCATTCTTGAGCGACTTGCTAACAAGAAGATGCTTGAGAACAGAAATATAATGTATCAGCGGCTTTCTAGTCTGTGCAAATCATAAAAGCTTATCGAGAACATGTACGAGGAACTAAATAACTGTTCTATCAAAACAGCAACTATCATACTCAATGTGGCTTTTGGGTTTTTTTTATTAGCCTAGGCTCTGTCTGTCCCTTATCTGAAAGGCGTCTGAAATAAAAGTGTCCTGTACGTGTAAATCTATAAATTTTGTTCTAAACTTTTATGTTTGGTACTTTTATCCCTAATCGGCTATTTATAAATGCTTAATCAAAATGTTAAGCTATTGGTTTTTTGTCAAATCGTATGTTTTAATTGCTTTCATTCTAGACGTTCGTAGACTGCCCACAATATCAGATGAAAGGTATTCGGCTAATGTGGACCACATGCATCGAAACGTCTGACTTTACGAGTCAAACTGTTGCTCGTACAGTCACAACAAACATGCGCGTCGTAATATTTTCCCGTATGTTGTTAGTGGCTTTCGTCCTAGATGTTCGTAGACCGCTCACAATATGAGATGAAAGGGATTCGCTACGAGGGTGACACAAATAAGCGTCGCCATTACGTATTTATAGAAAAAATATTATTGGACATCTTTTATTTACTGTGATATCATACCTTTTTGGAAGCGGCACGCTGGATAAATATGTATTCAGGGCCTATCTGTTGTTTGTAATGTTACTTTAACAATCTGGTTTTCTTTTTGAAAAACTTACTAGTTTGACGTATGACCTTATCAATAAATAAATAAATATATATGGACAAATCACACAGATTGAACTCGAGACTCGAAACGTAAGGTTCGAGACTTGTGTTATGGGATACTAACTCAACGATACTATATTTTTATCACAAATACATATATTAGGTTGGGGAAAAAGTCTTTTCGCATATAGTATGTATGAAATTGTAATAAAACCATTTTTTTTTTCATATAACATGCGAAAATACTTTTTCCCCAACCTATTACAAGGTCGAAGGGACATACCCGTATTATTTCGAAGCACGGGCTGTACTAGATCATCATAATATAATGAAATTAAAGTAACAGCCAGATAACCAAAGCAAAATTTATTTCCATAGGTACAAATTGCCCGGGCGGCTGCACTTCTGTATGGAAATGCCAAATTGTGTTTTGTGTGTTGGCTGTTATTTTAATTTCATTATACTAACGTGATCTAGTATACCCCGTGGTTTGATTTATTACGGGTATGTCCATCCCACCTTGAAACTATAGATAAACATCAAAGGTTAATTTAAAAATATCATTTTCCATCTATGACGACCTCCGTGGCGTGGCACCTTGCTAGTCCGCCACCCAGAGGTCCCGGGTTCGATCCCCGGTCAGGGCAAGTTGGAAAATGGCCTTTTTTTAATTGTCCTTGGTCTTAGATGTTTATCTATATATGTATTTGTTATAAAATATAGTATCGTTGAGTTAGTGTCCCATAACACAAGTCTCGAACTTACCTTGGGGCTAGCTCAATTAGTCCTCCCTCTGTCCCTATATATTTATTATCTTGACCTGACCTGACCGGGGATAGAACCTGGGACCTCCGGTGTGACTGCGTGGCATAATGACCACTAGGCCACATTCATGTATTATAACAACCTGCACTTCTTCTATGATATCCTAATGGACTTAGATACGAGGGGGGGTCAAAAAGTTCGCGGAACGGAGGGGAAGGGGGGTGAAATAAAATACTGTACTATTTTTCTTTTTCAATATATTCCCCCTTAAGTCGAATACATTTTTCAGATCTCTCTATTAACTTATTAATACCGTCGAAAAAAAATGATTTGTCTTTGTCCTCAAAATAGGCCGAAATCGCCGACTTGACTTCTTCATCATCGGAAAATTTCTTCCCCCGAAGCTCTTTTTTTAATTTGGGAAATAAAAAATAATCACAGGGGGCTAAGTCTGGACTATAGGGAGGATGGTTTAACATTTCGAAGCCACAGTGATGAAGGGCAGCCATCGCAACGCGGCTCTTGTGTACCGGTGCGTTGTCATGCAAAAGCAGCACACCCTTTGTCAACTTTCCCCGCCTTTTCTCCTTGATTGCTTCTTTTAATTGTCTTAGTAGATTAGCGTAGTATTCTCCCGTTATAGAAACACCCTTATCTTTATAATCTATTAATAAAATACCCTCTGTATCCCAAAAAACAGTTGCCATGATTTTTCCAGCCGATTGTGACACCCTGTATTTCTTAGGGGGGGGCTGACCCTTTTTATGCCACTGCATAGACTCTTGCTTCGACTCAGGCTCATAATGATGAACCCAAGTTTCATCTGCAGTAACAAGTCTTGCAAAAATTCCTTCCTTGTCGGCGCTACAGAGGTCTAAAAACTCCTTTGAATACTCGACGCGCAGCTGTTTCTGTGGTGGTGTGAGCATTCTTGGCACCCATCTTGCGCTGACTTTTGACATCCCAAGATTGTCGTGTAGAATATTTAAAATGGTTGTAGGTGATACTCCAACCATTTCTGCAAGTTGTTTCTTCTTCAAACGAGTATCCTCCAGTATAAGATTCTCCACTTTTTCAACGATGTTTGAGGTGGTGGCCTCAATCGGCCGTCCTGAGCGAGGGTCGTCTTCAAGAGACTCTCTGCCTTGCTTGAAAAGGCTATTCCACTTGTACACCATGGTTTTCCCAGGGCAAGAGTCCCCGTATACTGATAACATTTCTTCCAAAATTTTCTGAGGTGGTTTTCCTTGCTTAGTGAGGAACTTTATGACGGCACGAAACTCGATTTTTTCCATGTTCAAGTTTTTCTTCCGGATTCACTTGTTTGATCGACGACAGGTCAAAGGTTATTGACACAATCAGGTTCAAACTTGGCATATATACTCACAAAGAGTTGCTCATTAGTTACTACCTGCGGCAGGTCCCCCACCCCCCGCTATCCCCTCCATTCCGCGAACTTTTTGACCCCCCCTCGTACACCATGGGATACTTATAGCCTCGAACAGCGAAGTACTAACATGACAATTTTTAATTGCACTCTCTCTCTATACTGACGACCGATACCATTGGATTTCTTGTAATGCTCTGGTCACGGATCTGTCGGTCGTCAAGTGATAAAGTGGTGGAGGCGAGTGGTAGGAGCAATCAAAGATGGCAACCGCTCAGTTTACGCTTTTTTAGAAAGGGAAAATTGTCATCTCAGTGCTGGTAGAATTTCGCGCCACGGCTCTCTTAATTACATTATCCGAAGGGCTCTGGCCACCATTCAAGTACCTTGTACCCTCGAACCTCGAGGTGTTATACGTGATGATGGCAAGAGACCTGATGGAATGTCACTGATCCCCTGGGAACGCGACAGGGCGTTAGTGTGGGACGCCACATGCGTTGACACACTGGCACCCTCCCATCTCAGAGGATCAGTTTCAAAAGCTGGTTTGGCTGCTGAAAACGCTGAGATCGCCAAACGGCGCAAATATAGTTCGTTAAATGATGACTATATTTTTGTAAACGGCACAAAAATATAGTCATCAGGCGTGGAGACTTTCGGACCATGGGGCCCCGGTGCTAGGGGTCCTTAAAGAGTTAAAGAGATCTCCCCAAGACTGATCTCCGCCGCTGGTGACAAGAGAGCTGGCTGCTTTTTCGGCCAACGCATCAGTATTGCGATCCAACGGGGAAATGCGGCAAGCATTCTTGGCAGTTTGCCGCATGGGCGCGATTTTCTAGATTAAATTTATAGTAGATTTTTCACTTTTACTTTTTATTTGTAAAAATTTAAATTATCCTATCTGAGCTATTTAAATAAAGTATTTCCATTTAATCGGTGCAGTACATACCGTAAAAAAGTCGTAAAAACGAAACTGAGCGGTCGCCATCTTTGATTGCTTCTACCACCTCCTCCACCACTTTGACACTTGACGACTGACAGTTCGCTGATCAGTACATTACAAGGAATCCAATGATATCACTTATAGGTATAAAGAAGAAGAACAAATAAATCTCGGTTTTTAGAGGACTTTTGACGAAAAATGCTTTATCGCTGTAAGCGACTTGGCTGTCCGATGGTTATTAGCTATGTGACCTCACAATAAATTTATATGGCGCCATCTATAGGCCATTAATTTTAATGAAATTAAAAGTTAAATAATTTTAATCATACCGTTTACGCTATCAAATGAAAGGATTCAATTAGTATATTTTAAACATATGCATATTATTACCTGTTACTCCCTACTTTGCCCGCAATAATAGATTTTACGTATTTTTCCTTCTCTTATCCTTGAACTTTATTTTGAATATTGGTTTTTGACGCCTTCAATAAAGAACAAACAAGTAATTCTATAGATATCTACAGAAACTAAATGTAATGTTAATTCAAAGACAGGTAGTAAAGATAACTTGCTAGAATCCTAATTACATCGGTGTAACTTCTCTGAAATGACGCTTTATACAGAATTTCGAGCTACTCCAATAACTATCAACCGCTAACTAGGTTCCACGGTCCAATAGACTCGATCCCTAAGACTATAATAGACGCTCAACTATAACTAGATGATTTTGTCTAGTTTCAGGTGGTTTTGACAATAGATAACAATAGTTCTTCCCGAAACGTGATCTTGTGGATCCCACATATCGGCAACCTATTGATCGATTTGCCTCATATTCAAACTCAAAAATTCTACTAAATTTCATAATCCGACCAAAAATGCTAAAGTTATCGTCGAACAATCATACATACAAACGCCGGATTGTTCATCTAAGAAATCATCATATATGAGATAAACAGAAAAACGGTTGTTAAAAAGAGCCATCTAAGTTCTACTTACTTTCCATCATCACGCTGAAAGTGTCCTTTGGGTCTTACGGCCTTGATCTACTTTATTCTTATTACTTTATTTATTCACTTGTCAATATGTAGAGGACTACATATTGACAAGTGAATAGTGACTTGTGACAAGTGACTTGTGACAAGTGATAAGTGACCAGTGACTTGTGACAAGTGACTTATGACAAGTGACTTGTGACAAGTGACTTGTGACAAGTGACTTGTGACAAGTGACTTGTGACAAGTGACTTGTGACAAGTGACTTGTAACAAGTGACTTGTGACAAGTGACTTGTGACAAGTGACTTGTGACAAGTCACTTGTCACAAGTCACTTGTGACAAGTGGCAAGTAAACACTGGCAAATCACAAGTAGGTGTTCACACGCACTGACAAGTGGATACGCAGTATTACTATTCGCTTGTCTACATGTCACTCGCACTTGTATCTTTTTAATATGTAAACCGGGCTTAACACACGACTCAAAATGCTCTGTTTGCCCTTTTAATCTAGAGAAATAAGCGATAGTGTATGTAGTTATGTATTAAGTATACTTGTAAGCATTATAATTAGCATCATATCATCTGTAGCCTTCAATATCCCTCTGCTGTCAATTCGCCTCCCTCAATAAACGCCACTTTTCACAGTCCTGCGCAAATCTTATCCATATTTGAACCAGGACGTTTCTTATTTAGCCGTATATTGTCCACCACTGGCCATAGTCTTCTCCCAAAGATTTTCCAAAATTACCGATCTAGAGTGGCCTGCATAGCGCTTCCTAGAGACCCTGGTCAGGTTGTCTGATCACCTTGTAGGTGGGTATCCTACGCTTCGCTTGCCATGTTTCTTATATTGTTAACTTATTTTGCAAGATTTGTACAAACATACTTATTATCACGCCTGTTTCCCACAGGGATAGGCAGAGATTATGGACCCCCACTTGCTACGATCCTAAAAAACCCCTTTTGCTTCGTAAACACTCATGCCCTCCGGTTAAAAGTACTTCTAACCGCTCTTTTTTCTAGAACTGGTCTACGATCTGGTCGCAGAACGTTTGTCGAGGCTGACAAGATTTGTATTGTAAATATATATGTTTTTTTTTTCTTTTAACCCCTGTCATGACGAAAGAGGGGTTTTATAAGTTTGTCGCTAATGTCTGTCGGTTTATCTGTCTGTCGTCTGTCTGTGGCAACGTAGCGCTCTAACGGATGGACCGATTTCGATGCGATTTTTCTTACTTGAAAGCAAGTTCCTTTGCGGTTGTTCTTAGCTATGTTTGATGAAAATCGGTGTAGTCGCTTAAAAGTTATTGGAACCTGAAAGCTTGAAAGTCAGTGCCTTCTCCAAAAAAATTTTTTGACGTACGTACAGTAGTTCCGCTATTCATCACTAGATAGCGTTGTTGTCATTTTCGGTCGGGATTTTTTTTTAACTTACCTAGAAAATAAACTTATTATTAAAATTTTAAGCACTAGCAATGCGTTCTCGCCTGGCTACTACATTTCAACCTTAAAACCATTATTCAAAATCCACGTTCTGTAAAACTCTGTCAATATTCTGAGTGAACCTCTTTGCTGACCACTATTCCACTTTGTTATCTGATAGACGAATTTTAATAGCTGGCCATCTGCAGTGAGCAAGTGAAACAAAGTTAGCGCACAAAGTTTCTGCAGTGAATTTAGTTGGGAGCTAAAAGCTAGACAATTGCTGCACGTTCTGACGGCTTGATTGAATTTAGGCTACTAGAGTGGTCTCGTTCCGCCATCAAAGACTCTATAGCTTTTTCTCATATAAGAGACGTTTTGACAATCTATTTGGTTACTGGTAAAATTTTATTTTAACTTGACTAGGTCTTATTTATTTATTTACCAATTTATGTACACGGAAAATTTATACATAGAAAACATCAAATAAAAGTTGTACAAAGGCACACTTATCTCAAAAGAGATCTCTTTCCAGTAGGCCTGTGAGAGGAGATTTTTATGTAAGAGAGGCATACAGGCGTGTTTATACATGAAATAAAGGAGGAAGAAAATTAAAATGACAAAACTACACAAACTACAAATATTTATTATTAATACATATATTATTAAACACATACATACATAAATACATATGTGGCGACCTCTACGGCCACTGCAAGGAACTACAATAACTAACCTGTCAAGAGACAACCAGCAATATAGTTCACAAGAAGCATATGAGATGGCGCCAGCAGTATTCTACATCTCGATCTTAGAGTTCGCCCGATTCGCTGCATATATACAACTTCCGACGATACACCGTCGGAGCCGCGGTTCCCCAGGCGCAACAACATGCCTGGCGGGAAGATCTTCCCTTTGTGGCGGTCGAGCATATCACCTCGCTCCCGCTCCTGTGGTGACCCCGACGTGATTGGAAGCAACCTTCTCCATCATCAGCAGCCAAGCAGCCTTCTTCAGCATCGTTGAACTCTGTCGTCATTGTTCCTCTCTCTCACTCAATATTGGTCAGCAGCAGTCTCACAGCAAGCCAGCGCAACGGGTCAATCTTCAGGTCCATCGCAGCCGACTCACCGAGCTTCCTGGTTCTGATACCAAGCACCCACAACTCACTCGACGACTTCAGCGACCGGCGCATCCCCCGTAGCATCGCACCCTGGATCTGAGGCATCTACTCTCCAGCGTGGCACTCCGGCAGGACATCATTCCGGCGCCAAACAAGTCGACAACGCTCTACAACAGTCTCGACTCACCGCAGACTACGAGCACGCTCAGCACGGTCTCGACTCACCGCAGGCCACGAGCAAGCAATTCACTTCCGACTCACTGGAAGGCTCCCGACTCACTGGGACAAGAATTATCTGGCACTTGCAAGCTACGACATGAAGCACAGACTGCACTTGAAAAAGCTATCAGACCTCCGGTCTTGGGAGGGAGTCCTGTGGCGACCTCTACGGCCACTGCAAGGAACTACAATAACTAACCTGTCAAGAGACAACCAGCAATATAGTTCACAAGAAGCATATGAGATGGCGCCAGCAGTATTCTACATCTCGATCTTAGAGTTCGCCCGATTCGCTGCATATATACAACTTCCGACGATACACCGTCGGAGCCGCGGTTCCCCAGGCGCAACAACATGCCTGGCGGGAAGATCTTCCCTTTGTGGCGGTCGAGCATATCACCTCGCTCCCGCTACAGTAAATATGTAAATTGGTGGGAAGCACCCACATCACTCCCCTCCAGAGACCGTGTCTACGGGCGATAATAGTCAGGGAATCTTACACGTCTTCCTGATCTTGTTGTACGCACGACCTCTGGAGGTTGGGGTGTATGGTGCTGTGAAACTTGAGATGGAGGTTGTTGAGAGGGCGTTCCTTGCGGGTTTGGCTGTTGCTGATGAGATTGATCAGCGTCATCGTCGGACAGCATGAAGGCTGGCTTAAGGCGGTCGACAGATACTGTCACGTCTTTACCCTTCACATGGATTTTATAAAATTTTGCATCCCTCTTGATAACCTCATACGGGCCGGTATAAGCGGGCTTAAGTGCACCACGTAGCGCGTCTTCCCTTAGGAATACGTGGCTACATGTGCTAAGACTTTTAAAAATAAAAACTTTGGGGCTAGAATGGTGCTGTGTAGGCACAGGACGAATGTTTTCGACAAAAGATTTAAGGTGGGCTGAGAAGTCGGTGATATCGGTGGTATGTATAACATCACTCTTGTCAAAAAATTCGCCGGGGAGTCGGAGAGGCTCCCCGTATACAAGTTCCGCCGATGAGGATTTTAAATCCTTTTTAAAAACTGTCCTGATGCCTAGAAGCACAAAAGGTAGGGATTCAACCCAGTTTGGGTCTGCGTGGCAAGTGATTGCGTACTTGAGCTGCCGGTGAAAGCGCTCCACCAAGCCATTTGATTGGGGGTGGTAAGCTGTGGTCCTCCGATGTTTAAAACCAATGTCTTTAGATAATTGATGGAACAGGGCTGACTCGAACTGTCTGCCCTGATCTGTAACAATATCGGTAGGACAGCCGAACCGAGATACCCAGCACGAGATAAATGCTTTGGCCACCGTCTGCGCAGAGATATCAGTTAAAGGGACAACTTCCGGCCATCGCGTAAAGCGATCGACGATTGTCAAACAGTAACGATAGTCTCCAGATGGAGGTAGGGGTCCGATTAGGTCTAAATGAACATATTTAAAACGCGCCAATGGTAAGTCATGTGTGCCTAAAGGTGATGTGACATGTCTCGTTACCTTGGTACGCTGGCAGGTTAAACATGCCTTAGACCAATCACGGCACTCTTTGCGCATACGGGGCCAAACATAACGCTCAGCAATCAGCTTGGCGGTAGCGTTTGCACCGGGATGGCTCATTGAATGCAGACAATTAAATATCTGCTTCCGCAGGGTTTTGGGAACGAATGGCCTGGCCGTCGATGTACTGACGTCGCAGTACAGCTCCTTTCGACTGCCAGGAATTTGTCGTTTGACTATGTTGAGTGAATTTTCACCTTTGAGATAGTCAGCGAGTTCAAGATCCGTGGTTTGAGAATCAGCCAGTACCTCCAAGTCCACGGGTGTCTGCAATTCTTCAACTCGCGAAAGAGCATCGGCAACTACGTTGTCTCTGCCCGAGATATGTTGAATATCACTGGTATACTGCGAAATTAGGTCAAGGTGCCTATACTGACGAGGCGAACAGTTACTCTTCCGTTGATGAAATGCGTAACAAAGAGGCCTATGGTCAGTATATACCGTAAAGTGGGTAGCCTCTAGCATATGACGAAAATATTTAATACTTTCATAAATTGCAAGGAGCTCCCGGTCATATGGTGAGTATTTTCTTTGAGAGGGGCTCAACTTACGTGAGAAAAATGCTAGAGGCTGCCAGTATCCATCTTGTAACTGCTGTAGGACTCCACCTATCGCTGTATCTGAGGCGTCAGTGACGAGTCCTATTTTGGCACCAGGGTTAGGGTGGGACAACATAGCTGCCGAGCAAAGGCTCTTTTTGCAATCCTCAAAGGCTTGCAGTGAGTCCTCTTTTATGACCACCGGCTGTGAAGGCTTTGCCGCTCCAGTGAGAAGGGCATTTAAAGGGGCTTGAATTTTTGCGGCATTGGGAATGAATCGCCTATAAAAATTCACCATGCCCAAAAATCGCCTCAGTTCTCGTACAGTCCTTGGAGCAGGGAAATCCATAATTGCCTTTACCTTACTTTCCAGAGGTTTGGTGCCGGCAGCGGATATAGTGTAGCCTAGAAATGTTACCTCGCTAGCGCCGAAAACACATTTAGCGGTGTTGACCAAAACGCCGTAGTCTCTCATACGACTGAAAATCTGGTGTAAATGGCTCTCGTGTTCTTCCTGAGTCCTAGAAAATATCAAAAAATCGTCCAGGAATGGGTAACAAAAATCTAAGCCACGCGTCATTTCATCCACAAACCTCTGAAAGGTTTGGCCTGCGTTCCTCAAACCAAAGGTCATATAAGGAAACTCGTATAATCCGAATGGCGTGGTGATCGCCGTTTTCGGGATATCCTGTTCTTCCACAGGGATCTGGTTGTAAGCCTTAACCAAGTCGATCGTAGAGAAGTACTTACAACCAGACAAGAAGTGGGAAAAGTCGTGGATGTGGCGTATCGGGTACATGTCAGGTATAGTCCGTGAGTTAAGCAACCTGTAGTCCCCGCAAGGACGCCAGCCATTATCCTTCTTAGATACTAGATGGAGAGGGGACGCCCAGGGGCTGTCAGATGGACGTGCCGTACCGTTGGCTAACATTACCTCAAATTCCTGTTTGGCGATCTTGAGCTTTTCAGGTGCTAGTCTTCGCGGCTGACAGGATATTGGGGGACCTGGTGTAGTGCGTATATGGTGTTTAGTGTGATGTTTAATGCGACCTGGAGTACCAGCGGGGCGTGTAATTTCAGGGTATTGTGCCAAAATTGAAAGAAATCTATCAGAGCTGTTACTTGAATAACCAGTCATGATTTTAACGCTTGATACTAAGCTGGATTTGACGGTGCTAGCTACAGCACTGATATTGGTTGTACCATCCACAAGCCTACGGTTACCTACGTCTACCATGAGTCGGTAATACTCAAGAAAATCAATCCCTATAATGGGCTTTGTGACGTCAGCGACTACAAAACGCCAGGGAAAATCGCGACGTAATCCTAAATTTAATTTTAGTTGTAAATAACCGTATGTATCGATGGCAGAACCATTAGCAGCACTTAGTTGATACGCAGTTTTGATACGAGGCTCACTAAGCGCGGACGCGGGGTATACACACAAGTCACTTCCAGTGTCGACTAGAAATTTGACATTAGACGCACGATCGGTGACGAAGAGACGACCCATTTGGCTGCGGCAATCATCGGTCGCCATCACTGACTGCCTGGCGAGTTTTCCGATTTGAAGTCACAAGGCTTGATGCATCTTCTGGCTCGAGATTGGTACCTGAAGTGGTACCAACACACTGGGAACTTTCTGTAGTTTGAGTTCGACCTGCGTGATGATGATCTTCCACGTTCATTTCGCTGATGCCTTTGACGAGACCGGGATCGATTGTTTGTCTGAGCCGTCAGGGCACTTACTTGCTTGGCCAGCTCCGAAACTTGGCGAGTCAGCTCACTAATTGAAGAAGACGGCGCTGTTGTCTCAGCAACCTGGGCTGCCGGCTGCGCGATGTCATTTATGCGGTCCGCAAGCTCTGCCAGGGCATCCAGTGACAGAGTGGGCTGAGATGCTATAATCGGCTGCATGCTGGTAGGTAGGCGGCTGGTCCAAATTGTTTTTAAAAAATCCTCTGGTACTTGTGGGCCCGCGAGGTCTTGCAAGTGTCTGAGGAACTGGGAGGGTTTGCGGCTCCCCAGCACCTCGTGCGATAATAACTGCTTAACCTTATTCTCGCGGGACACGGACAATCTCTTGATTAATTCGGCTTTTAGGCGATGGTAGTCGGGAGGGCCGACTAAAATGTCTTCAACCTCTGCCGCGTACTTACGATCAAGTGTACCAAGTATATGGAAAAATTTCGTCTTGTCGTCCGTTATCTTCGCTATTGTAAATTGGCACTCCACCTGGGCGAACCATATAGCCGGTTTTTCGGGCCAAAATGGTGGTATTTTCATCGTCGTGAACATTGTTGGTTGCGACGACGTGCCTTGATCGCCCTCCGCCATTTTGTAATGCCTCCTTGGCTTCGTGTTAACGTTTTTCTGTGAATCGGCTGCATCACTTCCACTGCTCATTATATGAACGTACGTATGTATTTATCGTCGTAGGTCACCACTGTGGGAAGCGATGAAATGATTAAGCCGATGATTCAAGCAAATGAAGTATATTGAAGTAAAGAAAGTACGTAGAAGAAAACAGTTCGGATAGTATAGCACAAGAGAAAAGGTAGAAAGTTCGTAAGAAAGTCAGAATTGCACGGAAGCACAAGCTATGCACTTAATGTCACAATAATTATTACGCGAACGCGGGCTAGCAAGCGGCGGGAGCAACGAGTGACGCAGGTTACTCGTCGCACAGCGAAATCACCACTGGGCGGACGCAGCGGCCGAGCGCCGCACGCGCAGCTCATACCTATACTTATAGGAATGTGGTGCGAAAACAGGCTCCGCTGGAATACTACTCGTTTGCCGCGGTGATGCTTGTGTATTATTGATTTGTCTGTATGTTGTAATGTATAAATTATAAATTATAGGAAAAAGAAGTGTTTATGTTAAGTTAAGTGTTTGTATAGTAATAGATATATAAAATAGATATTTTATTTATAGATACATATGAAATATACAGTAATAAATAGATTATAAATATGTAAATTGGTGGGAAGCACCCACACATATATCTATTTAGAAGAAAATATAATATATACTTAATATGAACATTTTAAGTTACAATTAAGATGATTCCAATAAATAATGATCTTTTACTCGTCTTTTAAATACAGAAATCGTTTTTGAGTCACGTATACGTGGTAATGAGTTCCATAGTCTGACTGCATGTACCGAGAAGAAGTGGGAAAAGGTAGCAGTGTTGTGAGGAGGGAATATAAAGACAGTTCTTAGGTGGGATCTGCAAAGAGAATTTGGAGGATATAAAAAGAAGAAACGCTCTCGCAGATAGGAGGGGAAGGTAGAATAGAGTAGCACGTTGAAAAGAAGATAAAGAATGCGACTGTCTCTACGGAGCCGTATAGGAAAGCATTTCAGCTGAGCACGGTGCTCTGAAACATGGTCGAACTTTCTCAATCCAAATATGAAACGGATACATAGATTTTGCAACCGTTCCAGTTTGTCTAATATATTTTCTGTTGCATCCAAGAAACACGTATCAGCGTAATCCAAAATTGGTAGAGTAAGGGATTGGGCAAGAGAATCCTAGTCTTAAAGGGCAAGAAGTATTGGAGAGATTGGATTGGAGAGTGTGGAAGGAAAAGTGGATCTTACGACTGACTTCATTATTATGGGCTGACCATTTAAGGTTATAGTCCATTATAATTCCCAAGTTTTTGGCTGTGTTGGTAAAGGCAATCTCAGAACACCTAAAATGTCACAGGCGAAAGATCATTAAAATCAATTCGATTACGCAAGCCACTAGTACCGATCACCATAGCCTGAGACTTAGTGGGATTTTACCTTAAGACCGTGACTTGTTGCCCATTCTGATACACGACAAAGGTCATCATTCATTGCTGCGATATCTGATTTAGCATTATCCACCGAGAAGTGGCGATACAGCTGCAGGTCATCTGCGTATAAATGAAATTTCTTTATTTTTCGCTTTCATGCACTTATACTATAACATGGTTAGTAGGTAAATAAGTACATGAACCCTGGCAGGGTGTTGCGAACTATAAGTATGTTGTTGAGTTTATATAATAAAAAAAATTACAGGATAGAACTTAAGTGATAGTATTTATAAATACAGAAAACTATAAAGAGGAAAGACAACCTCCTTGTGGTACTCCGGCTGCCAGATCACACCAGTCGGAGTGCGTTTCATCAAGGTAGACACCCTGTGTTTTTATGGCAGACCCACCACCCACCAATTTATGGCAGAAGGAGATACAGTGATAGAGTGGTCTTTTGTAGAATTATTATGTGCTTTTTGACCGACTTCAACAAAATAGGAGGTTATCAATTGAAGTGTATCTGTTTATTGTTTCCTGATTACTTGAAGACGCCTAGACCATTAATTTAGATTTTCTTTTTATTCGAAATACTTGTCATGTGGTGCCACAGAAATTTTAACAAAATCGGTTAGCTAATTTGTTAATAAAGTAGGTTTTCAGTTTTGAAAAATTATGTTCTTTTACAAAAACAGAGCTCAATTATAAACACCTATTTAATACAACTAATTTAAAAACAAGTACTCATTAAGTAGATATTTATGAGATCATAAAATCAATATTTTGTAGTACTACTATGTATCCTATGGTTTTAACTATTAAATCCGTACATAGCCTTCTTCTAGGGCAGTGGGACGCATTAAGGTTATTTCCCTTATTGTTTGAAAAAATGACATCACATACTTACTATAACTCAAAACAAACACTTCAACTCACTATCTAGTTCGTTAGTATTGAAGTGTCAGCTACTTTACATTGATGATAAAGTAAACAATATAAATGAGCCAAAAGCAATAAATCCAATCAGTGATGGAAAACAACCTAATCAAAATGAAATTATTCATAATTGCGTGTGTTTTAATATCAGTTTCCGCTGAAATATCACTTCCAATGGGGTATCATGCGGCTATCGGTATACCAGAAGCATCAAAAATTAAAGAAACTGAATCGAGGCTATTGCTATCAAGAATATCTTCAGGATCTAATTCATATCTCGGCGAGCATCCATTTTTTGGTGGCCTAATCATTGGCCTTAAAAACAACTTGGTATCTGTATGTGGATCTACCCTTATTTCCAATACAAGATTGGTAACTGCAGCTCATTGCTGGAACGATGGATTTAATCAAGCAATTCAGTTTGAAGTTGTTTTGGGATCTCTGACTTTATTCTCTGGAGGAGTAAGAACTACTACAACCAATGTCACTTCCAATCCTTTATACAATGCTAGTAGTCTTCAAAATGATATAGCAGTGATTGTGATCCCATGGACATATTTGTCTTATTACATCCAACTAATAAACCTACCACATGGAATCCTGCAAAATAGTACCTTCGTTGGAAATAGCAGTATTGTTGTTGGGTTTGGCAAGAATGGAGAATCAGAAAGTATTACAGTTGGACAGAGACTTAAGGACTCTTATGTCAATGTAATTTCTAATACGGAATGTGTTAAAACGTTGGGAAATTTGATCAGTGACTCTAAGATATGTTCAGCAGGATATGTGAATAATGGACCTTGTAAAGGAGATGCAGGGGGACCTTTGTATGTAAAAACTGGTAACTATGAAAGTATTCTGATTGGAGTTATGTCTTTTGCATCACCATATGGATGTGACGTTGGGCATCCGTATGTAAGCACCAGAGTTACTTCATACGTAAATTGGATTGAAAGTGTCTAAATATCAACTTCTCAATTCTGACGTCTTTTTACTGTGCTTTTTTGTTATTAATAAATTTTATGGATAAATAAGATCAATTTGTAATTTGGTATTTTATGATTTAAAATATAATTGTTATTAAAAAATTTCCATAGAGACACAAAATTGTTGTTTAGTTTTATTAACAAATTTGAATTTGGTTTTACTAACGTAGCATCAACCAAAAAATCAGCGGTTGATAACACTATAGCCATTGAAGAAGACCAGCTATCAATAAATAAAAATTGTTTATTGGGAATTCAGTTCTTACCAATCATACAAATTGCTGGAGCCTCCTTTTAAGCAAAATTATGCTTGTGAAAGGAGACTCCACTCTTTCTTATCTCTACGGTTTACAATAAACAATAAACAAAATCTGAAAAATAGAAAAATATTTATTCATATGTACGCATGGTCGGTCGTACGCATGCATGTATGTACTCACTCATATATGTATACTTATACAATATGTAACAAAGACCATCTAGATATTATTATGCACATAATTTATCTGTTTATAATATTTTATTACTTGTCCCAAATATTTTCGCTCTCTTTCTTTATGTACTCACCAATTTAGATACCCATTGTACCCACTCATTATATGGTTTGTTAATGTTCAAATGATTGTAAACTGTTTATGTGCAATAAAGATAAACCTTAAAAACAAACATACTCTGGAGGCGTCATAAATAATATAGATAGGTCTGTATCTTTCATCAGTATCTCTTTTTTTTTTAATTTTTTGGTCAGTTATAAATTCATGAATTTTGTTTTTTTATTTTTAACAAAGTCCACAAAATTGTATACAAGACTTTGTCAAGTAAGTATTTTATGTTATTGTACGGAGAAGGTAATATCAAACTATTTCCTAACCTCGGTCAAAAGTCTTCAACTTGTGAGTCTATTTCCATCCAATGAGACCGATAACAGCATAGCTCTTAATTGCAGAAGACGATTCGTTTCTTTATTTATCGTGTGTATAAATGGCCAAAACTGGTGTCAGATTTTTCAGGCTGCCTAAAAGCATCTGTCCTAGGTTGACGACTTCCATACAAGGATGACAGCCGGGACTAACGGAGCTTAGTGGCCTGGTGGAAGAACGCATTACTGGCCTTTTAGGTAAGTAAAGCGACACCAGGCGTTTGCCGCACTTCGATGGGTAACCACAAGTGGAATAAAATTTCTCGAGCTCCTCCGTGCTTCTGAAGGCACGTATAAGCCGTTGGTCACGGCTGTCATCATTGGGTGCAGTCGTTAAGCTATGTCAGATGTCTTTAGGCAGCTTAAGAAATCTGACACCAGAAATCGGTTTTGAGGCGGATTTAGCAACGACACTTGGAGCTTCTACAAACACCGTTTAAATATTTTAAACACACACAGACTTTGCAAAAATAAGGATTTTGCTGAGTGAACTGCCCAACGGAATATCATTTTCGCGTACCCACGTAATATTTATAACCGGGCCTAAGTCAATACCCTGAGGAACCCTTTCTTCTAAGGGCGAAACGGATTGACCCTCGTTAGTTACTGGATAGACATCTGTATGTTTAGAATGTGGTATCCTTTTTCTTTATTACGTAGAGGCTGATATATGGGGAAAGTACGTACTGCAAATAATAAAATATTTTTTATTCATCCATGGTTGCAGGGGTGAAGTTTAGTTTGATTATATCATGTTCTTATTTTATTGTTTTAGTTGTTGTAATTATTATTGTAGTTATCTATACATAATATAATACTAATTAAATAAAAAACTGACTTTTGTTCCCCACATAGAGTTCCATAAAGTTTAGATGCCTTCTTATTAATGTTGTCTACATTACTAAGAAGGCATCAAAATTTTATGGATTTGTATTTAGAAATTGCAGGGATTTCCGGAAACCTCGCACTAACATATTAGTTTTTACTACTGTGGTACGTAGCATATTGGAGTATTGTAGTATGGCGCCCGTATTATGCAACACATACACTTTGTATAGAACGGCTACAGAAGCGCTTCTTAAACCATCTTTCTTATATGGTTCGAAAACATGAAGAGCTAAAATCATATGACGAAATGCTGAATTACTTTAACATTAGTTCATTATCGAAAAGAAGGGAGATTTTGGACCTGAAATTCTTTTGTAAAATAGTTCGTAATAAGATTATTTCTCCACAACTATTAAGTAAAATAACGTTTAGAGCTCCTTCTAGAAGGATTTGAGGTATTGTTTCACCTTCAGTCTTACCCTTCCGTCGAACTGTTTTGGGTCTTAATTCACCTATTTATAAAATATGTGACCTATATAACAAAGTAAGTAATTTATGTGATGTGCACCACGACTCATTAAAAGTTTAGCTTTATCGTAAATCGAAGGTACCGAAAATTTTTTTTCGGAGTGTCAAAATCCATAACAAGTTTGCTATAATCTTCAAAATCCATAATCTATACTATAATAAAAGAGTAAAAAAAATGTGTCTGTACATTGAAAATTTTTCAAAAAAATATATTTGGGGCGATGGAGATATAGTAATAGAGTAAGAAAATAAAAAAAAATGTCTGTCTGTTTGTCTGTTTGTCTGTTTGTCTGTTTGTCTGTTTGTCTGTTTGTACACGCTAATCTCCGGAAATACTGGACGGATTCGAATGAAACTTTTTTTGTTATATAGCTGTGAAGCCTGGGCAACATATAGGCTATAATTGATTTTGGAAAATGGAACACATGATGCAGAACTATAATGGTCCAGCTAAACTATAAGAAATATTAAAATGCCGCCTTAGCAAAAGTTGTTAAGTCTGATGAGAACTTTTCGTTGAGTTATAATACAACTGGCCAAGCGCGAGTCGGACGCGCGCGAAGGGTTCCGTACCATAATCTATGAAAAATCACGTTTGTAGTATGGGAGCCCCCCATCAATACTTATTTTATTCGATTTTTAGGGTTCCATAGGGTAGGGTAGAAACGGGACCCTATTACTTAGACCGTCCGACTGTTTGTCTGTCTGTCTGTCACCAGGCTGTATCTCATGAACCATTATAGCTAGACAGTTGAAATTTTTATAGATGATGTTTTTTGTTGCCGCTGAACAAAAACATACTAAATGTATACTATATTAAAAGAGTAAAAAAAATGTGTCTGTACATTGAAATTTTTTCAAAAAAAAAGTTGTTTCGTCCGAAGTAGAACTTATAAGTTCAGTATTTGCGGACCTTCAGAGCATAACACACCAGAAAATTCTTGGTTATGTGAACGCGCCATATTGACAAAAAAAAAAAATCAATTAATTAAGAACTTATGACGCAAATTATTGTTAACTAGCTTGTGCCCGCGGCTTCGCTCGCGTAGGGGTGTAATTTATCAAAATCCTTTCTTAGGGGATGCCTACGTCATAGTAGCTTTATGCATGCAAAGTCTCAGCCCGATCGGTTTAAAATTGACAAAGTTTCATACAAACTTTCATCCCCTATTTTATCCCCTTGGGGGTAGAATTGATCAAAATCCTTTCTTAGCGGATGCCTACGTCATAACATCTACCTGTATGCCAAATTTCAGCCCGATCCGTCCAGTGGTTTGGGCTGTGCGTTGATAGATCACTATGTCAGTCAGTCAGTCACCTTTGAGTTATATATATTTAGATATATAGATATATATTTAGATTTCTTTGATAGTGTTGTTGACGACGCCACCAATTATCCAGTTGAGTTTCTTAATTCACTTGCAGCAAATGGACTCACGGCTTACAAAATAAGTCTTAATGTCGGAGGGCCAATAATGCTGATGCGAAATTTGACTCCGCCGAAACTGTGTAACGGAACCCAACTTAATGTCTCAGTACTGTATGCCGAAGTTCAGCGGCTGAATTTCAGCCAATGCATGTCTGCAATGTTATTTGCATTACTAGCAACACATAACGCCGAACTTCCGATGCTTTTGCCTGAATCGGACCCGTACCCGTACCCGTACCCGTACCCGTACCCGTACCCGTACCCGTACCCGTACCCGTACCCGTACCCGTACCCGTACCCGTACCCGTACCCGTACCCGTACCCGTACCCGTACCCGTACCCGTACCCCTACCCGTACCCGTACCCGTACCCGTACCCGTACCCGTACCCGTACCCGTACCCGTACCCGTACCCGTACCCGTACCCGTACCCGTACCCGTACCCGTACCCGTACCCGTACCCGTACCCGTACCCGTACCCGTACCCGTACCCGTACCCGTACCCGTACCCGTACCCGTACCCGTACCCGTACCCGTACCCGTACCCGTACCCGTACCCGTACCTGTACCCGTACCCGTACCCGTACCCGTACCCGTACCCGTTCCGCTCCCGCTCCCACTTCCGCTTCCACTCCTGCTCCCGCTCCCGCTCCCTCTCCCGCTCCCGCCGCCGCCGCCGCCGCCGACGCCGCCGCCACCGCTTCCACCGACGCCGCCGCCGCACCTTTCGCCGCTGCCGCCGCCGCTGCCGCCGCCGCCGCCGACGCCGCCGCCGCCGCCGCCGCCGCCGCCGCTGCCACCACCGCTGCCGCCGCCACCGCTTCCGCCAACGTCGCCGCCGCCGCTTCCGCCGCCGCCGCCGCCGCCGCTGCCGCCGCCGCCGCCGCCCCGCCGCCGACTCTCTCTCTCTCTCTCTCTCTCTCTCTCTGTCTCTCTCTGTCTCTCTCTCTCTCTCTCTCTTTCTCTCTCTCTCTCTCTCTCTCTCTCGCTCTCTCTCTCATTAGCTTTTATTTATATTTATACGCCGGAGTCATAAAGTCCACGCGAACGAAGTCGCGGGCATCAGCTAGTGTTCAAATATCCGTAATTTTGATTTACCTAATAAGGTATCTTGAATGATACCTAACACTCTTGTGCCATAATATGAATTGCTATAATAATAGAATTTTCTAATTTTGGATGCTATAAAGTCACATGTCCTAGGTATTGTACTCGTATTCTATAATGTATGTTAGTCAGAATGTTAATTTGTAATACGCTTATTGGCTTAAAACACTTAGTTAGAATTGGGTTTTAGTCATAGAAAGAAATTGCTGTAAAACCGACTCCACGTAGTCTTGTCTGCCCTATTCCTAGAGTGTAATTCCTACCCGCGTAGGCGCGGAGGGGCGAGCTGAGGAGCAGGTGGCTTGGAACGAGCCGCTGGAGTTTAGAGTGGCCGGCAAAGCCGGCCAGAAAGCCGCCGACGCTTCGGTGGCGAGTAAAAGCCATCAGCGACGATTAGCACACCTGGGAACACCGGAGTCCCGCAGCGCCGTAGCCGTGACAGAAAGGATGCTTGTTGCATGCTGCATGCTTACTTGCATGCTTCATGCTTGCAAGGTGCATGCTTGCTTGGATGTTACATGCTTGATTGCATGCTATATGCTTGCCAGGTGCATGCCTGCTTGCATGCTGCATGCTTGCTTGCATGCTACAAGCTTGCTTTCATGTTGCAAGCTTGCTTGCATGCTGCATGATACTTGCTCGTGAGCATTGTATCAATAGGATTTCGGTTAAATAATTAAACAATTGCAATAATTATTATTATTTATTAACGAATTTATTGCTGCCCGATATTAGGATACCTGATAATTACGAAGAAAAAGAATAGACACTTTGAATATTATGGAACATAATATTAAAAAAAAATTAGCACGTTGTATTTCGGGATTAATACTTTCGGGTGCGTGATATTATGCGTTATTTTATTAGGGCTAAGCATCATTCGGACATATGATTATTATCGAAAAAAATATTATGAGATCTTAAATTATGTATAAAATATTTAGGAGACAAAATAGAGAACCTAAATCGAATTGTCAATATAAGGGAAAAATCATTCCAACTTACGAAATAGTTTTTCGATGACGTACTTATGTACACATTTGTGTATTCTTAATCTATGTATGTACACACAAAGATTTGGAATATAGAAGTAGTGCATACACCACAACCTTTAGGTAGTGGCAGGTGAACAGGGTTGCCATTGCGATCTTGTTTAACCATTACTATTAATTTACATTTATATTAACTGTTATGATAAATATGCCAATTTTTGTAATTGTTAAGATATGTTATATATAAAGCAAGCGGTGTTTAGATTAGTAGGTGTGCGCATTAAGCAAAAAAATGTTTTGCATTTTAGATATAAGCCTGTACACAATGATGAACCTAATAAATAAATAAAAAATTGCTGTATGTACAATAAGGTTTTGGACATTACGTGAAGATATTTTGAAAAAATAAAATTTGCCTTTATCAACGCGGAAGAAAGCAAAAAATAATTATAAGAAATTTTACAAGTTTGTCTGTGCATTTGCGCGCACTAATTCCAGAAACGGCATTACCGATTTGAATGTGATTTTCTCGTAGTGTGCTGAAACCTCAAAAATTCGTCTTCTGATACAAAATGGTTTAGCTGACCGCCCAAATTGTTTGAAGAAACGACGAAGGGGAACAGCGAATTTTAGTTCGGCCGTGCCTATTTATAGAATAAATATTGGACGAATTTCAGATCGGAAAGGTGTCAAGAATGCAAATTGTGTTTACTGGGGCAATACCGTCAGGCGAATGTCAACAGTAGTCGGGGATTCAGGGGCGCCTGATAAGGCGAGTTTACATGCAATGATTTTTCCTACAGCGCAAAATTTTACTTTAAGTTCAGATCATTACTGATTTATCTCCATATTTTAACGTTCTCCCAAATGCATCCTTGTTTCTACTGCTTTAGAGCCCGGTGTGCACATTTATTTTTTTCTTTTTCAAAGGTGTAAATAAAAATTGTGTTGAATGGGCCAATACCGTCAGGCAAATGTCTACAGTACCTAGTAGGAGATTCAGGTGCGCTCAATAAGGAGGGGGAAGTTTGTAGGCAACGATTTTTTCCTACAGAGCAAAATTATACTTCAAGTTCAGATCATTACTAATTCATCTCCACATCTGAGCGTTCACCCGGATGCATCCTTATTTCTTCTGCTTTAGAGCCAAGTGTGAGCATTTTAGCTTTTTCTTCTCCAAATGTGTAAATTCAAATAGTGTTCATTGGGGCAATACCCCCAGGCGAATGTCAACAGTAGTCCAGAATATCAGAGGTGCCAAGGGAGTTTATCGGTGTCAATTTATATATACTATATTTTTCTACAAATTCAGATCATTGGTCTTATAGCATAGTTTTTTCTCCTATTATTTTTGACGACTTCGTGGCGTAGTGGTTACCATGCTAGTCCGCCACCCAGAGGTCCAGGGTTCGACCCCCGGTCAGGGCAAGTTGAAAAATGGCCTTTTTCAAATTGTCCTGGGTCTTGAGTGTTTATCTATATATGTATTTGTTGTAAAATATAGTATCGTTGAGATAGTATCCCATAACACAAGTCTCGAACTTAATTTGGGGCTAGCTCAATTAGTGTTATATATTTATATTTATTTATTTATTCATATTTATTACTTATTTATTTCCATATCTTAGCGATCTCCCGAATTTCATAACACGAGTATACCCACATTTATATTAAACCTTAATTGTATTACGTAGTACTGTAGAAGTATTTACAGTAATGCTTTTCATTATGCATAAACTCCTTGACGACCTCCGTGTCCTAGTGATCGCCATGCTATTCCGCCACCCAGAGGTCCCGGGTTCGACCCCCGGTCAGGGCAAGTTGGAAAATGTCCTTTTTCAAATTCTGGGTCTTGGATGTTTATCTATATATGTATTTGTTGTAAAATATAGTATCGTTGAGATATTATCCCATAACACAAGTCTCGAACTTAATTTGGGGCTAGCTCAATTAGTGTTATATATTTATATTTATTTATTTATTCATATTTATTACTTATTTATCTCCATATCTTAGCGATCTCCCAAATGCATCCTTGTTTCTACTTCTTTAGAGCCAGGTGTGCGCATTTTAGCTTTTCCTCTCTAAAGGTGTAAATTCATATTATATTCACTGTGCCAAGGGAGTTTATACGTGATGATTTATACCTACATCGCAAAATTTACTACAAATTCAGATCATTGGTCTTGCAGTATAGTTGTTTCTTCTATTATGGTATAAAGGGAAATATAATCAGTATCATGGAAAACATTTGCTGTAAAATAAAGCATACGTATTCAACAAATATTCCGGCTTAAGACTGCAGGTATAAAGCGACCTTAGCGTTGGTCGAAAAGCCAGAGGAATTACCGAAATGAAAATCGAAGGTCTACTCGGAATCGTGACTATGAAATAGAAACTTCAAATTAATGTTAATAAAATATTCAACTTCATGTTATACTTAGCATTGCAGACTTACTATATAAACAAAGTATTAAGCGTCTATTGAATAAATCAAATTCCTCCTTTTCGATGCTGCTCTGAGAGAAAATAAAAAACTTTTCTTATATATCCCCTATTCCTTCAATCGGCTTTTGCGATCTACGTGGTAAGAAATGCAGCAAGTACATATCTTTTTACTTTGTCCAAAAATTATAGCATACAAGAATAGTGGGCAATGAAGATCCTTTTTAAACGATTAATATCTGTAAAGGAAAGTAGATACTCGTACTTTTAACATGACTGCTTAATAGATTTTTTATTTTGTTAAATAATTAAATAAATATACAAGGACACATAACACTAACTGAGTAAGTCCCAAAGTAAGTTCGAGATATTATGGGATACTAACTTTACGATACTATATTTTATAACAAATACATATATAGATAAACATCCAAGACCCAGGACAATTTCAAAAAGGCCATTTACCAACTTACGCTGACCTGGGATCGAATCCGGAACCTCTGGATGGTGGCAAACATGGTGACTACTAGGCAACGGAGGGCGTCGTAAGTCGGTCTTATTATAAGAACTATAATTTTTCAAAATAAAGCACACCAGAAAACATTTTTTTAAACCACTGGGTTGAATAGGAAATCTTTGAAAAACGATAAAAAAATCTACTTATTATAAAGATTTAGGATATAGACTTAAAAGATTTAAAAAAAAAAACTTTTTTTCTACTTACAAGATTTATTGTGAGGCCTAAATACTTATCAAGAGAAATGCAATAAGACCAAATTTAGTGCGGTTACGTCGTTACGTGAAAGGGTTCCTATAATAGCCATCGTCAGATCAGCTTTTTGTCATAATAATATTGCATTGTCATCCGATTTTCACAAGAATGCCAAATTCCAGCTCAATCAATTGAAGACAACAGGTTTAAAATTACGTTACACGATCTGACCCAAAAAAAAAAACATACGAGATACATTGCAAGTTAAATATAAGCTTGTAAAAGTGTAGTTATGTAGTATTCATACTTTGAAATTTACTGATCAAGCAATATTCTCCAACCTAAACAACACAGACAATGTCGAAAACTTCGCACCTTTATCTTCGCAGTCAGTAACAGACTCGCGAATTCAGCTATAACTTTATTTCGTGTTTCAGAAACAGCATCGGGGAATAAAAGATTCTCTTACAAGAGAGTAATCCGAGAGCATGTGCCGCGAATGGTCAGAGAGATAAGGCCGTTAATTTATAGCGTTTCAATACCTCCCTATAAGGAATTATGGCTACTAGAAGTGTAACTTTACTGCCTTGTAACGCTGCTGTGTGAAACCTTCATGCTGCATGCTGCTATTCACCTGATTACTTCATTACCTCATTCTGTATACCTTGAAGAAGCTAAATTTCAAATACCCAAATTCTAAAAGCATTCCTAATTCTTGACTGATTCCATTTCCATTCCTCTTAAAGATACAATCAATAGAACCACAATAAATAAATAACTGCATACTGACAAATCACACAGATTGAGTTAAACCTAAAGTAAGTTCGAGACTTGAGTTCTGGGATACTAACTCAAAGATACTACATTTTAAAACAAATACTTATGTATACATAATCATCCAAGACCCAGGAAGTGAGAAGTTTTTTTCGCACATTTGCAAAAAACGGCCACTTTTGCAAAAAATGGCCACTTTTGAATAATATGCGAAAAAAGCCTTTACGTTCTCGCTTTTATAACAATAAATCGTTAAACAAAAGTTCATAAAATAGTTTGAAAGGTTATCTAAGAGCACTATGAGACCAAAATTTTAAATGATATCTCCATTTTCTTTCAAGTAATTTATTTCAAATTAGGTTAGTACTAGACCACAAAAAAATCATGTATCGGCTTAATAGCCAGTGTATTAAATTTTAGAGTCTAGTTTTTACTGCTTAATGCTTGCTTAATGCTTAACAACTCTACTGCCTAGGTACATCTCTCTTCATCTCATGTTAAGTCCGGCATACTTAGCTGGAGCTGCAGGGACCTCACACAACCTAAACGAACCTTAAACTTCCGTTTATATTTTTTTTCCTCGAGTAAAATCACAAAAACCGGTAACTTCCGTCCGTAATATTACTGTGTGTAGTATGTGACGGTAGGTATTTAGAGAAGAACAAATATACAGTCAGATAAAGATGATACCAAACACATCAGTCAGAATCAGAACCAGTGGCTCTGCATTACATAGCCCCATACACCCCTGACCTGTGCCCCGGATCCCTTGAAGCTTATCAAGCAAGGATACCGAAAAATAATTGAATCAGCATCGACACAATTACATTGTGACCGTGCCTCTTCTAGAATTATATTTGAGCAACACCGAGCTTTCCCGTAAGACTAGCAGATGTTGAGAATTTAGTTTCGCCAACGTGTTATTCTTTCGAATGTTATTTGTTTCTTTGACTGGACATTCATATTAATAATGAATTAAATATAAACTCAATGACACAAAATCTATAGATATAGAGATAGCGAGATAAAGCGAAAATCACTCACACACTCATCACGAAAAATACCTAGCCATTAAAGATGAAATTTACTAGAAAGATAGACTGTGACTAGGAGATGTCCGCTAAGAAAGGATTTTCGGCAATTCCATCCCTAAAGGGGTAAAATAGGGGTTGCCAGTTTGTATGATTTTTAAAGTGAGACACATGAAATTTTTTATTAGTAGTTATTAGAAAATAATAATTCAATTATCAGATTTTCAAAATAACATCCCTATAGGGGTGAAATAGGGGTTGCCAGTTTGTATGTTCGTCATTTTTGAAGCGAGACACATAACATTTTTGAATTGTAGTTAGTAAAAATAAAATCTTGCCCGTGGTGTTGCCCGCTTGGTCAAGGGGCGGTTATTTAGCTATCATAAGGAAATTTCACATTTTTTTCAGGATAAAAGGTATCATGTATTCAGATAATTAAAAAGTATTTTTATTCCAGTCCATCGTCTAGATTTCTTCGTATCATAACTCGCAAATATAAAAATTTCTAGTTTCAAAATTTTAATGTATATGTGGTAGTTTTATCTGGTGGTGCCATTCGAGAACCTTCTAAATAAGGAACAGAAAGAAACAAAGAAAACATCTGCCTCTTAGTTTAAAATTTACCAATATAAATGTTTTTAATATAATATAAACAAGGTCAGATCAAATAAATTAACTAAAACTTCCTAAGATTCACCTTGTTATGCAAATTACAATCTTACGTCTAAAGTTACACGGCTGTTAATTGTCTGAAGCTTCGTGGATGAGAATCTTATTAAAAGACGAAGTAGAAGAGACAGCCAAGTAATTGGTATCTGAGTAAATAAGTTATTGTGTCAACTCGTCCTTGCGCAAAGTTTAAGTTTGTCTGAGAATTTGGCTTTGACGGTGACTTAGGTATAAATAGAAAATGTAAAGTTAGGCGAGACGATTAAAATATGTTTTTTAACCCGCTACACAAAAGTGGGGTTTTAGAAGTTTGACGCTAAAGTCTGTCTGTGGCATCTTAGCTCTCGAACGGATAGACCGATTTCGATGCGATTATTTAAACGTGAAAGCAAATTTACTTGCCGTGGTTCTTAGTTATGCTTAATGGCAATTGGTTCAACCGTTTAAGGCAACCCTTCCCGACCGCTCTGTCGTCAACGCGCGCATAGGTTGAAAAGTTTGTTTTTTCATCCAGGGCAGTGCTAGAAAAAAAAGCAAACCAAAAAGAGAGAGATGGCGCCTTAGTGCATGGTTTGCATTATATTGAATGAAATTAATATTACTATTAACTATCCATTGAACGAGTATTAACTACTTATTCATAGTGAGCGGAAATTTTATAAAATTTGATCCAGGATATACGCTTTTTTCATTTAGCCTTTCGAGTGTGTGGAATAAATGTATATTATTTAAAATTTTCATTACATTTGTGAGGTTTCTATCGAAATTTTTTATTTTTTACTTTTGCAATTTATGAGTATTTTATGAACGGTCGAATTTCAGGTAAAATTTATGCAAAAAAGCAAATTTTCGGAGGCGTATACTGAACTTGATTTTCCAAATTTTAATTTTTTATTTCAATTGAAACCTAGAAATAGTGCACAAAATATCTGTTAGTTCAAAAGTTATTAAGAAAGATCAGTTACAACGCCATAATTACGTACGAGCGTTTGTATGAAAAGAAAGACGGGAAGGCTGCTCTTAAAAGTCATTGGAGGTTAACACGTGAAAGTCAGGTTTTTTTGATTTACCTTGCAAATAATGGATGGCGCTACAGATATCAATTCCACTCAACATCGGTTGTAATATGTAGCTCCGCCACTTATGACTAGATGATGACGTAGGAGTTTTTTTTGAAGTGAAAACTTCTTTAGCTGCGTTGTACACTTTCTTGTAATGGATAAAAAATGTTAAACTCGCGTCAGGGCGTCAGGGCGTCAGGACACGTGACCTGATCGAAAATTCGTAAGATGGATGGAGGGTAGACAGCCGGCGCGGCGCGGCGTAGGAGAGGAGGTATCCCCCTCTCTTTCTACGGCGCGGCGAAAATGTATACCTGCGCCTGCTGTTTAGTTTAGGCGGCGCAGGGCGCTTGCGCAAATGTTCGTGTGTTTATGTTACAGCGTGCCACGCGCATTCATAGAAATGCACAACGTTAATATTCAAGTTTTCACTTCTGCCGGCACTCCCGGAGTGCAATCCGTCTTTTTTTTATTGCTTGACAAATAAACTTGTATGCACGAGTTTTATAAATATTATTAAAATATGGATATAAAACGAAACTAGATATAAGTACTATAAATAACATCAAATTTTATAAAAAAATTGAGCCTAAATCGCTGCGCTCGCAGGGTAGGGTACCCAAGAGACTGGCGGCATTTCCGCACTGAATGGCCAAGCTCAGCATTTGGCCAAAATGCGTACCAGCCCTTGGATCCCCTGAGGCGTCGATTAGGCGTGCGGAAATCTCTTTATACAACTGACGGGCTTCCGCACCCCAAGGCCCCAAGGTCTCCACGGCAAAAGGAGCAAAATATACGGCTCTCCCAAAGCCGCATACTTACGCCTCTTACCGGCTTCTGCCGTCGCCGCAGCTGCGCCCGCCTTGCGCGTACATGGGATGGGGCAACAATATCCACGCAAGTTGCATCCATTCTACCACAGCGGCAGCGATGAGGTTCATTCGTCCTGGCACCTAAAAGCAAGCTCACTGCCTAACTAAAAGTCGTCTTCTCCAGGAGCGTACCCATGCCTGCTGAAGGAATGGCATTGAGCCATTAACCTGATTCCAGCTCACAGCTGGCTAGAAGACGAGACCGCTCCGCTTCATCAGCAGCTGACTGTAATTATTAAACTGTTTATTCTCGTTATAAATATAGTCGAAAAATTCAACCAAGTTTCGATGATTAAGACAAAGGGCGAGTGTTAGCATAGAATTAATTATGTTTTTAACAGACTTCCAAAAAGTAGGAGGTTAGCAATACGTCGCAATATTTTATGTTTTGTTTTTTATGTATGTTCACCGATTATTCGAAGGCGCCTGGGTCGAGTTGGAAAATAAAGTAAAAGGTATACTTTTCAGTTCGTTCCGTAGAAATTTTATCAATTCGGTTGCGTTGTTTGAGGGTGAAGTCGGTTTTTAGATTTGAAAAATTATATTTTCTTTAGTCTTGTAGTTTGCTTCGAACTGTAAACTCGCATTGTTCCAACCGTAGATCTCATCATGAGTATACATATGTAACTGTTGGTTAAGGTGCGGCGCCTCATTAGCTGAGCGAAGTTATTTATTACTAGATGTTAACTATCGCCTTCGGAAACCTCGTTAAACGTTCTTTAACCTTTCGAAGTACTTACTCTAACATCTTGCGAGGTTACTACAAATAACCGGCTAAGTGCGTGTCGGGCCAAGGTTCCGTAGTGGTGAATGCCGACTTTGAGTTCACCCCTGTAAAAACGTCTAAAATGTTGTATTTTATTAAATTTGTATGAAATTTTCCTTTTCTGGGCACATTTTAAAAGTTTGTCGCATATAACTTTTTTATTTGTAAACCATTCTTAGCTTTAATAGTTTTTTATAAACTTTGTTATAAAAAACTACTGCTGTATTTTTTTTCATGTGACATATAAAACCGTTCAGCAGACAGAAGTAGTGGGGACATTTGGGAACAAAAAAAATTTTTGAGAAACTTATTCAATGATACCCTACACGATAGGTAAGTCGAGAAAAAATAACACCCTCTTTACTTATACGGAAGTTACCTAAAAATACTTTTTGTCAAGAATTTCTTTTACCACGTTTTTGGCATGATTAATGTACATACCTAAAACCAAACCAAATAAACCAAATAATAGCTTTCTAGTACTTATAGTCTTTGAGTAAAGCCGCGGACGATCAGACTGATTGACAGACGGACATGGCCAAACTATTAGGGTCCCTTATTTATCATAGAACCATAAAAAGTGCGAGTCTTGAGAGGTTAATTTAAGACAATAGCTTTCTCTCTAGACGTATCAACGAAACTTAATTTCACCAAAAAGTTTTCGCCTCGTTTTATAACCTCTGAGAAGACTTTATGTCTCTGAAAGTGTCCTAGGTCACTTTGCCTTGATACCCATCCTTTACACGCTCGCTACTTGGGGGCACAGTCATGGATTAGCCAAAAATTTATAGCACCTGGTGCCATTGCCAGCGCTGTTAACATTGGCTTAGCAGCGCCTAAACTTCGGATTACAGTTTGAGTAACGGTGGTCAACATTCACAAATGATGTAGTTTTGTTAGATTTTATCTGGTTAATTTGAAAATATTGCCTTAAGTCAAGCTTTTTTATAATACACACTATGTCTACTTTTTTTAAATTGCAGTGTTTGTATGTATGTTGGCATTCCGCAGCAACTTATGAACAACAATCCATCTGATTTATTAAACACGGTCTAATAAATCAGATGGATTGTCGGTCTACTTTAGTAGGCAACACTGTTTTTCGTGTAAAGTGCCGATATTTTGGCTGTTTTACCATCTTTCCAATGGTTGGTGCTCCTTTACCGATGTACCACCAGGTGCGGCACACGCGTGGGTGCGGCAGTGTGAGACAGTAGTGATCTTAGAACATTTTTTCTACTCCCGTACTGTTATCTGTCTTTTAAATGGTCCCGAACACTAATATAAGAACATTAATAATATGATTGCAGAAAAGTCTATAACTCTATTCCTCATAATAAAAAATGTGTCGTTATTTCGCCAAAAAGTTACCCCTAGCCATAGACCTAGTTTTTTTTTCTTTATATCTATGCGCCTTACTGGCTATGTAGAATTACACTAAGGTTAATGTTTTATTTGTTTAATAACCAAAAAAATAGCTCAACTACTCGTACAAACTGATTGTATTAAAAAAAAAAAACTTGCCGAAAAAATTCTTTACTGCCAACATAAGAATTTTTTTTAAATATAGATAGATCTCAGATAAAGTCACTATAGAAAGTAAAAGTCAATTAAAAAAATTAAGTTTGTTATATATATCTCATCTAGTACCTGCCAAACATAATGTCAAACATTTTCATATTTTTATTTTTGTATTTTATTTAGTAAAGTAAATATAGTCGTAGAAAAAGTATTGTATGCAACGTTGTATAAGTACGTCAAAAATGCTCGATGGCGTCTCCTCACGATGCTCGCCAAGGCTAGCATCATAACCTGCACCACTCGCATATTTTGAACCCTCTTAGACAACTGTTGCATAAAAAACATAAATCAGTCCAAAACAAAGAACCTCCCGCAACATATCACCTTCTTTTTTTTGGTTTATAATCTATCGCGCTTGAAGCACATATTATTGTATAGTAAATTCTCTTTTGTTACTGTCAATTTTATTAGGGCAAATAGTCCTGAACTTAGTCTGAGTTTTGTCAAGACGGAACAATATTTTGTAAAGGTTGAAATTAGGGTTGCATCGATACGCCTTTTCGCCGATACGATACCGATACCGATACTCTTATACAAATATCGGCGATACCGATACCGATACCGATACGTTAATTGAATCAAACATGAAGATAAAATAAATAAATCACCAGTTGGATTATTTTTTTATTAATATGAAAGGTAGTTACATAGGTCGATATTAGATAATTATTATAAATTTTAGTAATTAACATTAATAACATTTTTATTAAAAATAAAGTAATCTTAAGTTTTGCGGAGAAAGGCGATTTAAAAAAAACAAGTATCGTTGAATCGGTCATAAAAATATCGTCGATACCGATATATCGGCTAACCCGAAGTATCGCCGATATATCGGTATCGGTATCGGTATCGGATGCATCGCTAGCTGAAATGAACATAGTTCCCATTAACAGATTAAAAACTTAGTTGTCAACTTTTACATATTCGTCCTTCCATGCAGATCTGAGAGAAAAAAAACTTATAATTTTACCAGCTGCTTCTCGTTCTGCATAGAAACCGATCGAGGGAACGGGCGAAAATGCGAATCATGTTTACAGTCGATTCAGCTAGCAACCCTATTTTGACTCCTTTCGCCACCTTCTCGTCTACCATTACACTAAAAGTGGCCTTTAGGTCTTACAGCCCTGATATAGACGTGATAGTATGTATGTATGTTTTACATTTATTTTATTTTATTTTTAATAGGAAGACCAACCGCACAATATATTAAATTTGGTATTTAGAAGCCAATTACAGTTGAAAATACAGTTGAACATAACATAGACATACAAGCTACTTTTAAGTGTTTCGGGAATAACAAATCGATAAAATCGATGAAACTTGCAGATTCTCGGTAGTTCGTAAACAAGGAGTAGGTAGAAATAAGCCTAATTAGAATATAAAAATAACTATTTAGACGCCTTATAAATATAAAAATAAATAAATAAACGTACATAAAAGTCAGCACTACGCCTTAGCCGTCACTTAGCTGTTGCTTAGCGGTCACTTAGCCGTCACTTAGCTGTTGCTTAGCAGTCACTTAGCTGTCACTTAGCTGTCGCTTGTAATAACAAAATACACCTTTTCAGTTACTAGAATTCAATTTAGTTTGCATATCTTAGGTTAATCTCGCCGAACCAATCATGGCTATATGATTGATTATAGAGGCGGCATACAAAAGGGTAGCGGATCCTAAATCAACATTATGGGGTTTCCGGACCATCTTCATCTAATGCACGATCTTATTTCTGAACGATGGGATTGTGCTTGTGAAAGCCTCCTTGTGAGATGGTTTGTTTATTTTACATTTTATATCATTATGTCAGCCACAGAAAGTACACTGCTAGACATAGGCCATTACTAAACATTGTTTCTATTAAATGGAAAAGTTTAAAAAAGTAAAGTTACTTTTTTGGAGAAGCTGTTATTTAAAGTTCTTGTCAAGAAAAATTTAATAAACACAAATACGATAGGATTTAATCTCTTTATTTCTAAGTTACCGTTATATTACAAATAGCTACTTCCGACTCCGGGTACCATCTATCTGGCAGAATCTTGATGCTCCGAATTTCATTTGGTATAACATACTTGGTAGAATCTTTTTTGAAAGAACATTTCAAACGCATATTTTTTTTAAAATATAATTTTCATTTGTCCGAATATTTCTATTTCCGAATGTACAATGGCACATTTTTAAGATGTAAGAATTTTATTTAGTACAATTACCTTTCACATAAATTGAGTTTTGCATAATTTGTTTTAGAATAATGTTTCATTAGTGTTACTTTTATTTGGTAACCTATGATAGGTTACGAAGCTTTACTGTTCGAATTTCAGATGATCGAAAACGGTATATCGAAGTTTTAAATACAAAACTGATTATTTTACATAATTTTTTTCATCCAGAAACTCATTTTACCTATGTTTCACCTTCCAGAAAAACACATAGCCAATTATTAAAAGTATTTTATTTTTTCATTCGACATATGTCCTGTTCACTAGTACTAAAGGTCGAAGTAACGTATTTACTATTATTACTTAGCTACTGTTTCGTATTATAAACAAAGGTGTTTCATAAATTTCATTATTTAAAAAAAACATGTACTACATGAATCGAGCTATATATTTTATTGTAAAAATAAATTTGAAAAAATAATTATTGCTATTATTTTATGTTAGGCATCAACCAACGTATTTTTATACTCTAACTTAGGGCGAAAATAACAAAGACACCAAAACATGGTTATGGCAAAACTATAGGTTAGGTTATGTTAGAACTATGACCACCCCACGGCATGACACGAGCCGAGCGAGCGAAGCGAGCGTGCCGCGGCAGCGGCCCATTCGTTATGTCTATGCCAGATAAATAAGTATTCCATAACAAAATTCTATATTAGAAAATTATATTACATCATGATTCTGCCTTGAAACGAAACACATATGAATTAAGTACGAAAAGGCGATTCTGAATGCGAAATTTCTGCTATATGATAATTTTACTTTAACATCATTATGTATATAAAATTTATTCTTTAAGATTATTCTGATTTTTTAAATTATTGGTTTTGAATCTATGATAAATAAGTAGATGCCAAACTATTTTCTACGACATGACGTTTCTGTAAACTGCTGTTATGCATCATAATATTATAACATAAAAAGTTCTGCCATAAAGGGGGGACCCCTCGACTCCATCATCAACCCATATACATATTATGCAAGACTATTTACATATTATGTACAAGTATATACATTTACATATAATTACACTTTAATTCTTTAATTCGGTGGCAAGATTTGACCCAAATATATACGTACGTACCTACATCTAAACATTGAAAGTTAAATAAAAATATATTTTTTTACATGAAATTGTTAATATTGTACATGCGATAGAGGCAACCTGATGGAGAGGCTTAGATGTTTTCAGACATAGGCCAGTGAAGATAAAATATATTTTTTTTTCCAATGACACTATGGAAAAAGCAAAGAGCAAAAAAAAATTTTAAAAAGGAATGATAAAAAAATCTATGGTAGGTATCATAGTGTAAAAGACTTAACATCTTCCGTAGTAAAAATCACAAAAAAGACTTTTTATCTAAACTTTTTACGATTTTCAAAACAGTTGATTGTAAAAGAGTCTTCAAATATATGGAAATAACAAACAACGATAAAATCAATGGAACATAAAAGTCGTCCCAAAAACACCTTTTTGTAAATATTTCCTGGGAATTTATAGACCTATAACATCGTAAGTATTTCAAAGCCTCATATAATCTCTTAGAAAGTTACCTAACACCCGTGTTTAGTTGAAATAAGTGATGACAGAGCCTGTTAGAGAGTCTTAATGTGAGTAACTTTTGAGGTTTTAACGTGTTTTTTTTTTATTTTATTTTAAGCTGTTAGTGACCAAGGTTTAATTGAAAAATAAAACAAGACTGAGAGACATTAGTAACATAATAGACAACAGTAATATTGTACTAAGGTCAGTAACTCTGATAAAAAGCTTAGAATTTTTAATGTTATATCACCTAAAACTATTTGTTTAGGAATTTTAATTAATTAATTAATTAAAACTTTAAAAAAATGTACAAGTGGCGGTCCTAATACCGTATGGCATTCTCTCCCGGTCAATCAGAAAATATGTATGGCTGGCGTCATATTATGCCGTCAAATGCAACCTAATTATGAGTAATTATATTAAGAAGAAAATTAATTATATTAAGCACGCTCAAGCAAGTCCTCAAGGTGTTACGCGTGAGTCTTATTTCAAATGAGATTAGTTTAAGACTCACCAGACCTTGTCTATTACATCACTAGTTGGAATCGATAATGCAAATTTTATGTAAAGAGACCGCGAGGGGCAAATTTTGGAGGAAGCGTAGAACCGATCCAATCAGTGAATCTTAATAATATGTATCGAATGTTTAGTTGCGAAGGTTTTAGGTAGCCTTACTATGTTAATACCTTCGGAAATTATAAACTTATGCTACGAAATGTAAGCACTAACGTTTTTCGAATAGCATAAAGTTAAAAACCAGCACTTTTTGGGAATTAATGACTGTAGAATATCTACTCGCTTTTCAATCTTTTTGAGATCAGGCTAAACTAAAAGCTTATAATTATTAAGCATCTAAAAGTCACATTAGTGAGAACCTTTAGTGAGCAACAGTACGGCTACATTTTTGTAGTTGATTATCAAAAGACCAGCTTAACTACCTGAATTTTCCGGGATCTAGTGAAATAAATCACTTAAAATGCAAAGATTCAAAGATTCAAAGATTCAAATGTTTATTCAGTAATTAGACCTTTACAGGCACTTTTACTCGTCAATAAGTATAATTTATGTTACGTGTAAAGTATATTAAAATTTAATTTATTTTTAAAGAAAAGCTACCGATACCAGCGCTTCGTAACGACCACTGCTGAGAAGAAACGCTGAAAGAAACTCCTTTTTACAGTATTGGTCGCCTACTCGCCAGAAGGGCTTTGTCATATTATTATTATTGTCTTTCAATTAATAAATACTTATAATATAATACAATGTTGACACATTATAACATGCAATGCTTGCGAACAAGTAAACAAACATAAATTGCGTAATAAAAAATATTAAGTAGTCAAAAAAGCGAAGCTGAGCTGACCAGTCCCTCGCGGCAGCACCCGTTCACGAGTTGACGCACGGATCAGCAATCGTTAAACTCAACCATATTAGAGGGAATCCAACGACCCGACCAGCGACGCCTCCACCTTTTGTCTTGATCAAACCCTAGATAATCCTTCAAACTATTTTATAAACTACTATTTATAGTTTTAAGTGAGAACATGAAGGTATTCTACGCACATAAGCGACGACGGCCACTTTTGGCTAATGTGCGTAGAAAAGCTTCACGTTCTTAAATTTGCAAAAAAAAAAATTAATCAAGCTTCTTTGAATTTTTTATTCCTAACGGGGTAGAAAAAGCCTAGGGCCGTAATACTCAGATCTTAAGCATAGAGATAGGCGTGAAAGTGAAAAAGAGAGTAAATTTCGACCATTTTCTCGATCCGTGCAGAAACAGAAGTATTTGGTAAAATTTTATGACTTTTTTTTCTCATAAACTAGAATCGAAAATCATTAAAATTTACATTCAAAAACAAAAAAATTCTATTGCCCCAACAGAAAAGGGTAAATTGCAAAAGGATTTCAATGTTACAAAAATATCGAGGCTTAAATATGAGCTTCAGAAAGTTATAAGGCAAGTCGTGGTCAAAGGAGCTTCTTTGAAGTGCAGCGAAGTTTGAAAGTTATTTGAAAGCTGTGGGGAGACATGATTTGTTCGGAGGCTTTATACACTATCGCTTATTTCTCCCAAACGTATCGCCTATCCAAATGTGTATAACAAAAATTAACCAATCATGTATCCTAACCACAAAATGTTGAACAAGCGTTCTAGTATGCTATTAGCAGGTATCAGTTCAAAATTTCTGATATTTGCTGAGAAATTAGGAATTGAAAAGATCCTTTTTTACGGTGCACTCCCTTAACGTGATTCATTTTCTCGTCTATTTCTTGATTCGGCTTTTATCTGCATGGAAAAAGAATCAACAACAGGAGGGGAAAAATTAAAAAAATGAATGAACCAGCGTTTCTCTTCCCACAAGCCCTTTTTGATTGGTAATTAATTATCTTTTTTTTTGCAGCACAATTAAGTTGTAGGTACAAATTTTCCACACGTTGCCTTGAATTTTCTTTTGTTTCCCGATGCATTGGAATTCACGTTAAACTATCACCATTTTTAGGCAGTCGTCAAGCTGTGTCAGATTTCTCAGCTTGAAAAATTTAAAACCAGTGCTGGCCTAAAAATAATTTGGCACTAGTTTCGAGACACGGGTAGAAGTTATATACATCTATTCGGCAAATTTTTTACCGCACTTGTTCACTGCAGTGTTATTAAAAACCTATTCAGATGATAGCGTTACAAGTTTGTCAAGAATGTATTGAGTTAGTACGTGTCCGACCAGGGCCGAACTTCGTCAAACTGACGACCGAGTGAATTTGTTAGTCAGCCAGTCCCGGAACGCCGCGTGAATGTGGACTGATTGTGTTTAGAACTGGAGTTTAGTGTGTTGGTTCTGTATCTTATATGCTCGTATAGGAAGAAAGAAAACCGAAAACTGTACTTCTAACTGCTTTTCCTCTCGCACAGATATAGTTTGTTGGTTCTTTGGCTTATATTTTGGTCTAGGAAGAAAGATATAGAATAACTATACGTTTAGCAGCGTTTCTTCTCGCGCAGATAGAAGAAGTCCTTATTCCTTCTATGTTAGCATCGGGCTAAACACCATTTACAATTTCAATTTTGGTTTATTTTCTAAATACTTTATTTACTACAGGCATCTGATTTTCTAAGTCCACGTTTAAAGAAAGACAGTTAAAGTCACAAGATCATCTCTTACTATTAATGGCACAAGTGGAACTGAGGTACAACATTTTTCATTTTATTTTACGTCTTGGAAAACTATTTACTAGCAATTTAATGTCATCAAAGCGTATTTAGATGGTAGCGTCACAAGTTTGTCATGAATGTTTTGAGTTACGTGTTCGGCCAGGGCCGAACTTCGTCAAACTGACCACCAAGTGAATTTGTTAGTCAGCCGATCCCGGGACGCCGCGTGAATGTGGACTGCATGTGTGTGGAACTGGAGTTTAGTGTGTTGGTTCTGTATCTTATATGCTCGTATAGGAAGAAAAAAACCGAAAACTGTACTTATAACTGCTTTTCCTCTCGCGCAGATAGAAGAAGTCCCAATCCCTTCTAAGTTAGCATTGGGCTAGACAACATTTACAATTTAAATTTGGTAATTTCTTCCAAATACCTCCATATTTACTACAGGTGTCTGCATTCCAAAGACCACGATTGAGAACACAGTTGTAGTAGCAGGCGAAAGTATATCATCCTTTACAATTGATGGCACATGTGGTATCGAACTAACTACAACATAATTTCCAAATCCATTCGGCTTGGGAAAATTCTATTTACTTGCAACTTCATGCCATCAAAACGTATTCATTTGATAGCGTTACAAGTTTGTCAAGAATGTATTGAGTTAGTACGTGTCCAACCAGGGCCGAACTTCGTCAAACTGACGACCGAGTGAATTTGTTAGTCAGCCGGTCCCGAGATGCCGCGTGAATGTGGACTGATTTTGTGTGGCGTTTAGTTTGTTAGTTCTGTATGCAACGTAGAAAAATATCAAAATAAATATTTTAAAGTCAGATTAACTTATATATGCTGGCACCAAATAATATATACATATATTTTTTTTTTCAATTTTAAAATATTTATTTAAATAAAGGATGTCAAAAATGTACAACTCATGTATTTCAATGTACTTTGGCATAATAAATACTAAAAAATAACATATTCCTTCGTTCATAATGCATGTTCCCTATTCCATCCTAGGCATACTGCAGTTAGGTTTATATTCTTATCTAATAATGACTTGTATTTTTGTATTAATTTGTATTTTGTTCAGTGATGATTAAAGAGAAACACTCGTCAAAGTTTGCTTTCGAAGTAACCCTTTTCCATGAGATCTCCAAACCGAATCATGCACTCGAACAAGTAGTCCTGATTCGGTGAAACTTCCAGATTTAATTTATAACTTGTTTGGTTTCACCACCCACGACTTTATAACTCATACAGAATTACCGACGCCATTGTTGAAACTTCGCGATCTACTTCGCTGTGGTTCGTCAATATAACCTTTTTCTGTTACTGCAAGGTCATCTGGATACATAAAAAGGCACACGACATGATTCAAGCAAATAGAACATAGCGTGGGCCATAACGATTTTTTAATTTTTTCGTTTCTTGTCTTTTTTAGACTCAATGAAAATTAAGGAGAAACAGTCGTTCAACAAGTAGTATTGATTTAGAAAACTTCCAGGTTTAATTTATGACTGTTTGGTTTCACCACCCACAACTTCGTAAAACATACAGCATTACTGACGCCATTGTTCGACTTCGCGATCTATTTCGCTGTGGTTTTTTTATGTTATAGGTTCCGCCAATATAATAATAACCTTTTTCTGTTACTGCAAGGTTTTCTGCTTACATAAAAATACTCATAATACAAGCAAATAGAACTTAGTATGGAACATTGCGATTTTTTAATTATTTTTTTCTTTTTATACTCAATCAAAATTGAGAAGAAACTCTCGTCCAATAAGTAGTCCTGATTTGGCAACCTTCCAGATTTAATTTATAACTTGTTTGGTTTCACCACCTACGACTTTGTAACTCATACAGAATTACCGACGCCATTGTCGAAACTTCGCGATCTTCTTCGCTGTGGTTAAGTCAACATGACCTATTTCTGCTACCGAAAGGTAATCTGAATACATTTAAATACTCATGACATGATACAAGCAACTAGAACTAAATGTGGAGGTCCAGCGCAAATTATTAATTTATTTTTTTACTTTAAAATTTTTATTTTTTAATTTTTTTTCTCCAAAAATTGAGGTGAATCACTTGTCTTACAAGTAATCCAGATTCTATGAAACTTTCAGATTTAATTTATAACTTGTTTGGTTTCACCATCCGCGACTTTGTAACTCATACGGAATTACCGACGCCATTGTGGAAACTTCGCGATCTACTTCGCTGTGGTTCGTCAATATTTTAGCGTTTTGTTTCGAAGTGCGGCTTAGCACAGATACTTTTAAAATAAACTTTAACGGGGCTGTGAGTACGTATTAAATTATTGTTTTAAAATCAGCCGTCTAACCTTTATTTCCTTGGTAACAGCTGAAAATGTTTGTTTGCCGAATAAAGATTTTCTTTTCTTCTTACACCTACTCTCAAAATATTTTACCAAACAGTAGGTAACTTCGTACCCAACGATCAAGGTTATCATATCACGTTTAATAATGTTAACTTACAATTCTTATCATAATTATTTATGCTTCATACATAACTACAAAAATCTATCACACAACTATAGATACAACGTTCGTACACACGTTTCTGTGTGTGAGCAAAACGTAGGCCTCCCGTAGGTAGAGACAGTCTACCCAATGTTTATATCTATAGCTTATTATTTATTATTTATTTATTTACCAATTTATGTACACGGAAAATTTATACAGAGAATACATCAAATAAAAGTTGTACTTATTAATTCATATCTTTCTGTGACGACCTCTGGCCTAATCGTCATCATGCTACGCAGTCACACCAGAGGTACCGGGTTCGTTCCCCAGTCAGGTCAAGATGGAAAACTATATTTTCAGATTGACTTGGGTCTTGGTTGTTTATCTATACATGTATCTGTTATAAAAATATAGTATCGTTGGGTCAGTACCCCATAACACAAGCTATATATCTATATATATGTTATAAAATATAGCATCATTGAGTTAGTGTCCCATAACACAAGTCTCGAACTTACATTGGGGCTAGCTCAATCTGTGCGATTGTCATTTATTATTTAAATATCTGTCTATATTATATCGGTTAATGAGGGACATAAAGGAACGTAATCTCGCGGGAGGGATAGAACTTTCGTCCCAGTCGTTAATTCTTATTCCCGTGTATAAACATATTTTTTTCTAACAAAAAAGATTTTATGGACGAAAAATATTGAATGAAAATAAAAAATCTCAATCTTAAATGTTTATTTGAGTAGATTTCGAAGGGTATCAAACCTCAATAGGGTTCAACGTTTGCTTTAGAAGGTGCCTGGCATTATGCACTTGGGCATCGTAAATAAGGTTAAATCGAGCGTGCGGTTATGGGTAGTGGCAACCATGAAAAATAACTAAAGCCATAAAGCCGAAATCAGGGAGAACGGAATGGCTGCTAACGAATTTCTTATGATTCTTTTGTGTTTTCAGATTGAAGTGAGTGTATTTTGGCTAGTTATACGACTGGGTCGACTTACTTTGGGGATAGCTCAATCTATGTTATTTGTCCCTATACAATATCTAACAAAACCTCTGTCTGATCCTTGTTGCTTGAAACTCGAAAACAAATCGATATTTACGAACCCGAACACTATTGTATGAAATTGTCGATTCTTTTTCGAGTTTCAAGCATTGGTCCCGTAGGAAAAGTTGTTCATATTGACGGTATGACTTACTTCTACAAGGATCGGACAGAGATTTTGTTACATATTGGATAGGGATAAATAATACTGATTGAGCTAGCCCCAAAGTAAGTTCAAGACTTGTGTTATGAGATACCAACTCATCGATACCATATTTTATAATAAATTCATGCATAGATAAACATCCAAGACCCGGAAAAATTTGAAAAAGGCCATTTTTCCAAATTGCCCTGACCGGAGATCGAACCCGGGACCTCTGGGCTCAATCTGTCGAATCTGGGCGGACTAGCATGATAACCACTACGCCACGGAGGTTGTCAAATAATACCTAAGTACTTAAGTAAATAAAGACTAATAATATATCTCTTCTGCTTTTCGTGCCGTTGGCTCAAACAATAGGGAAGATGTGTTATTTGTTTTTCGTTGTGCTATGGAAAGAGTTCCTAACAATAGGCACGTCCAACAAAAAACTAACTTGCTGACCCAAAATCTCTTAGATATAAAGGTTACAAGTCGATTACTTTTTCTATACAAATTTCGGAGGGGATTTCCTCCAATGTTTGACATTGTACATTCAAAGTTTAACATGATATCGTTTTGTCTCACTATAAATTTTGTCTGTATGAATACAAAATAGTAAAATAAAAAGCCATTAAAAAGTTATGAGCCATCAAAGATTAGTTTTTTTTCTTTTGCTTATTTTTACGCAAATTTTGGCGTAAATGAGTTATAAAAGAACTGTAAAATCTCCAAAACAAAGTCCACACCGACACGGCTTAAGTATCGAAGATTATAATAAACTTTATTTGTTATTGATTACTTAAGTAGTTTTTGCATAAAACCTCTTTTCCCAAAGGACTTTACGTATATTTTTACGCGCTCGGTTTACTATGAATTATCGTGCATTTCACCTCACTGCTTCGCTCCAACACAATGTTAGGTGAGACAGCATGCTTTTAGGCCGCGCCCATGTGTGAGTTCGAGCCCGCGACTAGTTCAACCTTAATTTTACCTGAATTTTCCGGGGTCCAGTGCTGCCCCTATTTGAAATAACTCATTTAAAAGGATACGGAGATATCATTTAAAATTTGGCCTTGATCAGACCCTAGATAACCGTTTAAACTATTTTATAAACTACTGTTTACAGTTTAAAATGAGAACGTGAAGCTTTTCTACGCACAATTGCGAAAAACGGCCACTTTTGGCGTATGTGCGTAGAAAAGCTTCACGTTCTCATTTTAAACTGTAAACAGTAGTTTATAAAATAGTTTAAAGGGTTATCTAGGGTCTGATCAAGGCCAAATTTTAAATTATATCTCCGTTTCCTTTTAAATGATTTGATTCAAATAGGGGCAGCACTGGACCTCGAAAAATTCAAGTAGCCCCTTAAGCAGTAGACCCCGAAAACTTCATGAATCCCTTAAATTGATACCCAATACAAGCTTACGCTTGGCTGAAGTCTAAACTAGATTAAAATCGAATATCTAAACGCGGAGTTAGTAAGCGACCCAAACTTTAATCTATACAATTAGTTGCCAAAACCTAGTTGGCAATTGTCGCTCGAAATAAAGTTGCCTGTTGGATTCGCTCACATTACCATTAAACTACTATAAATCTGCCACCAAAATCATCGTTAAATGTCACTAAATAAGGTTGATAATTAATATTTTTAGTTACGGTTGTAAGTTTGTAAATTTCTAACTCGGCTTAAGGGATTTAGGATTTCCACTTTGATGTTAAACACGAACGTTTTGAGTTCGGCTGAAGGAAACTTTCTGAAACTATTTAATGAATAGTTTCTGCATTCAAAGTTTGGATTGTTCGGATAATTTATGCGGATGATGTTTATAGACGTGGAAATTGTTAATTTCGATTTGGCTTTGTTTGATAATGAATTGGATGAATAGTGATGAGGTGCGTTGGAACTAACTTAGCTGAAATTTAGTATAGTGAGTGGCAGAGGAGAGTTGAACATTATTTTTTATACAAAAAGAACAGATTACAAGAAATTGTTCAATGTTGGCATGGTATTAGGTTTAGTCCTAATGCTGCAAAGTTATATTGCAAGGAAGGCATTTTGCTTTCTAGACAATGTAACGTTTAGATTAAAATTGGCATAGACGTTTTGATTTCTAGGCCGCGTCATGATAAAGGACTTTTATCTATAACAATGACCTAATAAAGTTAAAGTGGTCCTCAAGTCTAATTAATCCAGCCCAAATTCGGTGGGGTTATGTTGTTTTATCACAGAAATGCCATACCACCTTCCAGCTCCATCAACTCCATGTTATCATAATATTATATTGTTACTAGATATACTGTACATATGTATGCAAAATTTCAGCTCAATCGGAAACCGGGAAGTGGGTCAAATTTAACTTGCAAGATTTGATTACAGACAGACAGACGATATGAAAAGGACTTGCGTTAACTCGCTACACTGCTATCTTGGATATATGCAACTGAAAAGGTAGACATTTTATAGATTTAGGTGGATTTAAAAATCCTTGGAGTCGTTCTTTTTTAAGTTTTCTTTTCAATATTTGCCAGTATTATTTTGATCTAATCTATAGAAATCCATAGAAATTTATTTCTACTCTAGCTATAAACATAATCAGATTTTTTTTTGCATTTGGAACATCATTGAAACAATCGTTTGTATGCAAAATTTATATGGCTACTTTGGACCTGTGACTTAAATAAATAGTAAACTGCCAATGTATTATATGGACTCTGTATCTGACTTTAAGACATCGCCTCCTCTTGAGGAGGGAGTACACTTTTTGGTTATTATGAAAATAGATTTTGCACTTAGGAAAAATATAAGACTACATTGGCGGCAAAAAAAGCCTTCAAAGAGATTGACATTTGTTTGACATTTGAGTAATTTGATAGGTTACTTCTTTTTACTTTCTCTAAAGTGTTTTTTTTTCTTGTTGGCGATTAAACTTCGTTGAAGCTTATTTTGCCAGTGTCTAGTTAACCCATGGCGCCAATTTCTTTATTCCTAACCCTAACCTAACTATACAATCAAAGGTTGGTGTAGGTCCTTTGATTGCTTCAAGGGAGCTTCTGGCAACAAATCTATACGAGTCCACTGGTTGTCATAGCCGAATGAGTGGCGGACGGCGTCTAAAGACGCCCCCCACAGTCCGCAAATAAATATCACTACAGCCGCACTATGAGTGTCCACTTTAACCATTTTACATATTATCCATGAGCATGAGCATTTATAACACTAAACTACACCGATTTTATATTATAAAGTCCACTAGAATCAATTTGCAAAATAATTTAAAGCAAACTCCAACTGAACCCCTTGACTTCCCGCCAAAAACTCCCTCTAAAGCGTTCGTCTGTAACACATTATATGACAACCCCGTTATATTGTCGCACAGACGTCACTTTAAAAAAATATAAGACTACATTGGCGGCAAAAAGCCTCAAAGAGATTGACATTTGTTTGACATTTGAGTCATTTGACAGTTTACTTCTTTTTTTCTCTAAAGCGTTCGTCTGTAACACATTATATGTCAACCCGTTATATTGTCGCACAGACGTCACTTTAAAAAAATATAAGACTACATTGGCGGCAAAAAGCCTCAAAGAGATTGACATTTGTTTGACATTTGAGTCATTTGACAGTTTACTTCTTTTTTTCTCTAAAGCGTTCGTCTGTAACACATTATATGACAACCCCGTTATATTGTCGCAGACGTCACTTTAAAAAATATAAGACTACATCGGCGGCAAAAAGCCTTCAAAGAGTTTGACATTTGTTTGACATTTGAGTCATTTGACAGTTTACTTCTTTTTTTCTCTAAAGCGTTCGTCTGTAACACATTATATGTCAACCCCGTTATCTTGTCGCAGACGTCACTTTAAAAAATATAAGACTACATTGGCGGCAAAAAGCCTTCAAAGAGATTGACATTTGTTTGACATTTGAGTCATTTGACAGTATTGTCGCACAGACGTCTCATTTTTGTAGGGATTGAAACATTTAATTGATCGACTTATTGATATCAACTTTTTATACTCACCAAAACCCATATCTTACATAATTTAGCTACACGGACGATGTAGAAATGTATAAAGTTTTTTTTTTTAATTATTGCAGGCAACGTATAATTAGTCATGTAACGAACACTACGTTTCTTCTCAGCAGTGGTCATTACGAAGCGCTGGTATCGGGGGCTTTTCTTTAAAATAAATTAAATTTATATATAAACTACACGTAATGTAAATTATAGTTAGAGACGTGTAAAAAGGTCTAATCAAAACTAAAACTAAAAAATAAAGGTCTGTTAAGGTCTAATTACTGAATAAACATTTTAATTTTGAATTTTGACACCCGTATTTTTATATTTTTCTTTCATTTTGTACCCGTGGCTTTTCTTGTCCTATTATTTTTATCACATTATAATCAGTTAGTAGTGATTATGTTTAACTCTTTATCAATGATAAAAATATAACCAAGTACAATAAATACCATCGATGTTTTGATAGTCGCTAAATTAAGTTTCAATCACTACAAGAAAGTCATTTCAGTGCGACAAGATAACGGGGTCTAGTCATATGGAAACCAAAGCGATGAAACAATTCTGAAATTCCATCAAACAGATGCATGAACCATAGTACAATACGACACAAATAAGTTGAACAAAAATGGCGGACTTCAAAGCATTTTTATACAAATTCTCGGCACGTATAGGTTGAACCGAAATGGCGGTTGTCGCCGCAGGTACTAATAATGCTCCGACGATCGCCATTTAGTTCAATTTTCGTGTCAGAAATTTGTTCACAAAAATGCTTTGAAGTCCGCCTTTTTTGTTCAACTTATTTGTGTCGCATTGTACAGTCAGGCTTCAAAAATGGATTCATAATTTCTCGCACAACTAGTATGAGAAATTATGACTCCATTTTTGAAGCCTGACTGTACACTGTTTAATTCTAATGAACCCTCCACAGTTTTCAATTCCAACAAAATTTTTTCGGTACCTACACAGTTCACTGGGTAACGTGTATTTATTACTGCAGTAAGAATGCATTTTAATTTGTTTCACGCCATCAAGAATATTAATGTTTGGCGCCACTGCCTCAATGAATGTGTTTGTTTTATAAAAATATTACCTCGGAATCCACTGCGCGAATGAGATTTTATATTATATTATTTCTGGATAAAGCAGTCACTGTAAAGTAATGAATATTACATATTCAAAAATACCGTGTTGCTTTCGGAAGAGTAGAAGGATCTTATCTTGCTTTGAGATCCACATTGGAAGCACGTCGAACCAGTGGGTTATATTTATTTATTTATAAAAAAATTGATCCGCAATATATAATAATTAATAATTATTGGCGGACTTAAAGCTATATAATAAGAATAAACAGAGATTTTGTTGCGGCGCTAAATTTTGTAGACCTCCGTGGCGTAGTGGTCACCATGCCAGACTCCACTCAGAGGATCCGGGTTCGATCTCCGGTCAGGGCAAGTTGGAAAATGGTTTTTTTTTTTCAAATTGTTCTGGGGCTTGGGTGTTTACCTATATTATGTATTTGTTATAAAATATAGTATCGTTGAGTTAGTACTCATAAAACAAGTCTGGAACTTACTTCGAAGCCAGCGTAGTCAGTGTAATTTGTCCGTATATATTTATTTATTATTTATTTACCGTAATAAATCCAACACGTAACTTAATAAATATACATTTTCTTTTATTATATGTACATATAGACATAAACACACAAACAATCTATAATTTTATAAACAATGGATGATGATGGTGAAAATAAAAGGAGATACATTATTTCAGAAGATGAGAGTGTGTATTTTACTTACCCAATTCCCTTTCTCTTCCGCATCGGGATTTTAAAGAACTGTATAATTTTATTACCTGTTGCTGGAACGTGGCCTGCGCAATACCGTGCGCTTAGACCTGGTGCAAAGTGGCTATATTCCCATTATTTAGGATATGCTGATCTAAGAGGTCCATACGTTTTTCAGCCATTGAGTTGCAGCTACACAGGACGTGTCTCATTGTCTTCTCTAGTTCCTCACATGCCCGACATTTAGGGCTCTCAACAAGTCTCATTTTGGAGAGATAACTGCGATTACGAAAGTGTGTGTCCAGCCAGGGATCCTAATAGAGTTCTTGTCTGTTTTCTGTTATATTGGTATAAACGTTTCTGCCACTTGCCAGTCTTCGTCGAGTGTCTCCTTAGAGTGGATGTGTCCACTACTGTCGTTCCATTCAGTCCACTCTGTGTCCACTTCAGATGGACCATGTCAAAAGTGGACCCTGTTTCCACTCTTGACATCGGTATTTATGTCATTTCATATAAAAGGCCTAAGAAGGGGTCGGGCCCTATAAGTAAATTTCTCGACCTTACTGCAGTAACTAAATAGGACCTTACTGCTATAAGTAAATTTCTCGAGCAGCCTTAACTAGTTGTGCCTTCTTAGCTGATTAAGGGCATGACCACCAAGACTAGTCTGGATTAGAATGTGGCGTGGTCGCACTTCTACCCTGCCCCTCGCACCCCGCGCTCATCCGCCGACCCAGATAAGGCCCGGAGCAGCTGCAGCCGATCTAGAAACATTAGCTTGTTTACTAGGTACCGGCCGGCAGTACCTGGACGATTTGCGTCCTAAATAGGCCCTTCTGGCACCGCCCCAAGCCGAGGTTTCCCCCTTGGGAGCCCTATACGCTGCTGCTAATAGTATATAAATATAGGAAGTAGGGCCTCTGGCTCGCTTCTCAAACCTTGTCCGGTGAAGTAGGAAATGCCGTCCGGGGCAACATATGTCTGTCCTTTAAAAAAAAAGCCGCCGGTCTCTTGCGACTGCACACGCGGCGGACACAAAACCAAGCTAAGTAGCCCTGGTCTTCTACTCATCAGACCTAGTGTTAGGCCCACGACCCTATCTAGATCTCTGTTCGAATCTGCGTGTGTACTGTTTTTACTCATTCATTATACGTCTTATTTGTTCTGGTTCCTAGCGTGTATTTTAAATCTCCAATCTAGTAACCCTAAAGGTTAGTCTATCTACTCTAAACGTCACAAGAAATAGGACTACTCCTCTAGCTGCTCTCCAAATTTGGCTCTAGTAGTACTAAAAGGGTTGTGCCCCTGCAGTGGAGACTTAAAAGTCTGCAAAAATGCATTTATGTTGTTACGCTAGACACAGGACAAGATGCGGAATGTGATGGAATTGTCACCGATTGCGCTGGGAAGTGATTATATGACGAAGAAAGTGATGAACGTAGTCGAAGGAAGGAGAGACAGTTTAGAAATACAAGAACCTTGATGAAGAACCAAAGAACGATGAATTCACAAGAGGGGGGGGGGCTCTCCCCGCACTGACTGTCAAAAATAAACTTAAAACTAGGTGATTTAGAAGGTTTAAATTCATTATAATACTAACATTCATACGTGTAAAGTGAGGTGAGTTGCTACTACAACACAAAAGTTGTTGACATTTTAATGTAAGCAGTGCAAGAAGCTTACATTAGTCGCAAGTCTGCTCGAGTCGGGTGATACCATCAACACTTTCACGACGTGCAGCTTGAGCCCTAGTGATGTACTTGCTTACTGAATTATCGATATTTAAGCGAATTTATGTAAAAAAAATTAAAACCTTTATATTTGGGTATTTCAAAAAAATCTTTTTTAGTTAGACCGGGGAAAATAATCCTGTTTTGTATCACACTTGTGTGCAACTTACTTGAAAAATCATGTATATTGACGTTGGTTTAGTGCTTCTGCATTTAAAAAAAGTGAATTTAGAGAATAGATGATAAAAATATTATTTAATTGTTAACTTCTTTTTACATTAATTTTTTTGTAAATCTAACTTACTAACTTACATAAAGGTAAACTTCATTTCCGAAGATTTTGAACATAATCTCTCTTCCATATTGTTGGTCTGGGACTTGTTTGCCTGAATACATTATAAAGTAGGTGTTCAGTACAATTATAGTCACTGTATTCAGCCTGCAAGCAGACGTGCAAAATAAAGATAGTTACTCAAGCAGTAATAATTAAATTACAAAATAACTAATTCATACAATTAAAAACTGAATATGCCAATGTATTTTTGATTGACTACCTCCGTGGCGTAGTGGTCACCTTGCTAGTCCGCCACCCAGAGATTCCGGGTTCGATCCCCGGTCAGAGCAAGTTGAAAAATGGCCTTTTTAAAATTGTCCTGGGTTTTGGTTGTTTATCTATACATATATGTATTCGATAAAAATATGGTATCGTTTAGTTAGTATCCCATAACACAAGTGTCGAACTTACTTTGGGGCTTGCTCAATCAGTATTATTTGTCCCTAAATATTTTTTTTTTATTATATTTATTTATTTCTTTAATTTTCCCATTAGAGATAAAGGAGTGGTAGTGTATTATAATAAAATTATCGACATTGATATATTGAATCACTACAGCTGTCGGCGATCGTGACGTGTCACTCCCTAAGCTGCGCCGACAACATTTACCGAGAGAGATTTGATTACAATGGAATACTGGCTTTAGATAACCAGGTTATGTTTTTGACACGTTTCTATTACAAAATATTGAAATAAATGTGAAGAAATATTATTATATAATTATTTGGAATATTGCCGCAAAAAAATCTTTTTTTGCTTGAAAGGGCATAGGATAAATTTCGAGTCATTGGTAGATTAGTATAGTATTTCGAGTCGCTGCAGCTGACAGCTTTTTAAACTCTGCAGTTGCAGTGTTCAGAATTGAAAGCAATCTTAATAAATAAATTTTTATTGTGTTCTGTCCAATGAGTGTTTTTTTTTTAATCCTACCTCTTGACATTATTAGGGCCTATGTTCTCTGTTTAAATTATTACCAATAAAATATTTTAAAATAAATTAATATATAATATAAAAGTAGACTTAATATAATAAATAAGCCAACATTTTTATAAACATACATATATATGCCATATGCTCTTCGAGATGCTCAGCGCGGAAACCAGCGCATGCACCGGTTACCACGTCGAACATCTCGAAAAGCCTTTTCGCAAACCCTGCCCGAGCGCCCACTTAGATGATCTCTTAAAAGCAGAAAATCTGCCGCACGGATTTTTGAAAATAATAATAATAATAATAATAAAACTCTTTATTGCACCAAGAATACACTACAGTAATTAAAATAAAACAAAAAATGCGATGTACAATGGCGGCCTTATCGCAATAGCAATTTCTTACAGGCAACCACGCTAGTAGGACTCCGAGTAAAAATAAATTGGGCATGGCGCAGAAGTACATAAATACATCCAATATACCTACATATATACGATTATACATATACATACATACAAATAATACATATATACAAATAATACATATATACCAATAAACCTACTTACATATAATTACTTATTACGTAACATAAAGTGTTATTAAACTAACCTAAAGAAACAAAGTACCTACATACACAAAGCATGAAAACACTCAATTCAGTCTAAAGAAAGAAAATGTGACTTTACTTGGCTTTTGAAACTAGTGAGAGATTTTGCACTGCGAATCAAGACAGGTAATGAATTCCATAAGCGAACGGCTTGTACAGAAAATGAATTAGAAAAAAATGAGGTATTATGGGCAGGCATTCTGAGACTAAGGTTGTATGTGCTGCGCAGGTTTCTGTTTTGGACATCACTAGAAAATACAAATTGATCTCTGAGATATCTAGGATAGATAGGATTGAATAGAATGGAGTACAGTAAGGAAAGGATATGCCAATCACGTCGTAGTCGAATCGGGAGCCACTTGAGTTGAGCACGAAATTCAGAAACATGATCATATTTGCGCAGACCAAATATATATTTGATAAAGAGATTTTGAAGACGCTCAAGTTTGTCTAATTGTTCTTGTGTTAGGTCAATATAGGAGACGTCAGCATAGTCTAGGATCGGAAAGAGAAGGGTTTGGGCCAGCGCAATCTTGGTATCAATTGGTAGGAATTTACCGAGTCTTTTAAGAGATCCAGTTGCCGCGATAATCTTCCTACTGACCTCTGAAACCTGCGGAGACCATGATAAAGTACTGTCAATTTGGATACCTAGGTTTTTTACCTGCACGCTAAATGGAACTATTGTTTTATCAAAAACAAGGCTAGGAACCGCGATATCTTTTAATTTGCAGGTTTGTCTAGAGCTACCGACAATAATTGCCTGAGTCTTTAGAGGGTTTATAATGAGGCCATGTAATTTACTCCAATTTGAAATCACATCAAGATCTGCATTAATTGTGTTAATTGCTAAGGAAATATTATCGGTATGAACTTGTGTATAAATCTGAAGATCATCAGCGTAAAGGTGGTAGGAACATTGAAGATTTAAAGTAATGGAATTAATAAAAAGCGCAAACAAAAGTGGAGAGAGGACGCCACCCTGTGGCACACCGACAGTAGTATCACACCAAGATGAATATTTGTTCTCAATGCGAACCCGCTGCCGACGCCCAAACAGGTAAGAACGAAACCATTCGATAACAGTCGGAGATATGTTAAGAGACCGTAGTACTTCTAACAGAATATCAAAATCTACAGTGTTAAATGCATTGCTGAAGTCTAATAATGCAAGTACTGTGAGCAGTTGATTGTCCATACCGAGACGAATATCATCAGTAATTTTAGTGAGAGCTGTGGTCGTACTATGACCTGGGCGAAAACCGGATTGTAGTGGGTTAAGAAGATTGTTTTTAATTAGGAATGCATGGAGTTGTTGTTGGACAGCACGTTCAAGGACTTTGGATAGGAAAGGAAGGATGGATATAGGACGGTAGTCGGAAAAAGATTCAGGATTTACTTTTTTGGGTAAGGGTGTTACATATGCATCTTTCCAGGCTGCAGGGAAAGTACTGGATAGTAGGGAATTATTTATGATAGTTGTGATTGTAGGAAGAAGGATATCAAGGATGGGTAAGATCATAATTCGACCAATGTTATCACTACCCACAGCATCTGAGGTGATTGAACGAATGATTCTCTCAACATCACGATCTGCAACCGAACTAAATGTGAAAGGAGAATGATCAGGAGTCGGAAGTTGTGAAAGTGATGCTAAAGTATTGTTTTTAATGTTACTATCAATAGTACACGAGGATGAAAGGGACCTATTGAGACCTTCAATATCTATATTGTTCGGACAGTTGTTCTTATTTTTACCAACTCCTAAGGATCGAAGAAATTTCCAGACTTTAGCTGGCTCACCGTTTTGGACTGATTGATGTATGTGACGTCGTTGTGCATCCCTACACACCTTATTACATTTATTGCGAGCAGTAACATATAAGTCTCGATATCGATCAGGATCTGCTCTGAATTTTATTTTAGCTTTATTTTTCTTAGCTTGCAGTTTCTTAATGTCGTCTGAGAGCCAAGGCGCAGGTAAGTGTTTCAGCCGAACGGGTCTCAGAGGAGCATGGGAATCAAATAGCTCTAGTAATTGTTTATTGAACAACTCCACCTGGTCATCTACAGATTCAGCATTGACAATAATGGACCAATCACAAGACTTGACATCGTCACGAAATTTTTCAATGTCGATTGCACCAAAATTACGCTGCATAACCACTTTTGGCTTATATTTAGGAGGTCGAACTTTGTAAGAAAGATATAATAAATCATGATAAGAGAAAGCCGGTGCTGCACACTGGCCGAATTTAGCAACGAAGTCTACAGATGATACAAGTATTAAATCTAGAAGAGTAGGGATGCAATTTGGAAAAAAGTGTGTGGCTTGGAGTGGTAGAATATTAAGGTTACAGCTGTCGGTTAAGTTTGTAAGGCATTTAGCCCGGTGATCATTTCTAAGAAGGCACGTGTTGAAGTCACCTAAGATAATTGTATGGTCATAGGAGGGTACTAAGTTTTCGAGGGTACTTTCTAAAGTTGCAAAATAATTTATTTTCTCAGATGGGCAATAGAAGACACCAAGTAGAATTTTTGTGTGATAAAACGAGAGTTCAATGAAAAGGTATTCGGGTTCTTGGGTAGGATTTGTGGATTTAGAGAAAGAGATAATATTATATGAGATATGCGATCGAAGGTAGATAGCCACTCCTCCGCCAACCCTTCCAAGGCGGTCATTACGGATAAGCTGGAAACCTGGCAGCGAGTATGAAGTTGAAGGGAGGGAGGGATGAAGCCAAGACTCCGAAACTAGGATGGCATGGATATTTTTTACATCAAATGAAGTTAACATATCTGGGAAATGATGTGGAATGCTTTGAGCATTTATGTGAATAACGTTAAAGTTTTTAGTACAGTTCGAGAAATTTGAAGAAAGAACTTCATCAAGTGAAGATGGCAAGCTCTGAAAACTTTCAGAAGACGATGAAATTGAGTGAAACGAATCATCTTGTTCATCATCATTATGCTTCATTTTGTATCAGAATGGTATGTAGATAATAAATATTATATATATTACTTAATATTAAAAAATAAAAATACCTACTTTATAATATAAGAAAAATAAAATAATATAAATTAAATATACGTGGGTACCTACAACATGTTGAAGTCTACCTGTTAGTTACCAATAATAATTACCTTTAAATATTAAAAGGCTTCGAGTAGTGTCTTTTCACATTTTACTAAACAATGTTAAAAATTAAGTTTAAAATAAAAAATAAAAAGTGAACTGTCATCTGTCAAGTGGGGAAATTAAACGAAGGTGACGTACGGCAATCGGCATGACTTTGTGATAAACAAATAGGTTACCTCCAAGTTGATCGAAAAGAGAAATTAAATCTTATGTTAAATAGTGGGTGAAAATTTAAATATATGTTACAAAGTTACCCGTAGCAAATCGACACAAAATGCAAGTACCCAGAATAGGTACCCCGCACCTAGGCATTTACTTCTTTCCTGACTTTTTCTTGCCGGCCGCCGCTGTTTTAGAACTTGAAGCAGCTTTCGATGTTGTGGGCTTAGGTACAGTGGTTTCCTCTTCAAGATCCTCATTGTCCAAAGTACTATCGATCTCATCTAGTTCAGCTATGCAGCTTACACGATGCCTCGTGCCATCAGGAGTGATTAGATATATAACACCACTTCTTGTCCAGCATTTGGATATACCATATTTTTGCCTTGCTGCCATGAATGCAACGTGACGCGACCGTGTCAAGAACTCTGATATGGTGATCCCACTGCCTTTGAGGCTGGTTTTGTTGAACCAGACCTTATCACGTACTGCCAGACTGCAAAATTTGACCACAATAGGTCTCGGCTTGCTGCTTGAAGATTGGCCTAATCGATGGCTGCGTTTCACATCATCAACAGAGAAGTCTGAAACCTTAAGCTTTTCCACAATGATTTTGGCCACGGTGTTCGATGTATCTTCGTTCTTGCTCTCTGATACTCCGTGAAAAAGGACCATTTTTTGCCGGGAACGCATCTCAAAGCTATCTTGTTGTTGGGCCAACAACTCTGACTGTCTCTGAAGATTGTTGAGAGATTCAAAAGTGAACTTTTTGAAAGATTTGTATTCAGCTGTGAGTGAAGTCAAAGTGATTAGGCTTGCATTGGCGTTTTGGAGATCCTTTTGAAATTTTGCCATTGTAGATGCAAAGTGCGCCTTCATTTCTTGGATTTCTTTGTGTACAGTGTCCATTGCGAAGTGGAGAGAGATGACAAAGGATTTAACAGGTAGAACAACTTATATACTTTTTAATTAGACATAAATAATTGTTAAAATTATATTAAATATAATTTTAAATTAATGAAAATTGCAGAGCAATGTAAAACACAACTTGTTTTTCTGCGCCTCAAAAAAATCACGTCTCCGTTCTACTACGGGGCAGACAGTGACCGGCGCTCGGTCCGAGAGTGGAAAACGCCACTCCCGGCACCGGAAGACGCCCGGAAAACGGCAGAAACGGAGTCGTGATGATTCAAACTAAATCCAATGAGTGTTAGCGTGCGATGACTGGAAGTTTACCCTACTTGTCAAGTGGTCCCAAAGATTTTTTATCAAAATCGATTCTATTAGTTTGGGGGTAAAGTCGGTCAATTTTCGTCTTCTATTATGAATAAAATCAAAACTATTTATTTTACAAAAACAACAAAAATAATATTTGAGATCCTCATTACGAACTCAAAATTTTTATACAACCATAAAAATTTGCAAAACTTGGAGCGGGAGCGAGGTGATATGCTCGACCGCCACAAAGGGAAGATCTTACCGCCAGGCATGTTATCACGTCGACACCAAGTCGGTTCCCCAGGCGCAACAACATGCCTGGCGGGAAGATCTTCCCATTATGGCAGTCGAGCATATATCACCTCGCTCCCGCCACAAACTTTTTCTTTATTTCCTTTTTTCCCTTTAAATGCCTTTTATTTCAAAAACAAAATTAAATTTATTTACTGTGCACGTCTGAGTTTGATTACACCATCCTACCAAACACTTAATTTGGTCCAGTAATACTGAAAAAAATGTCTGTAAGACGGACGGACAGACAGACGCTAGAGGGATCTGTTTTTAATTTTTTGTAATAAAATAATTTTTTATAGAAAGTATTACTTCTTCTTTGCGTGTTGATAGTTTGTTTGCTTTTTTCATCTAAAAGCCCAATATTGAACTATATGAATCTGAAGGTGTCGTCAGTAGCCACAAATAAGTCGATCAGAATGCAGTTACTAGGGCACCCTGAATCCGTGGCACCCAAAAAAAAATACTTTATTTTATTTATTTTCTTTATACCAAATAGCTACATCATACTTTATTTTATTTTTGATCGTCAGCGAGAAGGAGAAACTCTTTTAGAACAAAACTAAGCAAAAGCCATAAAAAAGAAACAGGCCAGTTTTATGGGCCTACCTACAAATTATATAAAGTTACAGATGCGACCCTACCATTGCGTGCATTTACAAATCGTAGCTTATCTCAGCTAATTCGGTTTACAAATTTGGATAAGCCATATCAACCTGACACGTTGACCTGACAGTTGAAGTTCAAACTGACACGTCTTTATTTCTTAGAAGTGGCCGATACTGGAGAGACAAAATAAAGTATCGACCTCGACACAAAAAAAAGAAGAAGAGTGGACAGAGATGCCATAAGGCCCAAAAGTTTTTATTTTCTTCCCAACTTACCTAAACATAAGAAAGAAACTTATTACCAAACTAGCTGATGCCCGCGACTTCGTTCGCGTGGACTTGAGAGAGAGAGAGAGAGAAAGAGAGAGAGAGATAAGAAAGTACTTGTAACAGTGTTAGGAGTTAAAAGTCAATATTATTTTATTTCTTTCCTTCGGGAGCCTATATGAAAAGAGCTGAAGTGTTACTAACCCTGGAGAAAGCCACATTAAGTTGGCCATGCGAAAAACCAGTCCTTAGATCGACATCAGCAGCTTTAAGCCTCTAAAACTGTGACTTTTTTTCATAGCAAAGCAAGTAAACACATGGAACTGGGGGTTACTCCATAAAATAATACGATAGTCGTCCGACAGTGACGTCCTATTTATATGTCAAACCAAATCAGACTTTTACACATTAATGCTCAATGTTGCTTGCCACTGAAACGCGGACACGCAGTAAAGTCCGTCTTTCGTACCGCTTTTGGAGTAACCCTCCTGTGTATTTTCAAAAGGAAAATTGTTGGGGATGAGTGGCATACGCGGAATAAATACAGTTTCACTGGCACCACTCACAGTAAACTTTAAGTGTCTCAGCAGACTATGCCGAAGTTTAGCGGCTAAAGTTCAGTGTTTAAAGTTCGGTGGGGATGACACACTAAATAAGCTGAAGTTATGGGCCCCACAGTAGTGATGTGCTGATATGAGAATTTAATCTTCCGTCTTTGGTGCGTCTGCGGCGAACGGAAACGGGAGCGGAAGAGGGAACGGTAGTGGAAGAGGGAACGGGAGTGGGAGCGGAAGCGGGAGTGGGAGCGGGAGCGGTAGCGGCAGCGGGAGCAGCAGCGGCGGCGGCAGCGGCGGCGGCAGCGGAGGCGGAGGGTCGGCGGTGGCGGCGGAAGCAGCGGCGGTGGCGTCGCCGGAAGTGGCGGCGGCGGCGGCGGCGGCGGCGGAAGCGGCGGTGGAGGCGTCGGCGGCGGCGCCGGCGGCGGCTGTGGCGGCGGCGGCGGCGGTGGCGGAAGCGGCGGCGGTGGTGTCGGCGGAAGTGGCGGCGACAGCGGTGGTGGCGGCGGCGGCGGCAGCGGCAGCGGCGGTGGCGGCGGCGGAGGCGTCGGCGGCGGCGGCAGCAGCGGCGGCGGTGGCGTCAGCGGAAGTGGCGGCGGCAGCGGCGGTGGCGGCGGCGGAGGCGTCGGCGGCGGCGGCAGTGGCGGCGTCGGCGGCGGCGGAAGTGGCGACGGCAGCGGCAGCGGCGGCGGCGGCGTCGGTGGAAGCGGCGGCGGCAGCGGCGGCGGCGGAGGCGTCGGTGGCGGCTGCGGCGGCGGCGGCGGAGGCTGGAGCGGCGACGGGAGCGGGAGAGGGAGCGGGAGCGGGAGCGGAAGCAGGAGTGGGAGCGGGAGCGGGAGCGGGAGCCGGAGCGGGAGCGGGAGCGGGTACGGGTACGGGTACGGGTACGGGTACGGGTACGGGTACGGGTACGGGTACGGGTACGGGTACGGGTACGGGTACGGGTACGGGTACGGGTACGGGTACGGGTACGGGTGCGGGTACGGGTACAGGTCCAATTCAGGCAAAAGCATCGGAAGTTCGGCATTATGTGTTGCTAGTAATGCAAATAACATTGCACACATGCATTGGCTGAAATTCAGCCGCTGAACTTCGGCATACAGTGCTGAGACATTCAGTTGTGTTCCGTTACACAGTTTCGACGGAGTCAAATTTCGCATCAGCATTGTTGGCCCTCCGACATCAATATGGCGCGTTCACATAACCAAGAATTTTTTCTGGTGTGTTATGCTCTGAAGGTCCGCAAATACTGAACTTATAAGTTCTTCTTCGGACGAAACAACATTTTTTTGGAAAAATTTTCAATGTACATACACATTTTTTTTTTACTCTTTTATTAATGTATAGATTTAGTATGTTTTTGTTCAGCGGCAACAAAAAAACATCGTCTATTAAAATTTCAACTGTCTAGCTATAATGGTTCATGAGATTACAGCCTGGTAACAGACAGACAAACAAACAGTCGGACGGTCTAAGTAATAGGGTCCCGTTTCTACCCTACCTTATGGAACCCTAAAAATCGAATAAAATAAGTATTTATGCGGGGCTCCCATACTACAAACGTGATTTTTCATAGATTATGGTACGGAACCCTTCGCGCGCGTCCGACTCGCGCTTGGCCAGTTGTATTATAACTCAACAAAAAGTTCTCATCAGACTTAACAACTTTTGCTAAGGCGACATTTTAATATTTCTTATAGTTTAGTTGGACCATTATAGTTCTGCATCATGTGTTCCATTTTCCAAAATCAATTATAGCCTATATGTTGCCCAGGCTTCACGGCTATATAAAAAAAAAGTTTCATTCGAATCCGTCCATTATTTCCGGAGATTAGCGTGTACAAACAGACAAACAGACAAACAGACAAACAGACAGACATTTTTTTTTATTTTCTTACTCTATTACTATATTTCCATCGCCCCAAATATTTTTTTTTGAAAAATTTTCAATGTACAGACACATCCAACCGTGTTTCAATACAGTCGCCTCCTATATCCTGGCAGGGTCGCCGAGTGGTGTAGGAGGCGACTGTATTGAAACACGGTTGGATTAGGACTCCCCTTTATTGAAACGTTTCTCATAATATATATATTTACAACTAGAACACGCATGTTTCTACACTACAGTATAGTAAGAACAGCCTACTCTACCATATTAATAAATCGCTGTCATCTTATCACCTATAGCAAATAAAAATCGAAATTCGCGTAAAAAACAGGGTTTAGCCGTAAGAAATTTTTATAGGAAACCTTTTTTTTAATTTCATTTATAATTTTGGTTTTATCTGACTAATTTTACTAAAAAAATTGCTGATGGTTTAAAAGTCAGAATAAATAGATGCACAGCAAGAGATGGGCCAGAATCACAACAGAGTGGTTGCCTAAAGATGGTTACCGTCACCCGGGTAGGCCAAGAAAACGCTAGTGAGACGACCTCGACGCATTTCAAAAAGGATGGTCGAGCCTAACACAAGAAAAAGATAAATGGGAGAACCTTTGCACAACAGTAGACAAATTATGTTATTGAAAAAAAATCTTTCTGAATTTCAACCTTAAAAACTTTCCAGAATATCTAAGTAAATTAGACATTTCTTTTCCATAACTTTTCTACGTTTATTTTCTTAAGAGAGTTCGTTCTGTGATCTCATTATTTTTCTCTACCTAAGATATTTCGTGTTTCAGCACAAGGTCTGCACAGCTAGTTTTATATCATTTTGTTTTATTACAGCGCATTTATAGAGAGAGTATAGCCCGAAATATCACCTACTTAGTGGTTAGAATTACCTTCCATTAAACCCCTAAGTAGCTAATATTTTCAGTGAACAAAATTAAAGACTAATAATGACTAATATATGGCCGCAGGGCGCTTGTGGCGAGCTGTTGGTGAGTAACGTCACCACGGACCCGAGTGCTCCAGAGAGCCGGTCAGAGCCCACGTCCCTGACGTGTCTTCGTCGGTCGGGGTGGAGACCCAAGAAGGCTCGCAGGGCTCTCAGCTCTGCATTTCCTTAATTGGCCGTCTAGAGAGGGGTCGTTAGAGCTGTGGTAGTGTTAAAGGGCATAACGCCGCGAGTAACTTCGGAGAAAGCGCAGCACACCTCTCTACACCCTTGAGTCGCCTGCACCGGTGTTGCTCCTTTATCGGCAATTGTTGTTGGCGCGTTTGAGGTGCCCATCTAGTGGGCGGCAAGCCACCACCTGCCTACAATAGTCAGTAATCATGATTATGGCAGGTGACGTTGCTATTGTAATATCCCAGCATCAGTCCATCCCACTCTCATTCCATAACCCATAGACTTTTCCCTTTCTCGTGCAATAGATCTTTCTCCTGCCGAAACCTATTCAAGGGTACACCTTTCATAGATATATTCAGGAATGGGTTTTGGCGGGAGCGCCCATTACATCAACTTCTCCAAAGGGCCTGTACGTGTTGGATATGTATCCCCACGCAAGCCTCTCAAAGGACCGGGGTGAAAAGACCCGTGAATCTAAAGTAGATACTAATAATATGATGAGGCAAAAAAGTTCTCGAATGGCAACTGCGTACTGACAAGCTAAGCGAAGGATACCCACCCACAAGGTGGTCAGATGACCTGACCAAAGTCGCTGGAAAGCGCTGGATGTAGGCCGCTCTTGATCGGTCATTTTGAAAATACTTGGGAGAGGCCTATGTCCACGTTATGCGGCTGAAATGATGATGATGACTAATAATGGCTGTGTAGTGAAGGCATAGTAAAGAACGTTTTTTCACCACTCCGTTACTATCCCACGGCTATCGTAAGCGGCGATGGGTAAGTTTTAGAGAATGATCACTTTAACATTGCAAACTTTTTGTTTTTTAATTTATTTGGTTAAGCAAACAATGGTACATAATACAATGTGACAGAAAATCTTACGAAATAACCAAATAAATGTGATGACTTTTACTGAATAAGTCAAAAATAATTCAATTGGAAGTTGAGATGGGTTGGGCTACGTTTTACATTTCTAGGTATTTTCAAAAACTTAAGTTAGATAGGTTACTAGTTGTCTCTCTTTCTTATACGTTTAATAGCTTGAATCTAATTTAATATACCTATTTTATAATAGCAACCATGCTGGGAAGACGGATTGGCTATTGCAGTAGATGGTATAAAAACGTTGCATCACTGTCTTTGTTGCCCGTTCTTATTTATAGACCTCCGTCGCTTGTTACGACTCCCTTGGGAGATTAAAGAAGTGGTGACAAATCGTATCATACTCTGTCGCTACACACATACTATAAATTGAGATATTTTATACCATTTTGACTAAAGTCTGTTCGCCGAGAGTTTTCTCAATAATTATAATTAGTCTCCGACACCGACTATTGCCTAATTATCGCAAATTGTATGGCAGCCATCGCTTGACTCCCGCTTTCGCCGTTTGCGTGGTATGGGAACGCAGTTGATGTCAACCGCGGCCCGAAAGGGCGAGTGGACGCGGTGGCCATATATTGCCGTTCTGTTCGGGAATGCACTTCAAATGAGTCGTTTGGGTTTTTGCGTGTTATTTTCTGTATTACACAATTAATAATTGTTTAAAATTGTAAAAATAAAATTGTATATTTTTTTAAATAATTAGCGGGCTGCAGTTTTTTTTATATTTCGTTAAGAAACCCTGCATTTATCAACTCAGTGCGAACAGACTTAATTAGGTCGAACCACATGCAGCGAAAGATGTGCGACAATTTTGCGTCTTTCATACAATTTCCATCCACGCATCTTGAACGTGATGCGAATTGCTGGAAATCTCCGACAGCGCAGCACATCACCCTCTGTCCGCCTGTCTGTCCGACTGGGGCCGTCTGGCCGTCTGTCCGTCGGTCCATCTGTCCGTCCGTCCGTCCGTCCGTTCGTCCGTCCGTTCGTCTGTCCGTCTGCCCGTCTGTACAATTCAATACAATACCCTTTATTGCACAAATAAATAAATACAGGACTTAATTATTTTAAAAACTAGGAAATGCGTAAAAGGCGGCCTTATCGCTAAGCAATTTCTTCCAGGAATCCTTGCTATACAGAAAAATAGTAATAGGAAATTAGATAAAGCGGGATGGACAATATACACATACTTATATACAATAATTATAATAAACATAAATACATACAACTTACACAGAAAAAAAACTGTACGTCTGTCCGTCTGTCTATCACCAGGCTGTATCTCATGAACCGTAACAAATAGAAAATTCTCACAGGTAAAGTATTTTTTTATTTGTTTATTGATTAATTAAAATAACGTCACATTGCTGGGATCAATAACTAAATTAAAAATATGTCGGAGCGTAATATGCAATGGCTGTATAAAACTAGATTCCTTTACTTTGAATAATTCGATGACGTTTGGCAGTAATTCCGTGTCAATGTCATTTTGGACAGTTGACGAAAAAAGAATAGAGGACGCGGTATGAGTTCAATGTAAAATTCCCGTTTTATGATTTTACACGCGCAAAGAGAAAGTTGTTTACTACAAAATGCAACGGTTGGATTTGAAATGGCAATACTCGTTAGCAACAAGTTATAAGACCGGTCGACCTAGCGACAGGGACAGTCTTGTTCAGGCGGCCGTATTGTGCACAACTCGTTTGTGTAGTTTACTGTGGCTTGGCCATGACTCATTTAATTGTGATTATTGTAATAGATGTGGATTGGTGAACCGATTTATTACAATGACAGTTTGTTTAAGCAAGACGGAAAGCCCAGGTGTATACACAGTATTCAATTCTGTGGGGCCAGGGAATCCAGACATGGTGGTTGCGATTCATGATTCAGTGCGGAGGCGGGGCACTGGAATTCCGTCACATTTTTATAAAGCTCACGTAAGATCTCTCATGTGGCGGCATCGGTAAGGTGACGTGACTGAAAGTAAGTTTTCATCCTGACATCAGTTTGTTCTCGTACTGTAAGTAACTAAGTGGGTAGTTTACGTCACTTGAGATATCAGATGCCGATCACGCCACGCTCTGCCCCCTTTTATTCATCCGTCTGCGACAAATATGTAATGAAAAAAACCACTCGTGGCGGAAATGTTTACACGTTTTCAATTTAGAGTTATCCGAATTACTTTTACGTTACATAAAACAAAATATGAAATGAAATATACAAAACCCATGTTAATTGTCAAACCAACTAAAAATAAAGAATTAATTACCTAAAGTAATTAAATTAGTAACTGATTTACGCAATCCAATCAAGAGTTTGATTCAGTTTTTCTCAAGAGGGACTTCGGTTATGTAAGAACTTAATTATCTTGATAGATAGCATTTGTTTATTCGTATGTGTTGAGCCACTGGCAGCCCAAAATTCGCAACGAATCTTGGGCGTGTTCGGACGACATGCCCACGCCTAACACACGCCTAGCGCGCTTTGATAATTTTGAAATTAGTTGCATATAATTTGAGTCCTATCACATATCGATTGGCGGAAAACAGAATAGAATGGAATAAACTCCACCGACAAGAGCAACGCTCTAAAATTATGATGTCTCACATCAATACAACTTAAATTGTTTACTGAAGTCCACGCGCGCACACTTCGCATACGCCTTACTTCCGCCTTGCGCCCGCCCGGTGCTCGCCTTGACTGAACTTCGGTAAATGCAATTTGAGTAGTATTGATGTGTTATATGACTGAAATTATATGCAACAAATTTCAAAGCGCGCTAGGTTAGGCGTGCGCTTGTCATCTGAACGCGCCCTTACGCACCTACATGGCGTCTTATAGAATTTCTACCCATCATCACAGCGCAGGTGTAATGCATTAATTTGCTACGGTGATGCAAAGCACTAATGAAATTGCAACGAGCGTTTTACTATTAGGACAACTAGACTACGTATATTTCACGTAGCAAGCTATACAAAGCGGCCGGCTTTACGCAGCGTTGGCTGCGATACGCGAAATACAAGCAGAATACATACAAGTTGCCGACACACGAATGTGAGAATGGAGAATGCCAAGTAGCTGACTGCTATTCAATAATTTCATAAACACCTAATAGTTGCAAGATTTAATTTAACCTCTGAATTTTTATATTCTATTTCTTCTTCAAGCGCTTTTAGACTCGCTTACGCCAAACCCACGCCTAGCACACGACAAGCGCGATTTGAATTTGTTGCACATAATTTGAGTCCTATCACACAATCACATCCTATGACAGTTATATGACATCAATACATGTCAAATTGCATGTTCCGAAGTCCAGTCGGGGCGAGTGCTTGGCGGGCGCAAGACGGAGGCAAGGCGGAAGCAAGACGGAGGCGAGGCTTTGCTCGTGTTGACTTCGGTTAATGCAATTTGAGTGGTATTGATGTGTGATAGGACTTTAATTATATGCAACGACTTTAAAAAATTCAAAGCCTGGGGTTGTCTGGAATACGGCCAGGTGTCTCTCCAACTAGTGAAGGTCAGCAATCAGCTTGGTGTAGTCTTCTTTGTTCTCAGTTCAGCGAAGTAGCTCAGCAGCACTCGTCATCCCGGTCCACTCTCGGATGTTAGCAACCAGGATTTCCTTCCCCTTCCAACCTTTCTTTTCCCCGCGACTTTGCCTATCATTATAAGCTGAAAGAGATAATATCACTGATGTCGTAGAACATGATCCAGGTATTAACTTTTATTTATTCTGAACAAAATTTACCATACAACGTGCGTACACAAGCGAAAAATAGGGCTATCAGAGATCAACCCCTTTTTTCTCTATTACCTATCACTATCAGCATTAGATTAAGAGCTTTTATTGCTGTACCTATGACAGTTTTAAAGCTATTTCAATCATTCATGAAGATGTTTAAGTACCTATATATGTTTATAAATCTTATAATATTGATATTTTGCGATAATATATTAAAATTTGCGGGACATTTAGGAACGTAATCTCGCGGGAGGATTTAAGCCTTTCATTTCTACAGGGTGGCCAAAAAGTCGTGGATCAAACGAAACAGGGAGATAAAGGAGGTAATTTCCAACAAAAAATCTTTCCCCAGCATGGCCATAACTTCATTGGAAATTACCTCCTTTATCTCCCTGTTTCGTTTGATCCACGACTTTTTGACCACCCGTATAGTGATCTGTTGAGATTAAAAGGAGTCTTCATCAAGATTTTTCTGCAATCTTATTTAGATTACGTGACCACCTTATAGGGTGTCCTAGGCATCTTTGATGTTTTTAGGGTTCCGTACCCAAAGGGTTAAAACGGGACCTATTACTATTACTAAGATATCCGTCCGTCCATCTGTCTGTCTGTCACCAGGCTGTATCTCATGAAACGTGATAGCTAGACATTGAAATGTTCATAGATGATGTATTCTGTTGCCGCTTTAACAACAAATACTAAAAATATAATAAAATAAATATCTAAGGGGGCTCCTATACAACTAACGTGATTTTAGACGTTTTTTGCTCGATATTAATAACAGAATATTGAATTGTACATTAATTTTAAAAATAAATAATTTAATTGAAATATTTTTTAAGGATTAGGTACCTCATTACAATTATATTATAATACCTATATAAAAACGAGATTGTTTTAAGATAATGGTACGGCACCCTTCGTAAAAAAAAGGCCATTTCCCGTTTTTCCTTTTGCATCGCAACATTAACCATTACTCTACAGTCCACAGAGGTTGTCAAAATCAAATTAAGTACTGTACCATATCCATTATTTGCAGATCCTGCTGGCGCAATTTGACTGAAACATGTTTCATAAGCGACGCTTGCGGTGAGAGGAACAAAACTGATAGTCCACAAAGTTTTATTGCGAGCCGTGCCTTGCATCGCATAAACAAACTGTGCACACTCGTGTTGAAAATACTCGTGTATTAAGGCACTGAGATGTGTGAGGCTTTTTGCTTTTCACTCTTGAGAATGCCGCATTTATTTGACATCGGCAAAATTATTCGTTAATAATAATTAGATAATTTTATTGAATTACCCAGAAAGTAACCCACTTATTTGTAAAAATATATCAAACGTAATTTAAAAGTATTTACTAAAAATATTTATTTTTATTTTTATCTTTCACAAGCTTTAACCTGCGAATTCGTCCACGTAGAAATCGAAAATGGTTCTAATGGAATTTTTTATATGGTTTTTCACGTTAGTAATTTTTTTATAACATACTAATTATTATGTTTAAATGTTTGAATACTTATAAAATATATCAATCTTTATAATAGTGTAGGGATTTAAAGGCCTAGCAGACCCGGCGAACTTTGATCTACCTGTTCTTATTCCTTCCTCATTCACTGCCAGGAGTACTCCTGGGAAGTTTCAAATAAAATGGTATAACTAATCTTGTTTCTCCATACAAACTTAGAACCCCCGTTTCACTCCCTTAAAAGAGTGAATTTTGAAAAATCCTTTCTTAGAGCACTCTTGGACCTCATAAGGAAACTATGTGCCAAATTTGGAGCCTCCAGGCCCAGCGGTTTGGTCTGTGCGTTACTTGATCTGCCAGTCCGTTTCTTCTTTTATACATATATAGATAGAGTTCAATAGGTATTTTACAAATTAAGAACGAAACAAAACATGTTTTAACTAAAGATGAGTATAAGGGTGTCTTTAAACTTGTTAACACAAGTTTAAAGACTCCAAGATTTATATGGATATGGGTTATGAGATACTTACTCAACGGTACTAAAATATGTAATTTTAATCAAAACTTGTTAAACAAACAGAGCTCAGGGTTGCAAGACTCAAAAGCCACTTTTAGCTTGACGTTAGGCAAGAATGTGGAAAAAGGAATTAAAATAATAATGTTGCTAGTCGCATGACGTATTAACAAGATATGATTTTCGTTCTATTCCTCAATCGCTTTTTATGATCTGAGTGGCAAGACAAATCAGCTGGTCCATTCAAAGTTTCTTTCTTTCCTCCCAGACCAATGGAAACAAAAGTAAACAGAAATAGAAAACAGAAAAATAAATTAAAATATCTCTTGACGAATAAAAATAACAAATATTTAGAAAACATATATTTTAAAAAATCTTATACAAAAATAACGTCTATTTAGAAACATAATAAAGCCTTATAAAATTATATAAAAATAGTAATAAATTACAAGAAGGGCAATGTAATAACTCTATTCCTCACTGGTTTGACGATCTTAGTGAAATTCGTCTTTATTCTGCCTACGATGGGTTTGAATTTGAGTAGTTTCACTTGTTTTTGATTATAATAAGGCATCGGCATATTATGTATGTCTTCTGTGGTATGTTCAAAATGTTCCACCAACTTCTTTCGCGCTCCATTTTCCTCCGCAATTTTTCTTAGTAAAATTTCAAAATTCGAAAGCTTCATGCTTTGTTTCTTCAGAGGCACATTGTATTTTTTTGTTTTTGTCTTCTTGAATGTAATCTTTTTTAAAATCTTTTTCTTCTGCGGTTTTGACACATCTACCTTCACTTTATACAGGACTGTTAAATTGTTCTCCTTGGCTATTTTCTGTATATCATTGGCATATTTTGTAAACATGTCTCTACTGTTTTTTCCTTTTACTTCAAATCGCCTGGGTATTTCTTTCAGGTGGCCTAATTTTGAAGAATATTTATCTGTAATCACAAAAAGAAGTAAGTATAAACATAAATCTATCTAAAAATAAATAAAAGAAGATACTGACTAGCTGATATGGCAGCATCCTTATAGTAGTACGTGATGCGAACTTGGATATATATTTAATTAATAAGCAAATAATTTATTTTGTTAATTTAGCACATCACGTACTAACTGGACGTGTACATTCAACATAACACTGTACAATGTTTTTGTATAAATACTCTTCCTAATTCAAATAAATTATCCATTATTCCGTTGCCACTCCTGGCCTATAGACGGTGATGGATCGAACCAGATCCAATGGGTTTAATTAGTACCTTCGTGGTCGGTATAGCTGACATATACATGAACTTGATCAACGCACCGCTGTAACGCACTTATCAGACACGTCAGATGCCCTAAGCAGCTCGAAAAATCTGACACCAGTAGATAGATAATCATTTTATTGGTACCGAAAAGACACACACTTTACACTTAACTTACGCAGGGAAACTGTCAGTTACGTAACACAATCGATAAAAAGAAATAAAATAAAAAAATTGAAGTAACCCCTGACACAATTGTAGTTAAGAACCATAATGATCACGTCAGTTTTCAAACAAAAAAAAGAGTTATAATCGGTTTATTCGTTTAGGAGCTACAATGACACAGACATACATAAATACACGTCACATATAATAACACCCCGGGGGTACACCGGGAGCACAGAACGAAATCTTCTTAAAAGTTCCTGCTCAATATGCGTCTCCGTTCTCCGTCCCCGCACCTCTCCCCCGTGAGCGCCGTATGGAGAGTGTTGAGCGGGCGGTTGCAGCCACCTCGACAAGGCGAGAACGGGGAAGAGGTGTGAGGACGGAACGTAGACGCATATTACGCCGGACCTTAGGTGATTCGGTTCTTTATATAATACTTATAATAATTATGTACCGGAGGTTAAAATCTAGTTTAAAAAATTACCTTCAGTATACTCCTGCGCCGTGACATATCCTAAAACCAGTAATATCGAAGTACAACACCACATAGTAATGAATTCAGAAAAACTAAGTTGATTGCCTATGAAACAGGTGCCTTATATCAATGAAGTAGTCAAAAAGTAAAAAAACAAGCTCGTAGTATACAATGGAGTTTGTTCCAATTTGTTTTTAACCCTGTGGATGCCGTGTGTTTTAACACATTATTTCGTGAGAAAATATTGAAGATTTTTGCCAAATGCGTTTTTTTTCTAATTAATGTCCATGATGGATGCTTTTTTTTGCAGGACAAAATGTTACAATTATTATTTATTACATATCCAATACTCGTCCTAAATACCTCAGTGCCTCAAGAAGAAAGTGTTAAATCAATGTGTGTTACCAGTGATGACTTATGGCTCTGAAACTTGGTCCCTTACTATGGGTCTTATATAGCTCAAGGTCGTTCAGCGCGCTATAGAGAGGGCTATGCTCGATGTTTCCCTACGTGATCGAATCAGAAATGAGGAAATTCGTAGGAGAACAAAAGCCCAGCGGATTTATTCGTTGAAGTGGCAGTGGGCGGGACACATAACGCGAAGAACCGATGGCCGATGGGGAAAAAAGGTTCTTGAATGGCGACCACGTACTGGCAAGCGAAGCGTAGCACACCCACCCACAAGGTGGTCAGACGAATTGACCAAGGTTGCTGGAAAGCGTGGGATGCAGGCCGCAGGAAATCTTTGGGAGAGGCCTATGTCTAGCAGTGGATGTTATGCGGCTGAAATGATGATTATTATATAAATTTACAACTGTATGTCTTTCATTGCCTTAAATGGTCTCAAATCAATTGAAAATCAAGGTGGGCCATACTAAAAGTCATACTTATAAATATATAATTTCAGTTTAAAATACTTCACTTGGGAATAAACTTAATTCGGATTATTTAAAGCTTTTAATTACACGCCTGTTTAATTCACCCTGATAAATATCCCTGAAACAATTTGTATAGGTGGGTACTTAGCTGTGCGCTTCCTTCCTCAATATTTTACTATTATACAGCGTGTTACAGAAAGGCGAAATAATCCGTAGAGAATACTCAGTTCGTATATTGAACATCTTATCCGAGAAATATTGGTAACATTTTACGTAATTTTTACTAATAAATAATCGCATGATTATTTATTAGTGAATGGGATTTTTTGTATTTTGTTGTTTTTTTTTTACCTGTGATGCCTGTTATGGAATTTTTGTTTTTTTGTAACAGCCTGTAATCGCTACCAAAGAATGTTCAGTAAAGATCATAATAAGGGTACTTGACCTTTCGTATTTATTTTTAAGTGTTATTAATAATAAATTTATAATTATTAATATCACAATTCTATTTATTGGTAAATAAAAGAATAAATTAGGTTCATAGAAATAACTAATATATTACATTTTATAACTTAGTGTTTAAGCGAAAAAAATGTTTCATTTATTTTTTTCAAGTCAAACATATCAAGAATTAAATATTGCCTATTTAAAGAGTAAATTCAGGCCATAATAATGTTCCTCGAGAAACATTATAGAAATATGAAAAATATTATTTTTGCTTTTTAAAGAAACTGGGATCCGTTGATCATTGACTGATCAACTGATCTAAGTAAAAAAAAATATGTATGGGAGACTAGAAAATGTTTTTCATATTTCGCTATTATATTCCTTGTGGAGAGTTGTTCAGTATTAATACTTTTTCTTTCAAATGACGACCTCCGTGGCGTAGTGGTCACCATGCTGCACCAGAGGTCCTGGGTTCGATCCCCGGTCAGAACGAGTTGGAAAATGCTCTTTTTCAAATTGTCCTACAACAACTGAAAAACAGGATTAGTTTAACCATTTTATTTGAAACTTCGCAAGAGTACTTCCGGCGGTAAATAAATAAAAACGGGTTTAAGGATTTTTCAAAATTTATCGAAGGTCCAAAGTTTTTATAAAAAAAAAGATAAGTTTGACCATTTTATTCGAAACTTCGCAAAAGTATTTCCGGCTCTAAATAAGCAATACAATTTCAGGATTTTTCAAAATTAATTCTCTAAGGGGGCGAAACGGGGTCCAAAGTTTGTATGGAGAAAAAAGATTAGTTTGACCATTTTATTCGAAACTTCGCAAGAGTACTCCCGGCGGTAAATAAGTGAATACATATTTTAGGATTTTTCAAAATTCATCCCCTCATGGGGTGAAATGGTTCAAAATTTATATAGACAAACAAGATTAGTTTGACCATTTTCTTCGAAAATTCGCAAAAGTATTCCCAGCTCTAAATAAGTAATACATATTTCAGGATTTTTCAAAACTCATCCCCTAAGGGGGTGAAACGGGAGTCCAAAGGTTGTATGGAGAAAAAATATTAGTTTGACCATTTTATTCGAAACTTTGCAAGAGTACTCCCGGCGGTAAATAAGTGAATACGTATTTTAGGATTTTTCAAATTTCATGAAATGGTCTAAATTTTGAATAGACAAACAAGATTAGTTTGACCATTGTGAAGCGTTCCATCGCTCTCTTTCGGTCTAGCAAATGACAAGAACGAGAACGAAAACGAGAACAGGGAACAGGGAACAGGGAACAGGGAACAGGGAACAGGGAACAGGGAACAGGGAACAGGGAACAGGGAACAGGGAACAGGGAACAGGGAACAGGAAACAGGAAACAGGGAACAGGGAACAGGGAACAGGGAACAGAGAACAGGGAACAGGGAACAGGGAACAGGGAACAGGGAACAGGGAACAGGGAACAGGGAACAGGGAACAGGGAACAGGGAACAGGGAACAGGGAACAGGGAACAGGGAACAGGGAACAGGGAACAGGGAACAGGGAACAGGGAACAGGGAACAGGGAACAGGGAACAGGGAACAGGGAACAGGGAACACGGAACAGGTAACAGGGAACAGGGAGAGGGAGAGGGAGAGGGAGAGCCGTATAAGAACCATTTTCGACATAGATATAGACATGGCTGACAAAGATAGATAGAGACCGATCGATCAACGCGCAGCTGAAATCGCAGGGTCTAGATACTTCAAATTTGGCACATAGGTCTAGGAGTACACTAAAAAAGGATTTTTCAAAACTCACCCCCAAAGGGGGCAAACGTTTGTATGGAGTGACAAGATTAGTTAGACTATTTTATTCTAAACTTTGCAGGAGTACTCCTGACGGTAAATGAGTAAGTATGTATTTCAGGATTTTTCTAAATTCATCCTCTAAGAAACAAGATTAGTTTAACCATTTAGAAGCGTTCCGTCGCTCTTTCTCGTTCTAGCAAATGACGGGAACGAGAACGGGAAAGAAACGGGAGAGGGAGGTTCGCCGGGTCTGCTAGGCCTTTAAATCCCTACGTTATAATAAATGTTATATTTTATAAGTATTTAAACATTTTAACATAATAATTCATTTGTTATCAAAACATGAATAGTGTAAAAAACCAATCAAAAATCCTATTAGAACCATTTTCGACTTCTACGCGGACAAAGTCGGGGGTTAAAGCTAGTTTGTTATAAAATATAGTGTCGTGAGTTAGTATCCCATAACACAAGTCTCGAACTTACTTGGGGCTAGCTCAATCAGTGTTATTTGTCCCTATTTATTTATATTTATTTATTTTAGGATCACTCGTTCGTGTGTTTGTCCGTCCATGAAATTTTATAAAATGGTGTCATCCTATAACCCAAACACTTATGTGCAAAGTAAATAATTTTTTTTTTAAAATAAGTGTCATTTTCGAGGGACAAATTGGGAAATTTAAAAAATGAAAACTATACTGCGTATACATCAAATGAAAGGGCTCGTTATGAGTGTCTTAAATATATTTTCGTTATTATTTTAAAATAACGTATAATAATGTAAAGTTATAATTTTATTTATGAAAGAAGACAAAAGTTGACGATTACCATCCCCCCCCCCCATCTCCCAAACTATTGAGCCTAAAATTAAAAAAAAAATATAATAATTTAGTTTTTGCTTGGAATAGATTACAGGAAAAATAATATAAGAACGTGAGTAAACCATCTTTAGCATTCTACGGAACCCTCTCCACGCGAGTTTAACTCGCACTTGCCCGGTTTTAAATTTCTCGTTTGAGCTAGATTTTAAAATGATAACAAAAAGAAAAATTAAAACGCACTACTTATTGTTAAAACTACTGATGATTTTAACACAAAAATGTGTTTTAGTGTTAAATGCACTACTTCTCATGTAAGTGATATCATTGTTCCGAGTTGCATTGTCAGTGTAATCATCGCGCAGCTATTGTTTGAGAAATCGATTAGGTGAACTTTGTGCACACCTGCTGATTTGGTTTCTGTTCGACGTTGAACGCCATGAATGTAACAATGTTTTTGTTAAATTCGTGTCAAATTCGTGACAAAAGTAAAACACTCTGATAAAAATGAGACACATGGCGTTGTAAGTGTTAAAAAAATATTATTATTTTTTGAGTTTAGTCCGTGATTACAAATTTAATTATTGTAAAATCTAATAAAATTTACTGAAACTATTTTAACGGTGAATCCAGTCCATGATTTTGAACAAATTTTCCTATGGAACATATATTGAAATATGAAAAATATTTTTTGACTTTCCATACAAATTCACCGATCAGCTGACCCGAGTTTGTATGGAAAGCCACAATTTTTTTTTATTTACATATACAATATGTTACAAAAATCCTGTCCGATCTTTACAGGAGCAACTCAGACCGTCAATATGAACAACTTTTCCTATGGGACAAATGCTTGAAACTCAAACAAAAAATCTATATTTTCATACAAATTGCTGGGCCGGCCGAACACTTTTGTATGAAAATGTCGATTTTTTTCGAGTTTTAAGCATTGGTCCCATAGGAAAATTTGTTCATATTGACGGTTTGAGTTGCTCCTAAAAGGATCGGACAGGGTTTTTGTTATATATTGCATATGTTCCTTGGGAAAAGTTGTTCAAAATCATGGACTGAATTCACCCTTAAATAGTTTCAGTATATTTTGTTAGACCTTATACAAATCAAATTAATAAATTAAACTACGGGCTATACTAGATCACTACAGTATAACAAAGTTAAAATAAGCGCCTAAATACAAAAAAAAATTCGTTATTTCCATACTAAGTCCAGCCAACCCGGGCAATTTGTATGGGAATGTCCAATTTATTTTAGTTTATTCGACTGTAATTTTAATTTCATTATACTATATTAATCTAGTATAGCCCGCGGTCCGATGCTCGTTAATTACCCTGTTTGTAATACACTAGCTTTTGCTCGCGGCTTCGCTCGCGTAGCGGTGTAATTTATCAAAATCCTTTCTTAGGGGATGCCTACGTCATAGTAGCTTTATGCATGCAAGGTTTCAGCCCGATCGGTTTAAAATTGACAAAGTTTCATACAAACTTTCATCCCCTATTTAATCCCCTTGGGGGTAGAATTGATCAAAATCCTTTCTTAGCGGATGCTTAAGTCATAACATCTACCTGCATGCCAAATTTCAGCCCGATCCGTCCAGTGGTTTGGGCTGTGCGTTGATAGATCACTATGTCAGTCAGTCAGTCACCTTTGAGTTATATATATTTAGATTTAAAATTTTTGATAGCTTAGGTCAAAATAGGCATGACGAATGGAATAATAGTTTTAGACCATCGGTTAGATTATAAAAAAATGTTGTACACGTATTTTTCCTTTTCTCTGAGAAACAAAAAATGACAAAGATACAGCGCATTGAAATTTCGCATGACGTCACGGCTACGTACGATTTTTACATAGAGGTGACGTCGTGAGCCCCACCCCGGAATTTTGATGCTTTGTATCTTTGTAAATGTTTACTTTTTTGGAAAACTGACACTACATATGGGTCCATTTTTTTTTGGATAATCTAAGAGACGGACTAATTTAAATCATACTTTTCTAACCCTGTTATCACCCCTATACGATATATACTTCATATGATTTTTTTTTACTAAAACTTGTTATATTTTTTAAGAAAGATGGGCCAAATTGTCCACATTCTGGACTCCAGACGGGCATAGGGGTAAGGGTAGGCCCAGAACAAGGTGGCGAGACGACTTAGACAGATTTTAATGTTGGCAGAGGTTCGCAGAAGAAAGACACGGGTGGAAAAATAAGAGGGAGGCCTTTGCCCAGAAGTGGGACACAATAACTACAGGCTAGTAAAAAAAATAATATTTTGAAGTGTTTATAATTACACCAACGTTTTGATAAGTATAATATAGATAAATTTTCACGCCTTTAGCCCTGAAAAGGTAGACAGAGCCCAGAATCATGTGGGAACTTTACCTGTCCCAGCTAGTAGGTGTGCTCCCACATGAGTTATGTTGATTCAAAAGAGAGAAAGAGAAAGACATGACAAGGATTGATACATTTATTTGTCAGCACTGATAAAATTATACAACGTGGAAAGGACATCCCGTAATAAATCGAACCACGGGCTATACTAAGTCTAGATTACCATAGTATAATTATATTAAAATAAAAGTCAAAAACATAAAAGAAAAATCGACATTCCCATACAAATTGCCCAAGCGGCTGGACAATTTTGTATGGAACTGCCGAATTTTTTTGTTACTTTTAGCTGTTATTTTAATTTTGTTATACTGTGATCTAGTATAGCCCGTGGTTTGATTTATTATGGATATGTCCTTTCCACATTGTATATTATAATTCAAGTTGCTTGTATCAGAGGTGGTGGAGGAATGAGTCAGAATGGTATGGATGGAATGACTGTGTCAAAAATTTGGAAATTGAATTTAGAAATGAAATATGAAAAGGTGGACAGAATGAAATGACGGAGAAAGGAGGTATGTAAGGACATGAGAGACAGGGTTTATTGCATCATCGACGTTACAGCAATAGACCAAAAGGCCTTGCTTAGCATGAGATGGAAAAAGGAATTCAAAGCACCCATTCTCTCGATCGGCTTTAACGATCTGGTCATAAAGCAAAAGCAAAACATTCTAATGCATTGTTTGTTTATTAATTAGGTTTTCGATAGTTTAGGTCAAATCTACTAATAAGACGTTTTTGATAAAGTTTTATGAGTTAATAAATTACATAAAGGTTTGGTATACTTATTTATTTTATCAAAATTTATTGTTCCAAAGTACAAATATACTTTAAAAAAACCAGCCAAGTGCGAGTTGGACTCTAGCACGAAGGGTCCATTATCATCATCTAATCTTCTAAATATATATAACTCAAAGGTGACTGACTGACTGACATAGTGATCTATCAACGCACAGCACAAACCACTGGACGGATCGGGCTGAAATTTGGCATGCAGGTAGATGTTACGACGTAGGCATCCGCTAAGGAAGGATTTTGATCAATTCTACCCCCAAGGGGATAATTCTAAATATATATATAACTCAAAGGTGACTGACTGACTGACATAGTGATCTATCAACGCACAGAACAAACCACTAGACGGATCGGGCTGAAATTTGGCATGCAGGTAGAAGTTATGACGTAAGCATCCGCTAAGAAAGGATTTTGATCAATTCTACCCCCAAGGGGATAAAATAGGGGATGAAAGTTTGTATGAAACTTTGTCAATTTTAAACCGATCGGGCTGAGACTTTGCATACATAAAGCTACTATGACGTAAGCATCCCCTAAGAAAGGATTTTGATAAATTACACACCTACGCGAGCGAAGCCGCGGGCAAAAGCTAGTTATCTATAAAAATCGTGTTTGTTGTTTCGGGTCCCCCTTGAATATTTATTTAATTATTTATTTCTAAAGTGAATTTACAACTAAAGATTCTGTGAATATTTCAAGCATCTTCCTGTTGCAGTTATTAATATCGAGCCAAAAGCGGCAAAAAATCGCGTTTATTTTATGGGAGCCCCCTTAAACATTTATTTTATTGCGTTTTTTAGTATTTTTGTTATAGCGGCAACAGAAATGCATCATCTGTGAATATATCAACTGTCTATAGTCCATTTGGTTAGGTATTTAAAAGAATGTAAACAATCTTGTCTTGACTTTTTATTGAAATATACACTTATAAAATAATACCTTTGTAAATTACTAATGTTAATGACAACACAATATAAAGTTCCAAATGTGTATTCGATGACTGATCGTAAACCTCGCGTCCGTGAGGAGTAGTACGTACGGACGCTGGCGATAGTTGGGTGAGACTGTCTGTCTGGGAGCGACGGCCGGCGGCGCTGGCGGCGCTAGCGGCGGGCCGCGTCGCCCTTCCGAGCATGCACTTTTCCCGTCCCGCACCCCGTACCGCGCCTTCGGTGTTCGTGTTGCTTATGCTAGGCGCGAACAACTAATTATTTATTTTGGAACGAAGTTCCTTACGGCAGGCTTGGAGGAGATAGGGATTTTGCTGCGCGACCGAACTGAAAAAAATGTGATAGTAAAACCGTAAGGATGACCTCGTTAAATAAAACCGTTAAATGAGACGTGCGCAGGCGCGACAGTCGTATACACAAGCGAGTAGTGTATAATACCTTTGAGCACGATTTTTCTTTTGCAAATTGTGTCGATTCTACATTAGTCGAAGGAACTTCGTTCCTACCTGGTGTCCCACGACACCACATTTCTTTTTTTATAAATTGTAAATTGCATAATTAATTCGTAGGTATTGATTTATAAAGTGTATATTCCAATAAAAAGACAAGTCAAGATTGTTTACATTCTTTTAAATACCTAACCAAATGGACTATAGACAGTTGATATTTTCACAGATGATGTTTTTCTGTTGCCGCTATTAAATACCTAATAAAATGGACTATAGCTATAACGATTTCTGAGATACAGCCTGGTGACAGACAGACAAACGGACGGACGGATAGCGGAGTCTTAGCAGAGCCGTGTATTCCATAAAGACATTTAGACTTAGTCTGCCCTGTCGATTGCAATTATATGTGCATTTTTAAGGTTCCGTAGTAAACAAGGAACCCTTATAGTTTCGCCATGTCTATCTGTCTGTCTGTCTGTCCGTCCACGCGACTATAAGTACTAGAAAGCTGTGATTTGACAAGAATATGTATATTAATTCGGCGGAAAAAACGGTAAAATAAAATATTGAAAAAATTTTTATTTAGGGTATCTCCCGTACCAGTAAAGTGAAATCTTTGGATATCGTTGAATAGGTCTTTTTAAATTATTGTGAGTTTGTGAACACCGTTTTTCCGAACACCGATTTTGGGATCCGTTTCTGAAATATTTGCTTTTAAAGTGAAAAAATTTGTTAGAGTCAAGTGCCCCCCCCCCCCTCCCCCCTCTATCTGCTAAACGGTTATATATGGACACGTGAAAAAATTCCAGCTATAGGATATATAACGAAATTTAAAGGAAATCTATCAGAGCTAAGTACAGTTTACAAATTAAAAAGTTACAGGCGATCAACTTAAAAAATGTAGTCGGAAAAGTAAAATTTCATACAAATTTCATAGAAAATTAGTTTTTAGACGTTTTTAGTGGCATAAACTCAAAGTTGGCGTTCGTAACTACGGAACCCTACTGCGCGTGGCCCGACACGCACTTGGCCAATTTTTTTATTTATTATAAAAACGACTATGCCCAAGTGTACTGTCTTTAGTTATAGTCTTCTCAAACTATCTCTATGCACTTCACTGAGTCTTAGTAATAGGGCCCCGTTTTTACCCTTTGGGTACGGAACCCTAAAATAGCGGACTTGAGGTGGCTATCAAAAAATCCCGAAGCATTGAGGTAAAGCAACACAATCGACGGAACACACGAAATAGCAAAATCGAAGTCGGTATTACGGCACAGATGTGTGAAACGACCCCGGCGACAAATTGTTTTATCGAAAATTACTTTCTGGAGCGCGAGTAGCCCAGGTCAAAGGTGAAAGGAGATATCTTCTTCGACGACGATCTCTGCGGCTCTCTCTCTTATCGAGTCGAAATGGCTCATATTAGATATTGTTAGACCAGAACCTAGCCACGGCAACCGCCCTGTCATTAGCCATATTCAGATCTGCCTTAGTACAAGGAATCGGGCAGTTGGAACATGACAAAAGATGGTCCATGGATTGTGTGACCCCACAGTCACACAAACTGTTGCCAGAGTTCCAACCCCATTTGTCTCTGCTCTCCCGGCATCGCCCTGTACCAGATCGGAGTCTGTTTAAAGATTTCCAAACAGCCCAGGGGAGATCCTTACCCGGGGGCAGCTTCTCGTCAGGTGGAATGTCAGATGGTGAGGACGGGTACATATTTTGCCACAGTGTGAGTTAAGTCTTCGAGGAGAAAAATACAAACAGACACATGACAGCAAACATCTGTTATATGGGCAAGAACCTCCCCCACCGCGTCTTAAAAGCCGCAAAAGCTTTTTGAGACAGCGTAGCTTACCACCTAAAGAAGCCTCGAAATTAAACCTCTGCGGCGAGATGATAAGAATATATTTTTTATGTGTAAAATGACTACCATAGCCAAATGCAACAAATTTAACGGTTAGTGTATTCCGCTCTATCCATTACACACATTCGCTACTTTCTAACAAGTCAAATCAGATATTTTTTTTCTAAACGTCAAAACAAACATTTTCTAAAGGATTTGTATGAAATATATTTTATACTTATGAAGTCATAGTTTCTGCAATAATAGAAAGAAGAAAGTCAAATTACATTATTTTATGACATTTTATTTTCTTGACATTACAAAATAATTAATTTTTGATTTATCTTTTAAATTCAACCCTCACCTATCCAATTGTAGCATTGTGTTATCATATATCTTGTATTTAGGTATCAAAAAGTTCTTAAACAGTTGCTAACATGTCGGTTCTTTTACTGCTACGTAACTGTTATAAGTGGAGATTAAATGTCTTCATATTTTTAAAATACCTTGTGTTATGATATATGTTGTGGTCGTTGATAAATCTTCCTAAAAATAAAATAAAAAACTGTAACATTCAAAAGCAACAAACGAAAAATATTCCATATAATGTTGATCTTTTTGTCTCAAGGATTGTTACTCTCTTTCGTCAGAATTATTTTCGTAACTTAGAATTACCTAATTAATTAATTAATTAGTTTAGGCAACTAACTAAACTCAAACAACGGTTACAGTGTCTAGAATGAACCAGATACTTTTCTTACGTACCACGCAGATCGAATTCAAATTGAATCTTAATATGTGGTGTGGCTAGCACCTCATTAGTATTTTGAATTCCTTTTTTCACTTTCATGCCACCATCATGCTAATCTTCGTGGCTATTGGCCAGCTTTATTCTGTCCTGTTAGAAATAATGACGTCATACCTAATGTGCGTGTTTCTTTTTCGTCTTCCTCACCATTTCCCATTTACTTATATAAGGGCAAAGGCAGAGTTATACTTTCTCCATTGCAAGTCGCACCTTTATCTACTCTCAGGTCTTTAAGACGAAGTGGTAGCTAAAGTGGCGCCCTCATTTGAAATAAATTCTTTAAAATTAAATATGGTGATATTAAAAAATTTGATTTGTATAAATGTCTAGAAAGACCTTTGAACTATTTTATGAAATACCTTTGAAATTATTACCTATAGTCCGTCTAGTTTTAAAACTGATTTTCGCAAAAAGTGGCCACTTTTGGCGAAAAACAGTTTTAAAACCAGACGGACTACCAATATTACTTTCAAAGGTTATTCATAAAATAGTTTAAAGGTCTTTCTAGACATTCATACAAATCAAATTTTTAATTATCACCATATTAAATTTTAAAAAATTTATTTTAAATAAGGGCGCCACTTTAGCTACCACTTCGTCTTAATGTAATTTCTTGTGCATTTATCATTTCATAAGTATAGTGTTTGGAAAGTAATTATTTACAAGCATTATCTCCGTTGTCCTGTTATCTCATAAACGGATAAATTTCCATTTTTCTAATGGAACCGAATCGCACGGAAACGGAATGGTGACGCGTCGCATTTCAATTGTGATTTTGTGGGACGTTTTAGTTTAACTTAATTCCGACTTTTTTCGATAAAATACTTACTGATTTCTTCAATCTTTCTGGTTATAAGGTTTCAATATTTGGTAAGTTTAAAAGGATCAAATCACACAGATTTAGCAATCCCAAATTAACTATCTATCTAAACTTGTAATGTGAGATTACTACTTAATCATCAATTTATTTAAGAACTATGTTCTTGTAGGTGGAGTATTTTCCATGCCTCACGATCTTCAGCTAAATGCTTGACCTCCCTAAACGACACGACTTCTGCCTTTTCCTTTACTTCATCCATGAACATCATTCTTGGCCTTCCTTTTCCTCTCCTCGCCTCTTTCTTTCCTTCCATGATGTCGTATTACTATTTACTCAATATTATTATTATTTAGGTACAGTTCGCTTCAAAATGTAGTCATAATCTCTTGTACTAATTTTGTAAGAAATTATGACTCATTTATTTTTACCCTAACCGTACATTTTTAACACATATTAAGGTAAACCCAAGGCTGCAGGACAGTCCTTAAAATGATACTTTTTAATCAATATTAATGAATCAGAAAAATCACACAGATTGAGCTAGCTCCAAAGTAAATTTGAAGCTTGTGTTATGAAATACTAAATTGACGATGATATATATTTTTATAATAATGACAAAAACATATATAGATAGACATCTAAGACCCAGGTCAATCTAAAAAAGATCATATTCCATTTTGATCTGACCAGTATTTGAACCCGGGACTTCTGGTGTGACAGTCTGGCATAATCACCACCTAGGCCACAGAAATTAAATAAGTATTATATTATAAGTATAAATGAATTAAAATACAATAATAATAATATGACAAAGTCCTTCTACCGAGTAGGCGACCAATACTGTGAAAATAAGTTTCTTTAGGCGTTTCTTCTCATGAGTGGTCGTTACGAAGCGCTGGTATCGGTAGCTTTATTTTAGAAATAAATTAAATTTTAATATAATTCACACGTAACGTAAATTACATACATGATGTGTAAATGTCTAATTACTAAATAAACATTTGAATCTTTGACAAATAGCTTTAGAGAATTATAAAATGTACACTATTACATCTTTATACCTTATCCAGCAGATAGGCATTTCAAGTATTGCGGCTCTAAGCAGACAGAGCCTAGGGTCGCAAGGCCCAAAGGCCATTTTTAAGACGAAGTGGTAGCTAAAGTGGCGCCCTCATTTGAAATTAATTGTTTAAAACGAAATATGGTGATAATTAAAAATTTTATTTGTATCACTGTCTATAAAGACCTTTAAACTATTTTATGAATAACCTTTGAAAGTAATAATGGTAGTCCGTATAGTTTTAAAACGGGTTTTCGCCAAAAGTGGCCACTTTTGGCGAAAACCCGTTTTAAAACTAGACGGACTATTAGTAATGATTTCAAAGGTTATTCATAAAATAGTTTAAAGGTCTTTCTAGACAGTGATACAAATAAAATTTTTAATTATCACCATATTTCGTTTTAAACAATTTATTTCAAATAAGGGCGCCACTTTAGCTACCACTTCGTCTTAATATGATGGTGTACGGTAAGATGGAAAAAGAAACCAAAATCTATCTATTATCATGTATACTAACTATTCAACGCGGTCATCTTCACGTACTCACGTACTTGGACACCTATCACTCGTCCTGGTGATGATCGTCTAAACCTACACTACGTGAGAAAAACCGTTTTGAACAATTGTTATGTCATCTTACATTTTAATAAAGGGTATACATGAATTTTCACTTCAATTCAATTCTTTATTTGCTTAATAAGAGCTTTTGTTTATTGTTTATTGTTTATTAAGGCATACACAACAGGTCACAATCACTTTTGTATAAATCTAAAAATGTACAGACACTTTGCTCTAGACTGAGACCCAAAAAACGTGCACACACAGCATGACAGGCAATGTAAACATTGTTAAGCTCAAGATACTGACTTAAATTGACAGCTTATTAAAAAGTTACATTATATACGTTACAGCAAGTATTTAACAATTGGTGTTACTTAAATTGTTTAGAATTATGATAACAGAAATTGAGCCATATTTATGTAAAATTTACCATGTAAAAAGGTCAAAAAGGTCAGTGGAGGGTACGCTTGATCTGATTTTTAAAAGTATTAGTGCGGGTAACCGCATAAAGGTCAATTGAGTCATTAGCCAAGCAAAGCTCGTTGTACAAACGACACATCCGAACAATTGGGTTATAATATGATGCTTTTACAATATGGTCTTATAAATTAACTCTTCAGGTATAGCAAATGTTAAAATAAGTAACAATAAGTATTAATTTTACTTGCTACAATTACAATATGTGTATCTACTCTATACGATTTAAATATATGGTTAACAACACTGTCAGATTGTTTTTTTTTTTATCTCAGCTTAAGTACACAATGATATCTATATAGAGCAGTCCACATAGTTACTTCAATACTCATTTTATTATTATGTATCTTCTTTAGATTCACGGGTCTTTTCACCCCGGTCCTTTGAGAGGCTTGCGTGGGGATACAGATCCAACACGTAGAGGCCCTTTGGAGAAGTTGATGTAATGTGGCGCTCCCGCCAAAACCCATTCCTGGATATACCTATGAAAGGTGAACCCTTGAATAGGTTTCGGCAGGAGAAAGATCTATTGCAAGAAAAAGGGAAAGGTCTATGGATTATGGAATGAGATTGGGATGGACTAATGCTAGGATATTGCAATATTGCAAAGGCTAAAAATTATTATTATTATTATTTTATAAATACCTACTTTATTTTTTTGGCTCCAAAAACTCATTGACCGAATAATAGCATTTTGATGTCATTTTTAACGATCGAGTGCTGCCTCATTTGAAAAAAAAAATGGTACTGAAACGGAGATGTCATTTAAAATGTTGTCTTAATCAAGCCCTAGGTAACCCTTTGAGCTACTGTTTACAGTTAAAAGTGAGAACGTGAAGCTTTTTTATGCACATTAGACAAAAATGACAGTTTTTCGCAAATGTGCGAAAGAAAGCTTCACGTTCTCACTTCAAGTCAAAATCAAAAATTTTAATTCAATGTAGGATAAATTTATCCCTTATTGAAGGTAATTTTTAGGGTTCCGTAGCCAAATGGAAAAAAACGGAACCCTTATGGATTCGTCATGTCTGTCTGTCTGTCCGCCCGTATGTCACAGGCACTTTTGACTGAAACTATAAGGACTATTCTATTGAAACTTGGTACTTAGATGTATTCTGTAAACCGCATTAAGATTTTCATACAAAAATAGAAAAAACAAAAAAAAAACAAAAACTTTGGGGGTTCCCCATACTAAGAAATGAAACTCAAAATCTTTTTTTTCATCCATCCCATACGTATGGAAAGGTCATCAAAAATGATAAAGTGGTATCTAATATTTTTTTTTTTTGTTAACTGAAAAGTTTTCGCCAGATACACTTTCAAAGTGGTAAAATGTGTCATCCTCCGTAACTTCTAAAATAAGAAAATGATAAAACTAAAAAAAAAAATATAATGTACATCACCATGCAAACTTCCACCGAAAATTGGTTCTAACGAGATCTAGTAAGTATTTTTTTAATAAGTTTATTAAAACATTGATCAAAGTTACAACGAACTACAAGAACTTTTATATTATGTTACTTGCTGCTATGAAACCCTTCATAGGCGACCTTTCCTTCGCTTCAAGACCCTTCGCTTCAAGACCCTTCGCACTAGGCCGCTTCTTTTTAAATAGTATTTTAGTGCAAAGGCTAAAAATTACTTTATATTTTTAACAGTAATTGATCAAATAGTTTGAAGGGTTATCTAGGTCTTCATCAAGACAAAATTTTAAATGATATCTCCTATTCCGTTCCAATAATTTATTTCCCCGAAAAATTCTTATTTCCCCTTAAGTACATGTATCCTGTTCCGCCCATTCTAATCACGGTATAAATTCGTCGTTCCACAGAAAATAAAATATATCTAGATCCATTTGGATTTCGGAATTCTGGAATATTCGAAATCCGAAACCTGTCTTCAGATAAATGTCCCCGATTACCAGATTACACTAGAAGCCATTGTTCGGAATCTATTCGATTCGGATCGCTGAAGTTCGAGACAGTATCGAGTACTCTTGATAACTTTTGAAGGAAACGTGATTACGGAATATATACTACTAGCTTTAACCCGCGGCTTCGCTCGCATCGAATCTATCAAATATTTTTTTTTTTTTTATTTTTGTAAAAAATATTTTATTTTTTTTAATAAAAAGTACCCTATGTTACTTCTAGTACCTCCCAAAATATGTGTACAAAGTTTCATGATGATCCGTCAAGTAGTTTTTGCGTGAAAGCGTAACAAACATCCACGCTTTCACATTTATAATATTATATTATTAAGTAAGGATTATCTGTTTTACCAGGCCTGTGTCACTCCCCGTTTGGGTATCGAAAATATATCTACATTATTACTATGCGCGCGGCGACCACTTCGAAGGGGAAAATTCAGTTTCATGAATAATTTGTCCAGATTAATAAGAATGAAATTGGCTTGCAATGGATGTCTAGGTATCTAAACGAAGAGGTGAGAAGTTCTGACGCGAACTAAATTAAACCACAGCGCTAACCACATTAAGTAGATATTTCTTTGAATTTCTTTTCTGAGTAAGACTTCTGTACGTAAGTACTAGTATTATTCTGTGGTATTACTATAATAATAATAAATTTATTTTCTCTTCACAATGTACATGTAACAATCACATATTTGGAAAGTATTTTTTTTTCTTACATGCTAGTACAAAAACTGTGAGTTTGAATACCTAAAGTAGATAACATTTGCAAAAATATATTGTGAGAGAGTGGTGTCTGTGAGAGGTTTCGTAAGAAACCTGTGATAAAGAATCACCACTGAATACACAAAGGGGTTTGAGCAGACGTTTGCATGGTGTAGCAAGAATGTTTTGTAATTAGGAGCTTAAGTATTTTTAGACTAATCCAGGTGAACAACAGTAGTATAATCAAATTAACCTATGGAATATAAGCTAGGAGATTAATACTTATTAAACAAAATAAAGAACGAGTATTAATATTATTGCAGACCAAATACTAAGAAAAGGTGTATCAGGGGAGTGTGAGTGTGTGAGTATTAATATTATTGCAGACCCAATACTAAGAAAAGGCGTATCAGAGGAGTGTGAGTGTGTGATCAAAATGATAAGTGTGATGTGTAGAGATTATCTTTATGAAAGGATGGAATGTGTCAGGAGACCATTACCCTATAGGAGTTAAGAATTTTTCTGTACCTTCATAGTTGAGTGTTTTAAGGTATCCAGTCACTGCTTTTTTTACAGCTATATTTAGGTAAAGGATACATTGAAAAAATTTGGTTTATTTTATTATAAAGAAATGGCCCAAGGAAACGGAAAAAATTTCGAGCAAATTTGGCACGAATATATACAATATTACCATAGACCTACAATTTTTTTTATTACTTTTAAATCTACGAATATTACAGACATCGCCTTTTATACACGTGCGTTTGTTTTTTACGGCTTTTGGATGCTTGAGAATAATTTGTAGTATAAAATTTTGTCTGACTGTCGACGGGATGTGTTGCCAGTCAGACTTATATTTTTTGTATAGGTCCACAGTTAGAAAGCGATATGGGAGACCGGGGGTGACTTTTAGGATAGTCCTCTACGCTCTTTCCAGATTGATAAGATGACTTTGGGCAGCGCCACCCCACGATGAAATACAGTATTCCAAAATAGATTTGCATAGAGCATTGTAGACCATTCTGATAGTCTTCAGATCAGCAACATGCCTTAGGTTCCTGAAGATATAAATGAGTTTCCTCATTCTGGTGACCAGTAGTTCAATATGTGGTTGGAAACTTAGAGATTGATCAGCTACAACTTCTAGATATTTTATGTGGCTTGTTCTTTCAATAATACAATACCTGTGGTACAGGTGTGAGCAGAAATAGTTAATGCAGTATTAGGCACAAAGTCAGAGCGAAAAGCAAAAGGTATATATTTTGTTTTATTAACGTTAATAGTGAGTAAATTAGCACTGAGCCATGAACACACGTCCGTTAGACCACTTTGCGACCTAGAGAATACTTCATCCCACGATTCTCCACTGAAGAATAGGGCTGTGTCATCAGCGTAGGTAATTATTCTACACTTAGCGTAAGTAATTATTACTATATCTTTATACTTGTAAAGGTAGAAAGTAGAATAAAGAAAAGAAGGCCGTTAGACTCAAAGTTCGCCCTTTGAATTTATTTCTTAGATGATATCTTTATGGTCTTCTAGCTGATGGCCACAGCGGGGCCCGCGTGGAACCTTTTTGACAATTCCATGGTAACCTCACATTTTTCCGTGATAAAAAGAATCAAATGTGCATTTCCAATTGAATTGTAATTGTTTTATTGGTTTTTCACATTGTACATATTATATTACACTTTACTACATATTCACTTCTTAAATTAGTAGGTACAACATGAACCCTGATAGGGCATTGCAACAGAAACCGATGTAACGGCATGCGGATTTTTTGTTAGTATTTATGAATGCTAAAAGCTAATCAACTAGATTACAATGGTAAAGGACTCATATCTTTTCATTTAGCAAAGTAGTAAAAAAGTCAGAAAGATACAGCGCTTCGAAGTTTCAGATAGGGGGTGATTTACGTCACCTTTGGTTATAAACACTGGTCGACAAAATTTTACATGTTTTTTCCCACTGAACTAAGACTAGTTGCCTCTTAAAGATTTTTGTATAGTGTTTATGGACATAATTTACTTTTGTTTCTAGGTTAGAATTGAGAATAATCATCATCATCATCATCATCATCCGAGCGTATTCCCGGTTGCATCCTCAGCAGCAACGCTTCAGAGCCCGGAGTCCGCTACCTAACCAAGGAGATTTGACGAGATTACTGGTTTTTACACAGAGCGACTGCCGTCTGACCTCCACAACCCAAAGGGTAAACCAGGAACCAATCCTTGGGTAGTTTGATGATCAAACGCTAGGTGGCGTTCGAGACCCACAGTTTTACGTGCCTTCCGAAACACCGAATCATCTTTCTTTTCGGATAATCAGGTGATTCAAGCCTGCAATATCCTATCCAGACTGGAAACAACTTTTCACAAAGTATGCTTCCCAGTGGGAATCGAACCCATGACCTCCGGGTCACAAGGATAACTCCTTGACCACTGGACTACGGAGGCAGTTAGAATTGAGAATAATGTTATATCAAAAATCCGATTTTCCCCAATTTCTGATATTTTTAATTATTTATAGTAAATAGCTTCTGTGCAGGTTAATTAATTTTGTAACTAAAAATGATATAATCAGCCTTCAAAATCAAAACAAAATTTGTTTTACTTTTGTACCTTTTTATCTTTGGATATATATAAAGATTTAAGTTACCGTAACATTTCTTACATACTTACTTCCCATACATTGCGTACTGCGCGCATTGTATGGCGTTATACCTACCCGCAAAAAATCTGTAATAGCTAATAAGTAATTTTTATAAATAATTTAGCAATAATGTAAAAAATACTGTAAAATGTAAGGTTTGCACAGTGTTAAGCTGATATTAGAAAATCGGAAATCACCTAATTGAATTAAGGGTTTAAAATTTGAAATTACAGAAAAAATTAGAAATTTGAATTTTTGACGTGTAATATTTGAAAATTTAGACGTCCTACACATTTTTTATAACTAGGTTCATGTTTTTAGTACTGAATTCTTTTAGAAATCGCTACAAGTATCATTGTTACAAAATCTTGTTGACCAGTGAAATCGTAGCTGATCGTGATGTCACGCGATATTTAAATGCGCTGTATCTTTGTCATTATTTGCTGAAGAAAGAAAAGAAGAAATACGCATACCATACTTTTTAATAATCTATTAAATAAGCCAAACATTTTTCTTAGGCTGATATCTCATTTTAAGGTACCATGGATATCATAGAAGATACGAGGAACAGATGAACATAATCTATATACACAATGATGTAAAACATAACATGGCAATGGCAGAAGGAAAAGCGTATTTCAAAGTAAGAAAATAAATATAGCATTTTTTGAACTCAGTTATGTCTGACACCTTTGAAATAAATGTCCCAGTTCACTAGACGCCATTGTTCGGAATCTATTTGATTCAGATCGCTAAAGTTTCACGACTCTAGGTATCGAATTATCGATTACTGTTTATAACTTTGGAAGGTCCTTTGATCTAGATCTTTACGGGTCTTTTCACCCTGGTCCATTGAGAGGCTTGCGTGGGAATATAGATCCAAGACGTAGAGGCTGAACGATCCTGGACCGTACAATAATGATATGATAATTTTAGAAATGATATAAAATTGATGCTGATAGGATTTGAATATCACGATCATTGATAATGATAAAAACGACTTGATTTCGAGGCTATTTGAATGGTACTAAAGTAAATTACAATTCAACGGCGGCTCATCGGCATGCCTGTTAGCATTTCTGCTTCCAGGTCAATATGTTATCTACAGCGTAGTTCGTACAGAGGCCCTTTGGAGAAGCTGTTGTAATATGGCGCTCCCGGCTAAACTCATTCCTGAATATACCTATGAATACGAGAAGCAATAGAAATTAGTCGACGTCCCAATTTTAATCGAGATGCAGGTTGGAGCTTTCCCCCTACCTGGAAACCGGTTCTTCAAGAGACGCATAATAGATGCTATGTACAGCCGACAGTCTCTGACACAGTGAGCTTTTTTCACACACGGGCATCATCACCAGCAGCCGACGATGAAGAAAATGATATTGAGGCTTCCAGTACATTCTCGGGAGTCGTCGACGCAGAAAACCAGCAATCTCCACCACTGTCGCTACGAGCGAAGCGAGCGATCGCTCGCGCCGCCCGCGCGACCCACCATTAACATCAGTGTGTCGTGCAGCGGCTTTGTGCACGAGCGCGTCACATTCGCCCTGATGAAGACCTCCGGATGAGGTCGAAACATGTCGGCCAGTAGCTGACTCTCTACGTGAGTAACCCGTGCTTTATTAATAATACCTATGAAAGGTGTATCCTTGAATAGGTTTCGGTAGAAGAAAGATCTATTGCAAGAAAAAGGGTAAGGTCTGTGGGTTATGGAATGAGATTGGGATGGACTGATGCTGGGATATTGCAATAGAAAAGTCACCTGCCGTAATCATGATTACTGACTATTGTAGGCAGATGGAGGCTAGCCACCCACTAGATATTATTATTATAGAAATCTATGAAGATTATTAATATGAACAACAACTCAGGATGTAGTATTGGTTCCTTTCGCCTCATGGTCCGAATTGATCCATTCCAAAAGACACCTCGGGCCATTCGCACCGCTCCAAGCCCTGTGGTGCGGATGGTCCCATTTAGAAATAGTACTTGCACGATTCGGAGTGTGGTCCGAAACGCTCGCGGTGTGAAAAGCCTAGTGACCTATTTAAACAATCACCGGATTACGACTTCACTAGACAGATCTATCTGTATCGAATGTCATAGGTTGTCAAAACACATCATCATCCTCAGATCAGCCTTGCTCATAGCATGGTGACATTGGTGACCATGAAGTAATAGACATAGATTTAGACGCAGTAAACAAAATCTAGGACTATGGTTATAGGGGTGGTGACACACGCCGTCAAAAACAGAATGTGACATTTATTGACACTGGCTTTGAGCGAGCGATACCGAGTGGTTGCTTACTTGTGAACCTAAAAACCTCGTATGGAAAAGTCAAAAATCGATTTTATTTTATTTTATTTGGTTTTTCTTTGCCTTTCGAACGATAAAATCGTTACTTTTGACTAGGTACCTACTTTATTTTAAGGATTCCGACTCCGCTTTCGGTCTGTCTGTCCGTCTATCTGTCACCAGGCTGTATCTCATAAACCGTGATAGCTGGACAGTTGAAATTTTCACAGATGATGTTATTTCATTTGCCGCTATAACAACAAACACTAAATAGAATAAAATAAATATTCAAGGGTTCCCGTACAACAATCGTGGTTTTTAAATAGTTAATAGTCTACGGAATCCTTCGTGTGCGAGACCGACACGACATTATTACTAATAGTCCGTCTAGTTTTAAAACTGTTTTTCGCCAAAAGTGGCCACTTTTGGCGATAAACAGTTTTAAAACAAGACAGACTACCAATATTACTTTCAAAGGTTATTCATAAAATAGTTTAAAGGTCTTTCTAGACATTTATACAAATCAAATTTTTAATTATCACCATATTTAGTTTTAAACAATTTATTTCAAATGAGGGCGCCACTTTAGCTACCACTTCGTCTTAATTACACGAACACCAAGGTTACGTAACACGCAAGCATCAAGCAATGATATGGCAGAGAGAAGGAACGGGGCAAAGACAAATCATATTACCAACTTAGTGATAATTAAAATCAATACAGCCAATGTAAACGATAAAAATGTAGGAACATAGCAAATATTACTTAACATATTTGAATGTTTATGTCAAGGATAACGTATAAGTATACCATCTTCTGGAAACCTTTTTTTTTCTGGAAACATAATAAAAAAAAACCAAACCGCTGAACAAATAATACAGGGAAAGTCAAATTCAGGGTAAACAAATAACCGGGCATTATTAGGCACAATCGGCGGAGAACAAGGTTATTGGGAAAGTTTTGTCAATCACGTCGTTTGTATGTGATTGCGATGCGGTTCTAGATGTTTGTTGGTTTGCTGGGGTGACCCACAAACATTCCTTTTTTTTAGAATAGAATCATTGATTTGCATGATTAATACTAAAATAAAAAAGTTAGTTGTAATTAAATGATGAAACAAAAAATGTTAAGACGAAGTGGTAGCTAAAGTGGTGCCTTCATTTGAAATAAATTATTTAAAACTAAATATGGTGATAATTAAAAATTTTATTAGTATCACTGTCTAGAAAGACCTTTAAATTGTTTTATAAATAACCTTTGAAAGTAATATTGGTAGTCCGTCTGTGGGTTTTCGCCAAAAGTGGCCACTTTTGGCGAAAACCCGTTTTAAAACTAGACGGACTATTAGTAATCATTTCATCATTAATTATAAGAAATAATAATAATAATCATTTAATTATAAGAAATAAAATTAGGTTAAAATACATATGATGAAGCTTTATACAACGTATTAGCTTTGTTTATAAATAGTAAAGTATAAAGATAATGATTTACAGTTATATTTAGAATGATTCATGTTGTTCAGTATTTTGCTATTATCAGCACCACCTGTAGTTTGAATAGAAGAAAAGGCTTTTAGTCCGCCCAATATATTTTAAATAAGACTAAAATTAATAAATAAAAAAAAAGCTATTGTATGGTTGAAATTGGAAAGGTAAATCTGCAGGCAATTTGATTATGACTTTTTCGTCTCCACTTTGCACGGTTTTGGTACCTATCCTTGGGAGATCATTGATAATCAAATCCTCTTCTTCAAAGTAAAATCATTCATAGTCGTCAATCAATTTAGAACTGATTGATGACTGATTGATGTTGAACAGTTTAAAACAGGTTTTTGTCGGTGGAGAATTTTTCAGCATGACTGCTATTGTCAGCTTACTGTTTACTTCCTATACGATCCGTCTGCAGTCTCTTTTTTGCCAAAAATAATTCAGGTACTACAAAAAAAACTGCGAGTTATGAAAAATAGAACATTCTTTGTTAGGTTTCAGGGAAAAAAATTCCTTCAGTTTGTAAAACGCTTAAAAGCTAGCGAAGTAAAATGTAGTATTATCTATGGGTCACGTATTAAACCAACATGGCTGCTATTGTCAGCTTACTGTTTGCTCCCTATACGATCCGACTGCTGTCTCTTTTTTGCCAAAAATATTTCAGGTACTACAAAAAAGACTGCGAATTATGAAAAATAGAACATTCTTTGTTAGGTTTCAGGGAAAAAATATCCTTCAGTTTGTAAAACGTTTAAAACCAACGAAGTAAAATGTAGTATTATCTATGGGTCACGTATTAAACCAACATGGCTGCTATTGTCAGCTTAGTGTTTGCTCCCTATACGATCCGACTGCTGTCTCTTATTTGCCTAAAATATTTCAAGTACTACAAAAAAGACTGCGAATTATGAAAAATAGAACATTCTTTGTTAGGTTTCACGGAAAAAAATTCCTTCAGTTTGTAAAACGCTTAAAACCAACGAAGTAAAATGTAGTACTATCTATCGGTCACGTATTAAACCAACAAGGCTGCTATTGTCAGCTTAATGTTATGAAAAATAGAACATTCTTTGTTAGGTTTGAGGGAAAAAAATCCTTCAGTTTGTAAAACGCTTAAAAGCTAGCGAAGTAAAATGTAGTATTATCTATGGGTCACGTATTAAACCCCCGTCAAGCCTACAACCCTGTCGACAGGCTTACTCGCTGATATTCATAATCTCGTACAATTTGTTACCGAATCCTTTAAATGTTGAGGAACTTTTTGTGTCATCGTTTCTTTTACTTTTAGTATCGAAGTTTCCGATATATATAACGTGGATAGGACATATCCGTAATAAATCTAACCATGTGTTAATACTACATCACTGTAATATAATAAAATAACAGTAAAAAATCAACATTTCCACACAAAAGTGTGCAACAGGAATGTCGATTTTTTATGTTTTTTTGCTATTATTTTATTTTCAATACTATAGTGTTATATGGAGCAGTGTTGGGCAACGAAAAAACAAGAAGAACATAAGATGCATGTGGCTGAGATGCGTATGTTAAGATGGATGTCTGGGGTTACTAGAATGGATAAGATCCGGAACGAGTATATTAGAGGGAGCTAATGCTTTGGCCGCACTTGTGCCTATCGTCCCGAAGCGATTCGCGGCGAATGTTCGTACGTTTTGTGCATTAAAAAGTTATCGCGTTAAAGCACTGGTCACACTAGCGGCTTTGTTATTTTTCACGAACTATCTGACAATTATCCAAGATGGCGTCATCTACGCACAAAATCATCTACGTTTTTTAAACATGGACGATGACTTTCTTTTCTTTAACATGTGTGCTAACAATTACATAATGCATTTATTGAAACCTAAAAGAAAACCTAAAAAGAAAAAGCTAAAAATTTTAACACCATTTTATCGTCCCACTCCATTTTTACGCATTAACAACCGTGGCACCGTCGCACAGCACGCCTCTGAAAAAGTTGAAAACAAACGTCAAAATAATTAACGCAAGTGCGACCACGTAGAGCGAATGGTTAACGTGCTTAAATCCTTAGATAACTAACACGAAGTCCGAATATTCGGGACGATACCCGATAACGGCCGGTCACATTTGCGTGTATCGTGTAATAGCACGAAGCTTCGTGACGATAGGCGCAGGTCCGGCCCAAGCATAAAAGTGGCACCAATAGTAGACAAACTAAAATGTAATGAGAAGGGATGCCGAAAACCTGGCTAAAAAAATGGTTGACTTTAAAGTAGACGGGTATAGAGAAACGGGAAGGCCGAGAAAGACGTGGGAAGAATGCGTGAGATCGGATATGGGGGAACGGGGGCCTAGTACAGAGATGCCGAAGGACAGAAAATTATGGAGAGAGTTGACATACAGAGCCGACCCCAAATAGGGAAAAGGGTATAGAGTGAGTACAGATAGCACCAACAGGCTTACTTGTCGCATCGTTTATTGGTATGATTCAGATTCTTGCCCATTCCCTCTATCTAATTTAACAATCTGCGAAAGAAGAGAAGCGTGTGGTTTTAATGTTTTTTTTATTTTTTTCTTTTCTATCCTCTCTCTATAGCATGGAATCATTTGAGATATACAGGCATATAGAAGAAATTTTTATATGGAAAATAAAGTTGTAAAAATAGAGAAGAAAAATTAAAGTAAAACGAAATAGATGGCCTATTTATTTGTATAGTAAGTTACGGTATAAGCGGGAGTTGTCAACAGTGGTGGCGACGAAAAGTTGTCGTCAAATAAAACTGTGGTTAGTAGTGTAGTAAGGTTTTCGGTGAGACTCACACAAACCGAAATATCAAAAGTACAATTCTTAAGTTACGTTGAGACCATTTACCTCGAGTAACCATTTATTAGTGCCTTGAGTAAACTGAAACAGTTAGTTCGTAGCATCAGTTTCTTAGCTGCATGATATAAAATTTTAAATGATTCCTATTTTAAATTTCTTTCGAATAATTTATTTCATGGGGGTAGCACTGGACCCCAAAAAATTCACGTCTTCCTACAGGAGCTCTCCTGGGTAAAGAACTGAGGGCGGCGTTAGTCAACTCAATACGGGAACGGTCGATTCCGGCCTGATTAAGAAAAAGATTCTTGATGGAAGTAAGAAACTTGATTAAACCGTGTGGTTTCTGGCAGAGTAGACCACTGCAAGTCTTCTATATTATAGAAAGCGACTTCGGAAATCGGAAAAGATTGTGCGATACTGCAAATCGCAATGGTTAAGATAGGCAGGACACCTTGAAAGGATGGATGATTGCAGGGCAGTGGAAATAGTAACTAACTGAACACCACAACAAAAAAGACCCCGAGGGAGACCCAGGAAGCGCTGGAGAGATGGAGTCGAAGAAGACCTACATATGATGGGAAAGTACACGGTATGGAGAAGGCAGGCCTGATAAGATGAAAAAGAAATGGTGACGAATCGTTGTGGAGGCCAAGACCCACAAAGGGTTGTAGCGCCGAAGAAATAAGTGATTTCGGAAATACAACCTAAACAAAGCTTAGGTAGAGAGACATCAATTAGACCTCTCCAAACCGTATGGCCAGCATAAAGGTAGGTAGTAGGGGTAGGTAGACCAAATTCTCTTGCTGATCTGGTATAGATCTGGTAGTACAGAGAGGGTCATGCTCCTATAGTGGATATACGGAAACGTTTTCAAGTCTTTATCCTTGACGGGGAAGACAGAGTCCAATGCCGTAAGAACAAAAGGCCACGCTTAGCGTGATGGTGGGTTTTGTCTCCTATACTGGAGGCTCAAATGAGGAGCAAATTTTCATCAATTTAAAAATCTTTTACTATGAGACTAATAGCGAAATCATAAAAAAAATCTCCATGAAATTAAATACCTACTATGCCAAAATTTATTAATATCTACCTAAGCTATTCTCCTAATATGTTAATCCACCGTCCTCCTCCTAATATAGTAACCTCGTCAAATCACCTTGGTTAGGTAAGCGGACCCCGGGCCCTTAAGAGTTACCGCTGCGGATCCTTCCGGGACATGCAACCGGTAATACGCTCGGATGATGATAATCGAGGTAATAAAAAAAAATAACCATTTAACTGGCTGTTGAGTAACTCTATCAAGAACTGCATAATTATATTATTAACATTGTTGTCAATGACCAAGGGAAGCCTGGTAAAATTGGTCATTATGATGAAAGTCTTGTACTCATAATCTTATTTCATACAACGAGGAAGGGCATCGCCGCCGGCGAATTTGGAAGTGCCGATTTTTTTATTTATTTATTTCAACAAACTTAAATCTATCATTACAGTTATAACCAATACGATAGAAAAGCAATCAATTATTGTAACACATTATATACAAAGCTGTTCTTATGAATTCGCTCAGAGAACAAGCAAACAGATCTATTCCGTCGGCAATCTGGTTGAGGTTGCGCAGCGCGCGCGTCGGCGCTTTTAAAGTTTTTTGACTTTTATTATAATTTCATTATAGTGTATATAGTGATCTAGTAAAGCCCATGGTTCGATTTATTGGGGGTATGCCTTTTCCACGTTGTATAATACTCTTTCGTCTCGTATATTAATTACACTTAGATCTCTGACACGCAAAGACTTGGTGGCTGTTCCACCGGACTTCGGTTGGCTGTTGCAGCAATCAGGCGGCAAGTGTAAGTAAGTGTACTTATTATTTTGTGTTTGCAAAGAATGTTTAATTTATTATTATTTGTCCTTCTATTTATATTGAAAAAGCAGTGCTTTTGCTAAACATGAATTTCAAGTTATTTTATGACACAAGTTTATTTGAAAAATCAAATTAAAAACACCCGATAGAAAATATCAAGAACGCCATCTAGTGATAAATAGCGGAACTACCGATACAATTTGATATCGTATCGGCAGTTCCGCTATTATAGCAGTATCTTTATTTTTTAGGGAAAGCCTCCGATTTTCTTTAAACATAGCTAAGAACTACCGCAAGGGAACCTGCTATCGCGTAAGAAAACCGCATCGAAATCGGTTCATCCGTTGTAGCGCTACGATGCCATAGACAGACCGACATTAGCGTCAAACTTATAACAACCCTCTTGTTTTGACGGGAAGCTAAATTTAAGAAAAATGTATAGCAACCTTACTTTAATAAAAAAAAAACTAAATAAAAAAATCACACAAAAGGAAAGTGTTTCATGTGAGTTCTCTCGGCTGACAGGAGCAAAGTTCCTCAAAAACATCCCTGTTGCGCAAGTTACCGCAGAAGTGGTTTTGCTACTTCCTTGGCTTCTAATAGTTCCCGACTGCGAATTTCAGGCTTCGTCAATAATACTAGTAGTTTACCCCGAACTGTGAATAGGGGTGTCGACAGGGTTAGGAAAGTATAATTGTAATTACTCCGTCTTTTAGATTATCCAAAAATAATGGACCCATATTTTTCAAAAAAGTCAAAATTCACAAAGATATGAAGCATCAAAAATCCGGATCCGGGCTTGCGACGTCACCTCTATGTGAAAATCGTACGTAACCGTGACGTCATGGGAAATTTCAATGAGCTGTATCTTTGTAATTTTTTGTTTCTCAGAGATAAGAAAAAATTCGTGTATAATATTTTTTTATAATCTAACTGATGCGCTAAAAATATTTTTCCATTCGTCATGCTTATTTGCAACCCTTTTATGTCATATCTCTAAAACTAGTCAACAATTTGACTCAAATAGAAAGGTCTTTTGGTCTATTATTCTCTTTATATGAATTTCTAATGAGTTCTCGGTCTTCTAACATACAAGATGTTTTAGAAAGGCGAAATAATACTTTATAGGCATTAATCTGTGATTTTAAACGTGGTTATCGAAATTAGATTTTTTTGATTCTTGAGTTTTTGTTTCAAAAGTTTCTGTAATGGCATCAATTATTATCTTGGACTGAGTAATACTGTGAGCATACTCTCAATAATATTTTACTTTTTTAAAACAACCTGTACACTTAAAGTAGACTCGTATATGTGCTCGCTCGTTCTACTAGGTTAACATACCATAAGCTGGGCTCACGACACGCTTTACCGGCCCAGCCACCTAGCATGGCAGCGCGTTTATCGAGCGCTATCATCTCTCACTATCTCGCTGTACGTGATAAAAACGAGCGGAATTCCCCTAGTCCGTCGCGTGATATAAACTTTATCTGGGTTTATCCACGGTGTTAAGGGAGGCAGAAAAAAAAATATTTCGGCAGTCGACTTCGTCACACTTAGATATTGCGCATTGATTTAAGTCATTTTTAATAGCAACTTGTTTCCTACTGCTGGGCATAAGCGCCCCCCCCTCCCCCCTCCTTCCTTTGACAATTCTCTATCCTGGATAATTGCCTTCTAATCTCTGTCTAACTTTTAAAGCTAGCCAGAAATACATTTACAAAACTTAACCATTCCTTTAGCAGTCGAGTAAATATTAGCGTCCTCTGTTACCCCACTGCACTTAATCATACTGTGGCTAGAAGGCAACACGGCGCGAGTCCCTTAGATTTATTCCCCTATAAATTGACAAGACAAATTCCCTCGCACGTGATTTAGCTGCCTTCGTTTATTTGCGTTTCATCTCTTGACATTGAGAATCTTTGACATTGAGGAGCTTGGTTAGTGGGCATATACCTAGTTGAAATATAAATCCCACGAATAATTAACCTAATCCATGTTAACCTTCCGCCGGGGCCCGGCAGGCGTGGCAGACCCAAGAAGTGCTGGCTTGACGTCGTCAAGGAAGATATGCGTGCCAATCGTCTTACAACTAAGGATGCTCAAGACCCTGCGAAGTTTCCTCAACTGACTGCAGGTTTTACCCATTTTCTGAACTGGAAACATATCTTAGCCTACCTCAACAGCTGCATGAAAAACCACGGGCTGCTACGGCCAAAAAGCTAGTAGTATATTAAAATTAAAATAACAGTCAAAATACAAAAAGTAAATTCGACATTCCATTCAAATTGCCCGATTGGCTGGACACTTTTGTTTGGAAATGTCGATTTTTTTTCTTTCCTGGCTGCTATTTTAATTTCATTATACTATAGTGGTCTACTATAACCCGTGGTTCGATTTATTATAGGTATGTCTCCTCTACGTTTTAGAAAATACTAACCAAAAGCATTCACAGTGAAATAGCTTGTTAACTGAGTCGCAAATTAGAGCGACGTCAAACCAAACAACAGTCCAAACAACAATCCAAACTTCAGAATTAATACGTAAGAATATAGATAACCAAGTCATTAATCATAACTCCGGAGTTTTCAACTTAAATTAACCAAAATAAAGCCGGGTTAAATTATGTGTTAATCGGATTCGGCTTGAAGTTTTAATTGATAGCATGTTGTCGTTAATTTGCTGGTTTTAGGTTAGTTTTGGGCCGATTGAAGGGACGTGTTGGCTTTTCTAAAGGATTTAGGGATAATTTACGCCCGATGTGACGAAATGTTGACTAATTTATTTTTAGCCGACTGCGCCGGAAGAAGTTATGTATGTATGTAAGTATAATTGTTTGGAACGCTCTGCAGCCTGAACGGCTCGATGGATTTTAATTTGATAGGTGTCGTTAGATTCGTATTTACTGTGAGAGTGAAACAGGGTATATAAAAATTTAAAAGAATGGCAGAATTTCGGCGCCAAATTCTAATGTCGGGCACGCTCTGCAGGCTGAACGTCTCAATAGATTTTAGCTTGAGAGGTGTCGTTAGATTCGTATTTACTGTAAAAGTGACATTGGTTATATAAAAAGGCAGTCGGGTTTTTTTAAATAATGATTGAAGCTAAAATCCATCGAGCTGTTCAGGCTGTAGAGCGTGCTAAACAATTATACATACATACATACTCTCTAAACACATAACCCTCCTTCTGTCGCAGTCGAGTAAAAAGCATTAGACTCACTTAAAATTACTTCACTTATTATCTCTTGTAAACTTAAGAAATACAGTCCAAAGCTCTAAGTTGTCGAGCTCAATCAATATTGCATTGAAAAGTTGCTTGCCTCTAGCGATACGCTGTCTAAAGAGCGGACGATCAACTTATTTATATAATAGTTACAGTACATGCTGTGCAAATGGACATCATTATTTCTACGTTTAAATAGTCAGTATTAATAATAATATATAATAAACCATTTATTTCAGGCAACGAAATGAGCATTTACATTATAGGCCCATATTTTTAAATACCATATACCAATAACATATATATAATATAAAAATTAAAACTAGCACTATTTTGTACGTAATGTCTGTGACGCACTGCACGATGTCGCGGTGTCCGGTAGCCTCCCGTGGAAACGCCGGAAGACGACACCTCTCGGCCAGAAATCCTCTTGAGTGAAGGTCTCCAATTGTGCGGTTGGGACACGCACCACGTATGAATAAAAATCACGTTGTGACGCGATTCCAACTTAACGACTGATTATTATTTCTGCTTATTTTATGAACGCCTCATCGTTGGTTTTTTTTTTAAATTATACAAAAATCTTACAATATTAACCTATTTTAGAAAGTATAAAATATAAGTAGAGCAGAATATCAAATGATATTAAAAGATAGACTTCAAATCACTTTCATTTCATAGGGTAGGCTGCCATAGTTATTTATAGAGATCTGGTGTCAATTTTTATAATATAATATAATGTTTTATTTTTAATTATATATACAGAGTAACGTTTTAAACACTGGCAACACTTTTGAAACAAGTTCAATTCATGATATGTAACTACTTTCTATAAAAACAATTATTATACAACAAAAAAAATGGCTTCCCTTACTTAGCGATCAAACAAATGGAAATTGTACGGGACGACGAAATTGTTTTTTTTTTTCAATTTTTTATAGACTAAACTTACTCAAAAATGTTGCCGATGTTGAAATTGCCCTGTATTTTAGTATATAGTATTCTTTAATTAATAAATATTAAATAAATATATAGGGACAACTAACACTGATTGAGCTAGCCCCAATGGAAATTCGAGATACTAACTCAACGATACTTTATTTTATAACAAAATTAACAAATACATGTATAAACATCCAAGACCCAGGACAATTTGAAAAAGACCATTTTCCAACTTGCCCTGACCGGGGATCGAACCTGGGACCACTGGGTGGCGGACTAACATGGTGACCACTACGCCACGGAGGTCGTCAAATTTTTCTTTTATTGTAGGTTTTATGTAAGTTAGTATTTTGTCATTCCCAATTACCCGACTCTTTGTTCTAAGGCAGATCTCAATGTGGCCAATGATAGAGCGGTCGCCGTGGCTAGGCTATCATATGGTCCAAAAATATTGAATTTTAACCATTTTAATTCAAAAAGAAGAAAAAGTTAGGTTTGAGTTTAATTATTAATTATTTAGGCGCAAACTCCTCAACACTCAAACCTGGTCACTGACTTCAAGACTAGACTCAAGGTATGCCAGCGGGCAATGGAACGCAGCATTCTGGGAGTTCGACGAATAGAGTATGGAATACGGACCTGCGCACAAAAACTAAGATCGTAGATATAGAAGTTAAGACGGCCAAACTCAAGTGGGATTAGGATGGCCATGTGTGCCGTATACAGCCGGATATGTGGACCTAAAAAATCGCGTTATGGGTGCCAGAAGGACGCAGACGCAGGAGTGGATCACGAAAGAGATGGCGGGACGATATAGACTCTTTCGTGAGTCACTGGCAGTAGACTGCTCAGAATAGGGACGTGTGGAAGGAACAGGGGGAGGCCTTTGCCCAGCAGTGAGACCCAAAAACACTCCAAAAAATATTCTGTAATAAATGTAAGTTAAATAATGATAATAATCCAAGTCAAAACGATATTTAACCAACGAAATACTTCAATAAAGCCGCTTCATCGTAAAGGCATCGATCTCAAAAACAAAGGGAGAAAGTGAAAAAAAAGCCAAGTTAATCGGCAAAGTTAAACGAGTGCTTGTCAACGCGCCGAGTGATTTAGAACTTCGCTCCAGTTCAACTTCACTCCGGTTCAGTTCTGTGCGATTAATGACACGAGTCGAAACTCAGGACTCATAAAGTTGACGGATTTAATATAGTAGACGAATTGGGGATATTCATCGAGGGATGAGTTTGAATGTTGATATTGAGACTTATTTTATTTCATTAAGACTTATCACAAAAATTTATTGGCTAGGGTATTACATCGATTTTTGAAAAGTGTCTAAATTAGCTTCCATGATGCTAATAAACCATTTTAAACATACAAAATGTTTTTTTCAATAAATGTGATCTCAGTCAAACAAATGCATTTTTTACGTTATAGGACGGCAAACGAACGAGCGTGTCACCTGACGCTAAGTCATCACCGCTGCCCATGAACAACTGCAACACCAAGGGTGTAGCAGAAGCGTTGCCGGCCTTTCAGGAAGATATAGACATAATATTAAATTTAACAATTTACTTTATTATTATTAAATTTAACATTTTCAAAATTCGCACGTACATTGCCGAAAACATTGGAGCAGTAGACGCTAAATGCTTTATGGTCCTGACGTCAGATATGTATGTAAACAAATGCGTCAATGTATGCATTTTGACAGTTAACACTTTTAGTTCACATAGGCACATGACGTCATAGACCTAGAAATTTATGACATAGTAACATGGCGGCCACTGTTTTGTGTTAGAAAACAGGTTATAAAGTCTGGAAAAATTGAATTGAATATTTTTTTTAACTAAAACTTACATTTTATAACTGTTTTCAGCCTAAGCTATCTCAACAACATATTTTTAGATTTTTTTCTCATATGGAATGTAAACCATTAAAACCCTCAATACTCAAAACTATTAAGAGTACCTCCGCGAAAGTTACATTAAAAAAATTGTAACATCGTCGCTGTATCGCTTAAAAATGCAGGCTGTTCATCAAAACTGCAGCGTGATTTCACTCCCAATTAAGCGCGTTATTTATGCATTCGGTTAAATTTAGCTACCCTCAGTGCGTACTTATTCTGGTGCTGGATTTTTTCTGATGCTCTCATTAGAACTGTCATACTGAACTCCGACTTTTAATTTTTTTTTTTTTTTGACGTAACTTCGAAAGTTTCCTCATAGCAAATTTTGAAGTGCCGTATGGAAACTTTCGAAGTTACCGATATTTTAAAAGTTGAAGTTCATTATGACAGTCTTTCTTTAAAACTTCCATGAACAGGCTTCGAAAACATTGGTGATGAACCAAAACCATTGCATAAAGATAACCTCGAGATTGGGCACGAATCGAGAAATTTGGCTTACTTATTTCTTGCGCTAACGTGTAAAAAGGTTACTTGACAATTTGACACATGTACCATTGTAAATTTGACACATGTGCCTACATTCCTCTCCATCCACCGGTTGTCTGGAAAAGATCGCTTTAAGCGATAAGACCGCCCATTGTACCTATGTATTTTAAATTTTAAATCTTCTTTTGTTTTTGCTATTTTTTTGTATTGGTGCAATAAAGAGTTTTTCATTCATTCATTCATTGTAAAGAAGAAAGCGAACCTCTAGCTCTTTCTGTTTTTACCCGACTGCGCCAGAAGGAGGGTCATGTTTTTCAATAGTATGTATTTATGCATGTATAATTGTATGGCACACTCTGTGACCTGAACGGCAAGAATTCGGCTCGCGGGCCCGAGAGTATCGGATCGAACGTGTAACCTATCACAGTTTATTTACAAAATTTTACCTGTAGAAATACATAAACCGTACTGTGTCGGGACTTATTGTGTACGGTTTACATCAGTGAAAACGACTTAGTGCAAAAATCTGTAAAACATCACACCCTGGGACTGTAATATCAAAAACTATTCCAAATTTGATCCACAAAGATTCAAAGATTCAAAACGGAATAGAACGCGAAGTAAAACCGTTGCAGTGACTCATGCGCAGCTGCTACCCAACCAACACTCGGCGTTTGAAACCGCCCAGTTACAGTGGGTAGCGGCCAATACTGACTGCTGCTTCCTGAGCTGACAACAATAAATGATTTGAATTGAATTGAACGGCTCAATGGATTTAAGCTGTTTTTCTTTTTCTTTTTTTTTTGTTGTTGGTGATTAAACTTCGTTGAAGCTTATTTTGCCAGTGTCTAGTTAACCCATGGCGCCAATTTCTTTATTCCTAACCCTAACCTAACTATACAATCAAAGGTTGGTGTAGGTCCTTTGATTGCTTCAAGGGAGCTTCTGGCAACAAATCTATTCATAGTCCACTGGTTTTCATAGCTGAATGAGTGGCGGACGGCGTCTAAAGACTTCCACCACAGTCCGCAAATAAATATCACTACAGCCGCACTATGAGTGTCCACTTTAACCATTTTACATATTGTCCATGAGCATGAGCATTTATAACACTAAACTACACCGATTTTATAGTCCACTAGAATCAATTTGCAAAATGATTTAAAGCAAACTCCAACTGAACCCCTTGACTTCCCGCCAAAAACTCCGGATTTAAGCTTGAGAGGTGTCATTAGATTCATCTTAATTCTGAGAGTAACACTGGATATAAAAAAGCAGTCAGGTTTTTTCTTTTTTTTTTATAATGACTTGTTTGGTCAATACTAGTGGCTCGGTGAGATTGTAGACTGTAGACTCTTTTTTTGCACAGTTCCACACATACTGAGCCTTTGAAGTTGGATGAAAAAGTTGTTCTGACAAAAAAGTTGGAATTGAGTAAAACTGAGGCTTGCTTGCTCAATTAGGTAAATAAAGTTATAAACAGTAAGAAATAGTAGCAATGTATACCTTGTAACTAAAGTTTTTAGTACCCCCTATTCGCCCGTCCCATGGGGAAAATCGACACAGACGAACTTCAACCTTATTACATTGACAATAGTTTTAGTTTATCAGTGCGATTTTTGACCTTTGCCTATAGAATCGTTCAATTTTGTTACATAAGTTGTGTGTAGTGTAACACATTTTCTGTAAATGAACTGCAGATAACAACGTTGTTGGCTAATAAGTAGCGATTCAGTTATAAACGTAATTATTTTTTAAAGTACCTTCCTACAAACAATTATGGTTATAAGAAGTTTATAGAAAATTCTAAAAGGACTCTTGGTTATTCGCACCGCGAAACGCCCAATGCCCCGAAATTAGAGAGAAAACAAAAATAAAAAAAAAAAAAAACTTCGAAAATTGTTTCAATATCAGATTTTCCAAACAGTATCTGAACCCCGACATCCCATTCCAGAATACCGTTGTAAACCATCCAAAGCGGAAACACGAGTATTTGGCAAGCGCGAGGAGAGGCTTGTATCATTTTAAATGGGTCGGTTAATCGCACCACCCAGAATTTAATACTTTTTTCTCGGTAACTGAACTTTTTCGTTAATTTCCTTTTTGATGCAAAATTGCTGATTGGAGTTGGAATTGTTCCAGGTAAAATGTATATTTAATACGAAGGTGAAAACATTTTTTTTGGCTCATTAGATAGATATAAAAAAGTGTATACATATTTTTCTTTGATAAGCAAATAATGACGAAGATTCAGCCCATTTCCATTTTAACACGATGACGTAAATTGGCCCAATCCCGAAAGATCTAGGCGCTGTATTTTTGTGAATTTTCACTACTTTGCTTAAGACGAAGTGGTAGCTAAAGTAGCGCCCTCATTTGAAATAAATTATATATAACTAAATATGGTGATAATTAAAAATTTGATTTGTATCACTGTCTAGAAAGACCTTTAAACTATTTTTATATTTTTAAACTATTATGAATAATCTTTTAAAGTAATATTGGTAGTCAGTCTTGTTTTAAAACGGGTTTTTGCCAAAAGTGGCCACTTTTGGCGAAAAACAGTTTTAAAACTAGACGGACTAATAGAAATAATTTCAAAGGTTATTTATAAAATAGTTTAAAGGTTTTTCTAGACATTGATACAAATCAAATTTTTAATTATTACCATATTAAGTTTTTAACAATTTATTTCAAATGAGGGCGCCACTTTAGCTACCACTTCGTATTAACGAAAACGTCTTAAGGAATGTTTTCTTTTGTTCTATTATTATAGTTTATATAAACTGTCTAAGATAGTTAATAGATTCAGGTGTTACTTTGCGGAAGACAAAGTTACATACTATATGATTTGAATTACTTTGTGCAATTCCGCCACCAGTAAGATCTTGCAAACTATTGCTGGCCGGCGCTCACCCACTACTGTTAGTCCCAGCATACCTGCCACCAACAGCCCATGTGCACCTGCCACCAACGATGTTGCTGCAGCCGCAGCGGATGCAGCAGTATCGGAGGGAGCATGCATCAGCAGCAGCAGCATGCGTAATTGCACAAATTAATTCAAATCATATAGTATAAACTGTCTAAACATTATTTTTAACTTAATTCTGAGAACAAAGTTTTGTAGTAAAATGTATCTGTTATCAAAATCTAATTTCGTGTAATTGTATAAATATTGGCAGTATAAAAATGCGTATTTCGCGGAGTCCATCTCATTTTTGATTACTTTACCGAGAAACTCCTTATACAAATTGTAATTACTTCGTTTTAGAATGGCCCGATATTATACAAATTATTCGTACTGTCGAACAAGTAACAAAGCCTACTAATCAGTAATTTAAAATCTGAAAAGGTTATAGAGGTATAGTTACAGAAATAGATATAAATCTATTTACATCTATATCAGTAACAGTACAGACGTAGCGCTAACCGCCGCCAAACTAAAAAGTTTGTTTCAGCAATTTGAGCACACAACCAAGCCTGTGTCACTCCCCGTTTAGGTATCGCAAATATACCTAACTTATTACTATGCGCACGGCGACCACTTAGAAGGGGAAAATTCAGTTACATGAATCGTTTGTCTAGAGTAATAAGAACGAAATCGGCTTGATCGAAATGGATGTCTAGGTATCTATACGAAGAGGTGAGGAGTTCTGACGCGAGCTAAATTAAACCATAGCGCTAACCACATTAAGTAAATATTTCTTTGAATTTCTTTTCTGAGTTAGACTTCTGTACGAGAGTACTAGTACTTATTCTGTGACACAACTCGACCGCCTTATTGCGAGATATCATATCGATTGTGTGTGTTCAAATTGCAACTTTTTTAAACATTTCTTCTTTTTTTTTAACATTTAATTAAAACAACGAATGGAAAAGTTTAAAGTCCTTCTCAAGAAGAATTAAACGAGCCCAAACTCGATGGGGCTGGGTCGTTTTATGACAGAGTTTCTTCAGCCACCTTCCAGCTTCATTATCAGATCAGCTTCATGTCATCATAATATTGCATCGTCACGCGATATACTTATGATTACAGACAACGGGACAGGTGGAACTAAATAAAATCTTGTTACATATATAATATTACTGTTTACCGACAATGCAATATTATGATGATATGGCTAATCTGAAGATGGAGGAAGGTCATAGGAACTTCTTCCATTATCGAGTTTGGGCTTGTTTGATTCGTCTTGCTTGAGGAACACTTTCAACTTTCAAATTTATTGCTTTAGTTAAAAGTTTGTTTTAAAGAATATGTTTTAATAATGACTTATTTTATTTTCATTATTAACCAAGAAAGATTTAGTTTCATTTTCTTTACTAGTCATATTGTTCTTATTTTGAGTATAATATGCTGTAAATTATATCGAGTATTTTGTAATTTGGAAATCCCCTATCATCATCGCGTTTTCCCAAAATATTTATGGGCTGTAAACAAAATTTTACCTACAATTATATTGAAAAGCTTCGTAGCAAAGCTCTGAAAAGGATTATCTCTCGTTATTCAGATAGTAATCAAGTATGAATGCTTTAGAACCGATTGCTGCCCTCAACCGACACGCTATTTATTGGTTTTCACATCAACAGTGCTCTAAGATACCAATTTATTTCTCATCGTTTTAAAAATTGCTTCGATTTATAATCTGACTACAAAGTACAAGCACACACACTTTAAAAAACCGGCCAAGTGCAAGTGGAACTTGTGCACGCAAGGTTCCGTACGATTTTCTATAAAAAAATTGTTGTATCTGAGCCCCACTTAAATACTTATGTTATTCTGTTTTAGTATTTATTGTTACATCGGCAACAGAAATACATCATCTGTGAAAATTTTGACTGTATAGCTATTGTAGGCGACAGATGTAAGGTGCAGGGTCCAGGATTTTGAAAATGAGAACACAGACGAATTTTTGAAGCACTTTCGGGGTATACGCATGCGTGTGTTTGCGTCGGTTCGTAGCGGTCAACTGCCTTTACAAATCAGCTGTTAGTGTGTCACTGACACACACATACGTACTCCTTACGGTGCGTTTAATAAACACAACATCTACAATATACAACGGTAAATGGTAAGTATATATCCTATTTATTTATTATTGCTAAATCTAACTTTTATTTATTTATGTATATTTTTTTAGTATGTTCACAGGTGCAGCCGGGAGAAGCAGCGGTGCTTCGCGTCGTCTACAGCTATCACGGTTTATGAGATACAGCCTGGTGAAAGACTGACGGACGGAGTCTAATTAATAGTGTCCCGGTTTTGCCCTTTTGGTACGGAACCTTTGGCTACGTCTGTCTAGAGCCACAAAACGTAAATGCTCACACTGCCCCGTTAAAAATAAAGACGCGGACTTACCTAGAATAATATCAAAAAGCCCCATTGCAAAAGCTCGCTCCGAAAGCGATTATCTCTCGTCGATCAGATAATGATCGAGTGCGCTCATAATGTATCGAGAATCGAGATGCAGCAGAATCGATTGCTGTCTTTAACAGCTGATACTATTTATTGGCTCTTCAAATCGTTATACTTTTATATGTATAAAATAGTTTGGGCGTTTGATTTTAACACATTCCGAGCACTAACAGCTGTGGACGTAATTCAATGGAGAATATGCACATATTTTTTTTATTTGCTTAATAAAGTCCTTATTGACCACAGTAAACAAATATGAAAGAATTTATAAAATATCTTAATCAGCGACGAACATGTGATAATTCAAAGTTTCAATTAGAAAGAGAAGTCCGATATGTACTGATGACGTCAAAGTCCACATCATCTATACGTTTGCCATAGAAAATAGCGTTTTTGCGAGTGAGATAGACATAGTTCCGTAAAATTTTTATATCTCGTTCGTTTTTTAACCAAATCTTATTCTGTTTTCACTGTCAGTAATTTATTTTTGAATATCTATGGATAAACTGATTAGATAACATATATTTTTTTCATGCAATTTATTGTGTCTGGCTGAATTTTATTTATTACATTTAAGTATACTCTACAAGATTTGAAGAGACTCTTATAATATAATTGTAAATTACAATACAAATATTTTGGTGACTGTGCATCATTTATTTTTATGATGTGATGGTAACCAAACTCAAAAAATAAAAATCAGACGCTGCTGGCTTTATTTTATAAATCGATAATTTGCTATTTCCCTTTTAAGGCATAAAACATTTATTGAAATACCTAATTTCATACATGCGAAAGTTTGTAAAATTGTTTCAGATCAAAACGGCTGAATGATTTGGAATGAAATTCACCACCTAAATAGCACATAAAGAGATTACACCTTTAACCAAGCAGGCATTGCTGTAGGCGAAAACTAGTAATTACAGTGTATCGGCGCGTGTAGATACTTTGGATTTTGAGTGATTTGTGAAATTTTTGGAGATAAACGAAAATGCAGTGATCAGATTGAAAGTTCAATGACGAGTATATTTGACTTTTTTACATTTGTCAGGGGTAAAGGTGGTTGAAACAAAATTGACCAATAGTATGTGCGCATTACAGAGTACAACGAGATTCATTGGTGGGCCACAGCTGATCGTTCGTCACGTGATGAAGATGGGCGGATGGTTGCGTGGTTATTCCATCGGGAGGCTCCACAGCAGTAGGGTTGCCATTCGCGTAAACACACAGGTAGGTTCCATTTATTAGAATTTCGTTTATATTTACGTTTAGATCGAATAAAACCCGGTTGCCCAGCAACTAACTTTTTAATGAGCCACTAGCTATCTCTTGCTTTTCTGTAAAATAAACAGAATCACTAAAATTTGTCTTAAGCATTAAATTAGCGTATTTAATTAAATATTATTTCTTAAACAAATCGTTAGATTAAAGTAGGAAGCATTTGAAGTGAACACTCAAAGAGATTTCAGCAGTTCAAACAAATCCTGAATACACAATACGGCTTTGTGCTTATTTAAACTGCTTAATTTTTATTATAAAAGGCCCTCAATTTATTTTGCTTCCAAAGAAAAGAAGCTGGAAGTATATTTTTGAAGTCGGTTAATCACAAGGCTTTAGTATCCAATTGGTCAAGTCTGCTGATAGTTCTTATTTGTCAAGTTTTAACCGCTCGTGTTTGTTTAAAGCTGTCAAACATTAAGTGATTGTCTTCTGTCTTCATTCGTCAAAGCATTCAATGTTTCTAATTGATCAAGCATATTTGTGCTCACAATTATCTATCCTGAAGATACTAGTTATCAAAATTGTGCATATGAATAAAAATCTGTGCTTGATTGTTTTATATTGATAACAATATTCAGCTAGGCGTTAATTATTTTTGAGAATGCACTTAATTGTATGTTTCAACATTCACAGAAAGAGACAGAATTTTCCTGAACTGTCCTATGACTTGAACAATGTAAAGTACTAAATGCCACCAGCGCAAATAGAAGAGCAACAGTTCGATTCATTCATTCATCATTTTTTTTGATGAATCGCCTATTTTAAGAATAGAACTTTTGCTTAGTTTGACTTTGATGTGAAATAGGGCGAATATTGAACTTGCTAATTCTTTAACGACCTGTTTCCACGAACCCTGAGTTTCAAATAAGTTAAATGCATAGTAAATTTCTGTGCATACGGTACACCTACAAAGGTAGGTCTTAATTTATTTAATATTGATCAGTTTACGATTACAGGTTATATTATATGCTACTTATAATATTTTTGGGTATGCGAGAAAAAGCACAAAAGTAGAATAAATGCAGTTGAAATGATAGCGCTGAAGAGTGTGTGGTATCACTTTGAAAGATCGGAAAACCAATGATATCATATAGATGTGGACTGAAAAAAGATGTGATAACAAAAATTGATAAAGAAATGTGAAGATAGTTCGGGCACGTAGTAAGGATAGATGAATAAATGTAACGCGGCCAGATTGCAGACATTTTTAAATAATTGGCCAAGTGCGTGTCGGGCTACGCGCAGTATAGGGTTCGTAGTAACGAATGCCTACCTTGGGTTTATGCCTCTGAAAACGCCTAAAATCTAATTTTCTATTGAATTTGTTCGAAATTTTCCTTTTCCGAGTACATTTTATAAGTTGATTGCCTATAACTTTTTTAATTTGTAAACCCTACTTAGCTCTGATAGTTTTCCTGTAAAGTTTGTTCAATATACTATAGCTTTGGATTTTTTCACGTGACCATATGTAAGTAACCGTTTAGCAGAAGATGGGGGACACTTGACTCTAACAAAAATGTGCACTTCAAAACCAAATATTTCAAAAACGGATCGCTAAATTGTAAAATGGTGTTAAAAAGCTCATTTTTTTAACAATTTTTTAAAAACCTATTCAACGTTACCCGGCATTCTTGGTTTATCGATAAAAAAAATGACTTTTCACTTTACTTATATGGGAGCTACCCTAAAAAAAATTTTTTTCAGTATTTTATTTTAACACTTTTTTTTCATAAATAATATACATATCCATGCCAAATCACAGCTTTCTAGTACTTATGGTCGCTGACTAAAACCGCGGACGGACAGACAGACAGACATGGCGAAACTGTAAGGGTTCCTTGTTTACTACGGAACCCTAAAAAGAGAGGTGAGAAGTACGCATAACCAGCGGGCATGAGTGAAGAGAGTATAGATAAAGTGAAAGAGATCTGTAGGATCGTAGCAAGTGGAGGTCCATAGTCTCTGCCTACTCCTGTGGGAGATAGGCATATACAGTAAAAACAGTAATATTATTTCAAGTTTTTATTTAGTTTCACCTGTCTCGTTGTCTTTAATCAAATCTTGCAAGCTAAATTTGACCCACTTCTCGGTTTCCGAGTGAGCTAAAATTTTGCACGCATACTATGATGACATGGGGCTTATCTGATGGTGGAGGCGGAAGGTGGCCATAGGAACTTCTTCCATCTGGTTTACATTCTTTGATTTTTTGAAGGATTTTAAATTAAGTATGTTAAATATTTGATAAAACCAGATCAGCATGGGAACATAGATAGCCGTGGATAAAATTTATACCGCGCATGAGATTAGTTACGTCAATAATGTAATGTTAACTAAAACATATATATTATATATTTTAGGAGGGAAGTTATTGAATGATCCTTTTTTTTCAAAATTTTAATGTTTATTTAGTAATTAGAACTTTACAGGAACTTTCACAGGTCAATAAGTATTATATAATTTACATTACATGTGGTATATATTGTGTACAGTGTATATTAAAATATTACGATTATTATTCTGTACAATTTTAATTTTATTAACAAAAACAATTTGATTAAATTAAATTTCCTTTATATAAAGTCGATACCAGTGCTTTGCTATGACCCTGCTAAGAAACGCCGAAAGAAACTCTTTTTCACAGTATTGGTTGCCTACTCGCCGGAAAGGCTTTATTATGTGATTTATATTCTTTTTGATTAATAAATACTTATCACTCAAAAAACACTAAAAGTAAACTCATGCTACTAATGCTTGCGAACGAGTTAACAAACATAAATCACATACTAAGAAATACTAAAATGATCTTTGCAAATAAAGATTTTGCTCGTCATTTTAACGTAGCGCGAAATAACTACACCTGATAGAGCTCGATAAACATTGTCGCCGGTACCATGCTAGCTAGGCTGAGGAAAGTAAACTACTGTTAATAAACAATCATTAACAACACCCGCTTAGCAAATGAATGCGTTGCGTTAATTAGTTATTATTTAGAAGGCATTAATTATAGCTGAAAGCTGAATCATGTCGACGGTGTAATTACCATTAATTAGCGTGATCGTTAGATGAGACTCATAAGTTAGGATCAGTAACACAAACTTACTTAAAATTGGTTTGTTCAAATGGTTTGCAAATTGTAGGGCTGCCATAAAGGCGGTGCCAGCCACTTCAGACTAGTCTAGGAACCATTTTAGCGCACAATTATGTATTATAATTTCTGCGTCACATCATAACATGTATTATTATAACATAATGGGATTTGAAATTGTATAAAAAAACTTTTTGATTAATCAATTTTATGACTAATAAGTAATATCATCTAAAGTCATTATGACAAACAATATCACGAATTAAAATTTTAGAAGAATCAAGGTGATCCCAAAAAATACAAATCTCAGACAAAAATAAAAAGTCAGTTTTTTTGCTGTGTATTGATATCGTGTTTATAGATTGTTGTTCCAATTTAGCAATAGTCTAGTAATTACAACATTTTCATTGTTTTTAACACGATTCATGATCATCGGCGGAACGGTTTCGCTTCTTGCACCCAAAACGACCAATCAAATTAGCACTTTTAAAACGCGGTATTGATGTTTTTTTAATTTCGCGATATATAAGGTAAATTGAAGAAGGTTTTATGGGGAGTCCGTTGCTACTGCGAAGACCGGCGTTGGCGAGTGCCGGACTCAAGCCTCGCTGATTAAATAATTAAAGTATTTGGTAGAGCGGTGCGATTTCTTGGAAGGCACGATTGGTTACGGATGAGAGTTAAACCACTCTTCTTCATAAGTAGCAAGTTTGACTTCCTTTTGCTGAGTGAATAAAATATTAAAAAAATCGATGAAGTAAGGTTCAATAGGTTCTTTTTGTTTTTGTGTGTGCAAGTGGCCAACATTAGTGGTAGATTTTTCAAGCTACCTAAAGGTACGTATTAAAACATTTAAAATTAAAACATTAATAATTAAAACGCGACTAAACGTATTATCTATCTATCTTAGAATAACAAAACCCTTAAAATTGCGATACCTATTGATTGATTGATCTGCAAAGTTTTACAATACCTTCACATTCTTCCTCCTCATACCTCCTCAATTTACTTAAGCTTACTTATCTCCAGTGTAATAACCAACATTGTTCATGAACGGCCATGTAGAATACCCAGGCACAGAATAAGTACTAGTACTTAAGTACAAAAGTCTTACTCAGAAAAGAAATTCAAAAAACATCTACTTAGTGTGATTAGCGCTATGGATTAATTAGGCTCGCGTCAGAACTCATCACCTCTTCGTTAAGATACCTAGACCTCCAATTGCAAGCCAATTTCATTATTTTAGGACAAACGATTCATGTAACTCAATTTTCCCTTCTGGAGTAATCACGCGCATAGTAAAAAGGTACATTTTCGATACCAGCACGGGGAGTGACACAGGCCTGACCCAGATCATAGGTTATATTGTATATAAGTATTTATTATATTATAATTATTTATTAATTTAAAGACAATAATAATACGACAAAGCCCTTTTGGCGAGTAGGCGACCAATACTGTGAAAATGAGTTTCTTTCAACGTTTCTTTTCAGCAGTGGTCGATACGAAGCGCTGGTAAATAAATTTTAATATATTTTACACTTAACGTAAATGGGGGCTATCGTTTTTATACTCACCAGTTGGCGCCACTTTTACGTAAGGTCCAAAGTACGGCTGTCAGTCATTGTTATTATGGACGCGACAAAGTTTTTAGTTTCAAACAAAATATATATTTTTTTTGCATACTATAACACCCATACCATAAAAATATCGAGCATTGTGTCTCACAATCTTAGTTTGTTTTGAAAAAAAAGGGAAACATAAGTTTCCGAAGAAAAAACGGTCTTAAAGCAGTGGAACAAATTATACCACTTCAAACGTTCGCGTGTTTTTAAACAACAATTCAGTTCAGCCCTGAAGATTATGCGTACCTTAAAGAAGCAAATGTAGAAAATATTAAGAAAAAAAATGATTTCGTGATAATTTTAGTCGTCCATGCTCGAATCAGACTTGATTTACCGCGACAAGGAGATTTTACAATATTTTCTAACAAAATTACGATTTCTATCATAGTCTAAAAGTCTGTAAAAGAAAATACATAGATGTGAACTAGGTAAATGAGCATACTTTTGTCAATAAATGTGTTTGTAAAGCGATTGACACACCGCTCCGCACAAACGCGCGTAGCGCGGGGCCGCCATACAAAAACCACGCGCGCAGACGCAGTGTCAGTGTGTTGTACTTTGCGTATTTTCTATACAAATTGAGGTACTTGCATACAATCCGGTCCCGTCCTACACAGCAGGGTAAAGAGCAGTGTGTGAATCGCTTAAACAGTAAACAAACTAACTTTTTAATAAGCTGCTCCTTCAACCCGCTTAGTTTTGCACATCTTATTTTGTAACTTCGCTTTAAAAGTACTGAAAATCATTGAGCCGTAACTCATATTTTCAATACATAATCCAAAATATTACAAAAAGTTCACAACTTAATTATAAATTGTAATAACCCACTCAGAAACAGTGAAAATTGACATTTCGGAGACCTCACGCTACACTAGCGCCTATAATTCACACGCGATACCCCCCATTACAACTAGTGACGTGTAAAAGTGCCTGTAAAGGTCTAATTACCGAATAAACAAATCTATGAATCTTTGTATCTCTTAGGTTATGGTGCGACGAGGGTGGCCCTTGGGCCATACCCTAACCACCAACAGTGTTCATGCAGAGTTATATAAACCACTCAGGGCATGTAGTATAGGTTATGATGCGGTGTCGCCTCACATGAAGTCACCGCAGTCGAATGTCGCCTCGAGACACACTTACAGTAAACACACGGTTCACTGAGACACCATTAGCTAACTCTGTACGAGAGTAACTCGATGAATTTACGCTAATAATATTTATTGTTTTCATTATTTCAAGTAAATATGTCGCCTCACACGAAGTCGCCTCGAGACACACTTAAATTACACACACAGTACACTGAGACACCAGTAGCTGACTCTGTACTTGAGTAACTCGATTAATTTATGCTAATTATATTTATTGTTTTCATTATTTTAAGTAAATATGTCGCCTTACATGAAGTCGCCGCACACGATGTCGCCTCGAGACACACTTACAGTACACACACAGTACACTGAGACACCAGAACTTTTCTAATTCATGCTAATAATATTTATTGTTTTTATTATTTTAAGTATTTAATGTGATCAATGATCATTAATTAAGTTAGGTGGTTGATCCCTTAATAAACGAATGGTTATTTAAAGGGTAAAATAATTGGACCTATTTATAGTTGTATGTCTACCCCTTTAAGTAACAGGAAATAAGTACTTTCTCAAAATAAGCCGCATTTGTACGTATTGTGATTTATTTTATGTTTATGTGTATAAAGTTTTTACAAACAAACAAATAATTTACTTCCCTATGCTTACTTCCTTATACTAATATGAAAATGCGAAAGTAACTCTGTTTGTCTCTCTCTGTCACCTCTTCACGCTTACCACAAAACCGATTTAATACATTTCAGGACACGGCTGTTAACGTCATTCAATTGTAATTTCTATTGTGTCTGGATAAATGTCTAAGTGTGTTAATTAAATGAGATTCGGTGTATGATTAATGACCCGGGGAAGGACAAAGAATAGTTTTTATCCCAGAATTCATCCATTAAGGGACTGAAAAGGGGTGTGGAACTTTGTATGGCAAATCAGGATTCCTTCTCTTTCTACACTCCTATGGACTTAATTACAAAGTACTAAATTTAAGCAGACAAAGTCGCTTATAAAAACTTAAGTAAACAATTTGCTGTCTTAAGGGGATACCTGAATTTTTCGGGGTCCAGTGCTGCCCCCATTTGAAATAAATCATTGAATAGGAAACGGAGACATCAATTAAAATTTTGTCTTGACCAGGTCCTAGATAACCCTTTAAGCTATTTTATGAACTTCTGTTTACAGTTTAAAGTGAGAACGTAAAGCTTTTGGCGTATGTGCGTAGAAAAGCTTCACGTTCTCACTTTAAACTGACAACAGTAGTTCATAAAAGAGTTTGAAGCATTATCTAAAGCCTGGTCAAGACAAAATTTTAAATGATGTCTCCGTTTCCTATCAAATGATTTATTTCAAATGGGGGCAGCACTGGACCCCGGAAAATTCAGGTAGCCCCTTAAGTATAAATTTGGTAAATAATTTTTTTAAGTGACCTTAAAATAGCAGGATTTTATGTATTTATGTTTTCTGTTTTTGTATGTTTCCCGATCACTCAGAGACGCCTAGATCAATATGGCAAATTCTTTTTTGTTTAAAAGGGCTTGTCAGATAGATGGTCTCATATAAATTTATCAAAATCGGTTTAGTAGTTTGGTGTCAAAGGCGGTTTTTAGTTTTGAAAAATTATATAATTTTATATTTATTTACAAAATTCATGTACACAAAATACAAACATAGAAACAAACAAAGTAAGAACATTGAGTACACAGGTACTCCTTATTTCATGAGAAATCTCTTTCAGCAGACCTTGGAGAGGAGAACAGAATACAGGTACCATTCATTACGTTAAGAAGAGCGATAATACTCTTTTACTCGCTTTCTAAAAACAGAGAATGATTGGAGTCTCGTATAGTGTGTATTATTTATACTGTTTTATTTACCTAATGGATAAAGACTTACGTTTTCAAGCTATGTCAGAAGGCTTTAGGCAGGTCTATAAACATAATAAATCTATAAATAACAGTAAGATATAATAAAGATCTCCCAAATTACAGGTATAATTGGCCAATTTATTACAACTGAGCCATTTAAAAGGGTATGTGCACAAATAGTCGGCACCTACCTCATTATTTAAACAGCCTTATCCTGTCACCGCGGTATGGCGGGTCACGAGATGCGGGTGTTTACCCTATTTTTTAATTTACAAAAGTTTTAAATGTTTAAGTTAATACAGAATTGGTCACAGGTCGCACAAAATTAGACTAAGTGGAAGGATATGGGGGAGGTCTGTGCCCAGTATTAGGACAATAAGATTTTAAAAAGCACACACAAGTTTGAGTGCAGATCAAGCTATGTCAGACGGCTTTTAGCAGGTACCTAACACTAGCGTTGGCCACTTACACACACAAAAACAAAACAATTAAGATAAGCCATATATAATAAAGATCGCCCAAATTACAGGCCTAATTGGGCAATTTATTACAACTAAGCCCTTTAAAAGGGTATGTGTAGAAATAGTAGGCACCTATACCTCATTAACTAAACAGCCTTATCCTGTCACCGCGGTATAGCGGGTCACGAGATGCGGGTGTTTACCTTATTTGTTTTATTTAGTTAGGTTAGGTCAAACAAGTTCCCTCCCAATGGGTTCCCGGTTCGTCGTACCGGGGGGGCTCAGTACCCGTGGTAGTCGGTGGCCACGGGGAAGCTAAGAGGAACCCGCGAGAGGGCGCTCCTGCTGTCGTCCACCAGCAGAGAGCGCCCACATTGGGGCGGCGGGGGAGTGGGAAGTTCTCCCCCCACTCGAGGAGGGACGCTCCCGCGGGCTCGGCTTCGGCCTTGAGCCTGTAGGGATGCGCCCAATGGGGCGGCGGGGGAGTGGGAAGTTCTCCCCCCACCCGGGGTGGGGCCGCCGGGAGGGGAATGTTTCATTGCCCTCCCGGCGCTTCGGGCGGGGCCACACCGCCGTGGCTGTGGTTGGAGATCGGTCGCGGAGGAGGAGGAGTGTCGGTGTTACGTTGCCGCTCTCCCTATCCTCCGCGACCGAGCGGTGCCGCACCGCGTTTGCGGCGGGGCTTTTCATCTTCTCCGCCGCTGGGAGTCGGTTTATCTGGCTCCCATGGGTCCACAGGCGGTGGACTGCATGGGAGTTTGCCGCCTCTCAATTGGGCCGAGGAGGTATGGCGCGTCCGTGAGTTCCGGACGCGCCGACTTGGTGAGTGGAGGGGCGCTGTGACGCCTCCGAGGAGGGGCCGCTTTGGCGGCCAGCCGCGCCGGGGTTTGCGGATGTATTTCCGTTCCCGTGTCCCCGGCAAAGCGGTTGAGATGGAACTCCGGAGGTTTTTTAGTGGGTAGGCACGTCGCTCTGGCGTGGAGTCCCACATAACCCGGCAGCCTCCCCCGCAGGCTGACGGGTATCCGTAACAGGGATCTTTCCTCCGTAAAAAAAAAAAAAAAGGTCAAACAAGTTAGGTTGACTTTAGATCAAGCTATGTCAAAAGGCTTTATACGAGTACAATGTGTATTATTTATACTAGATCAAACGAAATGTGCGGATATTTGACGAAATACTATCGGTAAAAAACCGGAAAAAATCATTATTAACACTTTAATTTTTCTAGCTACAAAGCTACAAATTTAAAGAAGCTATGAAAGCTATGAAGCTATGAAGAAGCTAACTAAGAAAAAATTATTAACAATACCGAACAGGAAATTAGTTAAAAAATATTAATGAAGAAAATTAAGTGCCTGGATTTTTTAAATAACTAACATAACGATTTTGTTTTAATTTTTTTATCTATACTATAATAAAAGAGTAAAAAAAATGTGCCTGTACATTGAAAATTTTTCAAAAAAAAAATTTGGGGCGATGGAGATATAGTAATAGAGTAAGAAAATAAAAAAAAATGTCTGTCTGTTTGTCTGGTTTGTCTGTTTGTCTGTTTGTACACGCTAATCTCCGGAAATACTGGACGGATTCGAATGAAACTTTTTTTGTTATATAGCTGTGAAGCCTGGGCAACATATAGGCTATTACTGATTTTGGAAAATGGAACACATGATGCAGAACTATAATGGTCCAGCTAAACTATAAGAAATATTAAAATGCCGCCTTAGCAAAAGTTGTTAAGTCTGATGAGAACTTTTTGTTGAGTTATAATACAACTGCCCAAGCGCGAGTCGGACGCGCGCGAAGGGTTCCGTACCATAATCTATGAAAAATCACGTTTGTAGTATGGGAGCCCCACATCAATACTTATTTTATTCGATTTTTAGGGTTCCATAGGGTAGGGTAGAAACGGGACCCTATTACTTAGACCGTCCGACTGTTTGTCTGTCTGTCTGTCACCAGGCTGTATCTCATAAACCATTATAGCTAGACAGTTGAAATTTTTATAGATGATGTTTTTTGTTGCCGCTGAACAAAAACATACTAAATGTATACTATAATAAAAAAATAAAAAAAATGTGTCTGTATATTACATTGAAATTTTTTCAAAAAAAAAGTTGTTTCGTCCGAAGTAGAACTTATAAGTTCAGTATTTGCGGACCTTCAGAGCATAACACACCAGAAAATTCTTGGTTATGTGAACGCGCCATATTGACACCAAAAAATTAAAAATCAATTAATAAAGAACTTATGACGCAAATTATTGTTAACTAGCTTGTGCCCGCGGCTTCGCTCGCGTAGGGGTGTAATTTATCAAAATCCTTTCTTAGGGGATGCCTACGTCATAGTAGCTTTATGCATGCAAAGTCTCAGCCCGATCGGTTTAAAATTGACAAAGTTTCATACAAACTTTCATCCCCTATTTTATCCCCTTGGGGGTACAATTGATCAAAATCCTTTCTTAGCGGATGCCTACGTCATAACATCTACCTGCATGCCAAATTTCAGCCCGATCCGTCTAGTGGTTTGGGCTGTGCGTTGATAGATCACTATGTCAGTCAGTCAGTCACCTTTGAGTTATATATATTTAGATATATATTTAGATTTCTTGGATAGTGTTGTTGACGACGCCACCAATTATCCAGTTGAGTTTCTTAATTCACTTGCAGCAAATGGACTCACGGCTCACAAAATAAGTCTTAATGTCGGAGGGCCAATAATGTTGATGCGAAATTTGACTCCGCCGAAACTGTGTAACGGAACGGACGTACCCGTACCCGTACCCGTACCCGTACCCGTACCCGTACCCGTACCCGTACCCGTACCCGTACCCGTACCCGTACCCGTTCCGCTCCCGCTCCCACTTCCGCTCCTACTCCTGCTCCCGCTCCCGCTCCCGCCGCCGCCGCCGCCGCCGACGCCGCCGCCACCGCTTCCGCCGACGCCGCCGCCGCCGCTTCCGCCGACGTCGCTTCCGCCGCTTCCGCCGCCGCCGCCGCCACCGCTTCCACCGACGCCGCCGCCGCCGCTTCCGCCGCCACCGCCGCTGCCGCCACCGCCGCCGACGCCGCCATCGCCGCCGCCGACGCCGCCGCCGCCGCCGCCGCCGCCGCCGCCGCCGCCGCCGCCGCCGCTGCCGCCACCACCGCTTCCGCCGACGTCGCTTCCGCCGCTTCCGGCGCCGCCGCCGCCGCCGCTGCCGCCGCTGCCGCCGCCGCCCCCGCCGACTCCTCCGCCGCCGCTGCCGACGCCTCCGCCACCGCCGACACCGCTGCCGCCGCCGCCGCCGCCGCCGCCGCTGCCGCCGCCACCGCTTCCGCCGACGTCGCTTCCGCCGCTTCCGCCGCCGCCGCCACCGCCGCCGGCGCTGCTGCCGCCACCGCTGTCGCTTCCGCTGCCGCTTCCGCTCCCGCTCCCACTTTCGCTTCCGCTTCCGCTCCCGTTCCCGTTCCCGTTCCCTCTTCCACTTCCGTTCCCTCTTCCGCTCCCGTTTCCGTTCGCCGCAGACTCGCCAAAGACGGAAGATTAAATTCTCACTCATATCGGCACATCACTACTGTCCGGCGTTTCCACCGAACTTCAGCTTATTTAGTGTGTCATCCCCACCGAACTTTAGACACTGAACTTTAGCCACTAAACTTCGGCATAGTCTGCTGAGACACTTAAAGCTCACAGTAAGTGAGTGATGCCAGTGAAACTGTATTTATTCCGCGTATGCCACTCATCCCCAACAATTTTCCTTTTGAAAATACACAGTTCCATGTGTTAACTTGCTTTGCTATGAAAATAAGTCACAGTTTTAGAGGCTTAAAGCTGCTGATGTCGATCTAAGGACTGGTTTTTCGCATGGCCTACTTATTGTGGCTTTCTCCAGGGTTAGTAACACTTCAGCTCTTTTCATATTGGCTCCCGAAGGAAAGAATTAAAATAATATTGACTTTTAACTCCTAACACTGTTACAAGTACTTTCTCCCTCTGTCTCTCTCTCTCTCTCCCTCTCTCTCTCTCTCTCTCTCTCTCTCTCTCTTATTAGTTTTTATTTATATTTATACGCCGGAGTCATAAAGTCCACGCGAACGAAGTCGCGGGCATCAGCTAGTCGATAATATTTTGTCTAAAATCTGCACACTTCGTTTGATCAAGTATAAAAAATACACATAGTATAAGGCAGGTGAAAAATCCTAACACCAGTGTTAGCCCCTGCCGCACACGGAGAGCAAAACAATAAAGATAAGTAAGATGTAATTTATCTCCCAAATAACAGGTATAATTGGCCAATTTGTTACAACTAAGCCTTTTAAAAGGGGTACAAATAATTGTTATATCCACCTCATTCATTATTAACTTAACAGCTCGTCCTGTGTCGCCACGGTATTGCGGGGCGCGAGATGCGGGTGTTTACCCTTTTTGTTGCATTTGTCTAAGTTTTAGATAGATAGATAGACAAATTGTTTATTGTACATAAAAAGACACAATTAAAATACAGTAAAAAACACAATAGTACAAAGGCGGACTTATCCCTGTCAGGGATCTCTTCCAGTCAACCCTACAACCAGAGGAGATAACTACAAAAGTGGGGTGGAACATTGTACAATACTTACACGCTAAAACACTTAATACTAATCATAATATCATAGTTTTAACCATTTAAGTTTACACACAGAATTGGTTACAGGTCGCACTTAATTAAAATAAGTGGAAAGATATGGGGGAAGCCTTTGCCCAGTAGAAGTACATAAAAAAAACACACCAAGTTAGTTTGAGTGCAGATCCAGCTATGTCAGAAGGCTGTAGGCAGGTCGAAAAACCTAACAGCAGCGTTGGCCATATACACACATGGAAGTAAAACAATGAGCATAAGCAAGATTTATTAAGATCTCCTAAATTACAGGCATACTGAGTCAATTTATTACAACTAAAACCTTTAAAGGGCAAGTGTACAAATAGTCAACATATCTATCATTATTAACTAAACAGCTCGCACTATGTGACCACGGTATGGCGGGTCACGAGATGCGGGTGTTTACCCTTTTTGTTTTATTTATCTAAGTTTTAACTGTTTTAATTAATATTAGTTAGTTTGAAAGCTGGTAAAAAATATCTTCAATTAAAATATGTAGAAAATACCGATACATAGGTATGATTAAGGTTAGTAGTCAATAAATTACAGATCTTTTTTTTCTACAATATGTCTTTATTACTAATAAAGGCTGTACAGAGTATTTTGGGTCTTTCAGCTCTAAGCAGAAATTGATAGGGCCGGAAAACCCAAAAGCCTCATTCAGCGCGATGGTGAGTGAGAACTCGGAAAAGGAATCAAAATAGTGATGGGTTGCTGGGCGCATCGCCTACTAACATGTACCGCAGTTTTGCCCATTTCCTCGAATTCTATCTTATTAGCAGAGGTCGGAATTACGTAGAGTTATTTATGTACTTACACTAATGTCATACAGCGAAAGAATAAAGTGGATATGCCTCAAATCCCGGGATTAAGTTTAAATAGCAAAAAAATCACGTGATTTCTTAAATAAAAAGTTATTAACTTCTTCACAATTTAAACCACTGCACGCGCGACGTTGCCAATATGTAAAAAGAAATAAAAATAATAACGTAAATACTAATAAAAATTGTATGTAATTATCTTTGTTTTATTTGTCTTATCTATCTCTGAGGTTTTTATTATTATTTATTTGTAATATTGTTGGCAATATGGGATTGTCCATTAGGAATCCCGGGAAGATCCATATTAATATCAACATTTCGATGCAAGTACATAAATAACTCTACCTAATTCCGACCTCTGCTTATTAGTGAACCTTTGTAAGGAGATAGATTTTTTGACTGACGAGAGGCATGGCTTAACGACTGTCAAAGTGGATCGTGGTGACAAGGATCTTGGGTTTGATTTTATCGAGTTTTATCTATAATTAATTGATTGGACGACCTCCGTGGCGTAATGGTCAACACGCTAGACCGCCAATCTGGAGGTTCTGGGTTCGATCCTCAGCCAGGGCAAGTTAGAAAATGGCCTTTTTCAAATTGTTCTGGGTCTTGGGTGTTTATCTATATAGGTATTTATCATAAAATATAGTATCGTTGGGTTAGTATCTCATAACACAAGCTTAAGCTTACTTTGGGGTTAGCTCAATTTGTGTGATTTATATATTTAATTTAATTTATATAATTATGTATTCATTATCTCTTTATAGTGTGTTGTGAAATTTTTCGTTATAATTCAAATTTTAATATTTTTTAATCTTAGTCGCTTTATTAAAGTTCTATAATTATACAAAATCCCAACGCAAAAAAATGCTTTAAAATTAAAACAGCGACGCTGAAATTACCAATTTTGAATCTGCCGAAGACAATAGCAATAATAAAGGTGTATAAACTTAATACCCGGTTTAATGATGAAATAGATAATCATAAAAAGAAACATAACGGTGCCGTTCGGTAGAGAGCAGTAAAAATTTAACTGTTCCAACAGTCCGCTGATTGTATCCGAAAAGACGGGTTTATTCCTCTTTGACACTTGATGTTCTTATAAAAGGACAGGTCTGAAGTACCCGTAACCGGCGGGCATGCATGAAGAGAGTGATGAGTGTAAATTAAGGGGCTACTAGAATTTTCCGGGGTCCAGCGCTGCCCCCATTTGAAATAAATCATTTGACATATTTCATAGTCGTCATCTTCGGATTACGCCATCTATTTTTAAATACATGTTATGTTTGTTTTTCCTGTATGTAAGTTGCCAACACTGGTGTCAGATTTTTTAGGCTGCCTAAAGGCATCTGAAATAGCTCGACGACTGCCATAGAATGATGACAGCCGGGACCAGCGGCTTATACGTGCCTTCTGAAGCACGGAGGAGCTCGAGAAATTTTTGTGCCTCTTGTGGTCACCCATCCAAGTGCAGGCCACGCCCGATGTCGCGTAACTTACGAAAGCGCTAGTAATGCGCACTCCCGCCGGGCCACCGAGCTACATGTTATGAAGTTTATACAAGAATTTTCGATTTATAATAATTTAAAATGGCTGGATTCGAAAACACAAAAATAGTTTAAGAAACTTGGTACTATATATAACTTGGAATATAAATTATTAAAATGTTCAATATCTTTTGTCATCACATAATACCTATTGACGTTATGTCACACATAAAGTATAGATGGGTATCTACTATCTATCTAATAAATAAATAAATATGTACGGACAAATCACACAGATTAAGCTAGCCCCAAGATAAGTTCGAGACTTGGGTTATGGGATACTAACTTAACTATACTATATTTTATAACAACTAAATAATAAAGATAAACATCCAAGAATCTGGACAATCCGAAAAAAAAAATTATCTCGTTCAGACCGGGGATCGAACCCGGAACCTCCGAACCGGTGTGACGACCACTAGGCTAAAGAGGTCGTCATATATAAAAAAAATCGTTTTTAATGAGGACACAAAGGGAACATTCCAGAAATCGGAAAAGTTATTGAGAGGTACCATCCCATCGGTTTATAGGCAGGCAATTTTGCAGGATATGAATTTATTTCCCTTACCTTGATTAATTAAGGCGATTGACTTTTTAAGGGCGTGGGCTTATTGATTTTATTGCCCGCGCAAAATGATGATTGCTGTGAATGTAAATGTAGAATTATTTGGAAATCATTTTATAAAAATGTGTCCCTATATGTCAAAAAGAGATGAGTGGATCAAGTCGCCTTTTTTACTTTACTAGCATATAAAAGTCACTGTTGGACTACAGGCTTGTTCCAATAGTGGGCAGATGGATTGGTGAACGTAGTAGATGGTATAAAGTCGTTGCGCAAAGGATGCCGCTGCCCGTTATCTATTCATACCTCTCTTAGTCGCCTCTTACGACACCCGTGAGGCAGGAATGGTGTAGTGACAAATTGTAATTTAATTGCGCATCGACCTTTTTATTAATCTCAAAAAAAAAAGAAACATCAAAATGTGTGAACATCGAAGATATAACAAACATCATGCACATTATTAGAGAGCGAACATAAAAAAAAAAAAAAAACATTTTATGATATAAGTAAAAAAGGCCGTGTAAGATGCAAGTTATACAGAAAATATGAGTAAAACATTTATTCTACATGGTGACAAAAGGTTTTTAATCATCTCAAAAAAAAATTATGTATGTAACATCGAATATGCACTTTATTAGAGCCCGATCATTCCATAGTAATTTCACAATTACCGCACACGCCTTCGCTTAGTGACTTTCAATGAAACATATTGCGGGGAAAAATAACTTGACAAAAATAGAAAAAAAAAATTAAAGGTGTTAGTAATGCAGAAAACATGAGTAAAACATTTATTTTACAAGGTGACAAGAGAATGCGTTTTGACCTTTTCGATCTTCTCAAAAAAAAGAATAACGCAAAAATATGCACTTTATTAGAGTCCGATCATTCCATAGTGATTTCACAATTCCCGCACACGCCTTCGCTAAGTGACTTTCAATGGAACATATTGCGGCCGACCTTCCGAGGGTTCGTGGGTGGTTTTTACATTTTTTCTTATAAATTCACTTTCGGTTAGCCACCGGCCTTTGGTAGGGAATTTGTAAAATATTCGTTACATTGGTTTCGTGAGGCGAAACGTTTAGTTAATGGATTTCTATTTAAGTGCCTATTTTTAGAAGGTATTACAGAACTTTGTTTTCGAAAATTTTGCTCCATTTATCTTTCTTTCTTCATTAGCTATTAATGCCATGGTATTTCAGTAAGAACTTTTCGCTAAGAGTAAAGTTCTTCAAGTCTTTTAAACACTCTGGCGTTTTTATTTAATACTAATACGCTTGATAATAACTTGTACTGGGGCAGGCTTGTGTCACTCCCCGTTTAGGTATTGAAAACATACCACATACGTGCGGCGACCACTCCGGAGGTGTAAATTTACTTACATGAATCGTTTGTCCAGAGTAATAAGAATGAAATTGGCCTGCAATGGATGTCTAGGTATCTAAACGAAGAGGTGATGAGTTTTGACGCGAGCTAAATTAATCCATAGCGCTAACCACATTAAGTACATATTTCTTTGAATTTATTTTCTGAGCAAGACTTCTGTACGTGAGTACTAGTACTTATTCTGTGACAGAGATAAACTAACACTCCTTTACCTCCGAGCTTATCCCCGGTTGCATCTTCAGCGGTAACGCTTCAGAGCCCCGGGCCCGCTACCTAAAGTACCTAGGTGATTTGACGAGGTACTGGTTCTTACACACATCACTTTTCCAATCCTGGAATAAGTTTGGGTAATCGCTAGATGGCGTTCGAGACCCAAAAGTTTATACGTGCCTTCCGAAACAAGGAATCATCTGTCTTTTCGGATAATCAAGTGATTAAGCCTACAATATCCTAACCAGACTGGAAATAACTTAATGTAGGCTTCCCAGTGGGATTCGAACCCACAACCTCCGGATCACAAGGCGAATACCTTTGGCCTTGACCACGGAAGCAGACAAATATATTTAAACTGTCACGTAAATATATATGAAATAGATAAGTATCTCTATCGGGTGATTTTGGCACCTCAGCGTCATGGTAGGCGAGAAGGTAAAGAAAAGAAATCAAAATAGTGATGGATTGCGAGCCGCATCGCCTATAAACATGATTGAAAATAGACGTAATGAACCGACTAGACATTCCGGTAATGGGACCTAACGCGCCGGAATTTTCTCTCGACTTTTAAGATCTTTACGGAAAGAGTTTTGGGTAAAAAAATAAAAATAAAAATAGTTGTTATAAGTAAGTAAGTGAGTAATACTTTAATGTGCACCAAAAAATAATAACAATAATTAAAATACACACACAGATATTTTTTCTAAACTAAAAACCGACTTCTCTCCCAAACTATGTTACACAACCGAATAAATATTTAAAAAAAAATGGGGCGATGGAGACATAGTAATAGAGTAAGAATTAGGAAAATGACTGTCTGTTTGTACACCCTAATCTCCGGAAATACTGGACAGATCCGAATAAAACTTTTTTGTTACATTGCTGTTAAGCCTAGGAATCATATAAGGTATAATTGATTTCGGAAAATGGAACACATGATGCAGAACTGTAATGGTCCAGCTAAACTATAAAAAATATAAAAATGACGCCTTAGCAAAAGTTGTTAAGCCTGATGAGCATTTTATGTTGAGCTATAAAAATAGAAGATCTGGAACACCTCATGTAGATACGCCAGAACCATAAAGTCCACGCGAACGAAGTTGCGGGCAAGAGCTAGTTAACAATATATCAGTACCAACACCTCAAAATATCTGCCATACGTTAGCCCATTAGTCGCTACCTATTACCTGCGCTGTAAATCTTCTGCTGCTCTCGTAAATTCTGTTTACGATGCGTCCATATAGGTCATCAAAAGGGTTTATGGAGTTCAGTGTAATCCTTACTAGAAAATGCAAGTACTCGGCATAACCACCTACTTCTCCGATATTTAAAACTTTCTTTTTGTTACAGTTTGTTCGTTGAAATGGTTTGCAATCTGTCGGCGCTTTAGGAAAATGGCAGCGGCACGTTCGAAGAAAATCTATTGTAGCGCGTAATCTTCGAATAATTTGGCTGAACGCAATGTACACTGATCATAATGTTGGGCGGTTAAATTATTCAGTTCTTTTTTGTGTCTACTATTCTAAATTTGTGTTTTTTTAATATTTTTTTTTTTATATCTGTTACAGCAACACAAAAAGACATGTAAGCCCATTAGCCGCTTAGATCTTGTACCTTCGCTGTAAATCTTCTGCTGCTCTCGTAAATTCTGTTTACGATGCGTCCATATAGGTTATCAAAAGGGTTTATGGAGTTCAATGTAATCCTTACTAGAAAATGCAAGTACTAGACATAACCACCTACTTCTCCGACATTTGAAACTTTCTTTTTGTTATAGTTTGTTCGTTGAAATGGTTTGGAAATTGTCGGGGTTTCAGGAAAATAGCAGCAGCACTTTCAATAAAATTCTCTGTGGCGAGCCGACAGTCCACAAACCATTTGAGTGAACGCAATGTACACGGCTCGGAATGTTGGGAGGCTAAGGTCATTCAGTACTTTTTTGTGTCTGTTTTTTTTTTTTTATTTCCTTAAAGTTTTTTTCGTCTTATACACGCAGATTTGTCATTGGTATTGAAAAAAAAAATGTCTTATAGTAAATAACTTCCTCTATCCATATACGTAACCTAAATTTGTGTATGACAGAAGATAAAAAGGTTACGAAAATGATTTTCGATCGAGACCACGTAGTTACGCCCGTCCAAAATTGCCGTGTGACCTCGATGAAGTCGAGATCTAGCCAGCCGGCCGACTATCGCTAGGCGCCGCCGGTACTACTTATTGATCTGACGATTTTACTTTCGAGTTTTAGTCAACATTTTTTGTTTCAGATTTTTTATTTTGACTAGCTAATTAGGTCTTCCTAACGATTCTCACAAAGTGGCCTTCGGCTCCAAAACCAATGAAAAATCACCGTGTATATTACAGCTACAAATAAATGAGTTTATCTACGATAATCTTACAGTGATAAAACAAAATAACCAGCCAATCTATAAAAAATCAATTATGACTTTAGCATTTGTTGTTAAGGGGCTACCTGAATTTTCCGGGGTCCAGTGCTGCCCCCATTTGAAATAAATCATTTAATAGGAAACCGAGACATCATTTAAAATTTTGTCTTGGTCAGACCCTTTAAATTATTTAATGAACTACTGTTTATAGTTTAAAGTGAAAACGTGAAGTTTTTCTACGCACATACGCCAAAAGTGGCCGTTTTTCGCAATTGTGCGTAGAAAAGCTTCACGTTCTCACTTTAAACTGTACACAACAGTTTAGTAAACAGTTTGAAGGGTTATCTAGGGTCTGATCAAGACAAATTTTTAAATGATATCTCCGTTTTCTTTCAAATGATTTATTACAAATGGGGGCAGGACTGGATCCCGGAAAATTCAGGTAAGTACATTAAAGCGGCTACGTAAATACATCATCAGTAAAAATTTCAACCGTCTATCACGGTGCATGATATAGATACAGCCTGGTGACAGACAGACCGATGGACGCACGGACTGATGGATAGCGGAGTCTTAGTAATAGGGTCCGTTTAGGTACCTATGGAACCCTAAATACTAATTTGTTTCATTTTTTATAAAAGAAACTGTAGTACTTCAGAATTCTTTACAATATAAGTAACATAGGAGCCCCACAAAGAAAAGACTTCGCAACGTAGCATCGCTATCGGAGACTGTAAAAACAGGAGCTTCCGTTCAAAACGAAACCCATTCAATGGCTGAATGAAGATATATTTCGAAACGAATATCGCTAACTTTATTTCGAATAAAAAATGAAATATGCGCAGATGCTTTTTGCTTAGAAAAATGCATCTCGTATTTTTTTGCTGCAAATTTATTTTATTCACGGTCACTTTGTTTTTGTTAAAAAGCGTTGTAGCGGATCCAGGATTTTGGGATAGATTTAATAATCTTCTTCTTTTCTGTAGATGGTACCCCCTAGATTTTGAATTTAGCGAGCTAATTATAATTTAAGAGATAGCCATTAAGCGTATTATAGAATGGGATCAGAAAAGAAATATTTTTGTGAGACCTTAAAAGGTTTGTATTTGTACCTACTACACCTGCCTTCCAAGGTAAGAAAAGTTATATATTAACACAGTTTATAATTCGGAAAAACTTATTTTCATGTGACAATGTTCAAGTCAGGCGTTAATGTGATACCAATATATTTTGTATGAAAAATTGTCGCATTGTCAAATAGATTGCTATCTCTTTTGCTCTTATAGGGGAATAGTCTGTATGGTTTCATCAGTCGCACTCAGCTAATGTGGTCTTTTTACGAAGAAAAAAAAATCTAGGTCTAAGATATAGCCACTTCAATAGCTTTGTCATTTGCCACCACGTATCAAGAGCTGTCGCCTGGAGCGAATAAGTACGAACTCCATAGTTTATGGAGATAAACCACAGAGGAAAAAGAGTGTAACATGTTCTTATTTATGTCTTTAAAATGTTTATGGTAATGGTTTAAGACTATTGATGCTGGAGTAGATGTGCTGTGTTTGTTATATGAAGTTCTTCTCACTAAGATTTTAAGGGGGGGCTAGAGCCCGTTGGCTCTGCGCTTTGGATCCGCCCCTGAAATGGTGAATGCGTTCGCTATGTGTATTTTTGCTCAATTAAAACGATTCAACTCTATGAATAGTGTTGGAAGTTTTAGGATGAGGATACACAAACCCAAACGGATTTCACAATAATATTTTTAATGCAATATTACTTTTGCACAAAAAAAAAAATGCCAAGTGAATAATATAATTTTCGGAGAGGAAAACTATCTATGGCATCTTCGAATTCCAAAGATGCTGAAGTCTGGTCCAAAGTGCTATTAAATCGATATGGTTGTGTATCGATTTACTAACAGTATGGTTTATGCCTGCCTGACGTCAAACGCTCTTTAGAAATGCATTTGTCCTGTAGGTACACATTAAAGTACTGAGTGTATACAGCTGCTTACGGTTCACTCTCGTAAACAAATCCTTCGGATCTCATTCGAACGTAACCTGAATGGGGATCGAACGATTTTTATACCGGACGCTCTTGTAGATGCCGGTGCTAGGATGAATTAGAGTGGACATGGTTTAGTTTATTACGTCTAATAAAATGAATGAGATTGATCAATTTTTGGCTTTCTCAGACGCTCTTGTAGATGCCGGTGCTAGGATGAATTAGTGTGGACATGGTTTAGTTTATTACGTCTAATAAAATGAATGGGATTGATCGATTTTTGGCTTTATCAGACGCTCTTGTAGATGCCGGTGCTAGGGTGAATTAGTGTGGACATGGCTTACTTTATTTACGTCCTATAAAATTAATGAGAATGACCGATTTTTAGCTTTACCGGACGTTCTTGTAGATGCCGGTGCTAAGGTGAATTAGTATGGACATGGTTTAGTTTATTTATTATAGTTTAGTTATGGCGACCTCCGTGGCGTAGTGGTCACTATGCTAGTCCGCCACCCAGAGGTCCCGGGTTCGATCCCCGGTCAGGGCAAGTTGAAAAATGGCCTTTTTCAAATTGTCCTGGGTCTTTGATATTTATCTATATATCTATCTATATTGTTTTTGTTATAAAATATAGTATCGTTGAATAAGTATCCCATAACAAAAGTCTCGAACTTACTTTGGGGCTAGCTCAATCAGTGTGATTTGTCCGTATATATTTATTTTATTTATTTATTTACGTCTTATAACATGTAGATGCCGATGCTAGTATTAATTAGTGTGGACATGGCTTAGTTTATTTACGTCTAATAAAATGAATGGGATTGACTGATTTTTATACTATGCTCTTTTAGATGCTAGAGAGAATTATTAGTGTAGACATCGCTTAGCTTTTTCACATCTTAAATTACTTAACATAAATGGAAACGAATGATTTTTAAACAGGACGCTCTTGCAGGTACCGGTGCTAGGGAAAATTTTTATGGACATGGCTTTATACGTTTTGAATTACTCAACCTAAATGGGGGGACAACTAAAAGATTTTATAACACACGCATCTGTGTCGGTGTTGGGATGATTAGAGTGGGTAGCATGGCTTTTTAGGGTTCCGTACCCAAAGGGTTAAAAACGGGACCCTATTACTAAGACCTCGCTGTCCGTCCGTCCGTCCGTTTGTCTGTCTGTCTATCTCATGAACCGTGATAGATAGACAGTTGGAATTTCTAAAGATGATGTATCTCTGTTGCCGTTTCAGAAACAAATACTAAAAACCGAATAAAATAAATATATTTAGGGGAGTCCCATTCAATAAACGTAATTATTTTGTAGATAATGGTAAGGAAACCATGATTATTTTGTTTTATTTACGTCTAAAATAACCTATTCAAGCTGAATGGGAACGAAATATTTTTATAATGGGCGCTCTTGTAGATGCCGGTGCAAGGATGAATTAGTACGTGGGGCGCACTATAAGTTTCCGGAATGAATATGAAAAAATACTATTAAAGGTACAAAATTAATTTATTGTTTTTCAAAATAATCTCCTTGGCGTCTATGCACTTTTTCATTCGATGAAACCAGTTTTGAAAACTTTTGTGCCACTCCTCTGTGGTGACCTCTGAAACGTGTTTTTCATACTCCTCGACAGCCTCTTCTGGTGATGAAAATCGTTGACCGCGTAATTGGTTCTTAATTTTTGGGAACAGAAAAAAGTCACAAGGTGCCAGGTCGGGACTGTATGCAGGATGACTCATGAGTTTTACATTTTTCGCCTTCAAAAAGTCGTTTGTCTGTCTGGCCGTGTGAGAACTAGCATTGTCGTGGTGCAGGATGATACGGCGTTTACGGTTATTTTTACGGAGTTCATCAATAACTTCCGGCAAACAAATGGTCGTGTACCAGTCACTATTCACTGTACGACGATTCTCTAAAGCAACAGTAGCCACGTGTCCAGTTTTATTAAAAAAAGAAGCAATCATCCGCTTAGATGCACTTTTCACGCGCGCCACTTTGGTTGGTTTCGGCTCATCTTGAAAGACCCATACGCTCGATTGCTGCTTTGTTTTGGGATCGTAGCAATAAATCCATGTTTCGTCACCTGTTACTATGTCCCACACCAAATTTGACGCACCTTCGTTGAATCTGGTAAGCATGGCACTGCACCAAGTGACGCGGTCCGTTTTTTGAGCCTCGGTCAAGTCATGTGGGATCCACCGCGAGCACAGCTTTCTCACACCCAAATGTTTGTGTAGGATTAATTGTATTTGACTCATGCCTATTTCTAAGGATGCGCGAATTTCATGGTAGGTCACATGCCTGTCTGTTTCAATCATACGGCGTACAGCATCGATGTTTTTGTTGGTCACAGCGGTGGACGGCCGACCATCGCGAGATTCGTCACTGAGATTGATACGACCACGCTTGAATTCTGCAAACCAGCTATAAACAGTTGTCTTGCATGGTGCTTCATTGCCAAAAGCTGTTTCAAGCCGAGCGATGCTCTGTTGAGCTGTCAAATTACACTTAAAATCGTAGAAAATCATACTACGAAAATTTTCCCGAGTTAAATCCATGTTGATGCAGACACACAATTTTTTAAATGGCGCCACAAGGTAAAAACAAAAGACAGTCAGATGAAACAAACTGCATTCTACAGCCAAAGAGTTCTATTTTCAAATGTCGCAATAAATTTTTAAATATTGTTTATGTAAGTGGCCAGTTCCGGAAACTTATAGTGCGCCCTATGTATGGACATGGCTTACTTTTTTACGTAGGAATCTACTATGCATAAACTACGATAAAAGTGAAGTCGAAAAATGTTTCGACAAAATGCTAAATCAACATCTACACAGATAAACATTTCAATAAATGATATTAATAATTTAAGTATTTATTGGTTCTAATCGTATTATTTGAGATCTCGCAAAATCAGAACCGAGATGAAATCAAACACAACACTCATACTAACGCCAAAACTAATAAGTAAATATTAATTTGACTACGAATTGGTTCGCTACACGAATCGAATGGGATTGGATCAACGCTAGACGATAATTTGATATCGGAATATTTTAGCTGATTGCAATAAAAACCTATAAATTTGAACATTTTGATTTTTTTTTGCAATAAAATGCTTTAACTGACTTCAAAACGTGAGGAGGTTGTTAATTCGATTGTATATAGCTTTTTTTCTCATGTATGCTCTCCGTTAATTCGAATGCGCCTGGATCAATTTAGAAAATTCTTTTTGTTTGAAAAGACATACATATCAGGTGGTCCCATCGACGCTCGTATTTGTAAGACCGTAAAAAGACGAAAGGTTTTTTGGTCTAACAGTTGGTTGGTGAAGGAAAATTTTGTTTAAACATAAACAGACCAACGGTATTTTGTATAACAGTTACTCGGTGAAGGAAAAAATGTCCGGCCGTTAATGGAAAAACAGTGCTCTCGGTCAACCGTTACTCGTCGAAGTGTAATTTCTTGAGTATTGAAGAACGGTTTTGTGTTAAACAGTTGCTCGGCCAAGGTTATTTCGGTCTAATGTTGTGACATCGAAATTCATCATATGTGAAAATTCCAAATGTTTAGCTATCACGGTTTATGTGACAGACAGACGGACAGTGGAGTCTAAGTAATGGGGTCCTATTTTTACCCTTTGGGTACTAAACCCTAAAAAATCACCTCTTTAAATATCTAGCTAGGCTAGCGACGCTGAGAGTGCACACTCAGTGTAAGTTGAAAAAAAAATGTGAAGATTATTATATTTATCAAACCTAATAATTTTTCAAAACTAAAAACCGACTTCACCACAAACTACACAACCGATTTTGATAAAATTTGGTACCACTTGAAAAGTATACCCTTTCAAACAAAAAAAGAATTTTTTAAATCGGTCCAGGCGTCTTTGAATAATCAGTGAACATACATTAAAAAAAAAGGATCGCGACGAATTGATAACCTCCTCCTTTTGGAAGTCTGTTAAAAACTGAACACCAATTAAACAATCGATTGTAATTCAAATTCTGAGAAAAATGGCTAGACAGTTGGAATTTTCACATATGATGCATTTCTGTTGCCGCTATAACATCAAATAATAAAAACAGAATAAAATTTATATTTGATGGGGACTCCCATACATGTAGAAAAAGGAATGAAACCGTTCGTGCGCAGGTCCGACTCGCACTTGGCCGGTTTAATTTAAATATTAGTACCGATAAATACTAACCTATTTTTATACCTATTTAGTTAAAACATCTTTTATCATTCATTCCCAAAACAAAGTTAAGACGAAGTGGTAGCTAAAGTGGCGCCCTCATTATAAATAAATTGTTTAAAACTAAATACGGTGATAATTAAAAATTTTGTTTTGTACCTTTGAAATTATTACTAATAGTCCGTCTAGTTTTAAAACTGTTTTTCGCCAAAAGTGGCCACTTTTGGAGAAAAACAGTTTTAAAACAAGACGGACTACCAATATTACTTTCAAAGGTTATTCATAAAATAGTTTAAAGGTCATTCTAGACGTTTATATAAATCAAATTTTTAATTATCACCATATTTAGTTTTAAACAATTTATTTCAAATGAGGGCGCCACTTTAGCTACCACTTCGTCTTAAACTAAAATAGGTTTGGCAAACGTTTTTTTAAGTTTAATGAATTTGGGGGTAAGTATTGAGCATTCTTTGTGTAACGGGAGCGAGGTGATATGCTCGACCGCCACAAAGGGAAGATCTTCCCGCCAGGCATGTTGTTGCGCCTGGGGAACCGCGGCTCCGACGGTGTATCGTCGGAAGTTGTATATATGCAGCGAATCGGACGAACTCTAAGATCGAGATGTAGGATACTGCTGGCGCCATCTCATATGCTTCTTGTGAACTATATTGTCACTTGTATCTTGATTGGTTTTGTAGTTATAGTTCGGTAGTGGCCGTAGAGGTCGCCACACTTTGTAAATAACTTTTTTTTTAAATCTTCTCAATCAATCCAAGTATTTAATCAAATTAAGTCTAAGCTCACTCAGTGCAGGTTTTATTAGTTTCAAATTAAATAAACTGAAACTTTTAGCTCTTAAGAAGTCTCAGTGGGCCTTGTTAGTAAAAACTTAATTTATACTTTTTGATTACGAAGTTCTTGTAACTTAGTTATTTTCGTATAGCTATTAGGTTAGTGTGACTATCATGTACAGATAGGGTTGCTAGGGCGCCAAACCTAAAAGCCGGACAGACCAGCCAATTTGGCCGGACATTTGGGTAAAATGGCCGGACACCCTACATTATTGAGGATTAATAGGTACAAAAAAAATTGTGTGAAAAATCAAGCTATTTGATTATTATGTACCATAACTCACGTTAAATTCTAATGAAATATAAATAAACTCGAATATTTAATCAGTCTAATAGCTTTATTTTTAATCAGTCAAATAAATTCATCAGTCAAAATTAAATTGACTGTAATTTGAATGAAATAAAGTTATCAATATTTTATTATTTCTTCTTAAATTACTGCGGGAGCGACCGATAGTTGACTTATCGCCTGCGCTTGGACTCAGCGCTCGCTTGTTTGCGAAATGTAGGTAAAAAGCCTTACAAAATCCGGACAAGCCGGACACCGTTTATTTTGGCCGGACACCTAATCAAAAAGCCTAACTATGTCCGGATCTTTCGGACGCCTGGCAACGCTACGTACAGATACGTATTATATATATTTTTGGAACTTTTTTGGAATTTAGCTATTTTTCAGACGGTACGGACGAGGGCTAGGAAAAATAATTGGGCAAGTGCGTGTCGTGTCAGCTGTGAATTTTTTCACATGTCTATATATAACCGTTTATCAGATGAAGGGTCCCCCCTTTATCAGATAAACGGTTAACGGTTAACGGTCTGATAAAGGACACGTGACTCTAACAAAAATTTTCACTTTAAAACTATTTAAGTACCGGATCCCTAAATCAAAGAATAGTGTTAACAGGCTCATAATATTTTTCTAAGGAGGGGACGCACTTTAAACTGTAAACAGTAGTTCATAAAACAGTTTGAAGGGTTATCTAGGACCTGGTCAGGACAATTTTTTTAATGATGACTCTTTTTCCTTTCACATAATTTATTTCAAATATATAGGTACCATGGAAAATTCAGGTATCTTAGCTAAGGAGAATTATTGTACCTACTTGTTTCTCTGTTTTTGTCTACCATGGCAAATTACTTATTATATTGTTAAATTTTAACATGACAGCTACAAAATTATTTTTCAGTTTGTAAATAAATAACAAGTGGAATGTCCACACTATGTCACCGTGAGGAGACAATGCACTCGGGACAAGTGGATCGTTAACGTTGAAAATCATCGATATTATTGTCTGCAGGGCGGATGCAGATCCGAGCAACTGGTTTTAGGGCTCGTTCTTTTTTTTTAAGACGAAGTGGTAGCTAAAGTGGCGCCCACATTTAAAATAAATTGTTTAAAACTAAATAAGGTGATAATTAAAAATTTAATTTGTATAAATGTCTAGAAAGATCTTTAAACTATTTTATGAATAACCTTAAAAATTATTACTAATAGTCCGTCTAGTTTTAAAACTGTTTTTCGCCAAAAGTGGCCACTTTTGGCGAAAAACAGTTTTAAAACAAGATGGACTACCAATATTACTTTCAAAAGTTATTCATAAAACAGTTTAAAGGTCTTTCTAGACATTTATACAAATCAATTTTTTTATTATCACCATATTTCGTTTTAAACAATTTATTTCAAATGAGGGCGCCACTTAAGCTACCACTTCGTCTTAAGCTGAATAGACAGAGTCACGTCTTTATTTCTTATAAAAATAAACGATGACATTACTAATGTCATCGTTTCATCATTAGCATAGAATAAGTACTAGTACTCAAGTACAAAAGTCTTACTCAGAAAAGAAATTCAAAGAAATCTCTAATTAATGTGGTTACCGCTATGGTTTAATTTAGCTCACGTTAGAATTCCTCACCTTTTTGTTTAGTTGTCTGGAAATCCATTGCAAGCCAATTTCATTCTTATTACTCTGGACAAACGATTCATGTTACTGAATTTTCTCCTTCGAAGTGGTCTCCTTGCGCATAGTAATAATGAAGGTATATTTTCGATACATAAACGGGGAGTGACACAGGCCTGACATTAGTCCGGTGGAAGCTCCCGGACCTCGGACTCAGTCTCCAATTAGATGGGCGAGTAAAAGAGGCGTACAATATATCGAGGCCTTTCGTGGTTCAGAAGCCATGTTAAGCCTTTTTACAGACGCAACTTGTCTGTAAGTTTATGCTATATCAAATGTATTTAGGATGATTGAAACATTTAAAAGTTATGGCCGCTTATAAAAAAAACAAAAAATGAACGATCACATTTATTTATCAATCAATTCCTCTATCAATGGCCATGGCAACTGTATGACTCCGTCGTGTCCATACTAGCCAATAAGACTAGCCGCATATATTACTATAAGATACAAACAATGAATTGTATAGTAATGCGATGCGATGCGATGTAATGCAATGCAATCAAAAATTCCTCTGCCTGAAGGTTTCAGGGCGAGACTTCAGCAAAACACCAACCCTTTAAAAGGTTGAGAAAAAAAATACCATACAACAAACATAATACAATCTAATACAATATTTATTCCTTTATAACAAATAAAGACGATAAAACATATGGGCAAAATACCTTTTGGCGGGCATCTGAAATATTCTGACAGGAAAACATTGTTTAATATGTCGCTGGGCCAATGAAGTCCTAATATTTATGTCAAGTTCAGAAATATGAGCTCCAGATATTGCATTCATAATTCACAATATGACTGTCATATTTATAATTTTGCAATTGGATAAGCACCAAAAAGATACATCGATTAGTCATTATACAACATTATATTTATTAAGATCTAACTATCAGATTTCCTTTAGATTCACGGGTCTTTTCACCCCGGTCCTTTGAGAGGCTTGCGTGAGGACACAGATTCAACACGTAGAGGCTCATTGGAGAAGTTGATGTAATGTGGCGCTCCCGCCAAAACCCATTCCTGATTATACCTAAGAAAGGTGTACCCTTGAATAGGTTTCGGCAGGAGAAAGATCTATTGCAAGAAAAAGGAAAGGTCTATGGGTTATGGAATGAGAGTGGGATGGACTGATGTTAGGATATTGTAATAGCAACGTCACCTACCATAATCATGATTACTGACTATTGTTGGCAGGTGGTGGCTTGTCGCCCACTAAATGGGCCCCTTAAACGCGCCGACAATAATTGCCGGCGAAGGAGCAACACCGGTGCAGGCGACTCAGGGTTTAGAGAGGTGTGCTGCGCTTTCTCCGATAACTATAAGAATATTTTTTAAAAAAGGCTGATAAAGCTATAAAATAATTGTTCCTACCTTCAATTTAAAAATATTAGAACAGTAAACAAACCGTAAAACATCTCGCCATTTTGAATCTAAAAAGGGATAAAAAAATTAATTTCAAAATTTCCATTTCGGCTAATGAAAGATTATACGAAACTGAATGTTGATGAGGTGTTTAGAAAGAAAAAAAAATGGGGTCTTAATTGAGATTCATGCTGCGTCTATGAAAATACTTACTTAGAAAAATATTCTGTTTTCGAGCATATGATTGGAGCTATTTTATGTGTAACGTTCAAAAAAAATTCTCATTTTTTTTCTTTTTTGTAAACGCTTTGATAGAGTATGTTATTGCTTAGAGAACAAACATAGTATTAAAGAAGGTTCTTAATTTACTTTAATTTTTTAATTTTTATGAGCTCTGTGGCCTAGCGGTTATCATGCCACACTGTCACACCGGAGATCCTGGGTTCGATACACGGTCAAGTCAAGATGGAAAATGTTTTTTTTTTTACTGTAGTGTTATATTATGTATTTGTTATAAAATTTACTATCATTGAGCACAAGTCTCGATAATAAAAAATAGAGTTTACAGTTACAAGTAGGACAGTCTGTAGATAGACTAATCAATGCGTGTAACCAAATTGTGTTAAGACAGTATTGTTTTTTATCTACGCTCAGTTTTAAACATAAACCCCCTTCTAGGTCAGTTGAGCGATAAAGTATAAAATAACACGGGAAGCTACAACATTTTATACAAATTCTAAGTTGCATTTCATACTGTACGCAAGTTAGTACAGTCGACGACAGAATTTTAGCATGAATGATTATTCTTTATTGAATCAACAATTTATATAACGTGGAACATACCCGTAAAAATCGGACCACAGGATATACTAGATCAGTATAGTATAATGAAATTAAAATAACAGCCAAAAAATTGGCATTTCCATACAAAAGTGTGCAGCCGCCCGGGCAATTTGTATGGGAATGTCGAGATTTTTTTGGTTATTTGGTTGTTATTTTAATTTCATTATACTAAAGTGATCTAGTATAGCCCGTGGCAGAGTTGGGCGTAGTTAACTACTATTGTGTAGTTTGATTACAAATTACAATTACATGTAGTTAACTACAAGTAGTTGAAATTACATTAAATCTAACTACATCAATTGCAACTACTGTAGTTGTAATTTGTAATTGTAATTAAGTAGTTATAACTACAAATTACAATAAGAATTTATTACCGCGGGCGTGTGTTAAAGGTGTTATATTTCGAAATTGTAAGTGTAAGAAGTTGTAAGCAAGAAACAAAAATTTATAAGTAAGTAAATCTTTATAAAATATGTAATTTCAAAAAGTAGTTTGTAATTGAGATTACAACTACTTTTTGTAGTTTATAGTTAAACTACTTTTTCAATTACTTTTTGTAATTATGTAGTTGCGATTACTAACTACAAAATGTAATTGTAGTTAGTAATTAGTAGTTTAATTACATTTTGCCCAATGCTGGCCCGTGGTTCGATTTATTACGGGAAAAATATAAGATAATGGCATATACAACATGGAAGGAATATATTCCTTCCATGTTGTATATGCCATTATCTTATATTTTTCCCTAAGTAGGCAGACAGAACCATGAGCTGCAAGATCCAAAGGCCTCGTTTCATGTGATGATGTGCGAGAAGGTGGATTGCACCTAATAATAAAAAAGGTATTAAAATGGGGTTTCAATTTTCGTAATAGTAACTAATGACCTCGGGTCAACCGCTAGTCCGCCAATCCAGAGGTTCTGGGTTCGATCTCCGCCATGACAAATTGGAAAAATGGCCTTTTTTAAATGTCTCGGGTCTTGGGTGTTTTTCTATATATGTATTTATCATAACATATAGTATCGTTGAGGTATCCCATAACACAAGCTTAAGCTTACTTTGGGGCTAGCTCAATCTGCGTGATTCTTTAAAAAAAAAAGGTGATTTTTTTACTACCAGCCAAATATTTGGAGCATGTTCTGTTCATGCAACTGAACTACTTGCCATATAAACATTAATGAAAAATTATCAAAAGATATTGGGCTTTCCATACAAATCAGCTCAGCTCAGCTCAAACCTAACGATTTTTTTAGGTAATTACAAAAAATATATATCGATTTGTAATAACTTTTTAGAAAGTACTTAGCACAGTATCATAGGCAAAATGTGGGTAAAAAGCCTTCCTGTATATATCTATTATAAGCGAAAAGCTTCCAAAATAAAGTATCTACAATATGTAATGTAAGAAAAACCCTGTCCGATCCTTGCAGGAGCCACTCAGACCGTCAAACATTTCCTATGGGGCCAATGCTTGAAACTCAAAGAAAAAATACTACATATTCATACAAATTGCCGGGCCGGCCGAACACTTTTGTATCTTAATGTCGATATTTTTTTTCGAATTTCAAGCTTTATCACATAGGAAAAGTTGTTCATTTTGATGGTCTGAGTTGCTCCTACAAGGATCGGACAGGGTTTTTGTTGTATATTGTATACGATACGACGACCTCGTTAAATTTTGTCCTGGCCTTTGGTTCAGGTGATTTAGAAGTTAATGAAACATAAATAAACTGACATATGTGAAAGTGATTTTACTAACCATATTTCCGAAATGTGCGCATGTCAGCACCACCTGTAGGTTGACTGGCAGAAAAGGCCTACGGCCTTAAGTCCGCCGATTGCAATTTCATGTAATAAGTTAAATAAATAAATAAACGTGTTAAAAGTATTAAATTATTGAATAATATATATTAATAAAACAAAAAAAAAAACACTTTTATTTCAACCTCAGAAGTATGATGTTCAAAACAAACCAAATATTTAAGGGGATACCTGAATTTTCCGGGGTCCAGTGCTGCGCCCATTTGAAATAAATCAATTGATAGGAAACGGAGACATTAATTAAAATTTTGTCTTGACCAGGCACTAGATAATTCTTTAAACTATTTTATAAATACTGTTTACGTTCACACTTCGAACTACGCACATACGCCATACGCATCTACGCACATACGCCAAAAGTGGCCGTTTTTCGCAATTGTGCGTAGAAAAGCTTCATGTTCTCACTTTAGACTATAGACAGTAGTTGTAGTAGACATAAAATAGTTTGAAGGGTTATCTAGTGCCTGGTCAAGACAAAATTTTAAATGATGTCTCCGTTTCGTTTCAAATGTTTTATTTCAAATGGGGGCAGCACTGGACCCCGGAAACTTCATGTAACCCCTTAAGAAGGAGTAACTACAATTTTTTGTTTAAAAACCCAAGGAAATCAAATTTACTTTTGTTCGTGACTGTACAAACTGAACTGCAGCTTATATGAAAAGTTGAATCAAAGTTTGTATGGAACAGTTTCATGAATAATAACATTTGGAGACACTTTAGGTGTCGGTATAAATTTTAATATACAATTGTTGGCAAAATGTATGCTAAGTGAATTAGAAAGTTGATATATTTTTAGTACGAAGATGGTTTATGTGATAAAATAGTTCAGGGAAGTTTTCTGTACTGTAGAATTTTAGGCGATTGTTTAAGTCAACAGTATTTGTTTTTACATTTTGCATGCGTAAAAATCATTTTATAAGTGTATAAAGTAGGCCGTGTGGTTGCCGGCAGAGTAGAATAGGGCCACGTCAAGTCCTCCTGTGGATGTCGTAGAAGGCGACTTAGGGAATACAAGCTAAACAAAGCTTATGAACATCAATGAGACCTCTCCAACCCGTCTGGCCGGTGAGGAGAGTGTAGACCAAGTCCTCTAGCTGCTCTGGCCAAGTATGGCTCTGGTAGTACGGAGAGGGTCGTGCTCCTGCAGTGGAGACAAAAAGACCTGATGATGAAGTGTGTAAAGCTAAACATTTTTTTATTGTGGAATTATGCTTTTGCACATTTATAATGGTATTTTATCTAGTTTTTTTATTTATTTAGTCTGGAAACGTAACGGCATACTTACGTTACATTTTAAGATTAAGTTTTTTTTAGGGTTCCGTACAGAAATGGTAAAACAGTCCGTCCGTCTGTTACCAGGCTGTATCTCATGAACCTTGATAGGTCGACAGTTGAAATTTACACAGATGATGTATTTCTGTTCCCGCTACTACAACAAATAGTAAAAACAGAATAATATAAATATTTAACCCTCGGCCCGTCGCGCACTTTTCACAAACTAGACTCGTCACATGGGGTCTCTAAAGACCCCAAAGTTTGTAAGCCTATTTTGATCATACTTTTTGATGTTTGATGAAATATTATATTTTTATAATGAAATAAATAAAATAAAGATATTGTTTTTGACATTTACTACAGTTATTTAAAAAAAAAGACCAAACAAAAATAAAATTTAAGATTAGGAATCATTTTTATTTAAATTCAATCATCACAGAACAAAAACTTTAAACTTCTAAAAAATTAAAAACTTTAACCTTTTTTTCTAAACTAAACAAATGGCATTGAGGTAAGGAACTTAAAAATTAGAAAATTTAGAGAGTTCAACAATAATAAACATACTCTTAATCTTCTTTAATTTTAAATAACGCTAATTATAATTTGCGATACAGCCGGTAGTACAAACAGATTTGGTATGGATCGGACATGTTTCCCTTACAAAATTACAAAATTCATAGGAGTACTCCAGGTTCATATCTGTATCTTACAAACCACCCAAGCTCTCCTCGTCAGCTTTTTCTAACTAGGCCAAAATACGCTGCTGCTGACGTTCATTCATTGGTATGAAATCCAGTTGTCTATTTCTACAAAGTAACATGTTAATATTCAAAAATAAGCATCGAAATACACTCAAATGCAGAAAGTACTAAAATAAAATACGCAAGTTTTTACTTACGCGATCCGTCGCGTGGGGTCGCTGGGAGCCTCGCGCGCATTAACACGTCTGTATCACACGGCGCGTGCGCGCAAACAAACAGCCGATAGACAACGCTGCACCAATAATTATTTTTGCGAAGGTACCTACACATTCAAAGCGGTATCACAAACCGAATTATGAAATATTTGTATTTTTTTTAAACCTAGGCTTTCAAGACCCCACGCGACGACTCGAGGGTTAAGTGGGGCTCCTATACAACAAACGTGATTCTTTATAGATAATGGTACGGAACCATTCGCCAAACTCACACTAAGCCGGTTTTTTTTTAATTTTGTTATATAAGTCTATCTGAATTAGACTTAATATTTAAGTGGGGCTCCTATACAACAAACGTGATTCTTTATAGATAATGGTACGGAACCATTCGCCAAACTCACACTAAGCCGGTTTTTTTTTAATTTTGTTATATAAGTCTATCTGAATTAGACTTAATATTTTTTTTATGTGTATTTTTCACACACACATAGGCTTTTCATACACTAACGTAACAAAAAAAAAAACATTTCCTAGTCCTGCATAGAAATATAAGGGTCTTAAATAAAATGCGTTAATATGTGAGCAAATTTTTTTTTAATTTAATCTTTACAGAACCAACAGCACTTTACAATATTATTATTTTATCTTATGAACTATGACTTACTGCTTCATTCAAACATAGATTTTCATTATGTAATTAAAATATTCAAAAACTACGTTTATATATATACTACAAAATTAAAAAAAAAAAGTAAAAATGCACGGGGATTCGTTTTTAAAGGGAAGCAATGTAGCAAAAATAATATACCATGGATCTACACTTTACGGTAATATGAACAGAAACGTTAAAGTAAACGTAACATATTTCTATATAACAGTCAGCTCCGTTTTTCTCGGTCGAAGCCGTTGAAATGTAAAGGCAAACTTTGAAGTTCCCTGAACTATGGCCCTAACTCTAAAGTTAATATTTATTTTAAACACTGAAGTTTCAATAGTTACATGGAATTGCTCTTTCGCTCAATTCTTGGGGTAAACTTGGCTTTAAACGATGAAGTGTTGTGACATTGCTATTTTTAACACCCGATAAAAAGGGGGGTGTTATAAGATTGACGCAAATGTCTTTATGTCTGTCTGTCTGCCTATGGCATCGGCGACCTCCGTGGCGTAATGGTCAACCCGCTAGACTGCCAATCTGGAGGTTCTGGGTTCGATCCCCAGCCATGGCAAGTTGGAAAATGGTCTTTTTTAAATTGTCCTGGATCTTGGGTGTCTATCTATATATGTATTTATCATAAAATATAGTATCGTTGGGTTAGTATCGCTTACTTTGAGGCTGGCTCGATCTGTGTGATTTGTCCGTAAAAAATGGCATCGTAGCGCTCGAAAGGGTAGACCGATTTAGATGCGGTTTTTTTAACATGAGAGCAAGCTTTACGTAGCTCTTAGCCATGTTTAATGAAATCGGTTGAGCCATTTATTGATGTTAACGCTTGAAAGACAAGGCTTTCTCTAGCAACTACTAGATGGCTCTACGGATATCCATCTAGTGATTTGCAGAACTACCGATGCGACTTTGGTAGTTCCGCTAGATGGTGTTTTTGACAATCGTTTTTTTTTTATTTGCCTATAGCAAATTTGCTTGTAAGAGAAAGTATGTTCGATATCCCAGGGAGAAAGGACGCCTAGGTGAACTAAAACTTAGAATGCTTGATGGACATACAAGACTTCTAAAGGTGCTTGGAGTGAGAAATTGGCGAGAAAAGGCCAGAGACATAATCGGCTGGAGAGATATGTTTCACCAGGCCAGTCCACCGGAGGCTGTAGTGCGGAAGATGATGATGATGGAGTGAATGGGTGCAGAAATATAAGTAGTAGTAGAGCAAGAGATCGAGAGAAGGGAGAAACGACAAGGCTAAATAAATTTATTATGACAGATCTGATAAAATAATAAAATTAACAATTTTAAGTAAGTTACTATCAGTATAAGAGGTAGAAAAAGGAAGGAAGGAGTCGAAATAAGGAGTAAGGAATGTACCTATTTAGAATTTAAAAATTCAATTTAGGAATAAAATTTGAAATGGTGGACAGAATGTAATGATTGAGGAAAGAAGTAGAAGAAATTTAATATCGTCACTATATATTTTTTTTATTAATTTTGCTAAAGCCCTTTTTATTACGGGAAATTTAAGTAAGACGGGTAAACGCTTCGAACAGCTACTAATAGGACTAATGGGCTCGATGTTCTTTACCATAGTTATTTCTCAGTAACGATATGTAATGTGGGTGACGGCAGGGTTAGAAAAGTACGATTATAATTAGTCTGTCTTTTAGATTATCCAAAAATAATGAACCCATATTTTTCAGGTTGCCAAAAAAGCAAAAATTCGCAAAGATACGAAGCATCAAAGATCTGAAGTGGGGGCTTGCGACGTCACCTCCATGTAAAAATCGTACATAGGCGTGACGTTATGCAAAATCTCAATGTGCTGTATCTTTGTCATTTTTGACTATCAGAGAAAAGAAAAAACACGTGTGCAATATTTTTTAATAATCTAACCGATGAGCTAAACATTTTTTTCCATTCGTCATGCCTATTATTGAGATATACGTAACTACTAACATAGTAGATCATCTAGTCTGAATAAATAAATGAAACACGTTAATATTGTATTATCAAATGGCTCTTATAATAAATCCTATGCAATATTCAGTCCTCGTTTTGACGGCCTTCTTTTTTCGGCATGTTTCACAGCTATTCGGGAGACCTGTACGGTTCGGCCGTAATACGGGAGACGCCCGCAGAGCGTTGAAACGAGATTTCGGTATTATAAAGAGGGTGGCGTAGTACGGACCTTACCCGGAGCATGTTTCGTACTGTACGATCCGCGTCGCTGTGAAACGATGAACTAGCGCCTCACGTGTGTCTCCGAAAGACCATACGGGTGACCCGTGTGGCTCCCGCATAGCTGTGAAACCAGCCTTAAAAATATGAGTGGAAAATTCAAGACGCTCAAACAAGTTCGCTGCACTTTACCTTAACTTTGATGTAAATATTTATTTTACGCTCTGACTTTTCAATAGTAACAAGAAATTGCTCTTTAACCCTCTACTTAGGTAAACTTCGTAAATTATAATAGGAGCAATGCCATTATTCTTTACTTTATTGAGCATGTGCATTTTAGTTCAAAGTTTTAATGGTGCTTATACATGATCAGTTTTGATAAAGTTCTGAATTATTGTTTCGATCTCGAGTTACATTATGCACGCTACACGTTTTGGCGACCGTTAGTGATGGTTGACGATCGTCGGCGATAGTTCTTGACAGTTCGTGATAGATTGACATGTTTCTCGAGACGGTCGGCGACCGTCGGCGATTGATTACCGTCGCGCGACACAAATCGGCGACGGTCACCGATTATAATCACTGACAGGTGTTGCAGGCGTTCTGTTGCTCGTGTGTTAGAGCCCAAAGTTGTATTTTTTAAGGTTGATAATATACTAGCTTTAATCCGTAACTTCGTCCGCGTAGAAGTCGAAAATGTTTCTAATAGGATTATTAATAGTTTTTTATGTAATTAATTTTGTTATAACATATGAATTATTATGTTAAAAATTTGCATGAAGAGAGTGATTAGTGTAGATAAAGCGAAGGAAGAGGTCTGTTAGGATGGTGGTAGCAAGTGGAGGTCCATAGTCTCTGCCTACCCCTGTGGAAAACAGACGTGATAATATGTTTGTATATTCATATGTATGAAAAATTTAAGATGTTCACTATTTATCACAATTTTTTGTCTCTCACTCAAAAAATGACGAAGTTTCATAACAATATAAATTTGCAACCCCTAATGCACCCCCGAGGATGCAATTTTTCAAATCAAATTACTGGATTATTATTTTATACTAACCACTAATTCAAAAATGTCATGTATCTCGCTTCGAAAATGACGAAGATTTACACAAGCTTACAATCCCTATTTCACCCCTATAGGTATATAACTTTCACAATCTATTAAATGCATTTTTATTTTCTACTAACTACTAAAATAAATTAAAAAAATCATGTGTCTCACATTAACAATTACGAAGTTTTATTCAAACTGGCAACCCCTATTTCACTCTTTTAGGAATGGAATTTTCAAAATTCCTTTCTTAGCGGACGTCTCCTAGTCACAATCTACCTTCGTGCCAAATTTTATTTTCATGTGTGAGAGTGAGTGATTTCCGCTTTTATATATATAGGTTTTTCTGATTTCCAATGAACTTATAAAAGTAGAAAAAATATGACATACATAACAAACAATGTATTTTCTGTCCTCATATCAACTTTAAATATTAATTTAGTTTTGAGTTGATGTCCTTGGAGAAAATGCTGCAGTGCAGTTTGTTGCCGCTTCTTCTGCAATAGCGCTTAAGAAGCGGCAGTAAATTTAGCTTTATGTATCTATTTGAAAAAACAAAGTGACGATTATTAAGAGATATTAAATAAATAGATATATAGAGACTAATCACACTGATTTAGCTTAGTCCCAAAGTAACTTCGAGACTTATGTTATTGGATACTAACCCAATAATACTATATTATAAATATCCTTTGATAATAAATATGTATTTTAATTTGAAAGAATTAGAGATATTAATGTTTTTTTTTATACATCTTCGAACAAAATATGCCGAAACTGTTTTCAGTTCTGGTAGATTCAATTAATGATACTGTACAATTTTTTTCAGGATATGTATATCGAAATATGAAAACAAATTTGCTCTCCATAAAAAAACTTGAAACAACTGATCGGTAAACTTTGTAATAGGGGACAAAAAATTTTTTTCGTATTTCTTTATTACTTCCTTGTGGAAAGTGGGTCAGTATCATAGACTGAATACTCCCTTAAAATGTTTTCTGTTTACTTTATTAGCCATTGTATATTTTAATGTCTTATTTTTTTTTTCTTCGATCAATGGCTAAAAAGCAAGATCATATCAATACAGCTCTCACACACGAGCGACAGTATCACACACACAACTACATCCGCGACATCTATCAGCGACGGTTGCTGATTATCGGCGACGGTCGTTGACTGTTGCCGACAGTCAGCGATTGTCGCCGACATATTGTCGCTGATCTGTAAGAGCGCTTAGACTCTAAACCAACATCAATCTATCTAGTATACTATACAATAAACATACTAGATGTTCGCATTAAGAAGCTTTTAATGGTCTAATTAATAAATAATAATATTATCTATCTCGAAGTGAACACAATTTATTTCACATCATATTTAGCAAACCAAAACCAATAGCTTAACCCATGTTATGACTGACAAGCTAAAATATCCCTTCCAAATATTATGTAGATCCATTTTCATAATGACAGCAATTATAATAGGCTATGTCCCCATTGTTATTCCTGTCATTACGGAATGGTATCGTGCAAGACGAAGCGTTTGTGTGTTTTCACATTGGGTGATAACGATAACTGTACGATACTGGATATCGGGACGATATCAACCGATGTACAGTCAACTAAAGCTCTATCTATATCTTGAATTATCTCTTAAACTGAATACTATTAACATGAAAATGTATATTCAAAAAGAACTCACTAATATCTTTCTGGATATACATTTTCCTGTCAATATTATTTTCAGTTCGAGAGAAAATTCAAGATTAAGATAAAGGACTCAGATTATGGTCAGGTATCTTTTTTGCTGACTGTACCAACAGCTGACAAGTGTCAGCGGCTTTTAACCTATACCACAGGTATGATACTTGTAAGAAGCAGAGTATCATTTATGCCTACTACTACTACAATCGAAACCAAACATCCGTGCAAACGGCAATGTGTGTGTGTTTGCCCCACAACACACGCGCCAAGGCGAAAATGGGGGAGAGGTGCGGGGAACGGGGACACATATTGCGCGGGACCCTAGGAGTTTCCGATCTATATGTAATACTTATAATTTAATACTGTGCCTGTACTACTTATTGGACTGCAAATTTTGTATAAATCGGCAGACCTCGAAGGATATGGTGTGTTGACTTGGGCGCGGCGCTTAGTGTCATCTGCCGATATCTCCATGACAACGTGTCGTCGCCGACATCGGGACGACAGACACAGAGTGCGTCAAGCGTTCTATAAAAATGTATGAAACTGGCAGTCCCACGATATTGGAACCTTATCGTTATCTTCTAATGTGAAAACGTTTATTGTCAGCTAATAGGTAACAGCAGCGTGACCGACATCCCGGATTTAGTACCCTCGTTAAATAAATATAATATGGTCAAATCACACAGACTGAGTAAGCCCCAAAGTAAGTTAGTCATGTGTTACAGGACACTAACTCAGCAATACTTTATTTTATAAGAAATAGAGATAAACCTCCAAGACCTCAATCTAAAAAAAGATCATTTTCTACGAGTATGTTGACCTGACCGGGAATCTAACCCGGGGCACAGCTTGACGTGATGACCGACTGGGCCACAGAAGTCGAAAAATTTTTACTATGACATTGTTCGACATGAGGCGAAAACGATAACGTCACGATATCGTGGGACTGGCTTTTTCATACATTTTTATAGAACGTTTGACGCACACTGTGTCTGTCGTCCCGATATAGGTGACGACACGTTGTCATGGAGATATCGGCGGATGACACTTAGCGCCGCGCCCAAGTCATCACACCATATCCTTAGAGGTCTGCCGATTCATACAAAATTTGCACTCCAATCAGTTGTACAGGCACAGTATTCAATTATAATTAGTCGCGATATCGTAACGATATCGTTATCGCCTAATGTGAAAACGCTCATTGTCAGCTAATAGGAGCAGCGTGACAGACACCTCGGATTTAGTACCCTCGTTTGTTTGGCACAGGTGCGCCGGGGGATTACTGCGGTCAAGCCGCTACGGGGAAGAGAAACACTTTGGAGGCGGCGTTTCACTAGTATTTTTAACTAATTTCAAACAAAAGGAGGTGGTTATCTATAAATGTCCACACTATCTTTTGGTGTTTATTTTTGTGTGATAGCAAGATTGTCATTTTCAGTAGGTATCATCCCATTACAAGCACACGCCTTGAGTTCACCATTTTTTTAGGGACGAGTAACACTGATTGAGCTAGCCCCAAAGTAAGTTCGAGACTTGTGTTATGGGATACTAACTCAACGATTCTATATTTTATATCAAATACATATATAGATAAACATCCAAGACTCAGGACAATTTGAAAAAAGCCATTTTCCAACTTGCCCTGACCGGGGATCGAACTCGGGACCTCTGGGTGGCGGACTAGCATGGTGACCACTACGCCACGGAGGTCGTCATACACACGCCATGCGGTCGGCTCGCTTCCGTCTAGCGCCCGCCTCGCGTTCTCTTCTCCCGCGCTCGGCTAGTGTTATATAATCTTCACTAGTTGTGTAACGGTACTGTTAAAAAATATGTAATTATACATTCAACAAAATTACATAAAACTGTAAAGGACCCTTATAATCTGGAAAATTATGAAATTTTACATACATTTTCTGAAAATTGACGAAATTGATGTAGAATTTAGTATTGCTCTGTAAATTTACTAGTTTTATGTAATTTTTTACATGTAAATTACTAAATTTTTAAGTAAAATTATGTAATTTTTAACAGTGGAGCGCGGGGTGCGTGCTAGACCTGCGCGATGTGTTCACGGTTGACGATATGACAACAACGCGGTTGCGCGTGTCGAGCGCGGTTGTAAGGCGAGCATAATGGGTGTGCGTAGTCAGCGCAGGTCATCTGAACACTCTTTTACCATTACTAGTAATCGCAACACCAGGAGTGGCCTTATGACATCGAGAAATAAACGGGTCCTATTCCGATAACGGCACTTGGATGGGCCTAAAAATTTCTCGAGCTACTACGTGCTTAAGAAGGCACGTTAAACTGATGGTATTAGCTGTCATCATTGTATGATAGAACTATGTCAGATGCCTTGATAAAAATCTAACAACATTTTTGCCACTTACACACACGAAAAGTAAACAAACCATTTTGAGTTAGCAAACTATCCAATAAATTACAGCCCAAAATTAGCGCTCCTTATCAAAGCAGAAGACATACGGAGGAAATTTATTCAAACAAGATTCATTAAGTGCCGCTGGCGGGGCTCCAACACCTCGTCTTCTGCATCTAACTTACTTTTCAATGGAAAAATGTACTTTAATTTTCCACGACTAAATTATTCGGAATAACGAAAATGTTTCTCATTTTAATGTTTCAGTAAGGGCTCTAACATACGAGAGATAGAGTAGTGTATACTGATAGTAAATATACAAATAAAATCAAGAAATAACTAGATATTATTCTGTCGTCTTGGGCAATACCAACGCAGGCTCATAGATGGCAACACGGTGCCGACCTGCAGCTTGAAAAGGGACTGCGTGGCAACAAGACGTTGAGTGTTTACACTCTTACAGACAAGCGACGGAATACCCGCGACACATGTCGGCGACGGTCGCTGACTTGGTCGAGTATCATGTGTCAAGGTTTCGACAGTTTGAGATAGATTAACATGTGTCACGCGACCGTTTACAAACGCCGGCAATTATCGGCGACTGTCGCGTGGCAGTTTATGACATTTTGTGATTGATTGATATGTGTCACGCAACCGATTGCGACTGTCGGCGACCGTCGCCGGCAGGTGTCACGTGCATACTGTACTCTTGTCTGTAGGAGCCCTTGGCTGGCAAGCTGATATCTGAATAAAACATTATTAATACAGTATTAAGTGCTATAGGGAGTGTCCTTACGAACAACATGACATGACAGACAGTATGCCCAGATTGTACTACAGTCAGCAAAACGTTACCCTGCAGACCTACGACAAACATAACATTTGATCATCTCCCCGCAAACCTGGTCGAAGACGCCGAGAGTTGCCAACCTTCGTCCACTATCACTGCTGTTATGAACAGTGGCGCGACGGTCACTGACTGTTGCAGACTCATTATCATTAGGTATCATTACAGCCACATAACGTCCACTGCTGAACAAGATCTCTCCCAAGGATGTCCAAAATGACCAATCTAGGGCGACCTACATCCAGCACTTTCCAACGAACATGCTGATTAAACTAGATTTTAAATGTACTTTTGATTATAGTCATACTAAGTTGGTGCAATAAAGAAATTTTATCTTATCTTATCATGCATCTTGAATATTGCGGACTGGCGCTGGCCTTTTGTCTCTCGTCTATTAGTCTCTACTACAAATTAGAGAAGTCATGTCTTCTACAAAGTGGAGCAGTGGTTGTCACGAGGATTAGTTGGTTGTGCGTCTGTAAGTTCTCACTAGGCGCAACTTGTACTCTCGTATGCTCAACTACCATCACCTACTGCCGGTAAAAGAAATCGTGAGTTCGTGAGGAAACCTGTTCACTAAAGACTAAAAAGAGTGCGGAAAAATAATTGATTTATCTTTGGATATTTGTAGCACTTGATAATTGTCAATTTTTCTTTCGATTTTTTAATAGTTGTTGACGTCAGATCGTTTACTTACAGCTAAGTTTACTGCCGCTTTCTAAGCGCAAGTACAGAAGAAGCGGTAACAAACTGTACTGCAGCATATTCTCCAAAACGTCAACTTACAATTGTATTAAAATTAGATATGTGGATTGAGAATACATTGTTATGTCATAATTATAATTTGGGAATGATGAAAGAAATTGACAACCAACTGGTGAGTCTATCTGTGGTATCAAAGCTCTTGAACGGATGCACCTTTTCCGATACAGTTTTTTTTTTACCTGAAAGCATGTTTCCTTGCGATTGTTCTTAGCGATTTTTGATGGAAATCAGTTCAACAGCTCAAAAGTTATGGGTCAGTGAATGCTTAAAAGTCGGGGTGTTTTTTATTTACTTATCAATTTAACTTGTGTTAATCTCGAAGTCTAAGTTTGCGGCGAACCAATAATTATTTATTTTACTTTTATTTCAAAAAAACGGCACTAGTACGATGACCAAAGATGTGAGAGGTTTCGAGGCGCCCTGAGGAAATCCATATAGCTCTTCATAAGCCGCGAGGAAAACCATAGCTCTTAAGCGGCCAAAGCAGCCAAGAGACTAGCAAATCTTGGTTCAGCAAGCATAAATAATTGTTTAGTATTTAGGTAGATATGAATTTAAAAAAGAGTAGAAATTCTGCAGAGTTTAAGCGAATTGGGCAAACAAAATAATTGCTAATTATTACAAGACATAAATAATTAAGTATGTCAAAATAAACATTCGATAGTAGAAGAGATTTAGTCTCGTCTACCGAAATTACAATAATTACCATTCCTATAGTGCTTGTAAAACAATAGTCGGTGACCATGCATTCATACAATCGACAATAACTGTGTGACGCGTCGCTTCCAACACCCACTAGAGTGCGCCCCACCGCTAGTGATGTGCAACGCTGCACTGATTCAAAATCGATAAGAAATATCTATGTCTACATTTTTAGAGAAATTATTAAGAGAATTACCTGCTTGCCACAAGAAGGTAATTTCTTGTAATTTTTCTATAGTTGGTTGAGACTTTTGACAGACTAATAGGAGGGGGTTGGTGACGGAGGAGTCTACTAGGGACTGAGATTTTTTTTTTAAATAATGAATGATAATAAATAAATGAATGATGATAAATATATAGAGACAAATTACACTGATTGAGCTAGCCCCAAAGTAAGTTCGAGACTTGTGTTATGGGATACTTACTCAACGATACTATAATTTAAAACAAATACATATATAGATAATCACCCAAGACCCAGGACAATTTGAAAACGGCCATTTCCCAACTTGCCCTGACCGGGGATCGAAATTGGAACCTCTGGGTGGCGGACTAGCATGGTAACCGCTACGCCGTGGGGGTATAAATCAGAATAAATAGTAATGTTTGGGCAGCAGTAGCCTCCGCAGCATGGACCACACCTTCACAACCTCATTATTTGAGAATAATGACAGAAAAGGAAAACCAATGACAAGTTACTTCATTATTTCAGAAGTAAAGTCTTCAGAAATAAAGTCCTGATTATGACAGCAGATAGGATGGATGCAGCCATCTTCAGGAGGTTCACTGAATTGCAAGTTTTACATGACAATCAGTGAATCTTCTGTCGATATAACTTTTATTTATTTATTACTTTTTGTCAAAACTAAATTATGTATGTATGGACTCCCATTGTCTGAAAATAATGTTTTTATTTTTATTTTTTATAATGACACAAACAAGAGGCTATCTCTAAAACGTATGTTATAAAAATGTAATTAGGTATACCACATCCAAAGAACACACATCGTAACTAAGCCGCAGCATTGTTATAACAATACCTACTTAATAACAAAGGGAAACACAAACGACTCCTTTTCAAATTGTAGGGTGTTTAAATGCAATTACTCAGTAACTCAAAGTAGACAATTTTGTTTCAAAACGAAGAAAAAACAATTTTTTAATTTCGCGTGACGTCACGATTTTATAAGATTTTCATAAGACTGAGACGTTTCGGAAGGAGGGTTGTCCTATAATTTGATCCGGTCTATTTTTGAGAATATTTAATAAACTGAAATATATGGGACCTGTTGGCGTCCGAATAGGGTTTCCTCAATGACACGCACTGATTATGAAGAAATATTTATTGCAACTATAAAAATAAGCAAGCAATTTTTAACGAAAGTTCCGTGATGTCGCGCTTGGATGGTAGAGGACTAGACTTATTCCAAAAACGGACACGACATGAAATGATTTCCCAAAAATACCTTCATATTTCATACATTTTATGATCTATCGATAGTTAAAAGCTTTATAATTTTTTTAAATACGAACATAAAATGAAACATAAATAATATCACAAAAATTAAAAAACTAAATTTTATTAAGTTTAGAACGCGTCGCTAAAGGACCGTTATTTTTAAACTTATTCATTTAGAATTACTATTAATGTTTCCTGGCTAGTAGATATCACACTAATAATTATACCAATTTTCTTGACATTTAAGTAAAGTTAATACCTATTTTTAAATTTTTAGTTCCTAAATATTTGTATGCTAAAAGCGGTAAAACATAGCGAACTATTTTATATTATATTGTAACATCTTATCTATTTGTACCTATGTTTGACAAATAAATGATTGATTGATAGATAATATAAAGATGAAATTTTGTGAGTGTGTGTGTGTATGTTTTTTTACGCCTCACGCGCAAACGGCTGGACCTGTTTTAATAAAATTTGTAATGCAGGAAGCTGACATCCTGGACATAGGCTACTTACGCGGGTAACACTGCGGGCGCTGCTAGTAATCAATAAAATTAAGAACAAAAAAGCTTTCGTCAATATGTTAAAAACTAAAAAATACTGGTACATTCTATTTTTGAATTCTCTAAAAATAAAAACTGACACAGCGTACTAAAAAATGTTGCACCTTTTTCGCAGAATTTGCAGTAAAAAATACAATTCTAGTTCTATCATGCCCGCTATTGAAACTTATTGCGATATGGTTGCATTGTCGCAAAACCAATATCTGAGCGTAGAACCTTATCCAATTCCCACTTCATCCCGGCAGGGCACTTTGTTCTTTGAAGGATAGATCGAAACCGTGTGCAGAATATTAATGTATGTTGTGTTTGAAAAAGAACTGGAAGGTAGATACGTCGAAGATAAAACTGGAGCCACTGTGATTCAGTTACTTGTCTTTCTATGCCATATTGTAAAATAAAACCGGTCAAGTAATAGTTACACACACACTTAGTTAGTTAGTGTGTAGGGACACACACAACTTAGTTAGTGTGTAGGACATGGCGACCACGTACTGGCAAGCGAAGCGTAGGACACCCACCCACAAGGTGGTCAGACGACCTGATCAAGGTCGCTGGAAAGCGCTGGATGCAGGCTCTTGATGGGTCGCAAATCAACTTGTTAGTATTAGTAGTTGAAGCGGCCATAGTAATACATAATTTTTTTTTTTTTTTTTTTTACGCTAATATTATTACAATCTAGCCTATTAATCTAAGACTAATTAGTAATTTTACATTGACCTAGTTTTATAAGCAATAGTATAAGAATGTGTCCATCGGCACTTTTCTTACTGTCTCTATTAAGGGGAAGGCACTTTGTTCGTGTGTCTTTAATTATTGCACTATGACCGCACTAAGTATTTTTTTTTTATTGTCACTACACTACACTAATTCGAACGGTTTAGTTCGTTTAAGTCTTCTCACTGTGTCCGTGTTGTCGAGGAGCTGGATTGCCTCAACGTTCACATGATGAAGCAATCGATACTCGTGTGCTTCTGCATATTTTTTAATAACTTTATCGACGAACTGCATGTTAAGGTCCCGGTGCAGGTCAGCATTTCTAATGTACCAGGGTGCATTGACAATGCTCCTGAGTACTTTGTTCTGGAATGTTTGGATCATACTGATATTGCTCTGTTTGGTACAGCCCCACAGCTGTATACCATAAGTCCATACGGGCATCAGGACTTGTTTATACAAAAGTATTTTGTTGTGCACTGACAAGGCAGAGTTTCTCCCAAGCAGCCAGTGCATCTTTTGAAACCGTATTTCGAGCTCTTCTCTTTTCTTTTTGACGTGCGCTTTCCAGCGCAGCTTTGTATCCAGAGTCATACCTAAGTATTTGGCTGTATTTTCAAATGGAACTTGCTTTCCATTTATATACACGGGACATAATTGTTCTTGCTTATTCGTAAAGTTAACATGAGTTGACTTTGATTCATTTAGCTTGATTCGCCACTTCTTTGTCCATTCAATAATTTTATTAATTGCTATTTGAACCTTTTCTGCTGCTTCTTCATGAGTACTTCCGACAGCCATTATAGCAGTGTCGTCAGCAAAGGTCGCCATAGTATTGTCATCTATATCAGGAATGTCCGAGGTGTATAGTAGGTACAGGACCGGACCTAAAACACTTCCCTGAGGCACTCCAGCTTTTATTTCTTTAATTTTAGAATACGCATTTTCTTGTCGCACTCTAAAAGCTCTATTGGTTATATATGATGTAATTATATCTACGTAGTTAGTGGGTAACATGTTTCTAAGTTTTATGATGAGTCCTTCATGCCACACTTTATCGAAAGCTTGCGCTACATCTAGAAAGATAGTAGAACAGACTTTTTCATTTTCGAGGGTATTTTCAATTATATTTGTTATTCTGTGAACTTGATCTATAGTTGAATGCTTTTCTCTGAAGCCGAACTGATGTGGTGGAATAAGGTTTTTGGTTTCGATGATAGGTTTTAGTCTTTTTAGTAATATTTTTTCAAATAACTTTGACATAACGGGTAACAATGAAATTGGCCTGTACGACGTCGTCTCATTTGGCGGTTTTCCCGGTTTTGGAATCATTATTACTTCAGCTACTTTCCATAAATCGGGCACGTATTTAAGTCTCAAAGCAGCGTTTATGAGATTAGTTAATTTGACTAAAGCCTTTCTCGGGAGATTGTGTAGCAGTTCTCCTGGTATAAGATCAAAGCCAGGAGATTTCCTGGGGTTGATATGCTGTTTTATTTCCCTCATAACTTCTTTTGGAGTTACAAGCTTTATATTTATTTCTTCATCATAATTTTCGCTGAGTTCCTCAGTGATATCTTCAACGATGCCTTCTGATCTGTCATTTGGTTTGAAAATCCCTTCGAGGTGTTCGGCAAACAAAGCAGCTTTTTGTTCGTTGCTAACCGCCCACTTTCCAAATCCTAGTTTCAAGGGAGGAATTTGGTTTATTGGCCGTTTCATGTTCTTCGTAGCTTTCCAGAGAGAATAATCTGTACTACGGTCACTGGACAGTTTTTGGAGATACGTATTTGTGCACTCATCGTTATGTTTTTGGATTGCCCTTTTAAGCTTTTTTGTGAGGTTATTCAACTTTTTTTTATCGTCTGGCGACCTAGTTTGGTGCCATAGTTTTCTTTGTCTTCTTTTTTCTTTTACCAGGTCTTTTATCTCTAATGGGTATGTGTTTTTCACTGTCCTTTTCTTACTCTTAGGTGTATTATTCCAAGCAGTATGTTGTATTAAGCTGACAAATTTTTCTAAATCTATATTTAGTTGCTCTGGAGTCTTTAGTGGTACTCTAAGGTCTACATGGCTGTCTAATTCTATTTTAAAACTATCCCAGTCTGTATATTTATTGACTAGAGTTAAATTATCTTCCTTAAATATAACTTTTTCGTTTATTTCTAAATAAATGGCTGAGTGATCGGAGTTCATATCATAACTTTGATTAGTTTGCATGTAGTTAGACGACATGTTTTTATAAATAAAAAAGTCTATGAGATCAGGGGTTTTTGATGGGTCCGTTGGCCAGTATGTAGGTGAACCTGTTGATGCAACACCACATTTCATTTCTGTGATGGCGCACATAAGTTTTCTTCCTTTTGTGTTCGTAAGTCGGGAACCCCAATACGTGTTCTTAGCATTGAAGTCACCTCCCAATACAAATTTATCACCAAGTGTGTAAAGTACGTTCTTCCACAAGTCTTTCTGTATTTTATGTCTTGGTGGGCAGTATATGGCAGCCACAGTAAGAGGACAACTTTTTGTATTCAATCTGACTGCAGCACATTGCACCTGAGGAATTTCATGTTTAACATGTTCTTGATGTTGAATAGTTTCTTTGATGATAACAGCACTGCCACCTCTACCTTTGTTTGCTGGGTGCAATGCATTATATACTTTGTAACCTTTTAATTTTATGTAAGATTGTTTTGTAAAGTGTGTTTCAGATACCAGGCACACATCAATATTTTCTATATCTAGGATTACTTGTAACTCATTTTTGTGGTTAAGTAGCCCATTGCAGTTCCATGCCATGATTTTCAGTTGTTTCATCATTTTTTATTCTTGGTAGTAATAGCGGGTTTGGTGCTATTTTCTAGTTTTTTCAAGCGCTCGTCTAATGATGACATAAGCTTTAGTATTTCATCTAACTTTTTCTCTTGTGGGTTTTGAGTGCTTTCATCTTTGCGTTGGGGTTGGCTTATAGAATTTTTCGCAACCGTCTGAGCGTAAGAGATATTTGTGGTTACTTTTGATACGGGCTTATTGGTAGGTTTCTGCAGTTTGCTCTGAGCAGTATTTTCATGACTGACTACATTTTTTTTAGCAGACTTGTTTCTTATCTTCTGCATCTCTTTAGCTATCATGCAACCTCTATAGTTCGCAGGATGACTTTCTCCGCAGTGCACACACTTCGGTTTTTCTGTACTTGGTTTTTTACAGTCCACGGTCAGATGTTTTCCAGTGCACTTTACGCATCTTGGCTCTTTGGCACAATACATTTGTGTATGGCCATAAGCCTGACATCTCTTGCATTGCGGGATAAGTTTGGAAGATTTGAGAGGTTGTATATCAACCACGCACCCCAAGATAGATTTAATCTGATAAATTTTGCCAATTTCTTCCTGGTTTTTGAATGTCAGCATGAACATATTTAAGGGCTCTTTAGTTTTCCAACTTAATTTATTCACAGCGTCTTCAATTTGGAGACCCTTTGCTTTGAGGTCTTCAATAATCCTGTCCGGTTTACACGTAGAAGGCAATTTTTTGGCCATCACCCTGATTGGCCTGTCCTGTTTGTTCTCATATGAATGCCAAAGGCAGTTGTTGTCTGTGAGTAGCTTCGTAATAGCTCTATATGTTTCTACGTCGCAAGCATTTATCTTAACGCTAGCGCCATGCAACATCTTAACTGTGAAGGTGCTAGCGGGTTGATCTCGTGTCAAAAAGTCATAAAAGTTTTGGTAGTTCTCCACACCATCCACCACGATAGGAGGAGGTGGGAGAACTTTTTTTGCTTTTTCAGATATTTGGCATTCTTTTGCCTGAGGCGAGAGTGTGGGAGACGTGTTCAACTTCCTCTTTTTCCTGGACTTTGTTCTAATCCACTCTGTCTCTTTAGCCAACTCGTCTTCGTCAGTAGTATACTCAGCGTGAGGCGCTGATGTTTCCGTGCTAGTGGTTGCTTGGGCTGTATCTTTTGATTCAACAGCGCATTGCAACTGTTTTTGAAGAACCGCAATTTGGCTCTGTAATTCTTCGATAAGGCTCTGTTGTTTTAGCCTTTCATTCTTTTCACTTCTATAACAGTCGTAAAGATAGCGTTCCGTTTCAGTTTTGATCTGAATGGATTTAGATGGCGTCGTACTCATTTTGAAGGCGGGGAGAGTGTCACCTTAACAACTATCGTACGTAAACATAGCAAGGTGCTATGACTCACCAATGTAGGTCATCGCGGCCGGCCGAAGATACGTGACATTGATAGACTTTGGTTTGATGCGTTAGCACTTTCACTGCACTGTATTAATGCGCGTCATATGTGATTGTGACACAACTGCTCTAATCGAAGATTGAACGATCACATACATAATTGGTGATAAATTCAAGTGTTTAGCTTCAAAGGTTCAAAAGATAGAGCCCTGTGACAGACGGACAGAGAGCTGAGTCTCAGTTATAGGCGCCCTCTGGCACCCTTTGGGTACCCTAAAAATAACATAATTGTTGAGAAGAGTAAGGTTATGTCACAAAGCATCTAAAACAAGTGGCTCTGCGAGTGTGTGAATCGCGAGTCACCTCAACCCGTTGAAATTCATCACATATAAAAGTTGCGTCCTAATAAGGGTAGCAAAAGATTTTAAGACATTTTTGTTTTTTTTTTTTTCAAAGTGGTTGAAATATGATATTTTAAGTTTTCAACCCCATATATCCGAAATTTTGAAAAATTTCAAAAAACTGAATCGAAAAAAATCTATATTATTTTCTAACCTTCTCTCAAAATTTCACAAGAATCGGTTGAGAAATGCGACCTGTAGGCGAGAACAGCCGGACAGACAGACAAACCGCCGGACAAAAGCATTTTTGGCCAATCTGGAAGCTGAGACGCTTCGCTCGCTCGGTTAATAAAGACGTGACAGAGTACAGAAGTGCCATTTCTGAAACGCGGAGTCACCTAAACGAATGGTTTTTGTATGGAAAAACCATTCATTTAGGTTACTCCGCGTTTTAGAAATGGTACTTCAGTCTAGTAATTATTTGGTACAAACAGTTCAAAAAATTAAAACGTCACAAAATAGTGTCACTTTTCATTGACCATATCCATTTTATACATGAACTTAGAGTTATTCATGCAGAGAAACTGATATTAAGAGCACTATTTGACTTCAAAAAACATGACGTCACTTTTTTGTATTTAAAACAAATCTTATAGAAAATGTTTGTTTTGACGTCTAGAAAAAGTGTCTGATTTAACTTGCTTTGCTATATCTAAGTTTTTCCATACTAATTTCGGTTTCGCTTGAAATTCACATAAATTAGAAGCTGTTAGCGAATTTCCAACGTCAATGCGGTTCCTTGAACTAAGTTGATTACTATGTCCAAGTTAATCAACTATGAAGTTAATATATTATTGACATCAAAGGAGATATTAATTTTGTGTCTTTAGAGATATTCAGTACATATGTATAATCGTGTATAAGCACTGAAGAGTATTGTCAAGATGAAAGTTTTTATATAAAACTTTAACTAATTGAAACAGTACCTCGATTGCTAGTGGTAAAACATAGTGCACACTACCAGGCATTGAAATTATATAACAAACTGCCGGTCGTGCTAAAACAAAAACTTTATACAAAACAGTTCAGTAGCAAGCTAAAGCAATATTTACTGGAAAAGTGTTACTACTCTATCGAAGACCTCCTATCCTAGTTGTTTAAGATTCCATAGAGGAAAAGCAAGAGTACGATCATAGTAGATGCAATTCCATTCTACGAATTAAGGTTATTTTTGACATGTTGTTTATTAATATCAGGATGTAAATTAGTCTGTTATTAATAAGGATAACTTTTGCGTATAAGTTATAATTATAATATTCTACACAATACTGTTTTGTACTGAATAAATGAATATGAATATATGAACGGTTTTTCCGAAAACAACATTTTTATTTTTTCTACATCGACTAGCTTGGTCACCACCAGTCCTCCACGTCAACATATTATATTTGCTTACTCTATTGACCTGGATTTGGTTAATCCCAAACCGTATTTACTCAAAATTGTTTACGAGAGACGAGTATCGATAGTAATTACGTAAACAGGACTTAAATCAAAATTTCAAATTACGCTGGTCGGTGGCTGGTGGGCTCCATTGTGATCGAAGACTTTAGTCCCTATATTATAAATACTAAGGACTAAGGAGGCTTAGTGGCCTGGAGGGAGAACGCTGTATAGTGTACAGGGCTACTTTAGAAACCCCAGCAACATTTCTGACACAAGTTCAGGCCATGGTACTAAACTATTTTCTATAAAAAAACGTTATTAAAAATCGATAAAATAAAATTGACGTCCCATACAAAATCTATTTGGCCGAGAGCTGATTTGTATGGAAAGCCGATTGTAGTTCAGTATCATGGACTGGAACAATGCTTTTGTCCGGCGGTTTGTCTGTCTGTCCGGCTGTTCTCGCCTACAGGTCGCATTTCTCAACCGATTCTTGTGAAATTTTGAGAGAAGGTTAGAAAATAATTTAGATTTTTTTCGTTTCAGTTTTTTGAAATTTTTCAAAATTCAATTTTTCAAAACTTGCTCCAAAAATGTTGCTAGTATTTTAAAAGTAACCCTGTATAAACGCTTAAGTTAGGCAACCCCGGGCGTAGTCCGCACTTGGATGAGTGACCACAAGCAGGCCTGTGTCACTCCCCGTTTAGGTATCGAAAACAAACCTACATTATTACTTTGCGCGCGGCGACCACTGCGGAGGGAAAATTCAATTACATAAATCGTTTGTCCAGAGTAATAAGAACGAAATTGGCTTGCAATGGATGTCTAGGTATCTAAACGAAGAGGTGAGGAGTTCAGGCGCGAGCTCAATTAAACCATAGCGCTAAGCACATTTAGTAGATATTTCTTTGAATTTCTTTTTTGAGTATTCTGTACGTGAGTTAAGTACTTATTCTGTGCCATAAGCGGCGTAATAATTTATCGAGAACCTCCGTATTTCGAAAGGCTTCTTAAGCTGTTGGTCCTGGCTGCCATCTTGTATGGCATTTGTCAAGCTATTTTATTATTTATTTCATCATTTCAGCCACAACGTCCACTGCAGGACGTAAGCCCCTGGCCCCTCCCAAGGATTTGCAAAATGACCTATCTAGAACGGCCTGCATCCAGCGCTTTCCAGCGACCTTATTCAGGTCGTCAGACCACCTTGTGGGTGGAAGTCCTACGCTTCGCTTGCCAGTACGTGGTCGCCATTCGAGAACCTTTTTGCCCCATCGGCCATCAGTTCGTCGCTTTATTTATTTAACTTTATTACAATACATGTAAATGGTGGATTGACGGACTTAAGGCCTGAGTCCTTTTCTATCTGTCAACCAGCAGGTGATTCTGAGAAAGCAATCTTTTGGGGTAAGTACAGCAAGAAAGAATAAAAAATAAAAATATATTGATGCTATGCCAGATGTCATGACATATATAAAAAATTGACATATATTAACTATTATCAATGTAAAAGTTTGACATCTATTAACTTATTATTAATGAATAAACTTATAATACGACGAATAAAATATAACTTGCATGGATATCATATAGGTATATAAATTGAAATATATCATAAAATAATTCAATAACATAGATATGACAAAAATGTGGCCCTTCCCTATTGCAGCGCCCGTCAGGGTCCATAATTGTTACTTATTTTGTTAATAAAGACCTGTATGATACATTAAGGAAGCAATAAATGGTATGATATGATATAATATGTCTTTAGGCAACTTGAAAAATGTGACACCATCTAGATTGACAAGTGCCAAGCAATGATGCCAGTCGAGACCAATGGCTTATCGTACCTTCCAAAGCATCGCGAGGCTCAAGATTTTTTGGGCCACTTGTGATAACCCACCCAAGATTGAACCGCCAGGGTCGCTTAGGGTGGCCTTTCCCGACCGCTCTAACTTCAACGCGAGCATAGTCTGAAAAGCTTGTTGTTCCATCCAGGGCAATGCTAGAAAAAGAGGCAAACCAAAAAGAGAGCGATAGCGCCTAAGGGCATGTTTTGCATTCTATCAAATGAAATTAGTATTATTATTAACTATCCATTCAACGAATATAGCAATTCATAGGATGAGGAATATTCGTAAAATTTGTTCCAGATTATACGTGTTTATCAATAAGCCTAACAAGTGTGTGAAATAAATGTTTTGTATTCAAAATTTTCATTACATTTGCGAGGTTAATACTGAAATATTTTCTTCACCTTTAAAATTTATGAGTACTTTATGAACGGTTGAAGTTTAGCTAAAATTTGTGCAAAAAAGCAGATTTTTGAAGGCTTATACTGACTTTGTTTTTCTTAATTTCATTTTTTTATTTCGACAGAAACCTAGAAATAGTACACAAGATACCTGTGAGTTCAAAATTTTTCAAAAAAGATCTGTTACAACGCTATAATCACGTACGAGCGTTTGTATGAAAAGTAAGACGAAAATCGAGCTCTTCATTGTATCCCATTGATGGAAACAGTCCTTTGTCCATGCATGCTATATTTATTCAACTTTATTACATGGGATTGTAATTGGCGGACTTAAGGCTATACAACTTAGTCTTATGCTTGAAAGCAACAAAATAAAAATGCCTTGGTCATATTTAAACGGCGCTAATACTGTTAACTTTTAGATAAGACTATTAAGATTAGGGGCTGGTGATAATAAATAAAAGGTTCGGAGGAGTTAAGAGGCTTTTCACATTTGGTTAGCTGTCTCGCTCGCACAATCAATCATTTTTAAAGATTATTAAAAAATGTGACTCATTTGAAGAAAAGTGTTTCATAAACTTTTTAATATACTATATGTTAGATATCGTAGACATGTTTGTATATTGTGTAGACATTGACTACATCAAAAATAAGGTCATCAAAATTTTAAATTTTTGATGACCTTATTCTCGATACACACACACACATAAACAATAAAAAAACATGTTTACAATATCTAACATATAATATATACAAAAGTATATGAAACACTTTTCTTCAATAGAGTCACATTTTTTTAATAATCTTTATAAATGATTGATTGTGCGAGCGAGACAGCCAACCAAATGTGAAAAGCCTCTTAACGGGAACACGTGTATTCTGCCATTAAGGGGCTTCCTGAATTTTCTGGGGTCCAGTGCTGCCCCCTTTTCAACTAAATCATTTAAAAGGAAACAGAGACATCATTTAAAATTTTGTCTTCGTTAGTTTTATAAACTTCTGTTTACAGTTCAAAGTTGGAACGTGAAGCTTTTCTACGCACAATTACGAAAAACGGCCACTTGTGGCGTATGTGCGTAGAAAAGCTTCACGTTCTCTTTTTAAACTGTAAACAGGAGTTCATAAAATAGTTTAAAGGGTTATCTAGGGCCTGGTTAAGACAAAATTTTAAATGATGTCTCCGTTTCCTATCGAATGATTTATTTCAAATGGGGGCACCACTAGACCCCCGAAAATTCATGTATCCCATTAACAAAGACAAGAAGAACGGAAAAGGAAACCACAGATTACACAGATATTTGTAGCAGAAGTATAAACCACAGATAAAATATAAAAAAACTTGAGAGGTGTCAAGAAACACCCGGATGGAACGAAGTAAACTATAAATATAAATAGGTTTAAATTACATTCTAACCCTTTTCTACGTTCTAAAAACAAGTTTTTATTATCTTCATAAATTTGAATGAACAAAAAGTGTCGTTACAACTTTTGGTCTTAATATTTTCCATCTAGCTCCTTTTCGCAACGCGCGATAAGGAACTTCGTTCCAAAAATATTACAATAAAATGTTGGTGTTACTAACAAATACACAGTTCCATAAGGAGCAACTCAGTACCCGTGGAATCGCATTCATCAAAACTTGAGAATTAGCCCCGTTCCCTAATTAAACCTGCCTTACTTCACTCCCTCGGGAACCTCGAATCTTACGTAAATATTGGGTTTGAATAAAACTTTTATTACGGCTTTATTGGTGCTTAATAGCGTAATCTTTTGTCAGCAAAGATTTGGAATCATTTGATTTCCAATGCTAGCTGGATTGGGCTATTAAAGTTTATTGTTATTTGATTGGAGGTGAAAAGTTTTGGGTAAAACAATGTTGAAACGAATCTGATTTCCCATTTTTTGAATACTCAACAACTTGAACATTCAGTTTAAAAAAAATTTAGTAGGTCTTTTTCAGTAATAAATAAAAAAAAAAATGTTATATCAAGCTTATATTTAAATACATACATACATATATATTTTCACGCCTGTTTCCCATGGGTAGACAGAGACTACAGATTTCCACTTTCTACGATCCTTGCAAACCTCTTTTGCTTCGTCAACACTCATTACTCTTTTCATACATGCTCTCCGGTTTTAAGTACTCCTTACTTCACCTTTTTCCAGAACGTCTGCAATTGGTCGCAGAACGTCGTCGAGGTCGACCCGGTCCAGTTTTCACATCCACATCCGCACGTTAAATATTTTTAGTTAGTCTTCTTTCATCCATTTATTTAAATGTGACGACCTCCGTGGCGTAGTGGTCACCATGCTAGTCCGCCACCCAGAGGTCCCGGGTTCGATCCCCGGACAGGGCAAGTTGGAAAATTGCCTTTTTCAAATTGTCCTGGGTCTTGGGTGTTTATCTATATATGTATTAGTTATAAAATGTAGTATCGTTGAGTTAGTATCCCATAACACAAGTCTCGAACTTACTTTGGGACTCTAGACAAATACACATATAGATTATTAAGAACCAGGACAATTTGAAAAAGGCCATTTTCCAACTTGCCCTGACCGGGGATCGAACCCGGGACCTCTGGATGGCGGACTAGCATGGTGACAACTACACCACGGAGGACGTCAAACATATGTATTATATAGTCTTAGCGACCAGGTTTGTCTGACATCTTTGACATTACATTAAACATACAAAACCTATGCTAGGACTCGTACATTTTTATATTTTATTCCGGTTATCTACACAGAGTAGAGATAAATCAGTAACAACTCATTATTAAAAAAAAAACACCAACTGCCTTTTTATATATTTAGTGTCACTCTCAGAATTAAGACGAATTTAATGACACCTCTTAAGCTTTAATCCATCTAGCCGTTCAGGCTGCAGAGCGTGCCAAACAATTATACATACATACTCTCGAAAAACATAATCCTTTTTTGGCGCAGTCGGGAATAAAAATTTTCAATAAAATTCAACCTTAAATTCTAACTACCCATTTCAGAAACAATTTTTATCGTAAATATTCAAATGTTGTATTTTGTGAGAGAAATAAACACAACTTGGAAGCTTCGTTTCAATTTTCGAATGTCTAAACTTTGTTGTCAACTTTTTCCATTCTCATACGCAAAACAACAAAGTTTTTCTATTCCATAAAAGACGTTCTGGCATTTGTAAATAAATATCGGTATTGCTTTAAGCACAAAGTTTTTTGATTTTTTTATTTAAGGAAAATTATGAGTTTAATTTTACCTGAAGGTCTATTGTTCTCTATAAAGAGCTTCTTGACTGATCGCTTGCTTGCTTTTTTATAAAAACACGCAATTGCCTCCTACCAAATGTAGAAGATATGGATAGGTAATTGGGTATTGCTTGAAAAAGACATTGCGAAATAAAAAATAAATAAAAAAAAACAACCTTATCAATTCATATAATATTCAAAAAGAGCGTAAATTGATTATGTGTCGTGGACATGAATTTCTGTACAGAAACTTGCATGAATTTAATCATCTGAATGCATCAATGTTTAATTGTTTTGAAACAAAAACTTTAAAAGAACATAAAAATGCCATCGTCTTACTTTATAAATTTCAACACCCGACGTATTCCAACTAAATCAGTGCCAGGAAATGCTGAAAAGATTTGTGTTTGAAAAATCCCTGTTGAATCTAACAAAACAACAGAGCAACTTCCAGTATGCATCAGCAAATCTTTTGAGCCGCACTTAGTGGTTAAAGGCTAAAGCAGAATGTTTGATGCTCAAAATGTATAAATAGGAAAAGAAAAAGAATTAGCGTAAAGCTGGATTCAAATAGACCACATATTATCAACCTGTCTACTATGATTCTCTATTATTCAAGCCAAAAGATTTAAGAATGATAATTAAGCTCACGGAACATTTTCCTAAGCGTGGTCTTTTATTCAGACTCTTGATTCTATCTCATCGCAAACGAAATGAAAAACTCATCATCTTTGAAAGATAACATTATAAAGAAAATATTGTGATCCGTCATTTAATCTTTACTAATATACATACAATCTTCTTACAAAACATAAGAAAAGTATAAACTTTTTAAAATTTAGCTGCAGACACTAATACCTATAAATAAATAAATGTATACGGACTAATCACACATATTGGGCTAGCCCCAAAGTAAGTAAGTAAAGTATTTTAAGTATGGTGCTCAAAATACTTACTGACTAATAATATAACTTCAACTTTTCTATTCTTTATTATAACTTACTTTCTTCGGCGCTACAACCCTTTGTGGGTCTTGACCTCCACAACGATTTGTCGCCATTTCGTTTTATCTTGCATCTCCATGCCGTGTACTTTCCCATCTTACATAGGTCTTCGTCGACTCCATCTCTCCAGCGCTTCTTGTCTACCTCGGGGTCTTTTTTGTTGTGGTGTCCAGTTAGTTACTATTTTCACTGCCCCGCAATCATCCTTTCAAGGTGTCCTGCCTATCTGAACCGTTGCGACTTGGAGTACCGAACAATCGTTTCCTGATGGATCAAATTATCAAGTATCTTTATTATAAGCCCAGTCTTAATAAAAGGTATGAATATTCGAATAAACGATTCATGCAAGGAAGTTTGTTTTGTCAAAGATTCTTGTTTATTATAAACTGATAATTTTGCGCCATTTGTATTATGAGATTTGAACGTTTTGCTTCAAACCAGTGGTCAAACTCGGGATAAATCCAAATGAAATGAAGGGTATCCTAATTACACTACATCGTCGAAATGAGACTGTGGCACGCGAACTCAACACGCGATGTTTTTGCTGTTTATAAAATGCTGTACTTTTTTAACCGACTTCACTAAAGGAGGAGGTTAATTTAATCAAATATATATATACGGCCGCCGTGGCGTAGTGGTCACCATGATAGTCCGCCACCTAGAGGTCCCGGGTTCGATCCCCGGTTGGGGCAAGTTGGAATCAAGAAGCTCAATCAGTGTTATTTGTCCCTGTATACCAGCGTTTCCCAACCTTTTTCAGTCCACGGACCCCTAGGAAATCAAGCACAGCTTTCACGGACCCCCTTAATAAAATAAACAGCGAAAAAATTCGGATTAGGTATTTATTTTAGTTATTACAGATACAAAATAGGTACTCATAACTGTTTATTATGAAAAATATGAAAAAATTTAATGTGAAGGTTGGTATGTATGGGAGTCCGCGGTGCCATCTCTAGACTCTAGAGATGACACCGCGGACCCCCATACATATACTCACGGACCCCCAGGGGTCCGCGGACCACAGGTTGGGAAACGCTGCTGTATACAAATAGGTATATAGGGACAAATAACACTGATTGAGCTAGCCCCAAAGTAAGTTCGAGACTTGTGTTATGGGGTAGTAACTCAACGATACTATATTTTATAACATATACATAATATAGATTAAACATCCAAGACCCAGGACCATTTGAAAAAGACCATCTTCCAACTTGCCCCAAAGGACATTGTATATATATATATATATATATATATATATATATATATATATATATATATATATATATATATATATATATATATATATATATATATATATATATATATATATATAATATATATACAATGTCCTTTTTAATTAAGTACAAATATTTTAAGGGGCGATTCAGTCCATCATTTTGAACAACTTTTCCCAATAAATGTATACAGAAATACGAAAAAAAAATTTTAGGTTCTCATACAAATCGAAGTAGTCACGTGATATAGTTAGTATGAAAATTGCAAAAAAAAAATGCGTATTCCGATAAACATTTATTGGGAAAAGTAGTTATGCAGGATGCTCGACACAAAGACGTAGTCCTTATCAATGCATAGTGCACATTCTCAGTACTGCCCACGCGATGCCGGGCCACCGTGTTGTACTGACATGGCATTTCGCCCGTCGATTGTTAATAGATTTAAGTTAGTTTTAATTCAGTCTGTAATTAGCTCTCTACCAATAAAGTTCTCTCATTCAAACTTAAAAGTTAGTTTTTAAAAAGCTCCCTGTCCGTCGCCGTAACTTAAGTGGCGCAGCCTGTGTAGGATCCAAATATCCTACCACCGTCCTAGCGCCTGTTCGCCCAAAAATCGGTGTGAAGTGCTACTAGTCGGTGTGTTAAGGGTTCGGATATCCACGAACCAAATAAATAACTTACGTGACGCGACGACGCGTAACAAATCTACGCCGGGAGTGCGAGAACCGGAGAGCAGACTCACCAAAGGAAGCATGGGATCGAGCAGCACGTGAGTAAACCTCTTCACAACTGTATTCGTGAATTTCCATGTTTTTCCACATTTCCCGACCCCAAAGTAGTCGAACTTTTAATTACGTTTATCTGATTTTGTATGATACAAGTGTCGTAATACTCGTAATTAATTAATTTTCATAATTAAGTTCCAAAAGTGTTTTTAAAGTATTTTAAGCTTTGTTAAGATTTAAATTAAATAATTAAAGAAATATAAAATAAAAAAATAACATATACAATGGAGCAAGTAACAATGATACCTAAAGAAATCTTGTGTATTATCCCTAAATTTTATGGGGATGAAAAACTATTAAATTTATTCTTATCTAAATGTGAGTATGTCATAAGAGCCTTTAAAAAAGCGGGAAATAATGCGCAGGACTTGTATATATTTCATTCAGTAACAAGTAGACTTACTGGTAAAGCTGCGACTCTACTAAGTGAACACCAGGATGTGACGTCATGGGAACAACTTAAGACTATTTTGTTCCAACATTTCGGTGACCCACGTTCGGAAGATTGCATAGCAATAGAATTAGAAAGCTTAAAAATAAAACAAAGTGAATCGTATATCCAGTTTTGCCATCGTGTTCAAAATGTACGAAGTTCATTAATAGCTAAAGTAAACGCTCTAACTGATGAAGGAATTAAAGCAGCTAAAATGATTATATATAACAATATGTCTCTTAAAGTATTTATGTATAACCTCCCAGAGGAAATGTTGCGAGTAGTCCGTATTAGACAGTGTAATACTTTAGAAAGTGCGTTAAGCGTAGTGACGGAAGAAGTTAATTTTCAGGAACAATATAATGTAAAAAATAATAAGCCTAAGTCAAGTATAGCACACCGCCCTAATTTCCAAAACTTTACAAAGCCCGTGTTTAATAATAATAGTCAGCCATTTAACTTAATGCCCAATCAACAAAATTTTAAATTTGGCATTCCCCAAAACCAAGGTCATGCTAGCTTTAGGCCTAATTTTGTAGCACCGTCTGGTTTCAGGCCAAATTTTATGAATCAGACTGGTTTTAGACCTAATTTAATGCCATCCAATAGAGCTACTCCTTTCCAAGGTTCTTTTGCAAACGCAGCACAAAATACACCTCAACGTCATTTTACCCATGGCCCTGTACAGCCACGTGCACCATTCCAACATAGTGGATTTAAATTTGGGATTCCCCAACAGGCACCCACAAATCAATTTAGATACAGTGCACAAAACCAGCAAAATATACCTAAATTTAAGGTTGATTCCGATGTTTCAATGTTCGTTCGTATGCCTACAGCTTTAGTGACTTGCAAGAATTTTTTTGCAGAAACAGTAATACAGAATACTACGCCACATCAAGTAAAGATAACAATAGAAAAACCATTTGATGTTAGTGTATTTGAAAATGAGGATTGTCAGGTAAATACTATTACGGGAAACTGCAAAATCGATGACACGTTAAAAGAAAATTTAAGAAAACTCAGGCTAGAACATACAAACGCAGAAGAACGTGAGTGTATTTCTAAATTATGTTATGAATACCGTGATATATTTTATTGTGAGAAAATTCCTCTTTCATTTACTAATCAAGTAAAACACAACATTCGTACCGTTAATGAAGAACCTGTATATATTCGCCCCTATCGACACCCACATTCTCAAAATGCAGAGATTCAAAGACAGGTTAACAAACTGTTAGAAGATAATGTTATACAGGAGTCCCATTCTCCATGGAGCGCACCAGTTCATCTGGTTCCAAAAAAAATGGACGCCTCCGGAGAAATTAAATATAGGATGGTCATAGACTATCGGCGCCTGAACGAACTAACTGTCGACGACAAATATCCTCTGCCCAACATCACGGACCTTTTCGATAAACTAGGCAAGTCTACTTACTTCAGCACACTAGATCTAGCATCCGGGTATCATCAAATTGAGGTTAATCCAGCTGATATTCCTAAAACCGCCTTTTCCGTTAACACTGGGCACTTCGAGTTTAAAAGAATGCCTTTTGGCTTAAAAACCGCCCCCGCAACGTTCCAGAGAGCAATGGACAATGTGTTGAGAGGCCTCCAGGGCATCCATTGCATGGTCTATTTAGATGATATTATCATTTTTAGTTCAAGCCTCCAGGAACATATCACAAAACTACGCAAAATCTTTGACAGACTTAGGGAAACTAATCTTAAAGTGACGCTAGACAAAAGTGAGTTCCTAAGAAAAGAAGTCCTGTACTTAGGGCATGTCATTACTAAAGAAGGCCTTAAGCCTAATAATGACAAAATAAAGGCCGTGCTAGACTTCCCATTGCCTCGTACTACCACGGAAATTAAAAGTTTCTTAGGGTTAGTCGGTTATTACCGAAAATTTATTAATAACTTCGCAAAAATAACGCAGCCTCTAACTTCATGTCTAAAAAAACGCAATAAAATAGAAATCACTAAGGAATACGTAGACGCATTTGAAAGATGCAAAGAATTACTAGTAAATGCTCCTATTTTACAATTCCCGGATTTCTCTAAAGAATTTGTACTCACTACTGATGCCTCAAATTTCGCTCTTGGCGCAGTGCTTTCGCAAGGCCCAATTGGTAGCGACAAACCTGTGGCATACGCGAGTAGGACCCTAAATGACGCCGAGACACGATACAGCACAATAGAAAAAGAAATGTTAGCGATTATATGGGCAACTAAACATTTTCGGCCATATTTGTATGGAAAGAAATTCAAAATTTATACCGACCATAGGCCGCTCGCTTGGCTTAAAAGTATTAATGAACCAAACAGCAAAATCACTCGATGGAAGTTACGATTGGCAGAATATGATTTTGAGGTAATATATAAAAAGGGTAAACAAAATAGCAATGCCGACGCATTATCACGCATAAAGGTTAATGCACTAGGAGAGAATGACGATGTATCAATGAAAGTAAATATAGATAAAAAAGAACAACAATTGCAAGAATATTTAAACGATATTACAAAAGAAATAACAAAAATAGGTAAAACTAGAGAACACACTCGTTCACCCTCTCCTGTTACTATTTCTTCTGATGACTCCCAAAAATCTATTGTACTACCAGGAAATGCTGGTCGGAAATCCCCTTATTCTATTCCGTCTGTAGATAGTAGTACAGCTACTGCATCTGAAATTCCAAGTAGCGATAAAGATACAATACATTCCGCGCCTGATTTAGATACTGAAGGTATGCCCATCCTGCAGGAAGCCGTAGATACAAAACCGAACCAAATACACGTATACACCTGGAACAGAAATATAACATCAGTTAAAGACATATCTAGAAGATCACAAAAAATTTTAGAAGTTCACTTACCTGATAATAATCCCGACCTTATTAAAACATTTCTTATGGAATACACAAAACCTAAAATAAAATATTTCTTTTACTTTGAAAGCGACACACATCGTAAGCAATTTTCCTTAATCACCGCATCACTTTTTAAAAAGGGTACAGTAAAGTTCTATGTATGTAATAAACGTCTAGTATATGTAGATGATGAGAATGAACAGCGTGATGTGATTCTTAAATATCATACGGGTAGAAATAGTCACAGAGGTATTAAAGAGACCTTAGCGCATCTAAGACGCACTTTTTATTGGCATGATATGGATAAAGTTGTAGCAAGTGTTATTAATTCATGTGAAATTTGTCGAAAAATGAAATATGACCGTAAACCTTTAAAGCCTGAGTTACAACTTACACAAACCCAGACCAAACCCTTTCAAGAGTTATTTATCGATACTTTTACAATAGAGGGAAAAATTTACCTTACAATCATTGATGCCTTTAGTAAGCTAGGCCAAGCTATGGAAATTGTTAATAAGTCCACACCTGAAGTTGTCCGCGCCTTAATTAAATACTTCTCTTTGTATGGGGTTCCTAATAGAATTAGTTCAGACCCAGGGATGGAATTCAATAATTCATTAATGAAAGAAATGTTATCATTTTATAAAATAAATCTACACGTAGGTACACCCCACAACCCAAATTCCATGGGCCTAGTGGAAAGGTTCCATTCTACAATAATAGAAATATATCGCATAGCAAAATATGAACGTAAAGTAACGGATGCCGCTTCAGTTATGACATACGCTATTATGTCATACAATCACACTATACACTCAGTTACAGGTCTAACGCCCTTTGAAGTCGTTTTCGGCCATACCGAGTCTAATACCGCTTTTTCGGTTGATTTTGACAAACAGTTTACCCAACAACTTGTAAAAGAGCACGTAAGAAAAACTAAACACTTATATGAATTTTTAACTGATAAAATGACCCGACAAAAACAAGCAATAATTAATAGACGTGGAGGTGAAACAGAATTTGATATCGATGTAGGAGAAGAAATTTTTATAAAAGGGGTAAATACTAGGCGTAGCAAAGATAAACCAAGATATCAGAAGGCTCAAGTTACTGGTCCAGTCAACAGAAATACTGTTCCGGTTGTTACTAATAATCGTGATACTAAAATTACAATAAAAGACATTAAACGCCCTCCACAGGTTATTGCTTCTGGCAGTCACGATGATCCAAGGCCAGGCACTTCTATTGCACCGGATTGACAAGAATCCCGGATTGTTGCCAGTCAAAGAAGGTCAAGCAGTCATCGGTTACGATAAATGGACTATAATTAAGATTTTAGATTTAGGTAAAATTAAGAATCAGATAGAATTAAATAAAAATAGGTATGTAACATTTAAAAGGGAAGTTCAAAAATATATTGATCCTAAACTATTAGATATAGATTTTAAAAACGTAGAACTACAAACTGATTTTACTATGAACAGTGTAACAGATAAATATAGACAATTACTTCCTTCACCAAGAGTTAGACGTGGTATATTAAATCCTTTAGGTTCTTTGATAAAAACAATTACCGGTAATCTGGATAACGATGATGCCTTGCGATTTGAAGAGTTAATTAGTAATGTAAAAACTAAACAAGATGCCTTAAGCGAGAAAATGACTTTAGTCACTGAAATGATGGATATATATTCTAATATTGCCAACTCTACTAAAAGCGATTTTATTAAAATCGAGAATAATATCAAAAAAATAGAAGGCTACTTAAATAGGACAAAGAATAGTCAAAATGTCGATAAAATTACACACGTCTATATGTCATTTCTAAATAATTTCCAAACTCTTTATATTCGGCTTAATGAGGTAGAAACCGCTATTGCTTTTGGTAAAGTCGGAGTATTACATCAATCTATTGTTAATCCAGAAGAATTTCTATCAATACTAAAGGAAATAGAATTTACAGATAAGTTAGTGTTCCCTGCCACTCCTAACAATATTGTAAAGATATAACTATGTACCGAATTAAAAGCCTATATTAAGCAAAATCAGATAAAGTTTGTTATACATATACCCTTAATCTTAAATGAAATATATAACTATTATAAATTAATTCCACTTCCTATTTTAAATAATGATAGAACCAAAACTACCCTTATCCTTCCCAAATATTCACACGTACTTGTGAAGGAGTTGAAAACAAGGTCGCTCTCCCAGGCATGTTCTGAAATTGATGAAGATCGGTTCTTATGCAATGAGCATGACTTCTTACCTCATATGAAAGATGAATGTATCGACGAGCTTATGCAGTTTTCAGTCAATACCTCGAGCTGCAACCCTGTACCAGTCATCATTAACGATTTAAAGATAGATTCTATAGAACTAAACCGTTGGATTGTTTATACAAAAGATGAGGTTATACTTACCGAATTCTGTAAAGAAGGAACAACTCACTAACTCATCCATGGGACTTACCTGTTAACCTTAAACAATGATTGTTATGTTAAAATAAAAGAAATCACATTGAAAAGACACATGGCTGAAGGAAAGACAATATTTGATGACCACTTACCTTTAATTCACTTACCTAAAGTGAACGAAGTTCTGGAGCCACCGAAGACCATCCACCTCGACGGGATCAATTTGGCCGATATCCAGTTCCTGAACTATTTAGTGCGGCAAAGCAGTTTAAGTGTTGAAAGTGTCAGTGAAACGTCTCATAGAGTCGTGAAAAGTGTAGCTATAGGAAACCTAATTATAATCTTAGCTCTAGTTTTGTCTGTTCTATGTTATAGATATAAGCTTTGGGCAAAACTTTGTAAGACCAAAGGTCGAGATGATCCTAGGGATAATCTCGAACTTAGGGAGGAAGGAGTTATGCAGGATGCTCGACACAAAGACATGGTCCTTATCAATGCATAGTGCATATTCTTAGTACTGCCCACGCGATGCCGGGCCACCGTGTTGTACTGACATGGCATTTCGCCCGTCGATTGTTAATAGATTTAAGTTAGTTTTAATTCAGTCTGTAATTAGCTCTCTACCAATAAAGTTCTCTCATTCAAACTTAAAAGTTAGTTTTTAAAAAGCTCCCTGTCCGTCGCCGTAACTTAAGTAAGTTGTTCATATATATATATTCGTTGAGTTAGTATCTCATAACACAAGTCTCGAACTTACTTTGGGCTAGCTCAATCGGTGTGATTTGGCCATATATTTATTTTTTTATATTTACTCTTAAGAGTATATAAAGGCCTAAAAATAAGACTATAAATAAGATATACGAGTAGACTGTTAAGAAGGAAGAAAGGTAAAAAGTTTATATAAAAACGTGACGCAACATTACTTACTAAAGTCCCTACACAGAGATTTTCCAAGTATGCAGCGCTACGCCCGACCGATCAAATACTTCGGAAGCTCGGAGAGCTTTTATCTTATCTTTTGTACTACTCGTTAGACGAACTTCGAAGTGGAGCTTAGTACACTTTTATTATTTTTTAGTTAAATATTATTTATGGAAGTTTTGTTCCAGTTATTTTAAGTATTTATTGAAATTATAATTTTTCATGTTGTCATGTTTTGTGATATACTTTTCAATATATATTACTATATTTCTAAACTCTGCAACGTAGAAAAGACACACGCGTAATAAATCGAACCACGAGCTAAATCTAGATCACTATAGTTTAATTAATTAATTAATTTATTTATTTATTTCAACAAACTTGTATCTATCATTACAGTTATAACCAATACGATAGAAAAGCAATCAATTATTGTAACACATTATATACAAAGCTGATCTTATGAATTCGCTCAGAGAACAAGCAAACAGATCTATTCTGTCGGCAATCTGGTTGAGGTTGCGATAATATATATAGATAACTAGCTGACCCGGCAAACGTTGTTTTGCCATATAAATAGATTGTATGTATTTTTGTATGTTGTATCATAAAAAAATAGAAATTAAAAATGTTGTCTAAAAAATAAAATAAAAAATTTAGGGGTGGACTACCCCTAACATTTAGGGGGATGAAAAATAGATGTTGGCCGATTCTCATAGATACCGGATAAGCACAAAAAATTTCATCAAAATCGGTCAAGCCGTTTCGGAGGAGTATGGCAACGAAAACTGTGACACGAGAATTTTATATATTAGATAACAGCCATCCAATCCGGTGGTGGCGTCGCTGGTCGGGTCGTTGGATTCCCTCTAATATGGTTGAGTTTAACGATGGCTGATCCTTGCGTCAACTCGTGAACGGGTGCTGCCGGGAGGGACTGGTCAGCTCGGCTTCGCTTTTTTTGACTACTTAATATTTTTTATTACGCAATTTATGTTTGTTTACTTGTTCGCAAGCATTACATGTTATAATGTGTCAACATTGTATTATATTATAAGTATTTATTAATTAAAAGACAATTATAATAATATGACAAAGCCCTTCTGGCGAGTAGGTGACCAATACTGTGAAAATGAGTTTCTTTCGGCGTTTCTTTTCAGCAGTGGTCGTTACGAAGCGCTGGTATCGGTAGCTTTTATTTAAAAATAAATTAAATTTTAATATACTTTACACGTAACATAAATTATACTTATTGACGTGTAAAAGTGCCTGTAAAGTTATAATTACTGAATAAACATTTGAATCATTGAATCTTTGAATCTTTGCCAAAAAAACAAAAACAAAAATATGTTGAAATTCCTATACAATTTACCCGGGCGACTCCAGATATTCGTATGGAAATGTCGATGTTTGTTTAAATTTTAGACTGTTATTTTAATTTCATTATACAATATTGATGTAGTATTTTGAAATTAATTATAGCTCGTGGTTTGATTTATTACACGTACCCTTCCACGTTGTATAATAGAGTTGTCACCCACACACGCTCAAATACACACACAAAGGTATATAATAAATATTGATGCGCACGCGCAGCCTCCATGATGCAGCGGACACGTGACAGCAGCAACAGCCTCCTGGCAGTTGTTGGGGATCGCATGGACGGACCCTTTATGTCTACATAGTTGGGTTGCCTTGCATGCCCCAGTAATCCGCGAGGAAAGAAAATACTAAATTTAAAATTTTATAAATTTAGATTAGGAATTTAAAATACTTGATAGAAATTTAATAACAACCAAAAATGCTGATATATACTAACATTTAGTTTCTAAGTCATATAATTTTATTACTAACAAATGATGGTCTAAAATTGTCTGGGATATTTGAATAAATGAATTGAATTGAAGATCAACGAAGCAATGATTTTTGTTAAATTAACTCATGTTTTTATTTAGTAATATATGTTTGATAAAATAATACAGTGAAAGAGCATATAAATATTGATTGGAAGTTTTCTCCCAGATCAATAAAGCAATAGGTTTTTTTAAATTAACTCATGGTTTTATTTATTCAAATTCAAATTCAAATATATCTTTATTATCATAGGATATTTATAATATCTCTTAATAATCGTCACTTTGTTTTATTGCACAATAATTGTTGACGTCAAAAAGTTACTTAGAGCTAAGTTTACTGCCGCCTCCAAAGCGCTAGTGCAGAAGAAGCGGTAACAAACTGCACTGCAGCATTTTCTCTAAGAACGTCAACTCACAATGAAATTAATATTTATAGTTGATATGTGGACAGAGTATACATTGTTTGTTGTCATAATTTAAATTAATTTGGTAATTGGCAATAATGTCAAATCAAGTTGTAAATTCTGAATGTAATTAATGTACCAGATTATGGCCATTTCTGAGTATACAAACCTTTAAGAGGGACCCGCGCCAAGCTCAAGCCAGACTTTGTTGTCTTTAAGATAGTCATCGGTCCTATAATAAGCCTTCTCACAGAGTACCTTCTTTACATAAGCTTTAATTTTTTATTTATCTTAGGTAAAATAATACAGTGAAAGACCATCAGTTTATTAACTTTTCCACTCAAACTAGAGATTGCAACATGTTAACCCCTTTTCTGCAAAGCGGTACAACACACCCCAGGGGCATGATTTTTTTACCTTTATCAGCGTCACGAATGTTTTCATGTGACGTTTAATTTCGCACGAAATATAATTGAAACACGCGCGCGGTGCTGCCCCTGCATACTTAATGTTACGGTCAAACTTCAACGCGGCTGCTGACAGTTATCGTTTTGTTTTTTCTGTTGAGAAACTTTTGTTTTGCGTTGCTGAATTACTTTGAATGGTATTTGGGTTTAAGCCACTCGCAATCATCATCATCATCCGAGCGTATTCCCGGTTGCTTCCTCAGCAGTAACGCTTCAGAGCCCGGGGCCCGCTATCTTACCAAGGAGATTTGACGAGGTTGCTGGTTTTTACACAGAGCGACTGCCGTCTGACCTCCACAACTCAAAGGGCAAACCAGGAACCAATCCTTGGATAGTTTGATGATCAAACGCTAGGTGGCGTTCGGGACCCACAGTTTTAAGTGCCTTCCGAAACACGGAATCATCTTTCTTTTCGGATAATCAGGTGATTCAAGCCTGCAATATCCTATCCAGACTGGAAACAACTTTTCACAAAGCATGCTTCCCAGTGGGAATCGAACCCATGACCTCCGGGTCACAAGGCGAACGCCTTGACCACTGGACCTCGGAGGCAATCATTAAGCCACTCGCAAATTCTTTATTTTTGCTGCGTTTACCTGATATAAAGCCAAAAAGAGGGTTATGGTTTTGCCTCTATGTATTGTAAGGGTCTAACAAAATATACGATATCTTTTTTAATGCTGAATAAAATTTATGATACTATACAACTTTCTCCAAGGAACAAACCTGTGTCAGTATATAATAATAAGTTTCGGCCTCCCATAAAAATTGACCAACCAGTTGTTCGAAGATTTATTTTTATTTCGACATAATATGTACCTTGCAGAAAGTTGTGAAGTGCCATGTACTAAGTATACACTTATTTTTTTTTTATGTATATATTTTGTTGGACATTCTAATAACTATGTAAATTTTTCATTATCTTCTCTTAACTTCAACGTTCTCCTCTTTTGCAATAAACTGCATTTTGTAACGAAGTTCCTTATCGCACGTTGCGAAAGGGGGCTAGACGGAAAAAAATAAGACCAAAAGTTGTAACGACACTTTTTGCTCATTCATTTTTATGAAGATAATAAAAACTTGATTTTAGAACGCAGAAAACTGTTTGAATGTAATTTAGACCTATTTATATTTATATTTTACTTCGTTCCATCCAAGTGTCCCTTGAAACCTCTCAAGTTTTTATTGATAGAAAAATGGTGAACGCAGCTCTTTTAACAAAATATATATTTTTAGGATTCCGTACCCAAAGGGTAAAAACAGGACCCTATTACTAAGATTCAACTGTCCGTCAGTCTGTCCGTCTGTCTATCACCAGGCTGTAATCTCATGAACCGTGATAGCTAGACAGTTGAAATTTTCACAGATAATATATTTCTGTTGCCGCTATAATTACAAATAAAATAAATATTGAAGTAGGGCTCCCACATAACACATGTAATTTTTTTTATAGATAATGGTAAGAAACCCTTAGTACGTGCGTCCGACTCGCACTTGGCCAGTTATTTATATATGTAATTTGGTTTATAAAAATATGCAATATTATGTTATCTTGCAGTGCGACGCAGCGTGGTAGTTATCATAAAAATATTTCAATAAAGATTAAATAACTTCAAAAATGGAACAAGTGATATTTATTTTTAATATCGCCGTGGAACGCGGCGTTTTGGCCAACACACTGTTGGCCATAAACGCTCGTTTGTGGCTTGAAATGGCTCGTAAAATGGCCTTTATGAGTGGACAGGTTCGGTGCCACTTCGGCCATTATTCCGCCATTTACGTACGAGAAATTAAATTAATCGTTTTGCGAGGTTTTCTATAAGGGTTGCGTCACGTAAACATCGGGTTAAGTGGCCAGTTTATAACCAAATATATTAAACAATTTGTAACAAAAACCCTGTCTGATCCTTGTAGGAGCAACTTAGTCCATTAATATGAACAACTTATCCTATGGGACCAATGCTTGAAACTCGAAGAAAAAATCGTCATTTTCATACAAATTGCCGGCCGAACACTGTATGAAAATGTCGATGTTTTTCGAGTTTCAAGCGTTGGTCGGACAGGGTTTTTGTTACATATTGTATAATAAGATGTAGATTTAAAAACTAAAGTTAAGATAAGCAAAAATTGTTACAAAAAGTATGTTTATCCAGTTATTGCAAGCTCAGAAGCGAGCAGAATGACAGACGTTTTCTCATAATTAAAAACCTTTGTACTATTCTCTATTACAAATCACGTTTGTTGCATGTAAGCCCCACTTAAATATTTATTTTATTCTGTTTTAAGTATTTGTTGTTATAGCGGCAACAGAAATACATTATCTGTGAAAATTTCAGTTGTCTAACTATTACGGTTCTTGAAATACAGCCTGGTGACAGACAGATAGATGCACGGACGGACTAACGGACGTACAGCAGGTTCTTAGTAACAAGGTTCCGTTCTTACCCTTTGGGTGCGTAACCCTTAAAAGGAGTAACTTTTCATAATCAATCAATGAACTTCAACCCTAAATAACCTTTCAAACCTTACACGTTACTCAAATTCATTCAAGGGTTGTCTTAATTTTAATAGCTCCTAGGATCTATGAATAATACTCACACGATCTTGTGTGTAGGAGCCCTAACAAAATCAGAGAGGATCCCATAATGAAATTCGACGAATCATTTTGTGCGAACGGATCAAAGTATCATTACATGGCTGATAACTTGGCAATAAGTTTTCCAAATTGATAGATAGTTCGGAGTAGACCCAACATTTGACAAAGGTATACTTACTGTTAAAATAATTTTAGATGAAAACGTTCATGGGAATAAATAAATAAGATTTTTGATAAAATTATATTTTTTTATACAAGCTTTTATTGTGAGGCTAAAGTACATAAATAACAAATGAAATAAGCTCAAACTCGAATGAGTTGCGTCGTTTTCCGGAGGTTCCGGGTTCGATTCCCGGGCAGGGCAAGTTTCCTTTTTCAAATTGTCCTGGGCCTTGGATGTTTATCTGTATATGTATTTGTTGTATAATATGGTATCGTTAAGTTGGTATCCCATAACACAAGTCTCGAACTTACTTTAGGGCTAGCTCAATCAGTATAATTGGTCCCTATATATATTTATTTATTATTTACTTATTGGAGGAGGAATTCTTATCGGACTTATCCAAAAGAAGGTGGTTATTAAGGGGCTACATGAATTTTTAGGGGTCCAGTGCTGCCCCCATTTAAAAAAAAATCATTCATCAATAAATCAAAACAGAGACATCATTTAAAATTTTGTCTTGATCTGACCCTAGATAACCCTTCAAACTATTTTATGAACTACTGAATACAGTTTAAAGTGAGAATATGAAGCTTTTGTACGCACATACGCCAAAAGTGGCCGTTTTTCGCAATTGTGCGTAGAAAAGCTTCATGTTCTCACTTTAAACTGTAAACAATAGTTCATAAAATAGTTTGAGCGGTTATCTAGGGTCTGATCAAAACAAAAATTTTAAATGATATCTCCGTTTTCTTTTAAAATGATTTATTTCAAATGGCAGCACTGGACCCCGAAAAATTCAGGTAGCCCCTTAAGTCGCCACGATCTTTTTTTTATGTATGTTCAATACCTGGAGCGATTTGGAAAAATTAATTTTCGTTTGAAAGAGTATACTTTCCAGGTGATCCCATGGAAATTTTATCAAAATCGGTTCACTAGTTTAAGGGTTAAGTCGGTTTTTATTTTAAAAAGTTATTTGTACACAAATTTTATCAAAATTGGTTGTGTAGTATGCCGTTGAAGTTTGTTTTTAGTTTTGAAATTTTTTACAACAGGCTACTGCTGTTCTTATACGAGATAATATATTATATATAACTTGGAAGGGACATGCCCGTAATAAATCGAACCACAGGCTATACTAGAGCATTTCAGTATAATTAAATTAATAAAAAATACCAATACACAAGAAAAAAAAGCATTTCCATAAAAAGTGTGCTTCTGCGTTGCAATTCGTTTGGGAAGGTCAATATTTTTATGGTTGTTTTTTTTAAATTTCATTATACTATAGTGATTTGATATAGCCTGTGGTTCAATTTATTACGGGTATGTCTTTTCCAAGTTGTATATCCCAAGGACGTCCCAAGATCATCCAAAGGAAAAATGTTTGTTTCTAGTCCTGTATTCGCCTCTTAGGATATCCCAAGGACATCTAAAGGAAATATTTTTTTGAAGTGAAAAGTTCTTTAGCAGCGTTGTACACTTTTTTGTAATGGGTAAAAAATGTTAAACTCGCGTCAGGGCGTCAGGGCACGTGACCTGATCGAAAATTCGTAAGACAGCCGGCGTAACGCGGCGTAAGAGTGGAAGTATCCCGCTCTCTTTCTACGGCGCGGCGAAAATGTATGCCTGCACCTGCTGTTTCGTTTAGGCGGCGCGGGGCGCTTGCGCGAATGTTTGTGTGTGTTTATGTTACAGCGTGCCACGCGCATCCATGGAAATTCACAACGTTAATATTCAAGTTTTCACTTCTGCCGGCACTCCCGGAGTGCAACCCGTCGTTTTTTTTTCTGTTTGTTAACGTATCTATTTTCTTAATAAATACGCTAATTGTATTACGATCTAGCCTAAACTCAGACTAATGAGTAATTTATCATTGACCTAGTTTTATAAAATACTTATTTAATAAGAATGTGTCGATCGGCACTTTTCTTACTGTCTCTATTATTATCACTCTGTTCATGTGTCTTTAGTTTTCATTGTCACTATTTTTCACTATTATACACATATGTCACTGCTACACTAGTTCGAACGGTTTAATTCTTTTAAGTCTTTGCACAATGTCTGTGTTGTCGAGGAGCTGGATCGCCTCAACGTTCATATGGTGAAGCAACCTAAGCTCGTGTGCTTCGGCGTACTTTTTTATCATTTTGTCAACGAACTGTGTGTTAAGGTCCCGATGCAGGTCGTCGTTTCTTACATACCACGGAGCGTTAACAATATCCCGCAGCACTTTATTTTGGAATCGTTGAATGATATCTATGTTGCTTTGTTTAGTACAGCCCCACAGCTGTAAAGGAAATATGTAGATGAGTATTTGTAGTCGAGTTTTCTTTTTCAGTAAATCTGCTGGTAAGTTTTATTTTTTATCTATTTGACAACGTGAAAAGCGTATTTCTCAATTTTTATGAAATACCCTTATTACTTTAATTATGCAAATGCAGACACGGCTGCCTTTAGAACCTGTAATTCTAATTTGCTCAAAAACATTTTGCCGTAGAATTCCGTGCAAAATAAAGTCATAAAGGTAATTGTACATCATTCTTTGCTTAAATAAAATATATTTTTTGTACACAGTTTGTAAAATGTTATTAAACAAATACTTTTATTGTCACCCCAATTTGATTTCAAATTGATTCTAGATTTTTGTTTTTTGATTCCAGATGCATAGTGTTAGATTTCTACTTTAAGCTATTTCGGAAAGGAAATAAATGGAGCCCAAAGAACACTTTAACTCTTGCGGCTTTAAGCAGATATTTATCTCGGAGCCTCAAGACCCAAAGCGCCTAAAGGCCACTTGCAGCCCTGGACCACGTTTGTATGTATGTATGTAAGTCACTTTTCTATTTCTGACGCAAGAACAACGAAAATGTGAATCTGCCACAGACGAACTCAGACTGTTTTACATTTTTATTGATTCGATCGTTTTATTGCCAGATTGTAACAAATAAAGTCTTTGTTTACAAAATACATTCAGTATGTTTTGGTACTATTTTTAAGGTAAAAGGGTTTCAAGAGAGTGACCATAATCACTGAAGTTAAATTAAAGCTAGTTGTTTGGAGCCTTTCTCGGAACGCCAAGTTTGAGAGCCCGTATCGGAAACACGTCAAACATCCGCCGGGAGGTTTCTTCCTGTTTTCTTACCTCTTTCGCCAGAACTTTAGACTTCTTTTAGGTTTTATTGATAGAGTTATACACATACGAAAAATGTTATTTTTTCATAAAAAAATAAATATAATTTTTATTTTGAAGCTGAATTTACACCATGACATAGAACAACTTACACCAAGGAAAATACCGAGCCGGACTCGCGGACGAAGGATTCCGCATACCTTTATGTATAAAAAAAACACGTTTTTAAATATTATTTTATTTTGTATTTAGAATTTGTTGTTGTAGCGACATGCAACAGAAATACAACATCTGTGACAATTTTAACTGTCTAGCTATCGTTATGAGATACAGCCTGAAGATAGACACATAGACGGGTAGACAGAGAGCGGAGTCAGTAATAGGGTCCCGTTTTTACCTTTTGGTATGAAACCCTACAAATAGCCTCCCATACAATTGACTCAGCATCAGAATTAACTGATCCAGTTGCTAAGGAAAGCACTGGGCAAAGACCCAGTGCTTTGTCTGCTCCGTTAGCGCTAAAGACGTGAAAGTATGTATATATGTACTAAACAAAGCTGGTTATGTAAAATGCCCTCTTCCACAAAGTGCTCCCTGGCGGCCGCTTAGCGGTTTAGCTCATGGCCGGTTGTTTGCGGTCCAATTTAAATGTTGGTAAACTGTTTTTCAGTTTAGAATTTTTTATTTATTTATCTAACTTTATTTTTATTTAGTCGCGGAATAGGAATCTAGGCTTTAGCTACATGCCCTTCCATCACCAGCCTCGGTACCTTGCTTGACGACGAGTCTTTTTGGTTGACGACGTCTTTGTGACTGAGATGTGGCACATCGATTCTCCTGCGGCGACAGTGTTGATGACTTTGACCACCATGGCCTCTCTTGTCGTAAAAGCGCTGGGCGATTAGGGCGTCGTGCTGCCCTAAATATGTAACAATTTGATCCACCGGGCTCTTGTTAGCATCCACATACCTAGCGGCCTGGTTAGGGATGACAAGAGTCCGGATGGAATGATCCTTGTGTCTTGAAGATTGGGACGGCCCCTTGTATAGGACACTACCTGTGTTGACTCTCTGGCGCTGTCTCGTCTATCGTTCACAGGGTCTAAACCCGGGACAGCCGCAGCTGCTGCTAAAAACCTCAAACAGCGCAAATAAAGCCTTGACAATACGTATTTATTTGAGCCGTTTGGAGTTGAAACGTTGGGTCCATGGGGACCACCTGTACATAAAATATATAACACTGTCACCCGAAAATAGACTGAAAACACATGTGACGTTATCATGGGGCAGCAATTTGCGGGGGCTTTTTTATGTATAAGTAATGTAAGTTATTAGTTAGTATTTTTATTTTATTATTTAAACACTTATAATCGACTACGGGAAAATATTCGTCCTGACGTCGAAGAAATAATAAAAAGAAATGTGGTGTCGTGGGACACCAGGTAGGAACGAAGTTCCTTCGGCTAATGTAGAATCGACACAATTTGCAAAAGAAAAATCGTGCTCAATTCGCGCCTGCGCACGTTTCATTTAACGGTTTTATTTAACAAGGTCATCCTTACGGTTTTACTATCACATTTTTTTCAGTTCGGTCGCGCAGCAAAATCCCTATCTCCTCCAAGCCTGCCGTAAGGAACTTCGTTCCAAAAGTTTTTTGGCTCGCGGACAATAATGACTTGGATGCTATGGTGAAATAGACACACAGATAAAAAACTCTAGGTCTATGACCGGATAAAAATACCCTCATACATATATAGACTGCTAAAATCTTTACCCATACGTTTGGCTTTGCCATAGTTGAGTAAAACTGTGAAAGGTGGTCTGGAAATTTTACCAGTAAATTTCCTTTAGATTCACGGACCTTTCACCCCGGTCCTTTGAGATGCTTGCGTGGAGATAAAGATCCAACAAGTAGAGGCCCTTTAGAGAAGATGATGTAATATGGCGCTCCCGCCAAAACCCATTCCTGAATATATCTATGAAAGGTGTACCCTTGAATAGGTTTCGGCAGGAGAAAGATCTATTGCAAGAAAAAGGGAAAAGTCTATGGATTTTGGAATGAGATTAGGATGGACTAATGCTGGGATATTGCAATAATAATGTCACCTGCCATAATCATAATAACTGACTATTGTAGGCAGGTAGTGGCTTGCCGCCCATTAGATGGGCCCCTCAAACGCGCCGACAATAATTGCCGGCAAAGGAGAAACACCGGTGTAGGCGACTCAGAGGTGTCGAGAAGTGTGCTGCGCTTTCTCCGAAGTCCAGTAAATCTTTTTTAAACATTTAAACATTAAGTTTCATTCATTACCAACGCATAACGTCGATGCGTTTTAAGACGAATGTTATTAATAGGTAATTTAATTGAATAGTTATATAAATATATATTCATTGTGTAATAAATTATAAGCACAAAATAAAAATATAAAATCTTCACAGGTGACAAATTACTTTTAATTGCATTTCCCAAACTATGCCATTCATAAATGCCAAACTCTATTTAAGCTGAACAGCGCTATAATCCTTTAAAATTAAGATTAAAAGCGGAGATAGCCAAAAATTTAAGCGCTAATTACATCTGCAAACTAATTTATTCACGAATGCTGTATAATTTTCGACTAATCCCAGCTTAATTGCTCCTTTGTCATACAATGAAAAGCCTATATTTTACCTGAGTGGTAATCTTAGGCCTTTCTGACTAGTTTACATTGTGATAGTTTACCTTTACTGTGTAGTACCCTTGAATCTACATTATTTCGGTCACAAAAAAAAAGTAAACACGTCTTTGGGAAGATTCTTCTGAAAAGTATGTTTATTCACGAAATGCAAGCACAGCAGGGAGAAACAGCTAGTAAGATATATATTTTTAAAATTTGCTAATTGTTTTCTTTTATTTGATATCAAATGCGGATTAGTTTGTTGAAGTGCCAGTGGGTAGGACACATAGCGCGACGAACCGATGGCCGATGGGGCAAAAAGGTTCTCGAATGGCGACCACTTACTGGCAAGCGAAGCGTAGGACACCCACCCACAAGGTGGTCTGACAACCTGAATAAGGTCGCTGGAAAGCGCTGGATGCAGGCCGCACTAGATCGATCATCTTGGAAATCCTTGGGAAAGGCCTATGTCCTGCAGTGGACGTTATGCGGCTGAAATGATGATGATGATGATTTGATATCAAACACGGTACGATTTTATTTATTTATTTAATTACTTTTTGATCTATAGAGGGCGCCATATTGAATTCATCGTGACGTCACATAACCTATAACTTGCGCACAGCCAAGACGCTTCTAACGATACCTCATAAGGTATCATGGATATTAAAGAAGATATGAAGAAACAGATGAATATACATACATACATAGCGGTGAGCCACATAACCCTCCTTTTGACTCCGCCGTAGTCGGCTAAAAAACAAGTTTTTTTTTAGATTATCATCTACTTTCATTTTTAAGTTTCAAAAAAAATATGGTACAACAGACGGATATACTTAAAGTCAGGCCCAATAAAATGTAATGGCAAAGATGTAGGAGATATGTAAATACCATTTTTTTTTTGCTCTTTGGTTATTGGCACTACTAAAGATATAATTTTTTTTTACTCTTTGGGCACTACTTACCAACCTATTGGATGTATTTGACGGAGCAAAGATATTATCACTGCCCAATGACAAGTCGATTGGACCTGATGTCACTGTGCTGTCATCTGGTGTCACCTATATTTTAAAACCCATTTATTTTATATGCCTAAAATATCTTTGTGATAGAGTGTTATTTGCATAGAAAATTCAGCGTCAGGTTGCAGATTTTTAAACATTATATTTTATGAAGTACTTAGTGAAAGCGATAGAATCACCTCGAACAATGTGAACTGCGGTCTAGCTTAACTCACGGCGGTTAGGCGCGGACTTTTATTACTGTTGAAGTCGTTTTTGGACTCTGTGTGGACTTAAAGTAATCCTAGCATGAGCCTTACGCTTTGTTGAAAGACGAAGGTGACACTTTTCATTATTTTATTGCAGGATTTAACATAATAAAACAAAACTTACCATTAATTTGTGTTTGAGTAAATTGTAAAGCTACCTTCGATGGCCGATCCTGATACTTCTAGTATTTTAAAGCGAATTTGTGAGGTGTAATTTAAAACCCCGTTAAGAAATTATAAAATACATGAGAAGTGTAAGGTGAAAGAGGATATAGTGACAAAAATTCAGAAAGGACGGTTAAGGTGGCTTGAACATGTTGAGAGGATGGATGAAAGAAGACTAACTAAAATATTTATCGTGCGGATGTGGATGCGAGAACCGGACCAGGTCGACCTCGACGAACGTTCTGCGACCAAATTGCAGACGTTCTGACCTCTAGATCTATAGATCTATTGGGATATACCTTACCTAAATTGTGAGGTGTAACTTTGAAAACCCAGATAAGAAATTATAAAATACGTGAAAAGTGTGAGGTGAAAGAGGATGTAGTGTCAAAAATTCAGAAAGGACTGTTAATGTGGCTTGAACATGTTGAAAGGATGGATGAAAGAAGACTAATTAAAAATATTTATCGTGTGGATGTGGATGGGAGAACGGGAACAGGACAACCTCGACAAATTGCAGATGTTCTGAAGAAAGGTGATGTCATTGTAAGGAATACCCAAAACCTGAAAGCATGCATGAAAAGAGTAATGAGTGTTGACGAAGCAAAAGAGGTTTGCAAGGATCGCACACGCAAAAATTGTGGATGTTGCACATAGCGTTACGTGCAGAATCATTACTGGGGCTTAAAAGCCTACTCCATTAAGCTAGTTATATATGCTATCTGGGATAGCCCCGCCTAGCTTTTGGCGTGCTGTTGCCTGTGGAGGAGAAAAACACAAACAGACACATGACGGCAAACATCTGCTTTATAGGCAAGAACCTCCCCAACCGCGTCTTAAGATCCGCAACAGCTTTTTGAGACAGCGTAGCTTACCACCTAAAGAAGTTTCAAAGGCTAAACTCACACTGTGTTAAAATAAGTACCCGTCCTCACCATCTGACATTCCACCTGACGAGAAGCTGCCCCCGGGTAAGGATCTCTTCTGGGCTGTTTGGAAATCTTTAAACAGACTCCGATGTGGTACAGGGAGATGCTGAGAGAGCAGAGCTAAATGGGTTTGGAACTTTGGCAACAGTTTTTGTGTCTGTCATCATAATCATCATTTCAGCCGCATAACGTCCACTGCTGGACATAGGCCTCTCCCAAGGATTTCAAAAATGACCGATCAAGAGTGGCCTGCATCCAGAGCTTTCCAGCGACCTTGTTCAGGTCGTTTGACCACCTTGTGGGTGGGTGACCTACGCTTCACTTGCCAGTACGTGGTCGCGATTCAAGAACCTTTCTGCCCCATCGGCCGTCGGTTCGTCGCGCTATGTGTCCCACTCACTGCCACTTCAACGAACTAATCTGTTTGGCTATGTCAGTGACTTTTGTTCTTCTACGAATTTCCTCATTTCTGATTCGATCATGTAGGCAAACACCGAGCATAGCCCTCTCCATAGAAAGTTGAGTGTCCTCAAACCATTCTTATGAGACCCATCATAGTAAGGGCCCACGTTTCAGAGCCATAAGTCATCACTGGTAACACATTGATTAAACACTTTCGTCTTGAGGCACTGAGGTGAGAAATTCTACTTGTCTATGAAAATGTCTTCCTTTATTTAAGAATAGGGTGTTTTAGTAAAAAATAAAACAATTATCTTCGACATATATATAATTTGTATTAAATCAACAATATTCTTAGTCTTTACATCCTTTGGTATAGCAGCTCGTTTAGGTACACTTACTATATTAAATTCACAATGTCCTCCGCTGACAGAATCGAATACATCTACCTATGTATTTATAACTTATATTTTTACAGTTTACAATTGACTAAAGACTTTAAATTCTCGACTTTAGATACTAAGGCGACCTATTCCTCAAATATAAGAAAAAATCTTCTTTATTATAAAAAAATAAGCTCAAAAAAAGGGTTTTATGTTCAGTTATAGCAAATACTAAAAACTTCAATTATGGCTTAAGATTTAGATATACTTATACCATCACAAATTTTATTTAATTCAAAGTCAATTCTAATATTGAAACATAACAAAAATTTAAGAATAAAAAAATTTAATTTTATAAAACGTTTCCTACATGCGCTGCTCCCAATTCGAGATCAGTTTTTGCCCTCAGTACTTACGGTTATAATTTGTTTTTTTTCTAATTGAAATTTTCTAAAAGTATAATTATTATTATAATATAAAGTCCATCCAGAAATAACTAGCATCATTTTATACTCAAATTTAATGTCTTAGTTTAGGTATTTTTTTAATGAATTAATAAGACAAACAATAAACCACTTTTGATCTTTTCCAAAAAAGAAATTCCTGAAACATGTAAGTTTACTTGGAAACTTTATTCCCTAAATTTGCACTCATATTGGTTTTACATATTTCTTTCATTAAATTGTATACTTCACATTTTAATCACCTATTTATAAATAACATTTTCATCAATAATTTAAAAATTCTAACAGAATGACCAACTTAAACTTATACATCGAGTATTTAGAGTCTTTGGCACTTTATCTTACTATGTTTATGTGTTGTTTGCCCAGACAATTAGGAGCACTAAGACTAATATTTGGCACGCTTGCAGGTTTGTGGATGACCCTGGCGATGTAACTGAAACAAACAAACATGTAATTTAGATACTGTTATTTACCAATAAGTACACGGAAAATTTTTACGGAGAATACACCAAATAAAAGTTTTACAAAGGCACTACTTATCTCAAAAGAGATCTCTTTGTTGTAACATTAAGGATACGTTTTAAGAATCCCCTTACCCTAGACTTTTCCATACAAACGTAGACTACGTTTTATTTTGAAACGTCAATGTCAGATTTCGGTAAAAAAAAATAATTTTAAAGAAAATGCAATTATATCTAGGTTTAAAATTGGTTTCCTACCGTAAAATTATGAACTGGAAAGAAAATATAAGGGTGTAGAAGTTTTCCATACTGATGGTCAAATATGATATAATACACTATATTCTCGTTAAAGTTCATAATTTTAATATCGAAAAACAATTATTATAACCCTAGATAATTGCAATTTCTTTAAAATTACACAATTTTGCCCATATCCGACATGTCGCTTCAAAATAAAACGTGACTAGGTTTGTATGGGAATGTTTCTGTCCAGGGTAAGAGGGACTCTTATGTAATGTGGTTTCCCGACTAGAAATAGGTAGAATCCTATGCTACTGAAGTATGAACATTCCGTCGAAAAATTGCATTTCCAAGAATGAGGAACTTGGTGGTCTGGCGAGAGTACGCATTACTATGCTTTCATAAGTTAAGAGTATTTAGGGTTATAATTGATTTACTACTAAAATTATGCACTGGAAAGAAAATATAAGAGTGTAGAAGTTTTCCATACTGATGGTCAAATATAATATAACACACTATATTCTTTTTTAAGTTCATATTTTAACTATGTAAACTAGTTATATGCCTAAATATATGCAATTTATTTGAAATGACATAACTTTGCCCATATCTGACATGTCGTCTCAAAATAAAACTTAGACTACGTTTGTATGGGAAATTCTGATTCTGTGTAGGGTAAGGGGACTCTTAAGGAAGCTTGAAAAATTTGACACCAGATTTGCTACTTATACACACGAAAAATTAACAAGGATGACATAATTTTTATTATATATATCGTTTTTGGAGAAGAAATAGCATGTCTGGCTTCAAAGCAGCTTAGCTCAGGATGCAGCTGGGTACGTTAAGACAAGGGAAATAAATATACCCTCGCTTTAACCACATTTTACTTACAAAGGTTATGAACAAAGCTTGCCCGACCAACAACGTAATTATAATAATATATGAACGGAACGCCTTATTCCGGCAAATGCGCGCCGTTTTGCCCCAGGAAGGCTCTGCTAATTTAATTTTCGCTACAGACGTGCTAAAGGAAGCTAACTGGTGCTACGTAACATTTAGTAAGATATTATCCTTCTAATATAAAATATTATAAACATGTTATCAAACGAAAAAAATATTTCTTTTTTATCTTAAAAAATATGATTCAATTGAATTCGTCGTAAAAATTCCTACAAAAAACATGAATGTGGAAGTAAAAGCCAAGTTCAATGCGGGACTAAAGAAAGATCTAAATGGGTGCCAAGTTCTATAGAGAATCTATCTATAAGAATCTCAACATTTGACCTGGCTCGTTTTTACCAATAAATATTTAAAAGAAAACCTAACAATTTAAAGTCTAGAACTTTCGCTAAACAGATGGTAAGTTGATTAGCCAAATATAAAACGACTAGTTAAAGACGAAGTGGTAGCTAAAGTGGCGCCCTCACTTGAAATAAATTGTTTAAAACGAAATATGGTGATAATTAAAAATTTGATTTATATCACTGTCTAGAAAGACCTTTAAACTATTTTATGAATAACCTTTGAAATTATTAGTAATAGTCCGTCTAGTTTTAAAACGGGTTTTCGCCAAAAGTGGCCACTATTAGCAAAAACCCGTTTTAAAACTAGACGGACTACCAATATGGGCGCCACTTTAGCTACCACTTCGTCTTAAACTAGCTACTGCTAAACTAGAATTTCACGTTTACGATCATGCCAATTCGGTACTTGTTAACACTTTTCTTCAAATGTCGAAAAAAAAACATTTTCTCTGGGATTTGTATGAAATATAGACTAATGACATCATGTTTATTGAACTGAAGAAATTTAGATAGTGTAAATGGAATATAATATTATAGGAGTAGAATAAAAAGAGAATATAATATGGCAGCGTACTTGTATGTAAAGGAATATAAAGTAGCAATATAGTAAATGTTTTTATATTATATAAACTATTTTGCTTGTAAATGATTTTGTTTAGATACATACTTAAATATGTCATTACATTACATTGTAATATCACTATTGCCTGAAAGAACAACATGTTTTATCTTTATAAGCACAGTTGTGCTTGTGCAATGAATAATTTTGATTTGATATAAGTCAAATAGAGCTAAGTATCATTTTTTCTGCAATAAGAAAACTTAATCACGTTGAAAATAGATATTTTACATACTTAAATATGTCATAACAATACATTGTAATATCACTATTGCATGCCTGAAAGGGCAAACTGTTGAAACAATCACATTATGTATAATCTTTAAAAGCACAGTTGTGCTTGTGCAATGAAAAATGTTGATTTGATATATTAATAAATCTAAATATCAGTTTTTCTGCATTAAGAAATCTAAAATCACATTGGAAATGAATATGATCATATCAAACATTATTTTATGACGTTTGTGATGGAATCCTCGAGAAATCAAGGAAACTTCTCAAATATTCTATGCACAAACAGTGATTTTGATGTTTTTATTTTTGCATTCAGAAAGTGCGTTTTGATGATAAAAGGTGAGGTCAGACGGGCGTATTTTGTGAGTTGTGAGTCGCAGAAAATGAGTTGTTGAATTTCTGCTGCATTCGGTTTCATACAAAAGCCCTGTTTTGCCACACGGCGGCTGAAAATGAGTTGTGAATATTTCTATAAAAAGAATTTGCGCAACAAACTGATGAAGGAGACCGGAAATTAAGTCGTTTTTTCGTATAAAATTATAAAATATCCGTCCTTTTAAAACTTTACTCTCAGTTAATTAAAACAAGCATTACCTCGTTGTGTAAAGTGATCCCAAAGCTTATACTTTACACGACATATTTAGCGGTCACTTAATATACAATTGGTGAGGATAATGCTGCCTCGCTGGTACTAAAAATGACATTTGCGAAATGAACAATCATATCAATACAATCGTAGTTGAGACATTATAGATATTAGACGTGTTTTTTTAGATTAAATAAATATACGTCTTATAAATATCTGCTAGCTGGGTGGTAATTTTTTTATAATAATCATTTTTTTAGCCTCGTCACTCCCTAATTACCGGGTTTCACAAAATCGTTGGAGCCGTTTCCGAAATCTTCATTGTACAGGAATTGCTCGTTTAAAGAATAGGATTCTATTTCAAGTATCTCTCATACTGTCAAAACAAATGTTGATATTATTGTTCATTTCGTAAATTTTAGTTTTAATACCAGCGAGTATTTTATTATTATTAGCGAGTATGTTATTTTTAGTATCTGATACACAATGTAGAACATAATTCACAAGGAAAAAATAACAAACATAGTTTTTTTATGTGCGCTTTAGCAGATCAGTAATACGTAGTTATATGAAAAAAAAAACTCATGTAGATAGTACCTACACAATGGCGACATAAGTCTTAGATTGCAGAAATTAGAAAACCAAATCGAAGGCAAGGGGCCTTAATATGTGATCTGATCTATTATCCCTCGAGGTATGTTATTTTATAATTTTTAGGTAATGACCTTTATCCAAAAATTATAGAGAAAACTAGCTCTTGCCCGCGGCTTCGCCCGCGTAGGTGTGTAATTTATCAAAATCCTTTCTTAGGGGATGCCTACGTCATAGTAGCTTTATGCATGCAAAGTCTCAGCCCGATCGGTTTAAAATTGACATAGTTTCATACAAACTTTCATCCCCTATTTTATCCCCTTGAGGGTAGAATTGATCAAAATCCTTTCTTAACGGATACCTACTTTATAACATCTACCTGCATGCCAAATTTCAGCCCGATCCGTCCAGTGGTTTGGGCTGTGCGTTGATAGATCACTATGTCAGTCAGTCAGTCACCTTTGAATTATATATATTTAGATTTCAGCCCGATCCGTCCAGTGGTTTGGGCTGTGCGTTGATAGATTACTATGTCAGTCAGTCAGTCACCTTTGAATTATATATATTTAGATAATAGACTCAAAAATAAATATCTATTATTTTTAAGATAAATGACAATTCTCTTAAATACGGAGCGAAGCTTGAACATCACTTCTCAGAAAAAAAATTAGGTACCACGACGTGACGTCACGACATGATTTGCCTAATAAACTCACTACATCAAAATACGATTTTTTTTAAGAGTCGGTTCAAATGACCATTGCAATTTGTATCGACAGCATTTTGTTTTTCATATTTACATTTTCATTTTCTATAAAACATTTATTAAGACAACTCGTTCAGAATGGACCTTGTATTCGATATTAATACCGAACTGACCGTTAAGAGATTACTGTGCAGTCGATTCTAATGACCATTGTGATTGACAATTTGTATCGACAGCAGTTTGTTTTTCATATCATATATTTATTTTCTCTAAAACATTCATCAAGACAACTCGTTCAAAATGGACCTTGTATTCGATATAATACCGAACTGACCGTTATAAGATTACTGTTCAGAGGGCACTGTACCCAATGAATTATGGCTTCCCTACTCATTTGCGAAGACAATTTCCTCCGGGCACAGAGGAGCGTTGTGCTGGATAATAAATTTATCTTCGACGTGTGGTTCCGGCGGCCATCTTTGTAAGTTATTCAATACAATATAACAGAGGGTTTCTGTTATAAATACGTCATGCAAAAAAAAGTATAGTTAGAAAGCAAACTATACTCTGCTTTCTTTTGATTTCATAGGCCATGTTTATTGTACTTTCAATGCAACGTCTTTTTAACCTCCGACACAAAAAGAAGGATATTATAAGCTTTACTTTTTTGTGCCTCTATCTGTATGTCTACCTGTGGCATCATAGCTCCAAAACAAATGAACCGGCTTCAATATAACATTTTTTTCATCAAAGATTCAAAGATTCAAAAGATTCAAATCTTTATTCAGTAATTAGACCTTTACAAGCACTTTTACACGTCATTATTATCTCTTTATACTTATGTATAAAATTTATGTTCCGTGTAAAGTATATTAAAATTTAATTTATTTTTAAAGAAAAGCTACCGATACCAGCGCTTCGTAATGACCACTGCTGAGAAGAAACGCCGAAAGAAACTCATTTTCACAGTATTGGTCGCCTACTCGCCAGAAGGGCTTTGTCATATTATTATTATTATTGTCTTTTAATTAATAAATATTTATAATACATAATACAATGTTGACACATTATAAAATGTAATGCTTGCGAACAAGTAAACAAACATAAATTGCCTAATAAAAAATATTAAGTAGTCAAAAAAGCGAAGCCGAGCTGACCAGTCCCTCCCGGCAGCACCCGTTCACGAGTTGACGCATGGATCAGCCATTGTTAAACTCAACCATATTAGAGGGAATCCAACGACCCGACCAGACCCGCCATCGGATTGGACATTTTAATGAGCATGAAAAACCCGAACTTGCAGACCTTGTCAAGAGAAAATATTAGTTATATGTTGGTCACCTATTGATCGCAGAGCATTTACATGTTTTTACAGTAAGCTTATTATGGTAACAGAAAATGCAGCTATTTTATGTTTCATGTGTGGAGTGTAATGGAAAATGTTTAGAAAGTATCCACGCGTTTTTATCTCTTAAATAATCATTGATAGTATAGTACGCATTATTGAATAAAACTTTTTTAACATGTATTCTAAATTTTGCCATTGGTAGGTTAACGATCGCTTCAGGAAGTTTATTAAATAATGTTATACCTAGACCTAAGAGTATCTTTCTAGTTTTAGCAAGTCAAAATTTAGGCGTATGAAGCTGATTTTTCTTGCGAGTATTATAACTGTGAACGTCACTATTTTATTATGAAAATTTAATATGAAATTATTTAACCTAGATTTAACAAACAGAAGATTGTCGTAAATAAATTGAGATGTCACAGTAAGAATATTTATAGATTTAAATAACTCTCTTAAGGAATCGCGTGATTTTAGTCCGTAGATCGACCAAATTGCTCTCTTTTGTAGCACAGAGATAGCATGTATGTTAGCCGCTTTACCCCATAAGAGCAAGCCATATGACATTATGCTGTGAAAATAAGTAAAGTAAAATCATCAAAAGCCTTTTCTATCGAGATGTTTCTTAGCTATGTTTGATGGAAATCGGTTCAACATTTCAAAAATTATTGGGGGTAAACGCTTTAAAGTCTTTTTTTTGCTTAATCTGTGGCGATGCCACAGACACACAGACACGTCAAACTTATAACACCCTTTTTTGTGAGGGTCGAAAACTATAAAGCAGAAATTACATCAATGAGTATTTTAACCATACATTTAAAAGTTAGTAGCTTAACATTCAATTAGTGACCGGATCAATGCGGTCTCAGTGAACTCACATTACAATACAATTTACCATACAAATGCAGTCATTGAGAACATATGTAAGCACATATATAAACAAAATTTACTGTAATAAGACTTTTACACGTCATTATGATTACGTATTAACATGTAATGCTTGCGAACGAGTTAACAAGCCTAAATAACTGAGGTACTTATTGGTGAAGTAGTTTTTTTTTCAATTCAAGTGTATTTTATATATTTTTTAAATTATTTAATAAAATATACAAAAAAAAACTAACTCAAACTGAACTAATAACTTTAAATACCAACTTATAAATAAAAAAGATCTGGCAAATGTTTTTTTTTTTTTTTAAATAAATATAGAATTTGTTTAAATTTGAAAATATATGTATTTTTTAAGTAAAGCAAATTTTGATATAAGTACCTATTACCTATCCTAGTCCAATCCTAAATCCTAGTCCTAGTCTTTTAATGTATAAATAATATACTAAAAATCATATAACATTATCATATAACATTTATAGGAATTATATAAATAAATATATATAAATATATAGGGACAAGTTACACTGATTGAGCTAGCCCCAAAGTAAGTTCAAGACTTGTGTTGTGGGATACTAACTTAACGATACTAAATTTTATAACAAACACATATACAATGTCCTTTTTAATTAAGTACAAATATTTTAAGAGGTGATTCAGTCCATCATTTTGAACAACTTTTTCCAATAAATTATATCGAAATACGAAAATTTTTTTTGCATTTTTCATAGTAACGATATCACGTGACTACTTCGATTTGTATGAGAACCAAATTTTTTTTTTCCTATTTCGATATATATTTATTGGGCAAAGTTGTTCAAAATGATGGACTGAATAACCCCTTAAAAAATTTGTACTTAATTAAAAAGGACATTGTATAGATAAACACCAAGACCCAGGACAATTTGAAAAAGGCCATTTTCCAACTTGCCCTGACCGGGGATCGAACCCGGAACTCTGGGTGGCGGACTAGCATGGTGACTACTACGCCACGGAGGTCGTCAGAAACGGAAGAGTTAGAAACCTTTTCTCTTTTTGTATATACGTATTTTTTCATTTAATTTCGTTTCGCGTGGCGTCACGATCGGTAAGGTTATCAACAGAAGGTGAAATAAATCACCCCAACCCCAAAACTTTGAAGCACTGTATATTTGTGTATTTTTATAACTTTACCAAACAAAACAATATGGGTCCATTATTTTGGATGATCTAGTTGACGGACTAAATAAAATAACACATTTTTACACAGACCATATCCCTGTAAGGACACTATTTTCAAAAACCTTCAGAGTAATAAAATTAAGTACAACTTTGAGCAATTGAGCATTTTGTCTAAAATCGCAAACACTTAAGTATGCAAGGGCCTTAATGCCGTAGATTATGATAATTTAATGTCCAAAATGACGACGTAGTTTGCAATGCCTATGCCGGAATCAATTTCCATCGCAAATACTACGCACCAGTGACTTCAATTTATCAGATGATAGCCTGGACTCAATACTGAGACAAGCTGGAGAGCTGAAATTTGTGCAAGTGACTTTTCAAATTTCTCGCTACACAGAAGTGATCATTTAAATCACTATTACAGAATTCACAAATTTGACGAATCTCATAAAAGCACGACAACCAAAGAAACAGATAGTCGTTAGCTCTCCAGCTTGTCTGAATATTAAATCCAGACTATCATCTAATATCAAATCAAGCTGTTCCTCTAACATTTGCCCGTGCAATAGGGCTACTGTAGCACGGATCGATTTATAGCACGTTGGTCTCGTCGCTGACAAGAGAAATTGTTAGGTATCTGCTTTTTTCTGGCTGAAAAGCGAGCAATAGACTGATCCCATGACAATAATTTTAGATTGTTGCATTCAAATTGTCCAGCCGGCTTGACAGTTTGACCCTTCTATTTGAGAACGACATGGTATTGAGACACCAGCTATATGAAAAAATAAAAACATTCAATTGCTGACTCACTCTATCGGACTTACATTTAAACTATATTAATAGTCTGGGTTTTAAACACTATCACGTTTTTATCCAAAACAGAGTAGACAGACTGAGGACCGCAAGATCAAAAGGTCAATCTTAGCGTGATGTTTTTTCTTCTCTCCCAGACGAAGTTAGAATTTTTTGCCAACAATTTACTATTTACATCTGTACTTATTTATAATCATGTCACCTAATAGGCATTAGAACTGTATGTTCTCTTAACTAAGATATATGTACTTAGTAAGCTGTGGTTAAAAGTATTGGTAGTATAATTAGATATGTTATATTTAAGCAAACAGCATGCTAATCTTCTGAGACAAATCAAAACGCCATGAAATATTAACTAGTCTAAGATAATGGTATAAGACAGGTCAATGCAACGTCCGGATTAGTGAAGCGTACCGCGTGTTCCTAGTATGCAATACTCGCGAAACTGGTACAAATGCTGTTACTCGAACAGCATTTGTACCTGTTACTGGCATAAATCGTGTTCGAGAACATAACTACATAGCTTTGTAAACATTGTCTGAAGAATGGTGTTTAAAGTCTGTCTTACTGTATGGGTTCACAACACGAAAGGAACAAAAGACCACGCAGCCGATCCAGAGAAGATCTGCAATGAACGCTTGTGGGAGACGGGCCCAGAAATGGCACAGAGACTTCCCGAGACCTGGAGTAGGCCCCCCAGGGCACGCGAAATGTAGGCCGTCCTAAGCAGACTTGGCGGCGTAATGTGCTAACGGAGATCAAGTCAATCGGGCTAACGTCTGAAGTAAAGCGCGTAGTCAACGACCGATTGCGATGGCTAAAGACTCTTTAAGGCCCCAACCCCAACCCCCAGGTGGGGAGTTTGAGCCATCTGCTCCACCTGGGGACGAGGAAATAAGCAAGTCATTGCTGTGTCTTAACTACTAATGACAAATCTTCATGACACATCTAAAGAGATGGAAATATATGTGGTTAAGGAGAACATCCTCGTTCATATTCAACGGAGACTGGTCACGCACGCAATAGAAATAGAAACAAAATACTTTGTAACGGGTTACTAGCTACATCGTGTATTGACATGATATCATTCTCTTGCGCAATCCCTTTGTTAAGCATTTGTAATTTGCGCGATTAGAAAAGTAATTCGTACATTTTACTTTTTTCTTTCTTTCCGACTAGCATGGAAGGGCAATGTTGAAAATCAGTGTATTGCTTTCGTGCTATATTACCTATGAGTTGTGACTTGTGTCCTTTTTGTCACACACATTAAGAATTGTGCAGGTAGGTTTATATTATTTTCTTGCGTAAATTTAAAATTTCTATTATACATTATTTTGTACATATGTTAAAGCAGCAAATAAATGAGTATATCATCTATTTTTCAAAGCGATGACAGAGCTCTTCCTCTTTCCCTTATACTTACATAACTACTAACCATTCTACGATCTGTCTGTTCATATAAAAGTACAATTGTTTCCGAAACACGAGTCTTGTAAAACAAAGTGCTCGTCATAAGGAAAATACGTGAATTCCAGTTCTTCCACTCGGTTTCGGTGAAATTTTAATTCGCCCTACACTTTTCGTTACAAAGAGAGGATTTTTGCAGTTTGTAGCTTAGCTTCGCGTTTTGAGAAACTTAATGTGTGATGTCACTTTATTATCCCCTACAATACATACAGAGCCTAAGGCGGCAAGATCCAAAGACACTTTTGTGTGTTGGCGAGCGTAAACATGCAAAGAGGGAAATTATAAATAGTTATGGTTCTCTAATCTACATCGCCTATTGGCATGATTCATATTCTTCTCGTGTCAATTGTGATTATGCTTGGGAAGAAAAGCAGTTGGTACATTATAGGATTTCTTTTTCTCAGATAAGCATGGAAGGTTGGTTAACATGTAAAAGCGCTGGTAATGCGTACTCTTGCCGCCAAGAGTTCTCCCTCTTCCCATCCCTTGTATTACTCACATAAGTAACTGATAACTAAGTATTCTAAGAGCTGTCTGTTCATATAAAAGAACAATTGTGTCCGAAACAGCAGTCTTGTAAAACAAAGTGCTCGTCGTAAGGAAAATACATGAATTCTAGTTCATTCGCTTGGTCACGGTGAAATTTTTGGCGGACGTAAAAGTGCATAAACGGAAAGCATAACAGTAATGGGTTGCTAGTTTATTCTTGCCAATCCCTCTGAAGCATTTGCAATTATTGCGGGAAAAAAAGCAGCTGATGCCTTTTACGTTTTTCATTCTCTTAGATTAGCATCTCATAGAGCTAGTAATGGGGTTTGCCGGGCCATATAGCTCTTGTTTCTCCCTCCCTTGAACTTATATAAGTATTAACCATTCTCAGAGCTGTCTGCTCATATAATAGTAACTGTTTCCGAAACACGAGTCTTGTAAAACAAAGTGCTCGTCATAAGAAAAATACGTGAATTCCCGTTCTTCTGCTCGGTTTCGGTGAAATTTTAATTCACGCTACACGTAACATTACAAAGAGAGGATGTTTTCAGTTTGCAGCGTAGCCTCGTGTTTCGAGTAAGCAAAAAGTTTGTCGTAACCAGAGTATTAATGTTTTAAGATATTTTTACATATTTCTACCGAATCATTTTTTACTAGCTATTGCTCGTGATGTTGCCTGGTCAAAATATTTGAAAAACTTATAAGAGTGTAAAATAGGTGCCTGAGAGTAAGAGGGAAATTGTTTTCGATCGATTTATTTCTAGATGAAACGCGTTAAAACTGAGGATTAAAATTACATTTTTTTTATGGGATAAATTAATTTTTCAGGATTCTATTTGAAATAAAATTATTTGAAAGGAAATGGAGATATCATTTAAAATGTTGTCTTGTGTGTGAAGCTTTTCTTCGCACATTACACAAAAAAGGCCGTGGTCGCAAATGGTCGCAAATGTGCTCAGATTTGATCAAGACGAAATTTTAAATGATATCTCCGTTTCCTTTCAAATAATTGATTTCAAATGGGGGCAGCACTAAACTCCGTAATATTCATATATCTTTATAATTAATAGTCTGCGTACAATAGGGTAGTATCCAGGGTCAAAAATAAATTATTTTGTAATGATAAGAGAATAAAACGTCACAAAATAATGTCATTTGTCGTTGTTTATATCCAATTTCAACATGATTTTAGATTTATTATTACAGAAAAACCGATAATAGGAGCGCTATTTGACTCCAAGAAACTATGACGTCACGCCGTGCTATTTCATATAAATCCCATAGACAATGTTTGCTTTGAAGTTTAGAAAAAAGTTTCTGATTTGATTTGTTGGAAACTAGCGTATACTCGTATGACATCTAAAGACAATTCATCTGTTCGGCGTGAAAACGGAACAAGCATCCACGCATACAAACAAAATTTAGTAGTACGAGTAATAAGTATCAGTTTTTTTCAAAACTAAAACTGATTTTGTCCCCAAACTACACAACCAATTTTGATAAAATTTCTATGGGACCACCTGACAAATATGCTCCATAAATCTAGCAAAATAAAATTTTCCGAATTGGTCTAGGCATTTTCGAATATTCAGGTTATTATTCGAAATAAAAAAAATGCGTGAGTATCATGAAACACTCGGTTGAAACGAAGTTTGAAAAAAAAAATCCGACCGAACATGAAATTTTGTTCCAAAAAAGAAATTCATTCGACTGGTAAACGCCTTTTTTGAAGTGGGTCAAAAGTATTCTCCTTATGTAAGAAAACAAAAGGAAAACAGACTAAGCATTTCACATCAGCTTTAGTTTGTCTCGTTTTTCACTCCAACTCAAAACAACTGGATCCAATATCGCCGATGTGATATTGCAATTTTGCCTCTCCGGTCTCAGTGTTGCTAGAGGAGAATTTTCGACAAAAAGTGCAAATATTGGTTGGAAATTTGGTCAGTTTCGTTTATTAACATTTGCTTTTCTGAAAATGTTGTTAAATAAATAAAATATACGGACAAATCACTCAGATTGAGCTTGCCCGGAAGGAAGTTCGAGACTTGTGTTATGGGATACTTACTCAATGATACTATATTTTATAACAAATATATATATAGATTAATATCCAACACCCAAGTCAATCCGAAAAAGATCATTTTCCATATTGACCCCACCTGGGATCGAACCCGGGATCTCCAGTGTGACAGCGTGGCATGATAATCACTAGGCCACAGGGTCGCAAAAACGAGGTTTTAGAACGAAAGAATCCCCTATGACTTAACGTCTTGTCATATGTCATGTTACTGTCTGCTTAGAGCCTCAAGAACCAAAATGCTCTGTCTGCCCCTTTAGCGATCAAGAGGTGATGATGTTTGTATCTTTTTATGTATTATCTAATCTTCACACTAAATAACTAAACATTCGTCTGGATGACTACTCGGCCCATTGGAAAAGTCGAGTTCACATACTTCCGCGCATCCCCTGCTCACACATCTTCGTTTACCTTCCTAATAAGAGCAAAAAGTGCTACAAATGATGCGCTTGCGCAAATACATGTCTTTATTTGTGATTTATTACCGCCGCGTCGTCTAGACGACTAATGTTTAGTTATAACGGGTGCAGATTTTCAAAGGCATTTCCATGTTTTCAAGTAAAACAATATATTTTGTTACATATATAGATAAGATAGTCTTGCATACTAGAAAAAAGTAACAACTTTACTAAAAAATTTTGCGATTGCCAGTCAAAATTACTAAGAATGACCAAACATTAATGCGACGTAAAAGTACGCTTTGTGGAACCCATAATGTAGATGTTTGTAAAAGGTATCTAGAATTATTCAAATAATATTGTTAGTTATTCATAATGAGCCCTTATTATGTTCCATTCAACCATTTTTTCGATTATATTTTATCATGTTGATTATATAACGGTTTTATTGCGTAGTCCGGAAGATGATGCAGGATAGTTTAGTTATATAAGGTAAAAGATAGGTACCCAATGCATGTCAAAATACAAATCTAAATTAAACTGACCAGTTGAATATAGAGGTAGATATAATAACATTTATTATATCTATATTCACCTAACATTTATTAGATTAACAGTTGAATAGTTAACAGGTATGCGTGTGAAATTTGATGGCTGCATGTTCGTGTTACCTTCTGACGCAAAAAAGATTTAGGCAATGAAATAAAAATGGACATGAATATTGCTTGTTACATGGATTATATACCTATAACTTTTTATCTTGGACAAATTGAGGATCTTGTCGGATTTTAAAAAAACCCTTGGGACACGCAGGCATAGCCTTGTCTTCCAATTATAAAAAAAGCTATATTAAAAGCTATTTAATATAGCTTTTTTTTTACTCAGTAGCAATGTAAACAAACAATGAACAACAAACAAAAGTTAGAGGGTAAATAAAAGACTGTCAGCCCATTTACGAACGTCTCTATTTCAGACCAAGAGACGCTATCGTTTCGTCTATCTTTATATATAAAGAAGAAGAAACTGACTGATACACATATTTACTGATCAATCAACGCACAGTAGTATTACTGATCGATCAACGCACAGTAGTATTACTGATTGATCAATGCACAGTAGTATTGTAAGCAATAGTAAAAAATATTGATAGTCTATCGATACTATCGTGACCTTAAAAAACAGTAAAATTATCGACAAGGCTATCGATTGTATTGAAAGTTTCGATACTATCGATAGTAAAGGTAGTAAAAAAAATTATATTAAAAACTATCGATAGTATTGTGACGAATATCGATATAATAATACTATCGATAGAGTCTAAATTCAATAGTATCAATAGTTTTACCTTTTATCAATAGTATTGCAAACATTTGATAATCAATAGAATCGATACTATCGATAGTCCTATCAATATTGTGACTGTTTTATCGATAGTTATGTAACGCTAACGCACAGCTGATACTGATGAGTATAGAAGCATGAAATTTTGCACAAACGTTTCTTATCTGAGGTAAGTGTGCACTAAGAAGGAATTTTCGGAAATTTATTATGATGGTTGAAATTTTGTATGAAACTTTCTCAATTTTTAAGTTACAAATGTAAAAAATTACGTATCTCAGTTCAAACCAAAACTTTTCTCTATCACTATTTAATAAAAAACGTGTTCTAAGGGGGTGAAATATTGTATGAAACTCAGCTAAAAGAAGCAGATTAACCGCGGGAAAATGTATGGATGAGCAATTGGGCACAACCGTCGGCCTCAGCTAGTATTCTAATAAAAATATTAATACTTAAAGATACCAACCTCTTTCGATCTTAGGGTCACTGTTGGCCGAGTACAGGGCCACAGTTGAGTCTTCTTTGTACAAGTTCCCCACTTTGGCCTCGCACCGGAGGATAGGGGCACCTCGCTCGTAGTGTGCGGGCCATAGTTGAATCTGAACGAAGAGGTCTGCTCGGGACAGGCCCTCGGCTGCTGGATGCACTTGGTACAGCCCTGGCATTACCTGAGGACAAAGTATACAGATTATATATTGCACAAAGTATGCTTCGCAGTTGGATTTGAACCCACGACCTCCAGATCACAAGGCGATCGCTTGACCTCTGGACCTCGGAGGCAGTCACAGATATAGATACATCGTCATGTCGTATGGCATGTTACTGCATGAATCCTCAACATTTAATGGTAGGTTTTTAGCTAGTCTGCGGCTGGCAAAGCTAAAGTTATGGAGCTTGCTAACTCCTTCAGGGAATAGGCAATTTTACTGTGTATGGTTTGGTTAATATTTTATATAAGACAAATACACCATAAGAAATATTTTTTTGAAACAACAAGAAAATTGATTAATTAATGAAGTAGTAACTAGCATTTCAAATATAAGATTGGAAGCGTGGTAAGGGCATCTCACTACATCTTTCGTACGCACGAAACCTTAATAACAGTTTTGTCAAGAGCGCTTTACGTGCATCCATTTTCTGTCACATGACAGTTTCCCTTTAAAAAAAATTAAAAGCTTTTAACTTAGTTATTTTTTGGGCAGATAAAAAATTTATTTTGTTTTCGGTTTTGGGTTATTTATTATTGATATAAATTAAAAAAAATGATTTAAATACCATAATGGTGTAGCGGACAATCATCGGTGATATGTTGTAATGTTTGCTCAACAGCTCCACAGTCACACTCTCGAGAAATATGTTTTTATCACTTTAATTTTACTAACAGCTTACTCTCTTGTTACCTCCATTTCTTTCTTTTCTCTGCCATCCTTGTATTGTTCTAGTAGGACCTCACTCCTAACTTTTCTTAAATTTATTGAGTGCAAACACTTGCAAACACAAAACAAAAACGGATCTTTTGATCAAGCAATAAAAGTTTTACACAATTCCATAATATACTTCTATACTAATTTTAAAAATGTGAAAGTAACTCTGTCTGCCTGTCTATCTGTTACTTCTTCACGCTTCAACTACTGAATAGTATTATGGATATAGTTTGAGACCCGGGAAAGGACATAGGATAGTTTTTACCACAAAAGTGATCCATTAAGGGACTGAAAAGGGGACTCGAACTTTGTACGGGAAATCCTATTTAGCCATACAGAAGTCGATTTTCTTACAAAGAGCTAAATTTACGCAGACGAAGTCGCGGGTTAAATTTACTTAGTATATAAACCAGCTTTCCAATAAAACTTTCTAAATGCTTATAAATTGGCTTGATAATTGAAAACTATAAGCGACACGACAAAGTTTTAGATGAAACATTTCAGCGTGGTCACGTAAACTATGGTTATTTTAAAGGCTTTGAAAATGCAAATTTGCACTTAGCTGAAATTTTATCAAAGGAAATGTTGGACTCGCTAAAATGAAATCTGCACTAGTGCAATCAAACTCTATTCGAGTGAAATTCTTCAACAAACTGCTGGTAGCACAAGTTTATGCATACGTATGACAAAATTGTACTATTTTAGTCACGTTTCTCGATATACATTTCACCCTAGCTTGGGAGAAAAAACATTAAATGGAATGAGAAAAATTCGATATTTCACTCCATCTTCTCTATATGAGATGATAATTTGTTTTTTTTCTTATTCATATTAAAAAGTTACATGATACGAGACTGAAAACATAAATAATAACGCCTTTTAAATCCGGTGGATGGGAAAACTGTCAAATAACAGAAAAAAGATGCACATACACTCCCGTGACGTCACTGTCATTAGGTGTCACGCTTACGAAAGAGATAGCAAGATGTCCCCACCACGCTCCCACTCTTATATTGTAAAATGATAATTGCTGCCTCATTTAATGACCAATTAATTGACTTTCTAGTTTCGGAAGATGGCTTCTTGTTAGTTTGTTATTTGTCCTCATCATCATCCGAGCGTATTCCCGGTTGCATCCTCAGCAGTAACGCTTCAGAGCCCGGGGTCCGCTACCTAACCAAGGAGATTTGACGAGGTTACTGGCTTTTACACAGAGCGACTGCCGTCTGACCTCCACAACCCAAAAGGCAAACCAGGAACCAATCTTTGGATAGTTTGATGATCAAACGCTAGGTGGCGTTCGAGACCCACAGTTTTACGTGCCTTCCGAAACACGGAATCATCTTTCTTTTCGGATAATCAGGTGATTCAAGCCTATCCTATCCAGACTGGAAACAACTTTTCACAAAGTATGCTTCCCAGTGGGAATCGAACCCATGACCTCCGGGTCTCAAGGCCTTGACCACTGCACTACGGAGGCAGTCAGTAGTTTGTTATTTGTATATACAAAATATTGTCCAAAAACAAACTAAGTCAAAAAGCCTATTGAAGCCGATCAAGATAATGAACGAGAATCGCAATGTGGCAAGTAATGAATGTTTTTTTTTATTTTGCTGTCTTTTTTATATACAATGTCCTTTTTAATTAAGTACAAATATTTTAAGAGGTGATTCAGTCCATCATTTTGAACAACTTTTCCCAATAAATATATATCGAAATACGAAAAAATTGTTTGCATTTTTCATAGTAACGATATCACGTGACTACTTCGATCTGTATGAGAACCTAAATATTTTTTTCGTATTTCGATATATATTTATTGGGCAAAGTTGTTCAAAATGATGGACTGAATAACCCCTTAAAATATTTGTACTTAATTAAAAAGGACATTGTATATTTCCACCATCACGCTAAACGTGGTCTCTGGCTCTTACAGTCCTAGCCTCTGACTACCGAGTTATGGATAAAGAAGTGATAGTGTGATCTAAATACATTATTAGATGACAAACAAAAAACACGTAATTATATAATTATATGATAGCTACACAGATAAAAACTAATAAAAATTGAATATTTATTAATTTAATTCAAGGTACTATACTAACAGTGACACGATTCCTCCTCTCTCCTATTGCAGCACCCATCAGGGTCCGTAAGGATCCCTTTACCCTAGACTTTTCCAAAAAAATAATAAATATATAGGACAAATTACACTGATTGACCTAGTCCCAAAGTAAGTTCGAAACTTGTGTTATGGGATACTAACTCAACGATACCATATTTTATACCAAATACATATATAGATAAACATCCAAGACCCAAGACAATTTGAAAAAGGCCATTTTCCAACTTGCCCTGACCGGGGATCGAACCCGGAACCTCTGGGTGGCGGACTAGCATGGTGACCACTACGCCACGGAGGTCGTCAAACAAACGTAGTCTACGTTTTATTTTAAAACGACATGTCAGATTTCGGTGAAAATTTGTAATTTTAAAGAAATTGCAATTATCTAGGGTTACAATTGGTTTCCGATACTAAAATTATGAACGGAAATTTAAGGGTGTAGAAGTTTTCCATACTGATGGTCTATGGATGGATGGAAATGTGATATAATACACTAGGTATATTCTCTTTTAAGTTCATAATTTTACCGTCGGAAACCAATTATAACCTTAGATAATTGCAATTTCTTTAAAATAACACAATTTTACCCATATCTGACATGTCGTTTCAAAATAAAACGTAGACTACGTTTGTATGAGAAAGTCTGATTCTGTCCAGGGTAAGGGGACTCTTAAGTGATTGTGGAATCATCTATGTATTAACTTGCTTTCTAATCTGCATGTACTTATTTGTCATTCAAGGAAGCAATAAATTATTGAGTATTGAGTTTGTTTCTAGTTTTAATCAAATTATATAGAACCGCTTTCAGTTTTAACTTTCTAAATGCTAAAAAAATTGGCTTGATAACTGAAAACTATAAGCGACACGACAAAATTTTAGATGAAACATTTCAGCGTGATCACGTAAACTATGGTTATTTTAAAGGCTTTGAAAATGCAAATTTGCGCTACGCTGAAATTTTATCAAAGGAAATGCTGGACTCGCTAATATGAAATCTGCACTAGTGCAATCAAACTCTATTCGAGTATTCGATCTAAATCTATAAGTATTCTTACTGTGACATCTCAATTTATTTACGACAATCTCCTTTTTATTAAATCAAGACTAAATTGTTACAAAAAAAATAGCGATGTCCACAGTTATAACACTCGCGACAAAAATAAGCTTCATACGCCTAAATTTCGACTTGCTAAAACCAGAAAATCACTCTTGGGTCTAGGTATAACATTATTTAACAAACTTCCTGAAACGGTCGTAAACCTTCCCATGTCAAAATTTAAAAAACATGTTAAAATTGTTTTATTGAATAATGCGTGGACACTTCCTATAAATTTTACATTACACTCCACACATAAAACATAAGAACTGTATTCTCTGTAACAATAATTAGCTTACTGTAAAACATGTTAATGCTCTGCGATCAAATAGGTGACCAACATGTAACTAATATTTCCTCTTGACAAGGTCTGCGATATCGGGCTTTTCATGCTCACTAAAATGACCAATCTGGTGGTAGCGTCGCTGGTCGGGTCGTTAGATTTCCTCTAATATGGTTGAGTTTAACGATGGCTGATCCGTGCGTCAACTCGTGAACGGGTGCTGCCGGGAGAGACTGGTCAGCTCGGCTTCGCTTTTTTTGACTATTTAATATTCTTTTTACGCAATTTATGTTTGTTAACTCGTTCGCAAGCATTACATGTTAAATGTATCAACATTGTATTATATTATAGGTATTTAATAATTAAAAGACAATAATAATAATATGACAAAGCCCTTCTGGCGAGTAGGCGACCAATACTGTGAAAATGAGTTTCTTTCGGCGTTTCTTCTCAACAGTGGTCGTTACGAAGCACCGGTATCGGTAGCTTTTCTTTAAAAATACATTATATTTTAATATACTTTACACGTAACGTAAATTATACTTACTGACGTGTAAAAGTGCCTGTAAAGGTCTAATTACTGAATAAACATTTGAATCTTGAATCTTGAATCTTTGAGTGAAATACTTCTACAAACTGCTGGTAGGTACAAGTTTCTTCAACTACTAACCTATTAACCATCTTCTGTATGAGTGCATGTATGCGAGCAAGGTATGAAAGAGATTTGTTATGTGGCAAGCAACGAATGTTTTTTATTATGCTGATTTTTTAATATATATTCTGATGATTTTTTTCATTCATGTCCACCATCACGCTAAACGTGATCTCTGGCTCTTACAGTCTAGGCTCTGACTACCGTGTTATGGATAAAGAAGTGATAGTGTGTCTGTTGTCTTAATCAAATTATATAGAACAGCTTTCCATTCTAACTTTCTAAATGCTTACAAATTGGCTTGATAACTGAAAACTATAAGCGACACGACAAAGTTTTAGATGAAACATTTCAGCGTGGTCACGGTTATTTTAAAGGCTTTGAAAATGCAAATTTGCGCTGAGCTGGAATTTTATCAAAGGAAATGTTGGACTCGCTTAAATGAAATCTGCACTAGTGCAATCAAAGTCTATTCTAGAGAAATCCTTCTACAAACTACGGGTTAGTAAAAGTTAATGCATATGACATAATTGTACTATTTTAGTCATGTTTCTTAATATACATTTCATCATAGTATAGGAGAAAAAAAATTGGTGGAATGAGATTATTGAAGCCAATCAAAGTACGAACAAGAATCGTAATGCGGCAAGCAACGCATATTTTTTATTATTGTCATTTTATTTGCCTTTTTTAATTATATTTTGTTGCATTTTTACGTCTACAATACGCGCTTACCCTTATAAATAGCTCTTGCAGTCCTGGGCTCTGACTACCGTTTTATGGATAAAGAAATAATAGTGTATCTGTATTTTTAATCAAATGAATATAAAACAGTTTTCAGTGTTTACTTTCTAAATGCTTTTAAATTGGCTTGATAACTGAAAACTATGAGCGATGTACACGACAAAGTTTTAGATGAAACATTTCAGCGTGGTCACGTAAACTATAATGGTTATTTTAAAGGCTTTGAAAATGAAAATTTGCGTTGAGCTGAAATTTTATCAAAGGAAATGTTGGACTCGCGAAAATCTGCACGAGTGCAATCAAACTCTATTCGAGTGAAATTTTGCAACAAATTGCTAGGAGGTACATGTATTATATGGTTCATGACATAATTCAATTCAATTTAATTCAATTCAATTATATCTTTATTATCATAGGATATTTATAATATCTCTTCACAATCGTCACTTTGTTTTGTTTTACAATTGTTGGCATCAAAAAGTTACTTAGAGCAGGCCTGTGTCACTCCTCGTTTACGTATCGAAAATATACCTACATTATTACTGTGCGCGCGGCGACCACTTCGAACGGGAAAATTCAGTTACATGAATCGTTTGTCGAGAGTAATAAGAATGAAATTGGCTTGCAATGGATGCCTACGTATCTAAACGAAGAGGTGCTAAGTTCTGACGCGAGCTAAATTAAACCATAGCTCTAACCACATGAAGTAGATATTTCTTTGAATATATTTTCTGAGTAAGACTACTGTGCTTGAGTATTAGTACTCATTCGGTGCTTAGAGCTAAGTTTACTGCCGCCTTCAAAGTGCAGAAGAAGCGGTAACAAACTGCACTGCAGCATTTTCTCCAAGGACGTTAACTCACAATGAAATTAATATTTAAAGTTGATATGTGGACAGAGAATACATTGTTTGTTATGACTTAATTTTATTATTTTAATAATGTTTATCGACACAGGATGAGATATCACATACATTTATTCATTTAAACCAAAACTGATTGTCGCAGACAGAAATAGCTATCGAATGTTTTTATAAATATGATAAATAAAGTAATTATTTTTATTATTTTAGTTATTTGCCGACGATCTCTCTGTAGTGATACCTAATTTATCAAATTCAATTGACGCATATAATACGGACATAAATAATACATTAAATGACATAATAAATTGGCTAGACAAAAATAATTTACAAATGAACACTAAAAAAACCTAATACGTTCAATTTCATAATCAAAGGAATAATAAAAATGCAGATTTAACAATAAAACATAATGGACAGACTATTGACGAATGGAATGACGTACAATTTTTGGGAGTTACTTTGGACAAAAACCTAACGTGGAAATCTCATATCAAAAACGTACGTAGTAAGCTAAATAAATTTTCCTTTGTTATGTGGAGACTGGTAAATATAACAGATCTTAAAACAGCCTTGTTGGCGTATCATGGGTACGTAGCGTCGGTATTACGATATGGAATTATAGTATGGGGAAATTCGACAGAATTTGACAGAGCATTTATAGCCCAGAAAAACTGCGTAAGGTCCTTATGTAAGTTACCTCAGAGAACTAGCTGTAGACCGCATTTCATAAAACTTAAATTGTTGACACTGCCATTTACATTTATGAAATGTGTCACTTTGTAAAGGTACACTCGTATTTGTTTCAAAGAAATTGTGAGGTAATTTCTAATTATCGTGGTAGATACCCAAACAGACTCTTGTTATCTAATGTATCCACATCATTATGTAACCAAAATAGCTGTCGGATGGCTGTTCGTATCTATAACAGACTGCCAGAAGATTTCAAAGTATTGCCGTTGTCAGTCTTTAAGAACAGGCTGCGTAAGTTCCTTGTGGAGAAATGTTTCTACTCGATACAGGAATATTTGAATGATTAATTGTAATAGAAGTGGAATGAATATGCATTGTATCATCAATCATCATATATATAATCATAAAATTGTAACATACAAAATATTCATTAGACTTTTAAAATGTCACACACAATAAATTCGACCTAATTAAATATACTGATAGAATAGACAGGTTATGAACACATTTTTTTTAAAAATGAATGATAACATTGACTTTTGCATGCCTAGATAGGTTAGAAATGTGATCTAAAAATTGTAATAAACAACTAATGTAACCACTTTGACAGCAAATAAGTATATATTATTATTATTATTATAATTTCTTTTAGTATTAGTTAGGGCTTTAGCCTATGTAAATGTATAAGTAAATAAATATGATGTAGGGACAGATGTTATGGGTGCCTAGATATAACTATCTTTCTGTTAACTATGTACATGAGAGTAAATGAGTTATGAACTGTGTGTATACTTATTTATCCCGGTATGTAGCGTTTAGCACAGGTATATAGTGCTAAACGTGAGGTAACTAAAAATAAATAAAGCTGTCTGATTTCCCTAGCTTATTTACATAGAACCTTGTCACACTGGGGATCTCCATGGCTCCCTTTATAAGCTTGAGAAGGTAATTGAAAATATTGTAAAGTGGAGGGAATATATGTAGGCACACCTACCCTCATCTAGATTTAGTTTTTGTTAGTACGAAATGTTTAAATATAAGAGGCCTGTTCTAAGAAAACGTAGTTCAGTGTCACTGTGATCTCCTAGGAATAGAGAAGCCTACAAGGAAAAGTGTTTTATTTGGCAAGTCTACTGCGATCGCGCTGGATGCTACAATAGGTAGACTTAACGTTAAAGCATTCTCTACCCGTCGATAAATGAAATATAGAAGGCTCGCAATTTCAGGCAATTCAATTGTACCAAACTACGAACAAAATATTTTCGACCCGTTAGGTATGTATTTGTACATGTAATTTTTATTTTCCATGACAAACGCATAGCTATGCTTCCTCACATGAAAAACAATGATAGAGCTAATTAAAAATTCGCATAACGTCACGCCTTCGTAAAATTTTTGTTGGGTGGTAAGTAATTATAACTTGTACTCCTTGAGCTGTGGATATCGTGATTCACCCCGACCCGTTCAAATTTATCGGATAAAAAAATAGTGCCAAAAACAATTGGCATCTTAAATAAGGGTAAAAAAAAGTTTTATGACATTTTTGTCAATTTTTCGTAATGACTGGAATTATGTTATTTTTAAAGTTTTCAGCCCCCATATACCCGCCATTTTGAAAAATTTCGGAAAATTGAATCGACATAAAAATCTATATAATTTTTGAACCTGTTCACAAAATGTTACGAGAGTTAAGACGGGACTTCCCGCCTTATTTTTCATACAAGCGCTCGTACGTTGCCGTTGTAAGTGATCTTTCTTGAAAACTTTTAAGCTAACAGACATTTTGTGCACTATTTCTAGGTTTCTATTGAAAGAAACAAGTTCAGTATACGCCTCCAAAAATTTGCTTTTTTGCACAAATTTTACCTGGACTTCGACCGTTCATAAAATACTCATAAATTGTAAAAATAAAAAAAATATTTCGATAGAAACCTCTGAAAAGTAATTAAAATTTTAAATAAAAAACATTTATTTCACAAACTTGTAAGGCTTACTGACAAAAACGTATATCCTGGAACAAGTTTTATGAATTTTCCTCACCCTATGAATAGTTAATATTCGTTCAATGGATAGTTAATAATAATACTAATTTCATTCAATACAGTGCAAACAGTGCCCTAAAGCACTATCTCTCTCTTTTTGGTTTGCTTTTTTTTCTAGCATTGCCATGGATGAAAAAACAAGGTTTTCGAACTATGCTCGCGTTGACGACAGAGCCGCCGGGAAGGGCCACCTTAATATGGAATATGCATCTCCTTTTTTATTTGCTTAATAAAATACTTATTAACTACAGTTAAAAAAATGAATGAATTTATAAAATATCTTAATCAGCCACGAACATGTGATACTTACAGATTCAGTAAGAAAGAGAAGTCCGATATACACGGTGATTTTTGTTTGGCTGCGGAGCCGAAGGCCACTTCATAAGGACCGTTAGAAAGACCTGGTTAGCTAGTCAAAATAAAATTCAGGAACAAAATATGTTGACTAAAACTCGAAAGTTAAATCGTGCGATCAACCAGTAGTACCGCCGGCCGGTTAGATTTCGAGTTCATCGTGGTAACGCGTCCGTTATAAACGGGCGTAACTATAGTCGTATTTTTTTTTTAATTAGACGAAGTCAACTGACGTTTACTGTGTTGTCAGTTTTTGATGAAATAAAAATAGTGTTGTGACAAAGTGAATGATTGAAAAAACTCCTGAATGAATAAAATTGCCTCGATTGACTAGTGAATAGTTAGTGTGCCGAACTGCCGATATCGGGTATGGGGTTCAAATTTTCGACGACTATGTTCCTATAGTATCTACCTATTCTGAATACCGAGTGTTTTAAACATTAATGAAAATATTGCGAGGAAACTTGTAAGACTGTCCTATTTTCAATACATCATGCAGTTGAAACTATAGATATATAAAATATAACAATTATAGGTAGATAATGAAAATAAAAAAAAAAACATCGCTTATTACATTTGTTCATTCATCAGATTGAACGAGAACTGAACGCATCACTATTACTTTAAATATGGCAACATTATTTTACAAAATGACATTAGCTACTGTCAGTTAGCTTCGTCTAATTAAAAATACGATTATATGTGGTCTCGATCGAAAATTGGATTACGAATAGAGGAATTTATTTACTATATGACATTATTTTTTTCAAAACCAATGAAAAGTTAGCATGTAGACTGGTGACGTCAAAGTCCATATCATCTTCACATTTGCCATAGAAAATAGCGTTTTTGCGAGTGAAATAGACATATTTTCGTAAAATCGTTATTTCTCGTTCGTTTTTGAACCAATTTTATTCTGTTAGAACTTTACTTTTGAATATTTATGGATAAACTGGTTAGATATTACATATCTTTTTTCATGCATGTTCCCTATTGAGAAATGCGACCTGTAGGCCAGGACAGACAGACAGACAGACAAACCGCCGGACAAAAGCATTTTTGGCCAATCTCGAAACTGAGCCGCTTCGCTCGCTCAGTCAATAACACAAGCCCCCACTCTCGAATTTAGACGCTGGTATCTTTTAAGTTTTTAGGGTTCCGTACCCAAAGGGTAAAAACGGGTCTCTTTAACCAAGACTCCACTTTCCGTCTTTGTCTGTCACCAGGCTGTATCTTATGAACCGTGACAGCTAAACAGTTGAAAATTTCCAAATTATATATTTCTGTTTCCGCTATTACAACAAATAGTAAAAACAGAATAGAATAAATATTTATTTTTTATTGATAATGATACGGGAACCTTCGTGCGTGAGTCTAACTCGCACTTTGCCAGTTTTTATAATTTTGGCTGTTGTTTAAACTACATGACATATTACACGGATGTCATTAATGATACAATTAATTTTTTCGCCCTCAGTCATTGTCATCTAATTCTCTTTTACTCTTAAGGGCTTTGGAAATGAGTTTTGTAAAACACATTATAAGTGCTCAAGACTAGTTAAATTACTTACAGGATATTTTAAATATTGTGTTGATGTTCAAACTAAATGATATATTATTATTGTGTACTACAATCTTAAGATTTTGAGTGCAATAAACTAAATGATTATATAAAAATAAATACACGAATTTCCTATTGATGATACCAATTAAAAATGTCAGATTGTTACTTATTAAAATAACAATAGTTTATTAGTAAATGCCCCAGCAGGATAAGACAGTTAACCGTATACCTAGCACACAAACATCTCTATTCCTCGTCTGATGTTGACTCTGTCTCATAACATAATTTGCGCAGACGTGTCCCGACTACCTCGTGAGATCCAATTGTCACAATCACATTAACTGTACTCGTGAGCTTATATCGGATTACCGGACATAAGCATTAGTAACGAAAGATGGTCTCTTTTCTGATTGATTCATTTCCTCTGTGGACTCAGGTGTCTTTCTAAGTTCCTTCCTTATCACGTTTTTATTCCCCGCGAGTGTAAGTAATCCTAATACAATATGTAACAAAAGCCCTTTCCGATCCTTGTAGGAGCAACTCAGACCGTCAATATGAACAACTTTTCCTATAGGACCAATGCTTGAAACTCGAAAAAATCGTCATTTTCATACAAAAGTGTTCGGCCGGCCCGGCAATTTGTGTGAAAATGTAGATTTTTTTCGAGTTTCAAGCATTGGTCTCATAGGAAAAGTTATTCAAATTGACGGTATGAGTTGCTCCTACAAGGATCGGACAGGGTTTTAGTTACATATTGTAAATGTAATTATTTTTTGTAGAAATGGTTATTCAAATTGTCTATTCATATTTAGTATTCAGTTATATTATGTAGTTAATTTAATAATGAGAAGATCAACAATATTTTTGGTAAATTAGCTTCGGTTAGAAAATAATAGTTGTATCTATTGATATTGACTTTAAAAGTAAAATGAGCAGTTCTCTCCTTATTTGGTCGTTGAATAATACAGACATTAAAGTGATTTGTTGTTTTTGATTTTATCAACCTCACACGAGGTAGAAGATACTATCCATGGTAATAAGACTGAGGGCTGCTTTAAGGCTGACGGCTTTAAGGTGGACTTGGAGTATTAAAATAGTGATATGTTGCTACATTGGCTTTTACAATTTGCGCAGAGAGAGAAACAGATAGTACATACTCATTTTTTCTTTTTTTCCAAGTTTTTCTTAAATTTAAATTTATTTGTAAATTCTTTTCGACAGATACTTTTATGCGTGCTTAATGCTAACTTGTCAGTGTTTCTACACTTGTGTACTTATTTAATAAGAAACAATTAATTGCACCAAAACATTATCGACGAAAATATTAAAGAAAAAGGAAGTATATAAGCGGCCTTATTAGTTAAGACCTAAGGCAATCTATTTCAGCCTTACTTTGAGAAAAAAGCCGCCGACTATCACTGCGTGCAAGTTTCACAACTATTTGCGATAGAAGAATTTCTTTTCCGAAAACACTGCTGCTGTTGTATGTTGCCGCTATTGTGTTTTTCCTATGTACAATATAGCTTTATAAAAAAACAAACATTCATTAGGAGAGTGATGAGTGTAAAGTGAAGCATTAGGTCGTAAAGTGAAAGAAATATGTCAGGGTCGTAGCAAGTGGAGCTCCATAGTCTCTGCCTACCCCTATGGGAAAAAGGCTTGATAATAATGTAGGAATGTTGCAGCCTTGTGCATTTTTTATCGCATTTATCATGGGGAATGCTCTGAAGAATTGTTCGACTAAATACCTTCTGCAAAATTTCACCAACGCACCACCCGCCTGAAATTAAAATTTCATCCACACCACTTGGATAGTTGGCAATATACGTTTATAAAAATACGTTTCGAAAGGAACTTTTTCCCACGTACGACCGAACTGTGGAATCAACTTCCTGCTGCAGTGTACCTGGACCGATCGACATTGAAACCTTCAAAAAATGAGTCTATATCTTCCTGAAAGGCCGGTAACGCTACTGTTACACCCCTGGTGTTGCAGTTGTCCATAGGCAGCGGTGATCACTTACCATCAGGTGACCCGCTTGTTCGTTTGCTGCCCTTTGACATAAAAAAATGTATGTAGCTCCCACAAGTGTAAGTGTCCCGTTGTAGATAATTTAACACTCTCACCACCAATGTGGTCCGTTGTTGCCCCACAAACAATAGATTTTCTATTGTGTTTGGAATTGCGGCGCTGAGAGTGACATAAGTTAATAACAATTCAATAGTTCCATCGAGGGCTTGGGCACTATTTTGATTACCTATTTCCACCGGTACAAAAAGTCCTACTTATTACTTCAATATCCAATTTACCTACACCTACCTTCCGCTCTTGTAAGAATTAAGTTCGTTAAGAGACGTCGGGTGTACTAAGCACTTAATATAACGATTGTTCCTTCTTTGGAACTAGCAGTAACTCAATTTATTTTCATAAAGTTTGCGCTACCTAAGCCATGTTAATAAAGTAATGAGAGTAGAAAAGGATAACATTTTTGGTCTTATTTAATTGAACGAAGTAATTAATTTGATATTTTTAAACACCTGAGATAACACGATAATTTCATTAAGGGGCCACCTGAATTTTCCGGGGTCCAGTGCTGCCCCCATTTGAAATAAATCATTTGATAGAAACCGGGGACATTTAAAATTTTGTCTTGACCAGGCACAGCCCTTTAAACTATTTTATGAATTACTGTTTACAGTTTAAAGTAAGAACGTGAAGCTTTTCCTCGCACATTTGCGAAAAACGGCCACTTTTGGCGTATGTGCTAAGGAAAGCTTCACGTTCTCACTTTAAACTGTAAACAGTATAGTTTATAAAATTTGTTTGAAAGGTTATCTAGCGGCTGGTCAAGACAAAATTTAAAATGATTTCTCCGTTTCCTATCAAATGATTTATTTCAAATGGGGGCAGCACTGGACCCCGGAAAATTCAGGTAGCCCCTTAAAAACATCATTGAAGGGAAGATAGAAGGTAAAAGAGGACCAAGAAGATCCAGGTATAGCTCCATCAAGCAAATAAAGGATAAAGTGAACGTCGTGTCGTACAGCGAAGTAAAACGGCTGGCAGATGAAAGTGACAAATGGAAGAAAATTCATACTCCACCGACATGAGTATAGGTCTTAAATGATAAGGAATATAAATGTAAACGCCTATGTTCATTTTGGACCATGTCCCAAGACGCAGAGATCAAGGAACACCGCCCACAAGGTGGACTGATATTGTCCATATAGGGTAACGCGCACAAACACTCAAGGAGTGATATACCTGGCGCAAGACTATACAGCAAAGAGCATACAATTACTACGTTTCTGTACAGTGTGGAAAACTATTGTGAGGGAAGTTGCTCACGAAGATCACGACCCTGAGCCATACGACGTTTAGGTTAAATTAAAGCTTATAAAATACTGTTTAATCACATTTTATCCATTATGTTATATTTTTTATTTTAATCCATTATCTATAATAAAAAAGACACTTGTACCATTACTTGATAATAAAAAACATGCACTAGCATATTATGTGAACATTCTGGGATTTGGTCATTTTAGGATATGGACATTTTGGGATCTGGACCTATTGGGATTTGGACATTCTGGGATTTGAACCTTTTGGGATTTGGACATTCTGGAATATGGACCTTTTACACCCTCTAAACATTTTAGGATTTGGACATTTTGAACCTAAACTAAACATTTTAGGATTTGGACATTTTGAACATAAATAAATAAATAATGTTTATTTCAGATATTAGGATACAATTGTGAAGAATATATCAAAGCAAAATAATGATGTAATTATGCGTTAATTGATTAATATTTACCAGGACCAGCTATTTCAATTTATTTCAGATATTTAAAAGGTTTGCAATTGCATTACAGTGCGTCTAATCTTGATGTTACAGGGCAATCATCGCTTTCCATACATTGCCGATTGATTTCGACATTAATATAGCAGACGCACGGTAAGTCCATGATACTGAACACCTTTCCAATGGGAACATATATTGAAATATGAAAAAAGGTTTTTGGCCTCATACGACTTAGCTGATAAGCTAATCCAAGTTACTATAGTGTAGGAACTCCCAGTAGGTAGGTAGCCGCGGACTAGCTGGGGCAGTTGGAGCTCCTACATGAAGAGGTAGGTAAGGTATGTAGTGGAGAGCTTGAGAGAAACAGCACAGAGTTATTTTATTTAATTATAACATTAAAATACTGATATATATATAAATTACAATACTGATATAGGTGTAATCAGCTCGAGGAATAAATCAGAATGATGAGGAAGGAATCTAAAATTTTAAAATAGAATTTTAAAATGAAATTATTTTTTTGGAAACTGAAAAGAAGGTAAACGGGAACATGAAAGATGAGGTTTATTGTAACATCGTTATAATAGTAATAACAGTCACTGCCTAAACCAGCAAGGAAGAATCAATTTATTAAGTATCACAATTCGCAACTTTCCAACAACTCAAATCAGATACTTATTCTAAACGTCAAAACATACATTTTCTATCGGACTTGTATGAAATACAGGCTAATGACGTCATAGTTTCTTGGAGTCTAACAGCGTTTTTAATATCAGTTTCTGCAACTGCTTCTAAAATAATTTTGAGAATAGATACCTATGATGAATGACAAGTGACATTATTTTGTAACGTTAATTTTTTTTAACAGTACTAAATAATTTATTTTTGACACAGATTAATACACAATTCTATAAATTCTCTTATTTGTACTCAAAGCTACCAAAGTTTATTTAGCACTTTATTAACATACAAACACATCCAGCGACTGCAAAGAGAACTTGTATTTCTGCAGCAAGTTTTAATCTCCCAGCTTTTGTATCAGATCTTTTGAGAAAACAAGGATTTCGTGGTTTCATTTTAATTTTGATTAACGTCTGTGTTTTAGTACTAAATGAGATCACTGTTATTTTATGTTAAAAAAGCATATTTGTACGATGCAAGTTTATTGCCTGTGGCATATTTACTATTTTTACCGACTTCCAAAAAGAATGGGGTTGTCAATTCGCCGCCATCTTATTTTTTATGCATGAAAACCGATTATTCGAAGACACCTTGACCGATTTGGAAAATTCTTGTTTTGTTTGAAAGGGTATACTTGTCAAGGGGTCCCATAGAACTTTTATCAAAATCGCTTGGGTAGTTTGGGGGTGGGTCTGTTTTTAGTTTTGGAAAATTATATTAAAGTAATATATCTTTCATGGTCTAAATAAAACGTCAGCCATACAAATACGCTTACGATCTAAATGTACTCATCATCCTCCGAGCGTATTTTCCCGGTTGCATCCTCAGCGGTAACGCTACAGAGTCCGGGGTCTTCTACCTTACCAAAGAGATTTGTTGGGGTCATTGTTTTTAATGTTTTAATGATCTAAATCTACTAATCGGCTATAAACGTTTTTAAACGATAAAATGTGGTCTTGTGGCCCGTCTATCTGCTTAGAGATGCAAGTTTCAGTGAAATTTATCGGCCGCAATAGGGATAAAGATGTGATAGAGTGTGTACAAAGAACTTAAAATTTAATAATTCTCTACTCTTCAGCGAAATAGTTTGAACAACAGTAAAGTAGCAAGTTTTAGCGGCAGTACCCGCAGCTCTCAGCGGTAAGCCCGAGATTTTCGTCTCTGGTCCCGTGTTATTGTTCTCGCGGATTTTGAATAAACTATTGAAACATAAACTTGGTTTGAATTAAAATAGTTTATTTGTGAAGTTGGGCTGCGTAAACAACTGGTTTGCTAGTGAATTTAAGCTTGATTAAGAATGAATAGTTTTGCAGAATATGCAGGAAATAATTAAATGTCTTCCATAAAGCACTATGTTTAACACTTACTCGTAATATCTTATTTCTAGTCAGTTACTGTTGAAGAAGTAAAATTGCTAGTTTTAAAGCGGTTGACTTGGTCGTATGAAAAATAAAATTAAGGAGTTGTAAAATAAAAATCATGACATAGATCATAAAACCGCAAAGGACCAATCTCACAGATTGAGCTAGCTCCAAACTTAGTCGAAACTTATACTATGGCATTCTAACTCAACGATATTATATTTAGTCCGGTCAATATAGACATTTAAAATAACAAAAAGTCCCGGAGAGCCAAATATTGGTGGAGAGCTAGGGTTTACCATTGTAAATAAAGTTTTAAAAATCCCCATCGTCCCATGTGTGCTACAAAAGTTATTCGGGGTCAAAGGTAAAAATTTGAGGATTTTTCTCGAAAACGGTAAGTTTAAAAAAAATAATCTCAAACCAATGTTGTAGATCTTACAATTCTCTACAAAATGGTCTTCATGTTATTTTTATAATAGTAACCATTCCTGAGATATCGCGATTCTAAGAGTCACATTATAATGATATGCACACATTCCCACGCCACCTGTGAGGTAGTGTATTCGGCGCGTTTTTTTTTATGTGGTTTCCCCTGTAGGCCTACTCAACTAACTGTTATGATAATTTTAGGATAATTTAAGAGAACAATACCCGTCAAGTTCTAGATATTACCTTATTATTGATATTGATTATTTTGACTCAAATTTTGACCTTTGACCCCGAATAACTTTTGTAGCACACATGGGACGATGGGGATTTTTAAAACTAGCTCTCCACTAATATTTGGCTCTCCGGGAATTTTTGTTATTTGACCACTATTTTTATGTCTAAATTGACCTGACTAATTTATCATAAATACATAAAAAGATAAACATCCAAGACCCAAGGAAATTTTAAAAAGGCCATTTTCCATTTTGCCAGAAACCAAAATCTCCGGACTGGCATGTAAACCACTATGCCACGGAGGTCGTCAACTTGGTAAAAATATATCAGGATCCTTGACATTGGTTATATGCCCATGGCATAATGATTGAGCGAGTGAAGCGTCTCAGTTTCGAGATCGGCCAAAAAGGCTTTTGTCCGGCTGTCAGGTTTATTGTCAATTTGTCCGGCTGTTCTCGCCTAAAAATCGCATTTCTTAACCAATTCTTTTGAAATTTTTTATGAAGATTTAAAAAATAAGTCTTTAAAATTCTGTGCCAATTCAGCTTTTCAAAAAATTTCAAAATAGCAGAAATATTGGTGTGGAAACATATGTATTGTTGCGTAAGGAGATGAATGACACTGTCAACGTCACGAATTCGAACAAAAAGTATTCTAACTGAAGGAAAATTTCGTCAATAGCGTCAGACATGATTGGCCTAGTTGGCCTAAGCGATGGACTGTGAATCCAGAAACCGCTGGTTTAAATCACAGTCACTTATAGTGTTTTGAAGTTTTTTCTAGATAATACTAGACTAAATGGAAAAGAAATTACCGGACAGAAAATGAGTGAGAGAGAAGGCGATAGAAAATTAGTTATTTGAGTTTGGAACATTAATGCGATTTTGTTCGAATTTGGGGGGTATATAAACAGAACAAGGCGCCGCCTAAGGCAGTTTTAGTTGGAAAGTGAAATCCGAAGAAGGAAGAGAAAAGAAGAAGAAAAGAATAGTAGTGAGTAAAGTGAAACAGTGAGTAAAGTGAAGTAGTGAGTATAGTGAAGTGTTCAGTGCAGTTAATTCCGCGCGCGTGACAGTGCAGTGACGTTTCCGCGCGTGTGACAGTGCAGTGAAGTTTCCACGCGTGTGACAGAGCAGTGACGTTTCCGCGCGCGTGACAGTGCAGTGACGTTTCCGCGCGCCTGACAGTGAATTGACAGTTGAAGTGCAAAGAGGACTAATGCTGTCAGTTGTGAGTACAGCTTGTGTTGTAAATAAAGGCACCATTCCATAGGATTGTTGTTTCCTTTCTATTCCCAACCCACGCTCGTGACAATATTTTAGCCACTTCGAAAAACTTTCAAGAATGTCATAAAACTTTTTTGTTACCCTTATTAAGACAAAACTTTTTTGTCTTAAAAATCTTTTTATCCGATAAACTTCAACGCGTTTGGGTGACTCGCGAGGTTTACAGTAAGATCCACTTGTGCTTTTACATGGCCATGGCAATACTATGCCTTGCTCCAAACGGATATAATATTACAAGCCAAGAGCGTCAAGAAGACGAAAATATTGCCAATATTTGTGCCTGATTATAATACTTACTGGAAGGTCATTGATGAAGAACTCGAGGACGGACGGAGGGCGACTGGGCCCCGACGAGCAGTTGGCCTTCATCACGTCCCCTGGCGTGTAGTAGTGCTGACTCGTGTATATTGACGGCGACGATGGTGGTAGTACTGCGGAAAGATACATTGATATAAGTCTTGGTCTGGCTTGTCTGGCCAGCGTGGAAAGTGAACCTATTCTGAAATCCTCTGGCTGCTCTGGCCAAGTACAGCTCTAAAATTAGAGTGGAGACTAAAAAGACCTGATGATGATGAAGTGTTAGTCTAATATACTCAGTCCTTAGTATAATGATGATGATGGGATTCAACTGAAAGATTTTCTTAAGACAACTCACAAAATATTACTTTCATACTGTTTATTAATTTATTGTACGATTTTAGTATACAAATTTTATTATTCTCTGGATGTCAGATATTGTGCGTATTAATTAACACGCTGTTTCAATAAATAACTATATTATTCTATTTTCAATAGTTAGCTAGCTTAATGATAGATCAGTTTACAGAAAAATCTTAAGTTATACGGCATATTATTAGATATTCTAACAGAATATTAGCCGAATTCGGACGTGTCTGATAATTAAACGGGTCTTAAACAAAACATACGGACAGAAATCCACCGAATTCCTTTGGGCGTCAAAAATATTCTAACAGAAAAAATCTCATAATGTGCAGCCTAAACCTACTTTTTTGACAAATTCCCTAATTCAAATTTTCAGATATTCACTTCAAAAAAAGATGCAGTCTATGAATACCAAGTCGTAAACATATATTAGAAAAGTACACCTTACTTTCTTTACGTCACAAATTGACTAAAACACGTACGCGGCACTCGGCCCAGTACTTTGCGCGGCTCCTCACACTTAACCCATTTATTTTGGTCGGGAAGAAAAAGTTTCATGACAGAGCTGAGAGAAATTCGCGTAACACATGCTATTTTCTTTGTACGTATAAGTATTCAGTAAAGGGTTTGGTTTATAAAATTCTTGTCAGAATTCAGAAACATCTGACGATTTCTATAAAAAAATGAATAATAGTAATAAATATATACGGACAAATTACACACATTGAGCTAGCCCCAAAGTAAGCTTAAGCTTGTGTTATGGGATACTAACCCAACGATACTATATTTTATGATAAATACATATATAGATAAATACCCAAGACCCAGGACAATTTGAAAAAGGCCATTTTCCAACTTGCCCTGGCTGGAAATTGAACTCAGAACCTCCGGATTGGCGGACTAGCGTGTTGACCATCTCGTCCATATTTTGAATAAGGACGAGATGGTCAACACGCTAGTCCAGATAATAGTTCTATCCATATTTTATTCATTAAGTATTCAAATTGTTTATAGAAAATCAGTATTATATGCTTGCGTTGTAAAAGATAATTTAGTCCTTTATTATAATTGAGTGGATACCAAACAGTATAGACACAAAAGAAAAATACAAAAAAGATATTGATTATTTTCTCAGTAGCAGTCTAAAGATGAACCTTTATTGGTTAAACCTGCTGGCTTTACCGAAAAATGACATCTTGTTAAATGGACATTTAGTAGGAATATTCACAGATACATTGTCTATATATACTCGTAGTATACAAATTAGTAGGTTAGTAGTTATGTTTGTATCATCGCCCGGTCCGGATTGACATTACCACATTATTTTATGAAAAATGATACTTACCAACTACTTCCATGTTGTTGGAGACGATGGAAGTGGCGAAGGAAGGGGCGTCAGCTGTCACCTCACAGCTGAAATTCCCTGATAGCCCAAAGCTAACTCTCGTGAGCACCACTTGACTCTGGTTTGACCGCGCCAACTGTCGACAAAAAAAATTAATTAGTAGTCATAATAAATAATAAATATAAATAAATAAATAAATAAATTTTAGGGACAAATAACACTGATTGAGCTAGCCCCAAAGTAAGTCCGAGACTTGTGTTATGGGATACTAACTCAACGATACTATATTTTATAACAAGTACATATATAGATAAACATCCAAGACCCAGGACAATTTTAAAAAGGCCATTTTCCAACTTGCCCTTACCGGGGATCGAACCCGAGACCTCTGGGTGGCGGACTAGCATGGTGACCACTACGCCACGGAGGTCGTCATTATATATAGGCACAAATTACACAGACTGAGCAAGCCCCAAAGTAAGTTTGAAACTTGTGTTATGGGATACTAACTCAACGATACTATATTTTATAACAAATACATGTATAGATAAACACCCAAGACCCAGGACAACTTGAAAAAGGCTATTTTCCAGCTTGCCCTGACCGGGGACCCGGAACCTCTGGGTGGCGAACTATCATGGTGACCATTACGCCACGGAGGTCGTAATGTAAATATTTGTAGCGGATTTTGGATTTCCTTAGGGTTGCGGGGGTCAGACGTCAGTCACTTTGTGTCAAAACCAGTAACCTCGTCAAATCACCTAGAGGATGTAGCCGACCCCGGATTCTAAAGCATTTACTGCTGAGGAAGCAACAGGGCATTCATTATGAACATCCAGTGCAACGGATGCAGTGAAACCGTCGGGTAGCTGCTCCTAACAGTCGTCCTCATGATGATTGATCGACTACGCAAAATGAGTAAACCATTTATTCATAATTCAGTAAGTAAGTGAGGAGCTCGTTGGCCAGGTAGCACGTGTGCTAGCGCCTTGGCAAGTGAAGCAACCCCGGGCGTGGTCTGGTCTGCAATTGAATGGATGAGAACGCTCCTCCGTGCTTCGGAAGGATCCTATCAGTTTTCTTTCGCTCCCATCACTCTCTTTATAAATAAATAAATATAAAGGGACAGATAACACTGATTGAGCTAGCCTCAAAGTAAGTTCGAGACTTGTGTTATGGGATACTAACTCAACGATACTATATTTTATAACAAATACGTATAATATATAGATAAACATCCAAGACCCAGGGCAGTTTGAAAAGGCCATTTTCCAACTTTTCCCGACCGGGGATCGAACTCGGGACCTCTGGGTGGCGGACTAACATGGTCACCACTACGCCAAGGAGGTCCTCAAAATCCCTACTATTACCGGTACTTCTAACCTATTTTTTTTCTGCATATCCCACAAAACTGTATGCATATTTCTAACCAAGCTTCAGTCCAACCAGATATTTACGCAACTTCACAAATAAACTAGTTTAATTCAAACTCAGTTTATGCAGCTCTCTCAACAGTTTATTCAAAATCCGCGAGAACAATAACGCGGGACCAGAGACGAAAATCTCGGGCTTACCGCCGAGAGCCGCGGGTACTGCCGCTAAAACTTGCCACTTTACTATTGTTCAAACTATTTCGTTTCAAAAGAAGAGAATTATTTAATTCTGAGCTCATTAATTTAATTTTCTTATTTGGTTCAAGGCCAATTAAAGTTAGACAGCATAAGCTACTTTCTATATGAGTATGAGCTCAACCTGAAGGTGTCCATCACCTTGCGTCACTTTATATTTTAATAATTGGCCACGCGCAGTGTAGGGTTCCGTATTTACGAATGCCAACTTTGAGTTCATGCCACCAAAAACGTCTAAAAACTAATTTTCTATTGAATTTATATGAAATTTTCCTTTGCCGAGTACATTTTATTAGTTGTTCGCCTATAACTTTTTAATTTGTAAACCCTACTTAGCTCTGATAGTTTTCCTTTAAATTTCGTTATATTTACTATAGCTGTGAATTTTTTCACGTTTCCATATATAACCGTTTAGCAGATAGAGGGGGGGGGGACACTTGACTCTAACAAAAAATTTCACTTTAAAACCAAATAATTCAGAAACAGATCCCTAAATTGAAAAATGGTGTTCACAAACTCATAATATTTTTGAAAGACCTATTCCACGATACCCCACATGAGGTTAGTTAACAAAATAAAATTGACTTTTGACTTTACTTGCATGGGAGTCCCTTAAAAAAATTGTTTTTCAATATTTTATTTTACAACTTTTTCCGCATAATTAATATACATACCTATACCAAATTACAGCTTTCTAGCACTTATAGTCGCTGAGTAAAACCGCGGACGGACAGACAGACAGACAGATATGGCGAAACTATAAGGGTTCCTTGTTTACTACGGAACCCTAAAAAGCACATAAAGCGTTTCGGAAACCGCTAAAATGTAAATAAAAAAATATAAAAAAAATGTTACAAGGTATCCAATTTATCAATTTTACTCTCCATGGGCGAGATTTGAATGTTCTTCCAAATCGTTTATGTTAATAGGCGACGCGGCTAACAACCCATCACTATTTCGCTTACTTTTTCCATCTTAATGCCCACCATCACACTAAGCGTGGCCTTTGGGTGTTACAGCCCTGGGCCCTGTCTACCTCGTCAGAGATGAAGACTTAAATTTTTTTCTATATCTGTACTATCCATTGTAGCGGTTTTCAAAAATGTCTAAGCTGAATTAAACATGAAAGTCAACATTGATGAGTGACTAATACACCAGATAATACTATTTTCTTTTTTGTAGATTAAAAAGATGCTAAGATTTCTCACAATTCCAAACCACTACACCTAAAAATCACTCTAAACGTTCCGGAAACCTCTAAAAATAAGGAAAAAGATACAAAGCAAGTTATTATCGTAGCGGGCCCGTGAAATAAGAGGTTGAAGATAAAGGGTTGAATTTATGAACATCTGGCGCCGGTGTGACGGCTAGAGATAGCCGCCTTCGTAGAAAAATCGTGCAACAATGGGAATTTACTCGCGAACTAGGGTTCTAGAATGTAGATATGTCGCAGTTAGATTGTAATCCGCTATTTGATAGAACCTTTAGCTGTTTGCCACAAAGATATAGAATATACAAGTTGAGTAGATTTGCCACCGAGCGACTCCGGTCGCTCCGTAAGAGAGAGACATATTAATAATAATAATGTATTTTTATTTCAGATTATTTAAAAATCCATATAGTGTTAGTAAACTTAACCAATGTTAGTAATCAAAAAGAAAAAAAAATAAAAATAAATATATTTAAGAGATTGTTGGTAAGGCTTTGGATCGGCATTCATGTGCGAGACACATGAATTCCGATCCAATGCCTCACCATCGGACAGTCTATCCTATTTGCACACTTAGAATGCCGTTGGAGCTATTTCGGACACGCTGCATTAGCGAGGCGACTCTTTTTCTGACGATTAATGATACTACGTATATTTTTTCATGGTCGCGTTATAGGCATACTTCAAATCAAGGACCTGACATGCTTTGATAGAGCGAGATAGTCTTACTGAGATTTCTAAAAGAAGAAAAAGAAAAGAGTGCCATGTTTTGTCTCTATCACCGACCGAACATTTTTTCATGGTCGGGTTATAGGCACACTTCAAATTGCATATATTTGAAGTGTGCCTATAACCCGACCATAAAAAAAATATACGTAGAATCATTAATTGTCTTTCTCTTACCCCTGGACGCTCGGCGGCAAATCTACACTACTTGTATATTCTAAATCTTTGCTTCAAATACATCCAATTTGAAGTGGGCCTATAACCCGATCATGAAAAAATGCTCGGTCGATGATAGATACAAAACACGGTACTCTTTTCTTTTTCTTCCTTTAGGAATCGCAATAAGACTATCTCGCTCTATCAAAGCGTGTCAGGCCCTTGGTTTGCCCTTTGTTCGGTAGCCATATATTTTTATTGTTATGGCACTGACAGCCACTAGTGTCAGAACTTTGAACTAAAATCTACAATTTTACGTATTGCGACTTGATGAATACATTATGGTCAGAGGTCGGAATTAGGTAGAGTTATTTATGTACTTACACTGATTACATACAGCGACAGAATAAAGTGGATATGCCTCAAATTCGGGATTAATTTTAAAGAGCAAAAAAATCCCGTTTTTCCTTAATAAAAAGTTATTAAAACCTACACTTTTTAAACCACTGCACGCGCGACGTTGCCAATATGTTAAAACTAATAAAAATACTAATAAAAATTGTACGTAATTATCTTTGTTTTATTCGTCATATCTATCTCTGAGGTTTTTATGATTATTTATGTGTAATATTGTTGAAAACATGGGATTGTCCATTAGAAATTCCGGAAAGATCCATATTAATAATAACATTTCGATGCAAGAACATAAATAATTCTATAATTCCGACCTCTGATTATGGTTAATGCCATATATGTTTAATTATTTAACCAAAACGCTAAACGATATTCGCTGTTATACAAAACCGAGCTGTAATGCCAAACAGCTATAGGTTTTGTCAAACAGCGGATCATAGAATTCAACTGCAACAGACACGTAAACCAAATTATATTACATGTCTGTCTTAATGTCTGTCTTTGACGTCGTAGCTCTCGAATGGATGGACTGATTTCAATGCGGTGTTTTTACGTGAAAGCAAGTTTCCTTGAAGTTATTTAGCTATGTATGATAGTTGATTCAGCCGAATGGCTGAATCAACTATCTTACATAGCTAAGAATTTATGAATAAAAGTGAAGCTTTAAAGTCGGGGGTGTTTTCATTTGTCTGGAAAATAAACTACATACATACATATTATCACGCTTGTTTCCCACAGGGGTAGGCAGAGACTAAGGACCTCCACTTGCCACGATCCTGACAGACCTCTTTCGCTTTATCTACACTCATCACTCTCTTGAAGCATGCCCGCCGGTTACGGGTAATTCTGACCTCTCTTTTTACGAGAACCTCTGCAATCTGATCGCTGTAGGTTCGTCTAGGACCCTGACCCACTCAAATAAACTAGTTTTATTTAATTTAGAAACGCATGGACAAGGTATACCCTTAATAAATCGAACCATGGGCTATGCTATATCACTTCAGTATAATGACATAAAAATAACACTCAAAAAAAAAATTGGCATTTCCATTAAGAAGTGTACGTCCGCCCGAGCCGATTGTCTATTGTTTACCTGAAGGTTATATGCAATAATATAATATGCCCGAATTTTCTTTACCCGAATGTTTTATTTACTATAAAAGATAGTGACATACTCTTGTTTGCCTGTACATTAGATTCCATAATGATATGAGTGCCATATGTATTGTAATCTATTTTATTAATTGCTAAAATATTATTGGAAAAGAATATTTCAACGCCATACTAAATTACTTTCTGGTAGCAAGTCGTTTTTGAAAGGGTCACAGGTCTAACTTAACCTAACCTACTTTCTGGTAGCAAGTCGTTTTTGAAGGAGTTACAGTTATAACTTAACCTAACCTAATTTCTGGTCGCAAGTCGTTTCTGAGGGGGTCACAGTTCTAACCTAACCTACTTTCTGGTAGCAAGTCGTTTTTGAGGGGATCACAGTTCTTACTTAACCTAACCTACTTTCTGGTCGCAAGTCGTTTCTGAGGGGGTCACAGTTCTAACCTACTCTAACCTACTTTCTGATCACAAGTCGTTTCTGAGGGGGTCACAGTTCTTACTTAACCTAACCTACTTTCTGGTCGCAAGTCGTTTCTGAGGGGGTCACAGTTCTAACTTTACCTAACCTACTTTCTGGCCGCAAGTCATTTCAGAAGGGGTCACAGTTATAACCTACCCTAACCTACTTTCTAGTCACAAGTCGTTTCTGAGAGGGTCATAGTTCTAACTTAACCTAACCTACTTTCTGGTAGCAAGTCGTTTCTAGGGGGGTCACATTTCTAACTCCTAACCTATTTTCTGATAGTAAGTAATTACGATGGCAAACGATGTTATAGCATATGATAATTACGGCTTACAATGATGATTACAAGTGATATTATTGAAATTAAATTAATGGGAAATAAAGTTTCTAGCACGTGACTAATATAGTAAACAACGAGTATGACATATGAAATTATAAGAAACAATATTATGTCTATTGACGATGACAGCAGATGAAATTATGGCAAATAAAATTCTGGTAAGTGGGTGTATACCGCCCGAGCCATTTGTATGGGCATGTAAATTTTTTATTTAATTTTTGACTGTTATTTTATTATTTATTACTAGCTGCTGCACGCAATTTCACTGGCGTGAAATTTGAAGATGACGAAAACTTTTTCTCCTGATATTAGATTTCAATAAAACAGCCTACCTATATGTTGCTCGCAGCTGAGTTTATTCTATTATTGAAAACCGCGTAAAATGCGTACAGTAGTTTCGAAGATTAGCGTGATAATGCATACCGATAGACACCATTTTTTCCCCTCTTTTTTGTGTTCAGTTACTATTTTTTTATTGGGTATATGCATGAAAAAAATATTTGTTATCTAACCAGTTTTTCCATAAATATTCAAAAGTAAATTACTAACAGTGAAAACAAAATAAGAATTGGTTAAAAAACTAACGAGATATAACAATTTCCCGAAAATATATCTATCTTACTCGCAAAAACGCTACTTTCTATGGCAAATGTATAGATGATATGGACTTCGACGTCACCAGTCCATATCGGACTTCTCTTTCTAATTGAAACTTTAAAGTATCACATGTTCGTCGCTGATTAAGATATTTTAAAAATTCTTTCATATTTGATTACTGTGGTAAATAAAAATTTAATTGAGCATATAAAAAAAATACGTGCATATTCTTCATGTACAATCATGCGATTCTTACTGTTTTATGATATGTATTGATTGATTCCTAGTATAGTTATGAAGTGGTTTGATTTATAACCAGTATGTCCCTTTCACCCACGTTTATTTAAAGGAAATGTCACTACACAAAGTACCTAATTTAAATTCGTCACTAAAAGCAAGGACCCAGAGGAATTATCACATACGAGTGAAACGTTAAGTAAAACGGAGCGGTATTCCAATTCATAGTTTAATCAAAATGCCGGGCTGTCCATCGGACAAAGGGACGGAACGATAACAATAATAGTGTATTTTAGAGGTATTATAGAACGTTTGCGAGGCGTTGAGGCGCTTTGTATACTAGTTTGGTGCGAGGCAGAAACCGTAGCGAGAGCAATTTCTAGGGCGCGTTCAGACGACACGCGCACGCTAAGCCCAAGCCTTGCGCACGACAAGCGCGGTTTAAATTTGTTGCATCAAAGTCAAAGTCAAAAATAATTTATTTATCTTTGGATATTTATATCACTTAATAATTGTCATTTGTTTTTTTCTTTCGATTTCTTAATAGTTAGTTGTTGACGTCAGATCGTTTACTTACAACTAAGTTTACTGTCGCCTCCAAAGCGCAAGTACAGAAGAAGCGGTAACAAACTGTACTGCAGCATTTTCTCCAATAACGTCAACCTTACAATTATACTGATATTAAAGTTAGATATGTGAACTGAGAATACATTGCTATGTCATAATTATTAATTAAGAATGATGTCAAATTTGAAATTAATGTCAATTTGTAAATAAAGTACATGTACCGATTGTACTCAAATTATGTCATTTGTGAGTGTACAAATATAAACCTTTAAGAGGGACCCGCGCCAAGCTCAAGCCAGACGTTCTTGTTTTTAAGATAATCATCGGTTCCATAATAAGCCTTCTCACAATGTATTTTCTTTACATAAGCTTTAAATTTTCCATCTGGCATATCAAGGACCGGTTCTGGCAATTTATTGTAACACATTATACAGTTTCCCTTAAACAATTTACTGACTGTTTTCAGCTTTATAATACGGGGTAACTAAAACATTTATGTTACGTAAGTTTCTACCCGTAAATAAGGCAATATTTTCCCTTACATACATATTGTTTTATTAAATAAGGCAATATTTTCCCTTACATACATATAATTTGAGTCCTATCACACATCTATACAATTCAAATTGCATTTACCGAAGTCCAGTCGGGGCGAGCGCCGGGCAGCGCAAGGCGAAAGCAAATCAAGAGCGTAGTTTAGGCGAGGCGTGTGCGTATTGATTGCGGTTAATACAATTTAAGTTGTATTGATGTGTGCAAGGCTGATAGGGCTCAAATTATATGCAACAAATTTCATAAATTTCCAAGCGCGCTATGCATGTGCTGAGCATGCGCTAAGCGTGGGCTTGGCGTGCAAGTGTTGTCCGAACACGCCCTTACTCGACTACGGCTGAGCCGTTATGTTTGTTAATATGCTCATCGGTTCTATCTTCAAAGTATCGGTGAACGGTTTTCGACTAAAAAGTAACGTGCGCGCGTGGCAGCGCGTTATCCTCATATTCTCTCAGAGCCGTTGTCGACACACCGTGTCTTGATTATCGGTTATTGATGATGAAACCCAAAAAAATGAGATTAAGCAATAAACGGACCATTAGTGGGACTTAAACTTTCTACTTCTCAACCTACCGAGCCGCGGTGACTTCAAATCACCTCGTCCATCTTCATCGCGTATAAATGTGGTTGTTTTTCTCAATAAAACTTACGTGAGTAAATATTATGAATATTTTTAAACGGTACTGATTGATTTAGACAATCATCACCAGGGTAAGTGTTAGGAGCGGTGACCCGATGATTTCACTGCCCTCTCTACACTGAGCAGCAGTGAAACAATAATACGTGAACCTATTAACAGTATTCATAATTAATGTAGTTGTTATTGAAGTGTTGCATGTTGTTGATTCAAAACAGATCTCTAATTTACCTGACATACAAGTATAAGTTCGTATATCAATGCAGTTCCTCATGTGAACAGCAAAAGGAAATATCCATTTGAGACTATACCTGAGTCTTCCACTCTAGCAAATGGAACTTAAGTCTATGTCGTGTGCATTGGACCAATGGTGTAGTATCATTTTGCACGAAGCCTGTGTGTGCAACTTTGCAATAGATCATTGACAATTATGTAAATAGACTGGTGGTTAAGGTACGAAATATAAATAATGTATATATATAAGTAATAATAATAGGCATAGTAAGGTACGAAAGTGTTTTTATCAATGTGTGTTACCAGTGATGACTTATGGCTCTGAGACGTGGTCCCTTACTATGGGTCTCATAAGAAGGCTCAAGGTCACTCAACGCGCTATGAAGAGGGCTATGCTCGGTGTTTCCCTACGTGATCGAATCAGGAATAAGGAAATTCGTAGGAGAACAAAAGCCACTGACATAGCCCAGCGGATTAGTTCGTTGAAGTGGCAGTGGGTGGGACACATAGCGCGAAGAACCGATGGCCGATGGGGCAAAAAGGTTCTCGAATGGCGACCACGTACTGGCAAGCGAAGCGTAGGACACCCACTCAAGGTGGTCTGACGACCTGACGAATAATAGTGGACGTTGTGCGGCTGAAATGATGATGATAAAGGTTACTTTAGAGCATTAGGAAAAAATCATCAACTCATCACACGATTACAAATAAAGAGGAATCTTCTCTCCTCGCCATATCCTTATACGGTTGGCCCTCCTAATACTTTTGCGCCATTTTGTTTTTCATAACAAGTATAAGTCTCTTTTCTTTTATATTTGTCGTAATATTTGACGTAATATTTAAATAATGAAATCAAATTTGCCTTTAAAATGCCTGGGTGTGTAACTTTAAGTGTGAAACTATAGACATTTTGCTTAGAGACAGGTCTTGATCTTGTTAGTTTGTAGTTTAGTAAGAGTCTTTAACTTTCGTTTAAATAATGCTTGGCATTCAAAAAAAAGAAAGAAAAGAAAACTATTTAAAGTTATTTAAATAAATAAAAAAATGTTTATACCTACAACATCACGTAAATAAAAATATCACACTAATATTATAAAGTCGAAAGTTTGTAAGTGTGTGTGTACTTCTTCACGAGCAAATGGCTGGACCAATTTTGATAAAATTTTATATGCAGGAAGCTGACACCTTGGGTAAGCTCATAGGCTACTTTTTATATCCGCGGGTAACACCGCGAGGTGCAGCTACAGATAAATTTCATGTCGGTATAATTCAAATGGCTGAACTTTTACCATCTATTTCACTTTTAAGTCTATAGAGCGCATCCTTGCGTGTGATGCTTTCGCGATACGTCGCATGCTCCATGCACCTTAATGTTAGAGCTTCTTAGATTCGGAAAATGGCAAAGTGCTTAGTTTTGTGTTGCGACGGAAACGGGGCGTATTGGAAATTTCATTTGGAGGAAGATTTCAATATTTTGTGAAAAATATATTGAAAGAATTTTTAAGTTAAGTTTAGATAAGTAAAACATAAAATATAGCGTATATTTTTACAAGATATCTTGAATACAGTTACGTATTTAAGTTGTTACGCTTCAACGCACGTAATGCACTTTCTAGCGTTATTTTTTATCTCGGCTCCGTTGGTTGTGAGATCATTGCCATGATAATTACTTTATACCCAGCATTTTTATAAACTTACCTCAAACGCAAACACGAAGGTGCCAATGTCTATCTTTAATGTAAGTATCAAATACCGAAACCAGATTTTTCAGCAACCTGAAAACATAAATATGACACCAAGCTGGGACCAATGTCTTCATAAGCATTTTACAGCACTAGTTATTTGACTTTTGGACCAACCACGCTCGTTGATCTATCAAGCTCCTCACCTTCTAACGTGACGAATCCCATTTTAGCTTTGAGTATTGAAATAGCACTTAAGCCATCGTAGGAATTCAGCCTTATAACAGTATAACGCATAAGGTTATTCCAGTAACTGGCATACGGTCAAATAGTTACCGACTGGTAACTGCATTTCCGACAGCTTAACGCCTGGAACGTCTTAGTAATTGATTGATAGTGTACCTGACATGGTTTATGCGGTCCAGATTATCAAGTCCAGGTTAGATATATGAGAGGCACTTAAATACTCTTTTTGTAATATAAGAGCTTAAACTCTTGTCGGTGGATTAAGTGGAGAGACTCCATTCCTCTCTTCTCTCTGACATCTTTTTTAATTTCCTAGTAGGACCTAAATCCTAACTTTCCTTTCGTTCGAAAAACTTCATTCTCGGTCTTGATATCCCTCGTCTCCCTTCTATCTTTCCTTCTACTTATTCTACAGATATTGAGATGTCTTGTTAGGTTTCCAACCATCTTCGCTCTTCTATTTTTAATAGTTTGTAAAATATTTTGTCTCTCTCCTGCTCTATCTAGTATCTCTTTATTGCTCACTCTATCCATCCAACTTAATTTCTCTACTCTTCTCCAGCACCCAATCTCGAATGCTTCTATTCTTCCTCTGTCTTTCTTCCTCATTGTTCAATTGTAACTAAACTACGAAGGCGCTAAATTCCAATAAGATTCACTTGATTATAATTACTTTACATTAAAATACACTGACACATATTAAAATAAATTAACTAACGCTTTCTCTTTTCACTTAAAACCCGGCCAGCAAAACATAAGTAAGGAATACAACTAAGAATTTAATTAATTTAGAAGGGAAGTAGGTAAATATTGTGTATAATAACGCAAATGATAAATTGATAAAACAATGTGTTCTCTGCGACTGTTTTGTTCTGAAAGGTACAATAATTTTGTTTTAAGATTTGCGGAATTTAGGCGAAATAAATTGGAACACAAAGGAATGTTTATATAAGCTGCCAATAACAGATGTTAAACAAATAGGGAAATTATATTTTATTTTGTTAATAAAATATGTTTTGAGATGTATTAAGATCATTATTGGCTGATGTCAAAAGGGAATTAATATACTTATCGCTATGAAATTTTCTCATAAAAACTTGCTTTACGGAGGTGAAAACCATTTTAAATTCTATTTATTTTAGAAGTATATAGTTAATTGGACAAACTAACATATAAACAAAAAAACACTATTTTTTTATAAAAAAAATATACGTTCATACGGTTCATATTCAACTCTCAGTGCAGATTTTGCAACTACAATTCACATTTCATGTCATACCCAACATCAGTAAATCCCCAACAATCCTTACATCAGTATATTTTGTACCCACCATTTAAATATTTGTTTTATCCAATATTTATAACTTTTTCAACAAAACTTTTATACCTTAATAAAAGGTCAAACAATTCAATTGCCTTTGGAGGAAAACAAAACAAGACTAATAAAAATACCAACTTTTTGCAACTTAAAGAAGGGAACGGCCATATTGTTCAAAGTAAACGTTTTTACTGGTTTTCTGAGCAATTGAGCATCACATTAAGTGATTCCGAGCCATAAAGCCCACGCTCAACAGGTAAAAATGATACCTCGGCGAGAATTATGGACTAAGTAACAACATTATGTCTGTCAGTTCAGATTTTTGGGTAATTTTGGTGTAATCGCCTGTAACAACATTTATTTACGCAATGTCCAGTCAACGAATCGGTCACAGGGGGTTGTAAAGTGCGTGAGCGGAAACCTAAGCAATTCCTACAGAAACTTGTTCAGGCGCTTGGAGTATACATACTAAAAGTCGTAACGTGTAGGAGGTGAGCCGGGTGGGGGAAAAGTTCTCAATTTTTGCTCAAAAACAATGCGTCGTAGCGAAAAAGTTTACAGATTAAATAGGACTTATATTAGAGATGTAAAGAACTCGAGTGTTTGAGTCTTAATTCAATAGACTCGGCTCAATTTTACAAGACTCGGTGTACTAACAAAACTCAGAGCCTTGAGTCGAGCCGAGCTCCAGTCCTTTCTCGAAAACTCGAGCGCCAAATTAGAACTCGTATTTCAAAAAGAGCTCGAGTCTTAAAAAGAAGCTCACGTCTCAAAAAGAACTCGAGTCTTAAAAAGAGCTCGAGCGTAACGAGTCTTGAGCGTTCGAGGTTGATTTATTTAAAAATACATATTTGACACTAGCTGTTTCCCGCGACTTCGTAAATTATAGCCTATGTGTTAATCTGACGTATAACTTATATTACTGTAAAGTTTTAACCAAATCCGTTCAGTAGTTTTTTCGTGAAAGAGTAACAACCATTCGCATATATCCATCTATTCTCACAAACTTTCGCATTTATAATATTAGTAGGATTTTCAAAAGCTAAGAATACTAGACTTTACAATATTAACTAAATTACTATTATATCTCACAAAAACAAAAAAAATATTGCCCTGTTTTTTGTATATAACATTCGTTATAAATGCCTACATAAATGCGTAATAAATGCCTCCCTATTAATTTGTTTAAAAATAAACTTTACACATGGTTGACTGAGGAAGCATTTTGTATTATAAATGATTTTTAGGTATGAATTCAAATTTTGCATGCTGGAAACAGCTAAGTGTAACCACGCTTAAGCGAAATAAATCATTTCATTTCATTGTATACATGTTTTGCATACAAATTGTAGCCTATGTTCACTCGGACAATAATGACAAATCGATTGTCATCTCCCTTGTCAAAATTGGATAAACGGTTTAGTTTTTTACTCACTAAGCGCCCTGAAGAAGTTTCCCGCTCACGCACTCTACAACTACTTCGTTGACTGAACATGTAAGAATTGATTAAAACTAACGTGAGACACTAACGTAATTTATTTTTGGGAAACGGGTCCACTCATGTACCAAGTCAACAGGCCAACATGTTTCGATCTCATTCGGAGGTTATCCTCAGGGCAAATGTGGCTTTAAGACGCGCACGAGGACACGTTCCGAGCCGCACTGGGTAATGGTATTTATAATATTTGAATTGTTCCGTTTATTTAAATTATAAATTATTTTAAAGAAAGGTTAAGGGTACCCGCGTTTTGCGATGACCACTGCTGAGAATTAACGTCGAAGTAAACTTATTAATTAACAGTGTTGGTCGCCTACTTGCCAGAATAAGGGCTTTGTCAGTTTACAAAGACCCAGGGTAATACAATGTTATCAGAATATGAATATAGCATGGATTGGAAGTATGCGAATAAAAGACTTAATCCAATTAACAGAATAAGTGTACTGAGTGTTCTTAAAAAAGGAGCCAAGCTGACGTTTTCTAGGCGGCCCGTTTACGAGTTGACGCGTGCACCTGCTATCGTTTAACCCAACCATATAAATAAATAAACAAAACTGAGTACAAATATACGATTATATATATGTAGTGACACAACTTTGGTTGGAAGGATGTGTCTTTTGTCGTATCGCAACATGAGCGATTTGAACCGCGGTGCGAATCGGTCAAGTACTGTTTTTGAATAGATTTATTTTCACCGCAGGGGTTAAAGCGAAGCGAATGGCTCAAGATATCTTTTGGAATGGGTCGTCTTTGACCCATGCAGCCTGCTCTTTTCGTAGGTCTAGATAAGTTGTAAATCTAAGGGATATGTAATAAAAACTGTCCAAATTGAATAATAAAAGGAAAACTATTTTGTTAACCACTGCGGCCCGAATCCATTCCAAAAAGTTTTTGAGCGATTCGAACTACGATGCAAAGGATTCAAATAGAGCTCGTGGGCGATTCGCACCACGGCTCGAAACGACTAAAAGAATCAAAAGGATACCACAAAACTACAGACACTTCCACGGCCAACACTCCATTAAATATTCAAAGGGACGGAATTCATGAATTAGCAATTTGTTACATTAATTGCTATATTTATTTGGCTTGGTTAAGCAAAGTTGGAATCACAAGTTAAGCGGTAATGTTAGGAAAACAAACAATTATTTGTGAGGGTCCTTGATTTGCGAAACCAAATTAATTTATTTTGCGGTAATTTGATAAGGGTTGTAATTAGTTTGTAATGAGTAAACCCCGATATCTAATGCTCAGTTTGGGACAAGTGATGGGGCAATTTCTATAATTCGAATCAATAAATATAAATAAATATGGACAAAGAACACTAATTGAGCTAGCCACAAAGAAAGTTCGAGATTTTGTTATGGGATACTCACTTAACGATACTATATTTTATAACAAATACATATATAGATAAACATCCAAGACCCACGACAATTTTAAAAAGGCCATTTTTCAACTTGCCCTGACCGGGGATCGAACCCGAGACCTCTGGGTGGCGGACTGGCATGGTGACCACTACGCCACGGAGATCGTCATCAATACAAAAGGAAGTTGATTCACTCATTGACAAACATATCGGAAGGTTTGATTCATACTTAACAGAGCTATGCTATAGGGATTTATGTTAATAATTATGAAATTAAAGATTTTTATATTTTTATATGATCTGTATAGTGAGGTAGATAAGTATTGAGTATGTATTACAATTGTTATTGTTTTTGAATCGGTGTAAAATGTTAAAAATTTTATTTATGGCAACAGGGATTTTCCTAGGACAAAAATATATGATTTGGTCCAGTCAAGAAAATAAAAAGTCACAAAATAATAACACATGACATGATCATATTCATTCCAACGTGTTTTTAGATTTATTATTGCAGAAAAACTGTCATTAAAGGCGCTATTTGACTCCAAAAAAGGATGAAGTCATAGGTCTATATTTCATACAATTTCCATATAAAATGTTATAATTGTATTTTTGGTCTTTAGTACTTTGGCCAGACAGAAAGGCTTGCACAATAAAAACTTATTTCAAACGTTAAAACAAAAATTTTCTTTGGGATTTGCATGAAATACAGTCTAATGACATCATAGTTTCTTGGAGTCAAAAAGCGCTCTTAATATCAGTTTTTCTGCAAAATAAATTAAAAATCACGTTGAAAATGCATATGATCATGTCAAGTGACATTATTTTATGAAATATTATTTACATAATAGCACCAAATAATTTATTTTTCACCCAGGAAAGCACCCAATTTTCACTGAGAGGTGACGTCACAAGTCCCCACTTCGGAACTTAGACGCTCAGTATCCTTGTGATTTTTACTAATTGGATGAATCCTAAATTAACTGACCATTGTTTTGGAATAATCTAACTGACGTAATATCTAAATATACATAACTCAAAGGTGACTGACTGACATTGTGATCTATCAACGCTCAGCCCCAACCACTGGACGGATCGGGCTGAAATTTGGCATTCAGGTAGATGTTATGACGTAGGCATCCGTTAAGAAAGGATTTTAATCAATTCTACCCTCAAGGGGATAAAATAGGGGATGAAAGTTTGTATGAAACTTTGTCAATTTTAAACCGATCGGGCTGAGACTTTGCAAGCATAAAGCTACTATGACGTAGGCATCCCCTAAGAAAGGATTTTGATAAATTACACCGCTACGCGAGCGAAGCCGCGGGCAAAAGCTAGTATAAAATAATATTTTTGCTAAAGATAAAGACGTGATAATAAACATGTACCCTCATATTCATAAAAAATAAATATCGTTTGCTAACCCATTTTAGTTAAAACATGTTTTGTCCCTTTCCCTCTTTTCAATATTGTTAATTGAAAGAACGAGACAAAACATATTTTAACGAAAGCAGGTTTAGCAAAGGTTTGATAACTTTTATGAATATGGGGGGTAGTGTACAAATCCTGCACACTAATCATCCGTATTATTTTTTAACCCCCAACAAAAAAGAGGTGTTGCAAGTTTGACTTAAATGTCTGTCTGTGGCATCGTAACTCTCGAGCAGATAGACCGATGTTAATGCGAATTTTTAACTTGAAAGCAGTTTTCCTTGCGGTGGTTCTTAGCTATGTTTGATGGAAATCAGTTTAGTACTTCAAAAGTTATGGAGGGCAATCGCTTGAAAATCGGGATATCTTTTTTATATTTTCCTGGCAAATAAACTGTTAACAGGCCAAAATTCTCTGTCAACTGTTTAGTTAGAAGTTGGCCCAAAAGCTTAAAATACTTAACCGTCACACTTGTTCCTTTGATACGAGTTTTCTCTATCCCTTGTGATAATATCTCATCACTTATTTATACGTTTCAACCAAAACCTGCATTTAAATGAAGCGAGCAGTTTGCGACAGTTCTCCCGAGACAAATCATCTAAACTTTCCCGCATATGTACGGAAAATTTGAAATACCGCAGTTGAAGGAGTAAAAATAACATAGAGCCTAATATATCGATAGGTAAAAACATGTAAAATGTAAGCAAAACAAAAAAAAATACGATTTAGGCTTTAACTATATTCTATAGTGGGAATTGGCGACTTGGCTAGAAGAGAAGACAGCCGATGGACCGAAGCAGTAACTGAATGGTCGCAGAGACAGGGAAACAGATCAGTAGGGAAACCACGGGCCCGTTGGTCAAACGATATTATAAGATTGGTTAAGGTTGAGGTTAAGCGTAAACAGAGGTCAAGAATACACACAGGACCATAGGAAATGGCGCAAAAAAAGGGAGGCCTGTGCCCAGCAGTATGTTGATGTAGGCTGAAAATGAGGATAATGATGATAGTTTTTTACCTTTATGCTTTTGTTAAGGAATGCAAGCATTACTAGAAGTGACATTTTGTAATATTTAAAGTATTTATCACTTTGAAGCAGGCGCCAACAACGTGCGTTCTAACGCGCGCCATAAGTAAAAAAAAAATGCAAACAAATACAAAATGCATTCTAATATATCATATTCCAAAAACAACCAAGTAAAAAATGCAAGAAAAGATGTCAACCTACATATTTATGAAGCGTTAATTATCCATAATTTCTTAAATATAAACTACTTATTTAATAGGCTTATAATTTAAATAGCTTATAAGTGAAGTGCTTGACAACATTCCGACTGGCTAGCTTGTAGAGACTAAAAAGGCCTTATGATGATATGATGCTAAATTCCATTTTGTAATATTTTGAAATCGCGAGAAGTACCTATATCGATAGACATTGAGGCTAAATTGAATAACGCTTAAACTCTATAGTATTATCTGCTTGACGCTTCCGTTACGTATGTGTGTACTATGTCATATGTCCCCACTCATAACTTGGAGATATGGCCGTTTAGACTGACTTTTCAAGTTTATGTCTGCTGTCAGAGTGTGTTTTGACATTTTCTTTATGTTTCCGCATCGTTTAAAATAAATTGTTTATTTTTGAGTTAACCGTACCGTATGTTTGTGGCATGTTTAATGTACCATTAAATTCGGATTTTTATGAGCCTCACTTTAGTGGAATAGCTTATTATTCTATAAATATTAGACTCATTTTATAATTTTTCCTTATTTTCAGTTTGACGTAAATTGGATCCAGAGATGGGTTGAAGACCACTTTGCTGATAAGTAGATAGTATTGAACCTTTCTTATGTCGTTGCGTAGATTTACGAGAGAATGCATTTATGCATTCCGGCATACAAGGAGTAAATAGAAAATTAAACGTACTTTAAATGCTTATCTAAAAAGGATAAAATCGGTCAAGCGCGAGTCGGACAAGCCGGCGTTCATCGATTTAAAAGACGTTATCAGAAACTGCTGATTGACAAAAGTTATTATAATAGGCCGGAATATTGGACGGACAAACTAGTTTATAAGGACATTTTATTGTATAATACAATGACACTACTATTTTATATTAAACGTATGTACCTATATTTAATATTAATTATGATGTGACAATAACTGGTAAATAATAAGTTAGTAAGTATATGTGGTGACAAGTGAATAATTTTAATGAAAAGATGAAATGAATAAGTAAGAAATGAATGAGTATTATGTAAATTTATTAAAAATCAGAATGCAATCCGCATTCTGATTTTAAATTAATTTACAAAATACTCATTAAAACAATTCAATTCCTTTCATCTATTCATTAAAATTATTCACTTGTCACCACATATACTAACTTATTATTTACCAGTTATTGTCACATCATAATTAATATTAAATATAGGTACATACGTTTAATATAAAATAAGTAGTGACATGTATTATACAATAAAATGCCTAAATAGTCAATTTTTTAAATAGTATTATCAATAATTGTAAAATGCATGACAATGAATGTATGTGTATATTGTTTGAAAATTGCGTATAATTGACATATAAAAACATATTACGAATAATGTAAGTTAGCTAAAAATATTTGTATCTCTGACCTATGTTTTATAAAAGAAATATAGATTGTTTAAACCTATAATAGCTGTACTTACATCAACATTGATCCCAGCAAAAGGAAAGATCTTGGTAGCAGGGGTCTCAGTAGGAGAGTAGCGATAAAACTCGTGCCGGCCCCTGTACCACTTCACTGAGTACAGGGGGGCATCAGTCAACTCGTACATGCAAGCGAGGGTAGCGTCTGACCCTCTTTGGACGACCGGTGGTGATATCCGGAGTTCTGTTGCCCGGAGACCACCAATACCTGGTGACAATGAGGAAGTGTATCTTTCAATGTGTACAGTTTCAAGACAAATTCTGTCTTATTATAAAACCCAGACTTACTTTGTAACTACGTTTAAACCATTATCCGACCAAATCAAGTTGACATCTTGTAATATCACACTATCTCACGTGTCAATGTCAACTTCATTTTGGACGGATAATGGTTTAAACCTAGTAACAAAGTTAGTCCTGTTTTTATAACAGGGCGGATTAAGTTTACTACTACCTGACTAAAACCCGACTACGGAAAAATTCTTACTGAAAATAGGTTTATCCAGTTAATAATCCTAACTCTCCTATTATATTCTCACTTATAATATTATAAATGCGAAAGTGAGTTTTATATTTGTTTGTTAACAATAATATAGTTTGAGGCCCCAGGAAGGACATAGAATAGACAAGTTTCTATCTCAAAAATCATCCATTAAAGGAATAAAAATGGGAGTGGAACTTTGTATGGAGAATCCTATTGTGCCATATAAAAGTAGATTTTATTAGAAAGCTAGTAAAATATAATAACAGCAGCGAGTAACCGCTACCCATGCTAAAACGGAGATGTTTCTGTCGCGGTTGTTTGTATTTGTTTCTCTTTCGTTCATAATTACTTATACTCGTTTCCTTCTCTTAAGGGGCTACATGAATTTTCCAGGGTCCAGTGCTGCCCCCATTTTAAATAAATCATTTGCAAGAAAACGGAGATATCATTTAAAATTTTGTCTTGATCAGACACTAGATAACCCTTTAAACTATTTTATGAACTACTGTTTACAGTTTAAAGTGAGAATATGAAGCTTTTCTGCGCACATACGCCAAAAGTGACCATTTTTCGCAATTGTGCGTAGAAAAGCTTCATGTTCTCACTTTTAACTGTAAACAATTGTTCATAAAATAGTTTGAACGGTTATCTAGGGTCTGATCAAGACAAAATTTTAAATGATATCTCCGTTTTCTTTCAAATGATTTATTTTAAATGGGGGCAGCACTGGACCCCGGAAAATTCATGTAGCCCCTTAACCATTAAATGCCTGAATTTTCCGATTTTCATAAAACCTACATCGTTGGCCAAGAATAGTCCAAGTAACAAGGGAAAAATAATAAAAAAATATTTACTTTGTTTCATGGCTAAAAAGTAAAAAAAAGAACAAATTTTTTGAAACAAACCCCTTTAAAAAATAAAATGATTTTTCAAGTTCGTTATTTTTACATAGTTACAAAAACATGTTTTATTTCCTATTCAATGCAGTTAATTTTATGTCTAAACGACCAGTTTTAGTATTTAAAATATTTAGTTTTTCAATAAATATGGATTTTGGCTCTACGGTTTGCTGTCGCGAGAAAGTTGACTATTAAAAGAGCAATGCCTATTAAAGACCACCCCACATTTTTTATACTAAAAGGATAGTATAACACTTATAAGCATGAACAAATTATAAATATTTAGATGCGTCCATATTTTATGAGCGTAGAAAGAGATGGTATCACATTTAATACACTAGGTACTTATGGGTTATCAATATAACTCTCTAAATGAGAAGAACACTTTTTCCTTCGCAAAGTACGAAGGTCTTAGGCGAAGGTCCTCTCAAACAATTCGTCTCTCAAGTACATACTAAAGTCTCTGAAAATAATTAATAGATCCTTTTACATTATCAAGGCAGCTAATGTGAACGATGAACAGCTATAAAGCGGCGCCATCTGCTCCTGTGTCTCAATGGAATTCATTACACGATGTTTTCTGCACAAAGGAAAAGTTCACTTTGTAACTACTCCTTTGCTTTGTAAGTAGTTTAGTGTCTTAGAACGGATATAGCAATATCGAATTACTTTTTTCGCCATTAACATAATTTAAGAGCGGTGGTTTTATCGGTGGACTTTCTTGCATTCTATTCTGTTTTCGCCAACCTCTTGACACCTTGATACGACATTACTGTCACCTATTCCTTCACTTCAATGTTCTTTTTTTTCAAACTGAAGCAACCTAATATACAAATCAAATGTCTTGGAAATCTAGAAGATAGTTATTTTAATATTTTTTCGAAGCACTAAACATAGTTCAATTCTTTTTTGCTAAACTGAAACACCCTTTTTACACAATAAATATCTCAGAAATCCAGAAAGATAGTTATTTTGATTTCTTTTCGGGACAAATGCATTGCTTTCTGCTTAAATAAAAGCCGATCGAGAAGCTAAATTATGTCAATAGACGATTTACATGTGACATGTTACGAGTGACATAATTGTCTTATAGCACCCTGACGATAAATCTTCACCTAAGTAGTGTACCTTTGTCTTAGCAAAGAAGTCGCCTGTCTCTCAAGTACTTAAAATAATTAATAGATCCTTTTACATTATCAAGGCAGCTAATGTGAACGAAGAACAGCTATAAAGCGGCGCCACCTGCTCCTGTGTCTTAATGGAATTCATTACACGATGTTTTCTGCACAAAGGAAAAGTTCACTTCGTAACTACTCCTTTGCTTTGCAAGTAGTTGAAGAATGGAAATATTTTAAAACGAAGATTTAGCAATATCGAAGGGCGTGTTCGGACGATATGCGCATGCCTAGTACAGGATTAGCGCTCTTCGAAATTAGTTGCATATAATAGGCATGACGAATGGAAAAATATTTTAAGCCCATCAGTTAGATTATAAAAAAATATTGTAAGTACACATATTTTTTATTTTCTCTGTGAATCAAAAAATGACAAAGATACAACGCAGTCAACGCGTTAAGATTTCGCAAGACGTCACGGCTACGTACGATTTTAACATAGAGGTGACGTCGCAAGCCCCCACTCCGGAACTTTGATGCTTTGTATCTTTGTGAATATTTACTTTTTTGGCAAACTGAAAAATATGGGTCCATTATTTTTGGATAATCTAAAAGACGGACTAATTACAATTATACTTTTCTAACCCTATCGTCACTCCTATTTATGTCCTATCACACATCAATACAAGTAACAAACGCGCACGCCTCGATTACGCCACGCGCTCGCTTTGCCTCCGTTTTGCTTTGCCCGCCCGGCTCTCGCCCCGACTGGACATTTACTGAAGAAAATGCAATTTGAACGGGTGACGATAGTCCGTCTTTTAGATTATTCAAAAGTAATAGACCCATATTTTTCAGTTTGCCAAAAAAATTAAAATTCACAAAGATAATATGAAGCATCAAAGTTCCGGAGTGGGGGCTTGCGACGTCACCTCTATGTAAAAATCGTACGTAGCCGTGACGTGAGCTAAAAGTATTTTTCCATTCGTCATGCCTAGTATTGATGTGTGATCGAACTCAAATATAAGCTCAACTCAAATGACGACCTCCGTGGCGTAGTGGTCACCATGCTAGTTCGCCACCCAGAGGTTCCGGGTTCGATTCCCGGTCAGGGCAAGTTGGAAAATGGCCTTTTTCAAATTGTGCTGGGTCTTGGGTGTTTATCTATATATGTTTTTGTTATAAAATATAGTATCGTTGAGTTAGTATCCCATAACACAAGTCTCGAACTTACTTTGGGGCTAGCTCGATTAGTGTTATTTGTCCCTATATATTTATTTATTTATTATTATTTATAATAAATTTAAACCGCGCTTGTCATGCGCTAGGCGTTGGCTAGGCATGCGCGTGTCGTCTGAACGCGCCCTTATGTTTTTTTTAATAATTCTTACGAAATATCTTAGCTTATGAGTATTGAACAAAGTTCAATGATATTTTCCCCACTCTGATATACCCTGTTTACACAATAACTTTTCAAAACAAAAAACCGACTTCGTCAGCAAACTATGCTACCTATTTTAATGAAAAAGATATGAAACCACCTGACAAGTCTTTCCTTACAAACAAAAAAAGAAATTTTCAAATTTGTTTAGGTGTCTTAAAGTCATTTTTGAAGTTGGTCAAAGATGTCTTAGAAATCTAGTAGATAGTTATTGATTTTTTTTTTCTACGATAGTGCTAGCTTAGTAAATTGAATGCTGATTGGGGTTATCTAAATTATATCAATAGACAATACGAGTAGCAACCCATTTATTTATTTATATTTATTTATTACTTTCGCATGCTTCATCGTGCTAAGTGTAGCCTAATAGATTTAAGGAGTCCCGCCCTTATGATAATTTTATCCGTTCCCATTGACTCACTAAAACAATACTCTTTTATTACTCATCAAACGAAAATTTGTACATTTTGGTCCGGTCACTACTGAGATAAAGTTACAAAAATATTGACTCAAAGAACAAAACAAAGAAATAGGATCCAGTCCCAAATCAACAACTCAAACATCCTGCTCTTTAAAAAGGTTCCGCACATAGACTTCAAAAAGCATAGACCTAAAACTATTTGGTAAGAACGTCAGAAGCAAATATTGCAATTATTAAATATGAATGCAGTATAAAGTATAAAAATGCCCAATAACACGTTATTTTTGTTTTAAAAGTTTGTTCGTTTGACACCCCCTTGTCAAACGAACAAACTTTTAAAATAAAATGTAAAATAGATATCAATCGCAGTAGATGGTATAAAGTCTCTGCACAGAGGACGCTGCTGCCGCCTTTATTGCCTCTTTCGACATCCGACAAAGAAGAAAGAGGTTGTTAAATTGTGTTCTTCTCTACCATCACCACATGGCATTGCAAGCATGGCATTTCGAATCATCATCAAACTATATTAGATAATAATAATCACAGGCATTTAAAAAATATTTTGATAGATAGATAGATAGATAAAAACTTTATTTGTCTCACTGAGGCACACACATATACATGTTTATACAAATCAACATAAAATCATAGACAATAAGTTTTAGAAATAAGGTGAACCGCAGTAATACAAAAAGGCAATAACTCAGCGTTAAAATTGCTCAGGGAGCAAACACTGATTTTCAGTCATCACCGTCGAGTGAGAGAACATGAGCCTGTCGGAAGAGCTATAAATAAAGATTAGTTATACCTAGCTTTAAACCGCTTTGGATATATTATTAACTACAAAGTGCCGACGTGTTGGAATGAAAAAGTGTGAAAAGAATATGAACGAAAAAATACAGAAGTGAGAGAGAGAGAGAAAGTGATGATTACAATTATAACCTACAATTCATAGTGTCCGTCATCTAAGCGACCAATTTCTTTTTTGTCTAATCTTATATCGTAAAGTTCAAAACATAACTTTTAACCAATTCTGTAGCGACCAAATTGGTCTCATATTAATTTGGTGAAGATATGATGAAGAACTTTGGAGCTATAAAAGAAACTGTTGAAAGAAAATGAAGTCGGTTGTTTTTTCAAATCAAATCAAATCAAATTTCTTTATTATCGGATAACAAGATCCATTTGTTACAAAGTTCATTATACCTAATTATTTTATATTAGTTTTAAAATTAAAATTAAAATGCTACACAATAGTTTTGACCTATTAATATCATTTAACATTAATAGATCATATACCTCCGAGGCACTCCGTGCGGATGAGACCGTACTTCCAGACGACAATCTTGTCTTTCCGTCATCGTCCGGACAAAGTGTCTCATCAGAGGTGCATGTACATCCTCAGCTATCATTTTCATGATGCTGTTGTCACTCCCTCGCACCCTCCTTCCCAAAGACTTTTTGTTCTTGTTAATAATTTAATAATCATACCCCTCATCACGTAACAATATCGTCAAACTACTATTATTTTAAAGTATTCCAGCTCAAAAGAGAACTAAAAAATTGCCAGCCTGGTCTATATATTTGTAAGTCTATGGACTCGCTAAATAAAGACACATCACCCTTGACCGTAACTACGCTTTGTCCTTTTGGGACGCTATCTCTCATTAATTACTTATCTAGGTTGGCTTTTGATGTGGAGTTGTTGCCATCTGCTGCTTTTAGAGTAAGTAACCTACTTATATTTCTGCTGAGGTGTCCTTTCAGTGGCATAATAATATGGGATTATGTTCAGATATTTGTAGGAGAATAGGGGTAACGACAGGGTTAGAAAAAATATTCATATTAGTCCGTATTTTAGATTGTTAAAAAATAATAGACACATATTTTACAGTTCATCATAAAAGTAAAAATTCACAAAGATACGGAGCATCTAAGTTCCAGAGAGGGGCTTGCGACGTCAGCGCTGTGTTAAAATTGTGCTTAGGCGTGACGTCATGCGGAATTTAAACACGCTGTTTCTTTGTAATTTTTTTGATAATCTAACCGATGGGTTAATAAACTTGTTTATCATTAAATATAATAAAAAAAATGTACAAACCTAGTCTATGTTATGAGTCGCATAATATCAAAATTCCATAAAGTTTAATGAGTAAACAATTTTTTTTTTCAAAAAATATTTTTGTCCTTTCTTCGCGATGCACAAGTTTCATGATACAGCAATCTTTCAACTACCTTTTTTCCGCTTAGCTTATATGCACACCAGCCTTAACTTCACATCATAAGCATCACAAGAAAAACGAATGTATTTTTCTTTGCACAGTTCAAAGTGAACAGCTCGCATCAAAAATCCACCGTTTCTACCCAGACATAAGTTTCAAATTCGAATAAGGAAAAGTTCTTTCTATTTTCCATGCACTAACATAGCAAAATGAACATTTACATGAATAGTTGGGAATATTTCTTTGGCTTTGTCATTCTTTGCCCTTGCTCATACAGCGAACAAAGGCAAGCAACTAATAACTTGTTAGTGAATAGCGTTTTGACATTGATATTCTTTTATAGTGACGTTTAGTTTTCTCGTATTTTGTTCAGAATTATGTCGATCATGTTCAAAAGGCATTATGCTTTGCACAGTGCCATTACTGTCGACTACTTCTGCAAAAGTGTTTACGAAACTGATTTAGTTAGTACAAATTATTATAATAAATCAAAAAAGGTTTACATATAAGTATTAACCGAACTAGAATGAGGTATTGAAAAATTTCAAAATAATTTTAAAGAAAAGGTTGGCCAAATGCTTGATACAAAAATATAAAAAAAAAACTCAGTTGAACACTTTTGACGCGTTTCATGACTGGATGCACAACTAAATCCTTTAAACAGTTGTTCATAAAATAACTCAAATGGCTTAACTTTATGAACATGTAGCTAAAACTAATGTTAAGAGAATTGCAGGTAACTCTTACTCGTATCAACGAAGTAAAAAAATCCTTCTGTTAACTTGTAAAACAAAACTTGCTTTCAGGAATAAGCCCAGAGAAAATATAAATATAAATACAATATCACTTCTTTATCCGTATATATAGTCAGAGCCTAGGGTTGTAGGCTGTAGGGCTGACATAAAAATGTATCTAATTTTAATAGATACATTTTTATGTCAGCCCTACGTTTTTGGAGAAAATGTTGCAATAGAGCTTGCTGCCGCTTCTTCTGTACTTGCACTTAGGAAGCAGTAATAAACTAAGCTGTAAGTAAATGATCTGACGTCAGCAACTACCTATTAGGAAATCGAAAGAAAAAATTGACAATCATTTTATTATCTAGTGATACAAATAACCAAAGATAAACTTATGATTTTTGACATTTGACTTAGACTTTAAAAAAGGAATCAAAAATAAGGTTCCAACGAATTTTAAAATGAAAAAAGAGCTATTTGATTTTGGCGTAACTGTTTCCCTTTACGCAGAAAAAAATATATAGTCTATGGTTTCCCCATCATTCCTTAGAAGTTTACAAAAAAAACTTTTTATAAAGAAAAATCTGGCCAGTCACTATGTTTTCAAATAAAACAATATTGTTCTTGATTTTGCTGAAGCGAAATAAAAATGGCCGTCCTTACGGCAAATGGGGAGGGCACAAATCCAATTAGAGATAAATTACTAATGAATCTACTTGTTTTTGCGTCAGTTTTTCCTTAACCCAATGGGATGCGTGTCGTAAGCTTCTTATACTAGTTGAGGGTCATGATCATTATGTGGGAACGACTCGTTGGGCAGATTTTAATTGATTTATTATTATTTCCTACGAAATGAAAGAAAGATGAAAATTGAAAATTGTTTTATTGTACTATTAAGTAGTTATACATAATGTGTCGGAGAATCCTTTTAGGCGTGAGCCTGGGCCAGGGTTCTCTACTCCAATAGTGACATACCTAATTATTATAAAGCATTTATTGGAACGAAGTTCCTTACGGCAGGCTTGGAGGAGATAGGGATTTTGCTGCGCGACCGAACTGAAAAAAATGTGATAGTAAAACCGTAAGGATGACCTCGTTAAATAAAACCGTTAAATGAGACGTGCGCAGGCGCGAATTGAGCACGATTTTTCTTTTGCAAATTGTGTCGATTCTACATTAGCCGAAGGAACTTCGTTCCTACCTGGTGTCCCACGACACCACATTTCTTTTCTTTATTTTTAGTTTAAACGAAATAGAAAGCTTTTGCTTTTAGAATTTTGTCCAAAGTCAAAGTCAGACAGGATACCGTGTTGTTCTTACACACATAAATAAACACTATGGGTCTCATAAGAAGGCTCAAGGTCGCTCAGCGGGCTATGGAGAGGACTATGCTCGGTGTTTCTCTACGCGATCGAATCAGAAATGAGGAGATTTGTAGGAGAACGAAGGTCACCGACATAGCCAAGCGGATTAGCTCATTGAAGTGGCAGTGGGCGGGGCACATAGCGCGAAGAACCGATGGCCGATGGAGCAGAAAGGTTCTCGAATGGCGGCCACGTACCGGCAAGCGCAGCGTAGGACACCCACCTGCTAGATGTTCAGATGACCTGAGCAAGGTTGCAGGGAGGCGCTGGATGCAGGCCGCTTCCGATAGGTCGTTTTGGAAATCCTTGGGGGAGGCCTATGTCCAGCAGTGGTCTTCCTGTGGCTGATATGATGATGATGATGATGACATAAATAAACGGCCAAGTGTGTGTCGCATTGGGGCATGAAGGGTGTCGTGCCAATTTCTATTAAAATCGAGTTTGTTGTATATGAGCCTCGCTTAAATATTTACCCTCGTATTCATAAAAAATAACAGGTTTAAGTTAGACTAACTCGTCGATATTTCAGTTGGGAGAGCGTTTGCTTGAGATTGTCGATGTTCCCGGTTCAAACCCGGCACAAGCCAATATTTTTATTTTATTGTTTAATTTATTATTATTAATTATAAAAAAAGATTTTTCTTACACTTTTTTCCGTCACCAATTAATAAATTTACCACGAAAGTAAGTTCGTTCCGACAGAGTGTTCAATAACACCCACTTTTTTACTAACAAAATGTAGGTTTCCTCTCGATATTTTTATCCAATCTTTCCTTCTTTCCTCTTTAACAATAATCTTTAGTCCAAATTAAAACATGTGATGAAAAATTTCGCCACGAGTGGGATTCGAACCCGCGTCCCTCACGTTACCGCCGTTAATAATTATCCGAGCATTGTAATGCTGTTAAAAACCAATAATAATCGTTAGTTAGAGAAAAGAAAATTTAATGCTTTCATTCGTCATGCGGATTATAAAGAAGTTGAAAAGAGATTTAACTCTGTGGATATAACTTACCTACAACATCTAGCCTCCCTGTAGCGGTGTTGTGCGGGTACGAAGGCGCGTTTAGTATCACTTCGCAGCTGTAGTTCCCGCTTAGTGCTGACGTCACTCGCACTATCACTACGTGTGTTTCGTTTGACCTTAACCTCTGTAAAGAAAGACACATTTGAAACATTTCTCATTTTCCTATGTTAAAAATTATATGCGGAAATTCACATTTTATTTGTGATAGGTTGTTTCTAAATTCAATCAGCGAATAACAAGTTTCTTTTAAATTGAGTAGCGCTGGGTATCTTTTACGTTGGTAAATATATTAACTTTGACAGTATGAAATAATTTACTTTAGATCCAAGAAAATACCCAATTAAACAAATGAAAAAAACTTACATCAACTTTAACCCCAGCGACCGGCAAAACCCTAGTTGTAGGGTTCTCCAAGGGGGAGTATCTATAAAACTCCTGCGCGCCCTTGTACCACTTGACCGAGTATATCCCGAAGTCGTTCGACTGGTACACACAGGCCATGGTGACGTTCCTTCCCCGCTGGACGACGCGGGGAGTGATGATGAGCTCCGTGGTACGGAGGCCACCGGCTTCTGCGGACAAAGAAAAGTGTATTCTTTATTTTATCGATTTAACCTGTTTCGGCGGAGGTCTAAAATTGCCTGAAAAACTGAAACTTTATGTAAATGTAATAAGGTTGAAGTTCGTCTGGGATCGAGCCGGACCCATGGGGAAAATCGAAAAGGAGGAGGTTATCAATTCGACGGAATCTTTTATTTTTTGTATTATCAGATTATTACAGATAATTCGAAGACGCAATGCGCTATGGAGAGGGCTATGCTCGGGGTTTCCCTACGTAATCGAATCAGAAACGAAGAAATTCGTAAGAGAACAAAAGTCACTGACATAGCCCAGCGGATTAGCTCGTTGAAGTGGCAGTAGGCGGGACACATAGCGCGACGAACGAATAGCCGATGGGGCAAAAGGGTTCTCGAACGGCGACCACATACTGGCAAGCAAAGCGTAGGACACCCACAAGGAGGTCTGACGACCTGACTAAGGTCACTGGAAAGCGCAGGATGCAGGCCGCTCTAGATCGGTCATTTTGGAAATCCTGGGGAGAGGCCTACGTTCAGCAGTGTAAGTTATGTGGCTGAAATGATGAATTATTTATTTTTTTGATTGAACCCTGACCTGGGACCTAACAGGTATGCTCATACCTGTTAGGTCTCAGGTCAGTTCATACGCGAGCTAATTTAAACCAAATCGCTAACCACAATGAGTAGATATTTCTTTGAATTTCTTCGCAGAATAAGACTTCGTACGTGAATACAGTACTTTTTCTGTCTAAACCAGTATTGAAGGAACTAATATTAGATTTCGAATAACTGTTTATTCCAATGTTATCCTATTTTCTTTGGGTATTATTGGCAATAAAAACGGAATTGGCAAGAATAATATATAATCACATTTTCGGATATTTAGCTACTTTGTTCGTATTTGTGAAAGGTACAATATCTAAGAATGTAAGCTTTCACAAATGTTTTTTTAAAGCCTACATATTTGTGGTTGTAGGTATGTTGCTTTTTTATTTTATTTTAACCTCTGACGAAAAGGCTGTTATAAGTTTGACGTGAGTTTATGTCTAAACGAATGGGCTGATTTTGATGTGTTTTTCTTTTGTTTGAAAACTGTCTTGATTTAGGTGGTTCTTCTATATTTAATGGAATTTTTTTCAGTGGTTCAAAAGGTATGGGGAGTTAAGGCTAGAAATTTTTTTTTTTTTTTTTAATTTGCTTGGCAAAAAAGAAAACATGTGAGTTCACACAAATGTAAGTTTACTAGTGTGCAGTGGCGTTGGGTGAGAATTTGCGCTAGTACAGTTATAAAACTACGAAACAAATAAATACCTTCTTAATTAGGTTATATTGAGGTAAATAAGCCGTTCAATGTACGGCTTATGATTCGCGTATTTTTATTGACTGAGTCTGAGGTATTATGTCTCTGAGCGGTTTATACAAAATTTATCAGTGAATTTGAATAGCCAGCGAAAGCTTCGTATTATCTATATATGTAGGTGTGTGCAATCTAGTCTTGCTGCTAGTTTTCGGCTTATGATTGGCATACGCCGATATACGTAGGTTATATTTGTTGTCAGTAATAAATGCGTATATATAAGAAACTCGATCGGAATCGGCTTCTAAGGAAGCCCCGCGGCTGCCAGTGTGTCAACCCACTCCGTGTGTGCCAAAGATTGATCATTGTGTGCGTCTCTTTCGAACAAAGATTAACCCTTGTATTCATAAATCTTAACATTTTTCGTCCTTTTCTCTCTTCTCAATATTTGACAAAGTATGAACTAGATAAAACTTATTTTAACTAAAAGAGGTTTAGCAAACGTTTATTAATTTTATGAATATCGGGGTAAGAAGCTTTCGAAGCTAATTGCAAAGCGATAATTAATCACAAAACGTGTTTACTTTTTAAACTGAAAACCAGAGATAAAAACAGGGTTTTTGCTCCTGAATTATAATTCAAAGGTGACTTAGCGCTTTCTTGTTTCATGACGGCAGTGACTCTTGAAAGGTAGCTGAGCGTACTCGATCGACTTTCAGAGGAATAACGTAGTCTGCATAGGCGTAGCCAGCCATCGGCTCAGGTTGGGGCAGCAGTCTAAAATAATATGTACCTAGCAAACTACACCCGCAGTTAAGACTGCGGGTGTAAGCCCCGGTATTTTTTTGTATTCAAAATGGTTACACCCTATAGCAGCCTATATCTGTATGTATAATTCGAATTATCCAAAACACTTTCTTATTACTCACCTACTAGACCTGTGCCAATCGATCATTTCTCGTAACCCGGGTCGATCGTGACCCACTTGTATAGTGATCGGGTTAAAATGACTCGATCTTATCGATCATTTGGGTCACAGAGTCACAGTTCTTTTGTACGACTGACTCGTCATATTGTCAGTCGTACAAATGAACTATGATGTGGCCCAAGTGATCTGCTATGCTGAGCAGGTTATTATTGCTATACAACTTATGTTCACGCATGGTCATAGGTATAGGTCGCCGATACAACTATTATGAAAAAATAAATTTTACAGGTCACAACCCAAACAAACCAGTTTATTTTACTCACGAGAAAAAGTGCGAGCGGACGAACCCGGTTTGTAAGTAAATGACAGAAATAGACATGATTTGTTTGTTACGTTTCATTCAATTGACGTAAAAGACTCGATCGTTTAGTATGCAAGCAATTAGTTACTGTAACTATATGAAAATAAAGTGCAATTTGGTTTACTTTGTAATCGGGTTAAATGATCGAATCTCTGAAAGATCCGTGATTCGATCAATCGTGTACAGGTTGCGTTCGAATCAAAATGATTCGATCAATCGCGATCGACACAGGTCTATCACCTACCTATAACACGAAATCTTTCGGGGCGCTTTCCCGCTCAACTTAACCACTCACTCACACACACAAACGAATAACAATAGGATTGCGTTTGTGTAACGCATGACAGACCGCTGATTTTTCGTAGGATCAACACGCCTGCAATAAAATGGTAGCAATATATTTTTATAACTAAAATGTGGTAAACGTTACTCTTTCGGGTTTATAAAGGCGAGTTGTTACTTTTTCTGTTTGTATTCTAACAGGAACATGAAGATAATAATATCCCAATAAACATCAAAGTAAAAATAAAGAAACAAAAGAATCGAGATGCTAACTGACAAGTTCTGTAGAGCATCCTGAAATTTATTAATAAGTATCTTAATATTTGACCAGGACTGCTGTGTGTCGCCAGTTACTTTCTTTGGACTTGGTTTTGACACGCTACAGCGTGTCTATTGCTTGCGCGCTTTTGTTTTGATCGCATTTTTTTTGTGTCGACTGCAAGTGTGAACTTTCTTACGGATATTACGTATTGTAGTTAGTACCTAGATAAATTAATTTCAGTCAGAGCCAAGGTGGGGCAAGCGCCCCACTCTGCCCCACCGTGGCTACGCCCATGGTAGTCTGTGTATATCAAATATATATCCGCGGGTTACTAGATCACTATAGTGTTATAAAATTAAAATAACAGACAAAAAACCAAAAACATATAATAAATTTAGATGGCAAGAATCTATAAGGAGCGTTTTGTAAAGATCGCAGTTCAGTGTCATTGTGATTGCCTTCGAATAAAGAAGCCTATAAGGAAGAAGTGTTTTATTACAGTCTATTGTGAAGCAGCTGAGCAAGGAACTAGGAGAAAATACCGTACTGGTTTCCGTCGGTAACACATACATAAGTGCACTCGAAAAACAAAACTATCCTTTTGGCGCAGTCGGATAAAATTGTAAAACATCTGTTCTCTGCATTACACATCTCCGCTTCTCGCCACTTTAGTTAGCTTTAGAAATGCGGGCAAACTTTGGACGTCTGTTCCTTCATACCCCGCATCTCTCAGTTTTTCGTCCCCAAACTTCGGGTGCACTGTGATAAACTTGTTTTAATGCGTTGTGAACAGAACTTTGGAAATGTGAATTAAGAGAGAAGTAAGGTTGCTAGTTAGGGTTGCTATTTGAGTGTTTTTTAAGGTGTGAAATAAATAAATAAATATACACGGACCAATCACACAGATTGAGTTGGCCCCAAAGTAAGTTTGAGACTTGTTTTATGAGATACTAACTCAACGACAGCAAAATAAAAAGTAATGAAAGTAGCCAATAATTGTGTAAGATAATGGTTATCAAAGTATTTTTTTTATATTATTAACATTGGACCTAAAACAGGTTTACAATACAATTCTTAATATTAACGTAATTATAATTATAGACCCAACGAAGTTGACCATATACATTATATTTTAGAACCTTCTCACAAAATTTCTACAGTTCGCATTTCTGCAAGAACAGACGTACAGACAAACCGACAGCCGGACAAAAGCATTTTTGACTAATCTCAAAACTGAGACGCTTCGCTCGCTTCGCCTACTCGGTTTATTAGCTACTTGGCGAATTATAATTTAATTTTTAACTTCTTTTAAGCCAAACTTCTTGCAGCATCCCTAAGATTTGGGTATACTAGTATTTCGTTCAAGAACTTTCATTTTAGAAAATTTATGCAGATCCACCGAAGTGGGTAGCGACGAAAGTTTTAAATAACAAGAAACAGATAAATAACAAGCGAAGGCGACACTGAGACAGAGTAAATAGATTGATGAGTCTACAGGGTGACGATTTACTTTAAACTTATCATGAAGTTACCAATATTTGACAACGCTAAGGTTGCGTTCAGAAGACACGCACACGCTAAGCCCACGCTTAGCGCGACATTGTAAAATTGTATTGATGTGTGATAGGACTCAAATTATATGCAACAAATTTCAACAATTTCAAGGCACGCTACGCGTCCGCTAGTCGTAGGCATGCACGTGTCATCCGAACATGCCGTACACAGTACGTAGTACATTCGAATAAAGAGGTTTGACACCCTATAAACGAAAAAATATTATCATAACTTCCTTTTGACCATAATCCGATTTAAGCAGATAAGAGGCGTGTTATATGTTTCACGCCAATGTCCTTCTATCTGTGGCATCGTAGCTTTCGAATGTAAAGAACTGATTTCGTTGCGGATTCTTTTAACGTGAAATCAAAATTTCCTTGCGGTGTGTTTTAGCTAAATGTGTTGGATGACAATAGGCTTAGCTGTCCTAAGTTATTGGGTGTGAACGCTTGAAAGTCGAAGAAGGTTTTAATTGTCTTGAAAATAAACTTGTGATCCTTATTCCTTCGCAAAGTAATTTTTATTGGAGTGATCTTCATACTTTTTGACACAAGACAAATCGTATTCTACTCTGCTTGTGCGTATGTTTTCATCTCTCGTTTAACTATAGCCAAATTATAAATAAAGACTTTGTGCCAAAAAAAGAATGTTTTATATCTCGACTGCGCCAGAAGGAGGGTTATGTTTTTCGAGAGTATGTATGTATAATTGTTTGGTACGCTCTGCAGCCTGAGGGGTCGATGGATTTTAGCTTGAGATATTTCGTTAGATTCCTATTTTCTGTGAAAATGACACTGGGTATATCAATGGAAAAAAAAATAACAAAATTAAAAAAAAGGCAGTCGGGTTTTTAGAATTTATCCGACTGCGCCAGAAGGAGGGTTATGTTTTTGTAATAATTATTTGTATAATAACTTTTCACAACTAAAAAGTCACAAAAAGATACAACCGATTTTGATAAAATTCTTATGGGACCACCTGACAAGTATAAGCTATCAAACAAACAAAAAAGGTCTAGGCGAATTCGAATAATCGGTGAACAATGAACATACATAAAAAAATAAGATCGCGACGAACTGAAATATTCCTCTTTTTTGGAAGTCGGATAGTACTCGTATTAATAGTAATCTTGGTAATGAAAATAGGAAAGCAAATAAGCAAATGTAACCTCAACTGACCCACGCACACGAGGAAGAAACCATATCATTATTCTTTATTTCGCTTAATGAACACTTTTGCGGGGTCGGTAGTTTCCTATTTACGGAAATCTTAATATAGAATATTTGTTAATTTATTTCTAGTTTACAATGCGACACAAAGAAGTTGAACAAAAATGGCGGACTTCAAAGCTAAAATGCTTTGAAGCCCGTTATTTAAAATTTGAATATAAAATGGCGGTTATCGGCGCAGGTACAAATAATGCGCCGACGACCGCCATTTCTGTTCATCCTACGTGCCGGGAATTTGTACAAAAATACTTTGAAGTCCGCCATTTTTGTTCAACTTATTTGTGTCGCTTTGTACCTTATAAATAGATCGGATAAAAAAGTTCACCGGATAAAAAAGTTGCCGGAATTAAAAACAAATGAAAATCAAAACTGATAATAAAAATCTATATAATTTTAAAACCTTCACACAACATTTTACGAGAATCGGTTACGTGAGAAATGCGACCTGTAGACGAGAACAGCAGGAAAGCGGGACAACAGCATTTTTTGCCAATCTCGAAAGTGAGACGACTCGCTCGCTTTACTCGCTTCGCTCGCTCGGTCAATTTTTAAAAGAACCGTTTTCAACACCAAACTAAACAACTGATTTTAAAAAAATCCCTGTTGGACCTGACAAGTTAGGCCCTTTTAAACCGAATTTTTAACTTAAGGGGCTACATGAATTTTTAGGGGTCCCTTTTTATTATTTCATTTACAATAAATCATTTGAAAGAAAACGGAGGTATCATTTAAAATTTTGTCTTGATCAGACCCTAGATAACCCTTCAAACTATTTTATGAACTACTGTTTACAGTTAAAAGTGAGAATATGAAGCTTTTCTACGCACATACGCCAAAAGTGGCCGTTTTTCGCAATTGTGCGTAGAAAAGCTTCACGTTCTCACTTTAAACTGTAAAAAATAGTTCATAAAATAGTTTGAACGGTTATCTAGGGACTGATCAAGACAAAATTTTAAATGATACCTCCGTTTTCTTTTAAATGATTTATTTCAAATGGGGGCAGCACTGGACCCCGAAAAATTTAGGTAGCCCCTTAATGTGTATGTATGATATGATTTATATAGTTATGATGTAGTTATGATATGATTAACACAGACTCTAAAATATTGGACATTTAGGTTCATACTACGTGTCGGGAATTTGTACAAAAATGCTTTGAAGTCCGCCATTTATGTTCAACTTATTTGTGTCGTATTGTACTCGCTTCGCTCGGACGGTCAATAATTTCTCAGAACTAGAAACCGATTTCAATACCAATCTAAAGAAACCGATTTTTAAAAAAAACACTGTAGGTCAACACCTGACAAGTATATTTATTTCCTAGTAAGTTTCAAACCGATTTTTTTTAACTTAATGTGTATGTATGATATGATAAACACAGGCTCTAAAATATTAAAAAAATATTCCATAAAATTACCCTGAAACATCAGAAACTTTGTATTTCCGTATTCGTTAAGTTTCAAAGCTATGCCGGAGCTACCTCGTGTTTGTACCAACTTGTGCTTAGTTCCGCAAATAATAACTTCCGCTGTGCAACTTTGAACCCATCTTGTTTTCGTTGTTATTTTTGGAAGAAACTAATGAAACTTGTAAAATGTTCATTAGTTCGGTTAAAACTACCGATTCTTTTGATACAATTCAATACAATATAGTTTCTTAAACAAAAAAAAAATTATGAGGCATAATCTAATAAAAATTGAAAATGCGATAAATCTTGATTTCTTTTTATTTATTTTTTATTTAAGCTTTATTGTTCATCAAATACAAATTGAACAGAAATAACAGGCTGCGTAGATTCTTGTTCTGAGGTTAAAACTATCGTACAGGCCTGTGTCACTCCCCGTTTAGATATCGTAAATATACCTACATTATTAATGTGCGCGCGGCGACCACTTCGAAGGGCAAAATTCAGTTACACGAATCGTTTGTCCTGAGTAATAAGAATGAAACTGACTTGCAATGGATGTATAGGTATCGCTAGATAGCGCTAACCAAATTGAGTAGATAATTCTTTGACTTTTTTTGTGAGTAAGATTTCTGTACGTGAGTACTACTAGTACTTAGTCTGTGGCAAGATACTTTAATAAAGTAAAAATACTTAAATAATCAAACCTTTAATATATAAAAGATACACGTCAAAGTGTCATTTAAAGTGTCATTTAACTGTCCCATAATCCCCCTTTTCCCGTATGTGCCCTCTAACAACTACAGGAGCCATTATGTGCAGAAAGAGCGATATTTTTAGCAGCTCCTTTCATCTCGCCTTACATTTGCTGCCTTCGCTTATTATTCCAGCCTTTGTCTCGAGCATTTTATGTCAACGTTTTGTGAATTCTAGGCTCTGAAATTATTGAGAAAATACCAAGAAATGAAATGAAAGGTTTTTATCCTTTTAATAGAATCGAGAAATTGAGTAAACCATTGACATTTGTTCGTGTGTTAAGTGGCCAACACTTCTGTCAGATTTATCAAACTGCCTAGAGGCATTTGACATAGATTGACGACTGTCAAACAATGATGACAGTTGGGATGAGCAGCTTTCCATGCCTGCCGAAGGACGAAAGAGTTCGACAATGTTTATGTCACTTATGGTCACGTATCCAAATACAGACAATTATCATTGAAGAATTAAGGTAACCAAGGAATGATATGGGCTATCAAAAAAAAAACGGAATCGACAAATAAATTCTATGTTATTCCATTTAAAAGCTAAAAGTCATCATCATCATCCGAACGTATTCCCGGTTGCATCCTCAGCAGTAACGCTTCAGAGCCCGGGGTCCGCTACCTAACCAAGGAGATTTGACGAGGTTACTGGTTTTTACACAGAGCGACTGCCGTCTGACCTCCACAACCCAAAGGGCAAACCAGGAACCAATCCTTGGATAGGTTGATGATCAAACGCTAGGTGGCGTTTGGGACCCACAGTTTAACGTGTCTTCCGAAACACGGAATCATCTTTCTTTTCGGATAATCAGGTGATTCAAGCCTGCAATATCTTATCCAGACTGGAAACAACTTTTTCACAGAATGCTTCCCAGTGGGAATCGAACCCATGACCTCCGGGTCACAAGGCGAACGCCTTGACCACTGGACCACGGAGGCAGTCGATTTAAAAGCTAAAAGTATTCTATATAAATGTCGAACTTGCTCACAAAATTTCATAAGAATCGGTTGAGAAAGGTCGCATTTCTAGGATAGTTGGACATCTGGAATTCAGATACAAAAGTCAAAAATTATTTCTTTATTTATCTTTGTATATTGTAGCACTTGATAACTATCAGTTTTTCTTTCGATTTCATAAAAGGCAGTTGACGTCAGATCATTTACTTATAAGTAAATGATCTGTCGTCAACTGCCGCTACTTTATGTTTATTGCCGCTTAGGAAGCGGCACCACACACCAGATACTTAAATTAAATTATTAGGTAATTGTTATTGTTTGTAATCTTTATTTATTTAATTTGTATAATTAATAAGTATTTTGAATGAACGCACTACTAACACTAGGCTTTAAGTTTCTTTTTACTAACAATAATATGGTTTTACAATGACCGAAATAAATGATTATTATTATTAAGCGCAAGTACAGAAGACGAAATAATTTTTGATGGAGCTGAAACAAAAATGTTTCGTTAGAATCGCTTTCTCGGTCAATTATACAATATAGTTACAAAAAGAGGGGGCAAGGCCAGATTCTTTACCACCATGTACTAAAATATTTATTATTTTATGACTTTGTTCACAAAGAAAAACAATTGCCGCGGAACATTCAACTTTGGCACAATGTATTTAGAAAGACACTTATATAAATTCTATTTAAATTACTTTAAACACGACTTGCCGAATTTACGCGACGTACGATACGTCGCGTTTTCGCGTTTTTAACGCACTACAATTAACAGGGGTGTAATAAGTATGACGCTATGTCTGTTGGTCTTTGTGTCTGTCTGTGGCATCGTAGCACTCGAACGGATGGACCGATTTCGATGCGGTTTTTTTTACGTGAAAGCAAGTTCCCTAGCGGTGGTTCTTAGCTATGTTTGATGAAAATCGATTGAGCCAGGGCTTTCTCTAGAAAATAATAAATGGCGCTACGGATATCCACCTAGTGATGAAAAACGGAGCTACTGATACGACTTCGGTAGTTCCGCTACTCATCACTAGTACTGGAACTACCGAAGTCGTATCAGTAGTTCCTCGATTGTCTAGCTTTCCCTAGCAAATTAACTTAAATAAATAAATATATATGGACCAATAACACTGATTGAGCTAGCTCCAAAGTAAGTTCGAGACTTGTGTTATGGGATACTAACTCAACAATACTATATTTTATAACAAATACATATATAGATAAATATCCAACACCCAGAACTATTTAAAAAGGCCATTTTCCAACTGGCTCTGACCGGGGATCGAAACTTATAAACTTATTAATAAATTAATAAATTGATCACGGAACGCGTAATTTTGGCATTGTACTCATATGTTTACAAATTTAGATAAGGCGTATGGAACATATCACAAAGGCCAATCCCGATAAATTTTAAAAGAGTATTTTAGTCGACTAATTTTTAAACAATCGGCATGCATTTAGTGCCATTAGTCAACAGCCGTGAAAGACGACATTTGACAGACAAAAATACCTCGTGTTATCCCCTAGTTAATTACGAGTGAGCTTTATAAATAAATTTAGCTTCCACGTATTCTAAATTACACGGGAATTTCAAAATAAAGCTGTGCGTCTTTATTTATTGTCAACGATTTGGGTAATTTGTTTTTGTATTTTTTAGGGTTCCGTAGTAAACAAGGAACCCTTATAGTTTCGCCATGTCTGTCTGTCTGTCCGTCCTCGGTTTTACACAGAGACTATTAATACTAGAAAGCTGTGACTTGGCATGAATATGTATATTAATTAGGCAAAAAAAGTGGTAAAATAAATAATTAAAATATATTTTTTTTTAGGGTAGCTCTCATACAAGTAAAGTGAAAAGGCAATTTTTTTTTCTCGTTTAACCAGTCATGTTGGGTATTGTTGAATAGGTTTTTCAAAAATATTATGAGGTTATGAACACCGTTTTTCGATTTAGGGATCCGTTTCTGAAATATTTGGTTTTAAAGTGAAAATTTTAGTTTGAGTCAAGTGTCCCCCCCCCTCTATCTGCTAAACGGTTATATATAAAGACGTGAAAAAATTCACAGCTATAGTTCATATAACGAAATTTAAATAAAAACTATCAGAGCTAAGTAGGGTTTAAAATTTAAAAAGTTATAGACGATCAACTTATAAAATGTACTCGCAATTTGAAAATTTAACACAAATCAATAGAAAATTAGTTTTTAGAGGTTTTTAGTGGCATGAACTCAAAGTGGGCATTACTAACTACGGAATCCTACACTGCGCGTGGCCCGACACGTACTTGGCCAATTCTATTTTTTTTTTGATTGGATATTAAAGATACTTTGGTTTCTTTTCTTCATCGTCATCCGAGCACATTCCTGGCGGCATCCTCAGCGGTAAAACTTCAAAGCCTGCGGTCCACTATCTAAACGAAGGTAATTTGAGGAAGTTACTGGTTTTTACACAGAGCCACTGCCGTCTAACCTCCGCAACCCAAAGGGTACA